>CM075209.1:7682439-8896606 GCA_037577465.1 Liposcelis bostrychophila
CCCTACTTAGAACTAAGTAGGGAGTCTTTGGGGTGCTGTCCTAATATTGCTGAATTTAAACAATGAAACAATTTAAAAATTTTTAAGGCTTTTTTTTTTTTTTTTGCTCTATTTTGGTCGAAAAATTCAAATTTTTTGATAAAAATATAACTATTTTTCCTGGCACGAAAAAAACTTAAACTGTTTGATAAAAAAGCGCTGTCTAACGCCGAAAAAAATTAGTCAAAATTTTAATATTAAAACATTGCTTTAGCTCATAATTCTTGGCTAAAGGAAAAAGAACAAAATTAAAAAATGTAGTCAACATTTTATTTAAAATTTTTAAAGTTTTTGTTTCTGTTCATGTGGTCTAACTTTATTATTAAAAAAGGCCAAAAGTTAAAAAATTATATTAAGTTTAAAATGTTATTTAAAATTTAGCTTTTTTTAAATTACCGTTGAAATTACAATTTTGTAAAATTTACAAGAAATTTTCGAGGTCCGCCACGCTTTCGTTCATATGTTGTCTAATTTTAAAATAAAATTTTAACTTTAAATTTTTTGTAAATTTTACTTAAAAAAACAGCGAAAATTAAAAAAAAGTTAAATAAAATTTTTAAGAAATTTTCTAAGCCCTTGCTTTTGTTCATGTCGTCTAATTTTAGTATTAAAAAAGGCCAAAAGTTTAAAAAAAATGGTCAAAATACTATTTTAAATTTTCGAAGTTAAAATTTTAATATTTAAAATGATTAAATATTAATTTTTGGTGCACACCCGGACAGAACCCGGACAGACAGATTTCCCCAGGACCGAGCCCCAAGACGTAGTCCTACATCAAAAAAAGTCTGGCAGTATTCGTTTTTCCCACAAAATTTTCTTAATTTTGAAGCTAATTTCAAAGACCTTAATAGTTGCCTATAAACTGGCATTTTCAAATTTGAGCATTCACTAGAAGAAAAGTGAAAAAAAAAAACATTTTTATCTCTTCTTTTTTTTTGAGGGTGAGGGTGAACTGCCACATTGATACTGTCTATTTTTTAAGGTTTGAACCCGAGCTTTCAGAAATTTTAGCTTGAGAAATCTGAGTTTTTATTAAATTATTTGGAGACCTCGCCGACTCTGTTCGGCTGTGTACAGTAAAAATGAAGGCATGATGTCATGCGCAATACGGTCCGTTTAACACCGAAAAAAAGATGATATCATCAGGACATTCTCCTCCTTGTAATACGGATTGACGTTAAAATGACCAGACTTTATCTTTCGTTCGAAATTCTTTTTTTAAAAAAAGTTGTTTACTTTCCGCACGCTGTTAATTTAGATAAATATTTTGATTATCTCTTATTTTCACGGTTTGATATACATTTCAGGTACAAAAGAAATGGGTTTGCTGACCTTTAAACATAACAGTTTTCCAGCAGGTCATTAGTCATTTTACACAACAAAATCGCGATCCCCTTCGTATGCATGTGACGTCATTTTAAGGGGAGGTGGTTGGTCCAATTCCATAACGAGTTATTTAAATTGACGTCAATGGAGGACAAACAATCTCACTGGTGGACATTGATTCCTTATAGGCGAAAACTTTTAAAAAATTTTTTCAAGCAAATTCTCAAGTGTCAAAATAATAAAATTTAAACTCGTGATTTTTTGACGTAGGACTACGTCTTTGGGCTTGGTCCTGGGGAAATCTGTTAGCCCACAAAATATTACAACAGTAATGGTTCTAAGCAATACTACAACAATATTTTAAATTTGAATAAAAACTTAAATTTTTGATAAAAAAAAAAAAAAAAAAAGGTCAAAAGTTGAAAAAAATTAGCCTAAATTTTTATTAAAGTCTTCAAAGTTAAAATTTCAATTTTAAAATATTAATTTTTGGTGGGAACAGCGAGGTAAATTTTTGATTAAAATTTTCCAAGTTAAAATTTTAATATTAAAATGATTAAATATTAATTTTTGCAGTTGCACCATAAATTAATATTTTAAATTAATTAAATTGGGACCCTAGCAAAACCCCGGCATTCAAAACCCCGACATTAGATATCGGGGTTTTGAATGTCGGGATTTTGCTTTTTGCCTTTTATTATATTTTATTTTTTATTTATTTTAATTTATTTTTAATTTTTTAAAATTTTTGAAATGTCGGGGTTTTGAAATTTAATAGCACTTGTATAGAAGGTAATAGAACTAGTAAGAATTAAAATATAGAAAATTTTCTGAGCAACAAATTGCAATAGAAATTCTTACAGAGATTTTCCAAACTCCTCCCTCACATATAAAAAATCGTATGAATTTCGAGAACCCCCTCCCCCTTCCGGTCTTACGAAGTACTATATAAAAATATAAAAAAAAATAAATAACATTTACTTCTATTTTTGGGATTTAACCTTATAGAAGGGTCATCCGACCATTCGCACACGGCACAATTAACATTTATCTACATTTTATATTTACATAGTTAACTTTCAATTTCATGTCAATTGTTAAAATTTCGCTTGTGTAAGCACGTCATGTCTAGCTTATGTGGAACTACTGTTATATTAGCACCGAAATTTACCCAGCGCCTGCCATGCTAATAAACTAGTAAGTTCCAACTTACTCCGCTAGATAGAGCGAGGTTTCGATGGTCACACCAATCCGTATTTTGCGCCGCGAACTCAGAAGCTTAACTTCGTTGTTCGCCACACGTTACGAGACCAGCCATGCCAAGTCGACCTCCTTACGAAGTACTAAAACACCTCCTATGGGGAGCTTAGTCCTATACTGCACTCGGTCTGTGGAATTTCCGTCGGTCTCTGCCGGTCTGTGTGGTATCTTGACTTTCTGCTGAAAGCTCCCTAGAACTTCTCAGTTCTCTAGAGCTTTCAGGGAAATGTTCATTTCATAAAAGCTCATAGACTCTGAAGTCAGGAGGACCTATTGTCCCCTGAAAATTGCATCAAAATCGGTCGGGAAGGGGCTCCGTACGTGTCGGGCATCGCTTATTTTCCTTAGCGTTTTAATATATAGGCATGGGCGGACCTAGGGGGGGGCTGGGGGATGCTAGCCTTCCCTAGAATTTTGAAAATTATATGGCCTGAATGGTATCAGCCCCTCCTTCCCCCCCCCCCCAGAAAATATTTTTCCCTATTCTGAGCCCCCTCTAGGAAAAAATCCTAGATCCGCCCATGTATATAGGACTTAACTGCTGATTTCAAAACCCCGTCATTTAAAAATATTTTTAAAAATAAAAAATAAATTAAATTAAATTAAAAATAAAATATAATAAAAGTCAAAAATCAAAACCCCGTCATTCAAAACCCCGATTTCCAATGTCGGGGTTTTGAATGTCGGGGTTTTGACTCGGTCTCATTAAATTAAATTAATTAAATTAATTAATAAATTGATTATTTTTTTAGTGCCAGGAAAAAAGTCATATTTTTATTAAAAAATTCGAATTTTTTGACCAGAAACAAGCAAAAAAAAAAAAAAATGTCTTAAAATTTTTAAATAAAAAAAAAACATTGTTTTCATTATTAATTTATAATTTTTTTTTTAAATTTAAAGAATTTTTTTTTCATTATTAATTTATAATTATTTTTTTAAATTTTTAAAATTTTTTTTTTCATTATTTAAATTTAGCAATATTAGGACAGCACCCGAAAGAGGTAGTCCTACGTAGGAATATGCCCCCATATCCCAGTATGATTTTTTATTTTTATGCAGTTAAATAATTTTCCGAATTTATTTTATTTAATAAATTTAAATTGATTTGAATTGCCCATAAGAGCTCATGTAATTTAGGACGCATCATGTTAATAGGTTTCGGAATTAAACCTGGTCGTTATTTTACTTCCGCAACGTGGATGGATATGCGATACGGTGTTGTTTTGATGTGCCTCATACTCGGGAAAAAATAGTCATATGCACCCCTTCCTCGCGCATGCGTCAAGTTAATGAAACTCAAGTCCCATTGCTCCTGAGATCAGTCTGAGATTTTTTTGTGTGAAACCGAAACGTCGTGCGCAAAACCTTTGTTCGAAAAAAAAAAATTGCGAAAAAGTTGCAAGTTGTGAGTTTCATTCATTAATTTTTTTAATAACTGTTTTAAAATTTCGCTCTTTAATTCAAACTGTGCTGTTTGGTGTTTTGAACTTTGGTTTACCGGAGGGATTTAGTTTGAAATTTTTTTTTTGCAAAAAGTGCGGATTGCTGTGCGATATTTTTGAGTCTGGTTTTTCATCCGCTTAGATGCTCTTTCAAGACATAAAAATCGGAGAACAATCATGGTAAATCGCTTTAATCAAAAATAAAGACTCGGTTACCGCAGTGGCTCCCATTACAAAAATTTTAGCCGATGTAAACTTCAGGTTTCAGGTTTTTTGGTTGTAGAATTCGAACTTAATAGAAAGAAAAAAAACTGACAAAAAAAAAAAAAAAAAAAAAAAGGCTAAATTTTCTTTTGACTCAAAATTCTCGGCTTCAAAGAACCACCCTATTGACCCTTAGTGCCATTTTCGGCACCAAATGTCATGAAAAACATTGCAATTTTGCCTAACGTTAAAATTTTGATTAATTTTGAAATCTTTTTTTTTAATGTAGCGGATATGAAGTGATGGAGCCACAAAGTGAACCTGACACATTTTTTGCGTCTGGAGACTCTGCTCCAGAAGCAAAAAAAACTCTGCTAGAAAAAATTCTTGGGGCAATTATTCTTATGCTGATCTGATCACACAAGCAATTTCTTCCTCGCCTGAAAAGAAATTGACGCTTTCGGAGATCTACGAATGGATAGTCGAAAATTTTCAGTATTTTAAAGACAGAAACGATTCGAAGAGTTCTGCGGGATGGAAGGTACGACTTCATAAAAATCCTCCATTGCGTTAAATCAATTTTTTTTCATTTAAAGAAAAAAAAAAGTTTGAGTGTAAGAGCTTATTTTTTTTGTTTTATTTTAGAATTCCATACGTCACAACCTGTCTCTTCATAACCAATTCGTACGCATTTCCAACGAAGGCACTGGGAAATCTTCATATTGGATGATCAGTACTGATGCCAAGCCCGGAAAGTCTAGAAGAAGAACGGTCTCAACTGGAACTTCTATGTTGGAAAAAAGAAGAGGTCGAACCAAAAAGAATGTCAAAGTGATTGGGAGCGAATCGACCTCCCGTAAGTTTGCCCAAATTTATGAAATTTCTTTTGTTTTTAGAGATTCCAAATTCCGACGCGTTTTTCTATTACTGGGAATCAGGAATTCCCTTTTTTGAAAAAAATATCAATCCCGGGAACGAGAATTCCCGTTTCGGTAAATTGATATTTAAATTCCCGGGAATGCCGGGAGTTTTCCGAGAATTTGTTTAAAAGGCGAAAAGAAAAGAAAATAACACTGATTTTCGTATTTTTGGAAAGTAAGTTCAAAAATTTTCTTCGGAAAATTTTTTGTTTTATGTTCTTTAAAGGGCACGCTTTAGCCAAATTATGGGAAAAAAAATTTCTGATTTTTGTAACTTTTTTCTAAAATATTGAAAATTTTATGTGATAAATGATCAAAAAGTTGATAAAATTGATATTATTCCCGTTCCCGGGAATCGGGAATTTTCGAAAATGAGAAAAATTCCATTCCGGAAGCGGGAATCCCGGCAGTAAAAAAAAAGTTTCCGGGAAATTTTTCGGGTTTTCGGGAATTCCCGACAGGAATCTCTATACGTTTGGCTTACGATTTTTCTAGAATAGTGCCTGGTCAGTGGCCACTATCGATACTGTGAAACTGTGATTGAAACTGTTTTTTTTTTTCAGCTGACGCTACACCCAGTCCCAGTTCTTCGATATCGGAAAATATGGAAATGTACTTTAATTCTCCAGGATTTCAGCCATGTCCGGGCTTAAGGTCTAGAACAGTATCCAATGCCAGCTCTTACGGAGGACTTTCAGAGGCAGAATCTTACTCCAGTGGTTAGTTGGCTTTCATATGGGCGAAGCAAAAAGTGTATTTTCTTTTTCACCTAGGCTGAGATTCCGATTCCGATTCCGTCCAACTAGAGATTTATTTATTTATTTATTTATTTATTTAATTCAATCATCAGCCCTTCTGTCGCCAATTACAAAATTACAAAATTACAACAATTAAAATCACATATCACAGAGAAAAAAAAAAAAAAAAAAAAAAAAGGTATCTGAAATTAGCCCATGGAGCTGCGTCAAACCAGAGATTCCAAATTCTCGGCGTTTTTTCATTCCCGGGAATCGGGAATTCCCGCTTTTGAAAAAAAATATCAATCCTGGGAACGAGAATTCCCGTTTTGGTTAGCTTTTCATTTCCCGGGAATCGAGAAATTGACACACTTAAATTTCTGGGAATCCCGGAAAGCCGATAATTTATTTAGAAGGCGAAAAGAAAAGAAATCAACCCTGATTTCCGCATTTTGGGAAATCAATTCGGAAATGAGGGGAGCCATGTAGAAAAAATTGTTTTATGTTGTTTAAAGGGCACGCTTTAGGCCAATTATGAAAAAAAATTTCTGATAACTTTTTTTTTAAATATTGAAAATTTTATGTGATAATGGTCAAAAAGTTTATAAAATTGATATTATTCCCGTTCCCCGGAAAAAATTGGTCGATCCCGGAATTTTCGAAAATGAGAAAAATTCCATTCCCGGGAAGTGGGATTCCCGACTAGCTAAGAAAAAATGTTCCCGGGAAATTTTTCGGGAAAAAATACTTAGGGATTCCGGGAATTCCCGAAAGGAATCAAAAATATTTAAAAAAAAAATAATAATATTAATCGGGATTGCAGCCCTGTTTTTTACTTGATAAATACTTCATTTTTTTTTTTTAGGTTATATATCTGAACATATGGATGGAAGCTACTGTGAAGGAATATATCCCAGTTCTCATTATAGTAATTTTATGCTCGAGAGTTACCCTGCACCGAGCTCAGGAATGCTGGATCCAGGCTATACAGCCGTGGTTTCTTCCGCAGGAGCTTCCGGATCCTCAGTTCCGACGTCAAATGAATTCAGCCAAGGTTAGAAGATAATTTGTAGGAAAATAAAAATTATATTATTTTTTACCCATTGGTCGCTTGCTTTTCCAGGTTATGTCGACGAATTAGCGGGGCACTTCGCTCAAATCCCCCCTACATCTTCTTTGGATAATATTTATTATCCGGGCGGATTCAATTTTAACGTGTCTGTACAAGACATCATTATTCACGAACTTTCCATAGATGGACGTTTAGATTTTAATTTCTCACATGATGAGGTAAAAATTTAAAAATTCGCTTTTAAGTGACCATATGAGATTTAACAGCATTTTTTTTTTTCCGCAGGCAAATTCACTATTACGATAAGGACTCCCAAGAGTACGGAAGGTGCTGCTTTATTTTTAGCACTACCTCTGCTACAACTTTCTTATTTTATGTTAAGGTAATTTTTTTTTTTTTTTTTAAACGGTACCTGTCACTGATCATTAATTTGCGGAAAATTTTTTAAGGGATGTTAAAAATAATTTCCCTTTATTCAAACAATTCAAAAGCAGGGTAAAAATCTTTAGCTACTATTTTAAATATTTAATTTTTTAATTGCTGGCCTAAATCAGCTTTCGAATAGTTTAGGTTAAAAAAAAAAATGTGCAATTTTTTAATTTCTTAAATGATCTTGAAAAATTTATTTTTTCAATAGCTGATAATAATTTTATTGCGATATTTTTTTAAAATGAAACTTAAACATCAATCAGTAAAAAATTGTAAAAATTTATTCGATTTAATATTAAGCTTTATTTTATTAATTTTCTTCATTAGTCAAAGATACTTATTGCTACTGATTCAGTTGCATTTGTCTCATCAAAGTTAATAAATAACTTCATAATATTTAAATAGGATTAGGAATTCAATTTTTCTTGTTAATTTCGATAAGGCAAATAGTAATTTTCTTGGTTGCTTTGGTGAAAAATAAGTACTAAAAACCAAGTGATTAGCTTTAAAAAGAATAGTTAAAATGTTATTAATAGAACTAAATTAAAAATCACGACTGCATTTGTGGATTTAAACCAACAGTAGCCATGGTTATGATTCCTTATAAGAATGCTAAAATTTTCTTTTGCATATTGGTTAAAAAATACTTAACAGTTTTCGAACAGCAAGACATCTTAAAAAACCTTTGAAAGGATCTTTAAATGCAGCTCTGTAAATATTCACTAAGTTATAAGTTGTTAAGTTTGCATATTTTTCAAATTAAAAAACTGGTTGTAAAGCAGTAATTTAATGTGTTCGATAAATTAAAACAGCATTTTTTAAAAAAACTAGCAACATTTATGGACATTGTGAAACAACTAGAATAAATTGAAAATGTATTTCTTCTTATTAACTTAGCATTGGATAATCTGCTTTGATTTGGCTACTTGATGTTTCTTATTTCCTGATATTATGCCTAGAATTTATTAAAATAATTAATTTTTTTGGTGCTAAACTCAATCAATGTTAATTTGAAAAGAAGAAAAATAAAATATGGAAACACAATAAAAGATAAAAAGAAATAAACATTTGAATTTTATTTAAATAATATCCATGTGAAGTAACAGTAATGTTGCAGAACATTGATATTTTTAATTTTTTGAGCCAACAAGCGATAAGCTCTCCTTTATCCCCTCTCTAAATTAATTATAATACACGGAGTACTTCTGAAACTGCAAAAAAGGAAAAAGAAATTACATATAATTTTATCTGTCTCTCTATTTATTTATTTATTTATTTATTTGATTTGGGATCTTCACAGAGATAAAATAATCACATTGACTAACCTGTAAAACAAACAAAAACGTTATGTTCATAAATTACGATTTTACCCTGGTTTACCTTTTTCAGGTATAACTTTAATTGTAATTTTTAGTGGCAAAAAGAACTGAACGCTTTAATTTCCCATTAAGATTACTCAAATTGAAATAAAACGATTTTAGGGCACAACGAACGTTCATTATTATTTACACTATTTACATCAGAGGCGAAATATGGCGCCCACACAACGCACCAATCAGAGCATGTAAAACAAAGGGAAAGCAACAAGTCGAAAAGTTGGTAACGCTGTTAGCGGCCATTTTATTCTCTTTGTCAGACATGTTCATTTGTGAAAGATATTATATATAATCTTTGATTATTAATTGGATTAATTGAGATATAAAGTTTAATTGCGCTTCCATAATTATTTGCGAATTGTGTACCATCTATAGGCTATGTGCATGTCCTGAATAATCGACGGTGGCGCCCCAAGTGGTGGAAGTTGTAAGTTTTCGCGTTAGCAAACAAACTGGCATTAGGTTAAATTTAAAAGAAGGACGGCGCCAATAATTACAGAAAAAATAATTAAATTCGGATTTCCGAATTCCAACCAATAACTTCAATCCCAATTTGAAAAAAAAAAAGGTTTTTGTTGGAAAAAAAATTTTTTTAAACATTTGTTACCCATTGATATTGCTGAAAAAAAAAAAAGTTATAAAACTAGTTACCGTATAGCTATATTTTCGTTATGAATAAGAACCGAAATTATTTTATATGGGTAAAATTTTTTTAAATTCTGTTTTTGAACTTCTTAAATTTGTTGATTTTATTAATTTTTCTACTTTGGGTTTAAAGTAATACATGCATGTACAAAGGAAAAAAAAGAAGACTTTGTTTCTAAAAAATTTAAGATTTATTATTTTGAACCTTGGCAATGAGACAGCTTATTATTTGGTTTTAAAATTAATCCTAAAAACAATTTAAGAGCATGGAAGGTAACTCCACAGATTTAAGTAACTGAGATCCTTTTTCTATAGAACTGTAACCACTAAACATCATATGATATTGACTCGAATTTCAGTTGAAGCATACAATTTAAAAGAATGAAAATTGGTCTGTAATGGTATGCACGCTTGTGCTGATAAAGAACCTTCATCAGTAAAGCTGAATTTAAATATGAAGTCATCTGATAATGATGAAGATTCCTCCAAGCAGAGAAAATTTATACCTAAAGAAAAGGAAACAAAAATGGGTCAGAGTAAACGATATATGCACATATTAATATAGAGATTTCAAAGACTGATCATCTTTACCTGACAGCTTATGTCCACCTTAATTTGTGATGTCTTTTTCAATGGTTGCAAACCAAATGTGTCATTTACGTTATTAGCATTTTTGCTATACTTTCTTCCAAGTCTAAGCTTTCATTAATGTCTTTCTTTTTTTAGCCCGCCTTCTGAATCTTTCTTCTTTCATTTTTTTATTTGATTGCTTCCTCTTTGATGACTTTCTGGGAAAATGATTGAATTGTATGCTGGATGATTTGGGGCCACTTTGATTTTTTCCCTCCAACGAAATGCATGTTACATACCAATCTTAGACCCTTTAGGAACCAGTTATGTGTCAGACTTCTGCAATAAAATCAACAACAAAACTAACACAATAAACACAATAATCTCTTAATTATATTTGTATTGTATATTAATTTTTCGCTTACTGTAAATGAACTCTCTGGACAGCCTAGATCCACTTCTTTCCTAGCCTTTTCATGCTCTTTTGAGGGAAATGAGTAAAAAATTAATCCAGGGGAATTACCATACGTGTTGTGGCGCCCCACGATTGAGCAAATTGTGTTTCCTTTCTTATTTTTACATCCATACCGTCTATTTATTCGTTTACTTTAAAAAAATCACCAAAAATTACATAAACCTCATTGAATATATGGAAACAAACCGAGATTAATAACGTGTAAACTTTCAAAAATCACCGCTAGAGGCGCTAGTAGCGACACTTGCACATAGCCTATTGAAGTAGTGTGTGAGCCAAGAAAACGACTTTTAGATTCATGATTTGTTTGAACAGGATCGATGTGAAACTGTATGGCTTCATATTTAACGGAGGATTGGATTCATTAATATTCTCAAGGAACGCAGGTATATAAATCAAAATTCTTCGAAACAAAGCGATTTATTGAGTTTTATATGTGCCCGTTATAGTATACTATTTAAAGCAGCAAAAATGAGACATGTTTCTGTTCCATAATTATCTCTATTTGTCGAAGTAGACATGGTTAAAATTATAATGGCGGGCTTATCTTATCTTTTGCTTTCTGAGCATTTGAAAACTTTAAAAAAAAGATGAGTTTGAAGAATTTGCAATTTCATGTTCAATTATTAGTTACTTCCTTTGATACTTTTTAGAGGAGTCTCATCATTTTGTTTGTTTCTTGAAATGTGTATTTTTATACGATTATTGACTTATACAGGTTCCAAATGTACATGTTTTATACACAGATTCTGTGTATTAAACGTATTTGTTTTAATTGTTCACAGGTTTGTCAATTTGCTTTGATTTTAATACGGTGCTAAGACCAAATCGTTGGAAGACACAACTTTACCTCTGGCTATCTGGGAAATCAGAAATAATGGGTGCAGCATTTGAGAGCTTGGCTTTATTAACTAAATATTTTCAAGAGGGAAATAAATATAAAATTTCATGAGGTAAATTTTTTAAACCTTTAAATGTCTTGGGTCAAGATTGTTTTTTATATTTTTTAGATGCTTTAGAAAGAATTCTGTTGTATCAAAAAAAAATGGTGCTTTCTGATTAAAGTGATCATGGTCGAGTCATTAATATTGAATTATTATTGTTCTTTTCAGTTTCAAGAAGCAAAAGTTTTGACAAGGAATGGTCCTCATACCGTAACTTTTTAGAAGTCATGAAGAAATTTTTGGTGTCCTCAGTCAAGCATTGGAGTTTTCTAGAATGGAGTATTTCTTTATCAGCTGCATTGTCACACACATCAGATTTTGTCAGTTGATTTGTTTCTTCAATTAATGGCAAAGCTTTGAACATGGAGACTTAGAACTGGAATCGATGGAGTCTGGAAATTGTTTTTAGTTTTCCGAGTTTGCATGTAAGTAAAATTATTTATGGACATTATTATGTAGTAGTATGCAAAATTTGTTTGAGCCAAGAATTATTTTGGTAGAAACTGGAAAAATGAGCAGGAAAAAAAAGGTATCGGCAAACAGTAGATAACTTTCCAGAAACAAGCAAACCTGATTTTAATTTTTATTTGGTTTTTTGGCCGTAGAGCAAAATCTTTCAAAATTTAATTTTTATTTCTAAATTAGTCTTGTTATTGACAGTTATATCTCCGCATTAACTTTCTTTTGCCCTTTATTTTGATATAATCTTTAATTTTCATGTTTTTATAAATTTATTCATGCAAATTCAAAGGGAAAGACAAACAATACACGTTCCTGAACTGAAAAAAAAAATCTAAAGCAAAAAGTTAGTCCGTCATTTGTATCAATTTTTTTTAAAATTTGGGGTATCGATTTTTTTGGCTCTTACGGGGTTTTCAATGTTGCTTAATTCAAATATGAAGTCAGTTTTTCGATCCAAGGATTTTCTGAGCAAGGGAAGCCATTTTTTGATTCCCTCGAAATTGCTTTTTGTTCATTTACTGCTCAGCAACTCATCGAATCGAAAAACCGACTTGACCATTGGATTTAGGAGTGTCAAAACCCCCAGAAACACTGAGAAGCTCTGGAAAAGTCAAAAAATTTTTTTCGGTCGAAAAAAAAGCTAAGACTATAGTCCGTCGTTTTTTTCGATTTTCTCAAAAATTTTAGATGTTGATTTTTTTGGCTTTTAAGGGGTTTCCGAGGTCACTGAATTCCAATATGAAATCAATTTTTGAATCCGAGCATTTTCTGAGCCTTGGGAGCCATCTTTCGATTCACTCAAAAATGGTTTTTCTCGATTTCCCGCTCAGGAACTGGTCCGATCGGAAAACTGACTTCACCATTCGATTCAGAAGGGTCAATAACCCCCGGAACCACTGAGAAACCCTTGAAATGTCCAAATTTTTTTTTTCGTCAAAAAAAAAGGAAAGATTTTTGTCGAATTTGTGCATTTTTGTCGATTTTGGCGAAAATTTTAGGTGTCGATTTTTTTGGCTGTTAAGGGGTTTTCGAGGTCGCTGAATCCGAATATGAAGTCCGTTTTTCGATCCGAGCATTTTCTGAGGCGTGGGAGCCATTTTCTGATTTACCCAAAAACGGTTTTTCTCGATTTCCCGCTCCGCAACTCATCCGATCGAAAAACCGACTTCACCACTGGATTTAGGAGGGTCGAAAACCCCCGGAACCACTGAGAAACCGTTGAAAAGCCCAAATTTTTTTTTTCGTCGAAAAAAAAGGAAAGACTATAGTCTTTGCATTTTTGTCGATTTTGGCGAAAATTTTAGGTGTCGATTTTTTTGGCTCCTAAGGGATTTTCGAGGTCGCTGAATCCGAATATGAGGTCAGTTTTTTGATCCGAGCATTTTCCGAGCCAGGGGAGCCATTTTTCGATTCTCTCAATTTTTTTTTTTTTTTTTTTTTTTTTTTTTATTTACTGCTCATAGCAACTCATCGAATTAAAACTCGAGTTTATCGATTCAAGCTTTTATTGGACACTCTCTCCTTTATCTTGTAATCTTAAGATCCTCGTCGACATTATGATACTAATGTTTTTTTTTTTTTCTTTAGTACTCAAACCGAAGAATGGAATTCTTCGATGACCATTAACGGCCTTCAGCTTTTGCTTCAAGAAGTTGGAACAGCTGAGCAAGAAAAGGATCCTAAACACGAGCAACAAAACTATACCGGACATGAAGAACGGTATCATCCCATCTTGTCTTCGAGGAAAACTACTAGACCATCAAACTCTTTATCGTTTACGATTTATCGTTTTGTAGAAACATTTTCCTTTAAAAATTTTTCGACTTTAGTGTTTTTTTTTGTTTTTTTATTGTATAAGAAAATTTTTCATTTTTGCGTTTAGTTAGGATACTTAATTTCATGAGGTGACAGGATCTAAAAAGCTTATGCTAGTTCGAAAAAAACGAATAAAAATCGAATTTATTGTAATTAATGTAAATAAAGCCTTCTGATATGACCACCCACAATCACCGATTATTTTATTTTAAATTAAAAAAAAATATTTTTTAATGTGGGCCGGGCGCAGGAAATTGAGGTTGGGTGGGCAATTTCCTGCCCCAAGTCGTAAATGTTCATTCTTATGGACATTTCACTTGGGAGGGGACGTTTCAGAACTTAAAATGATGAAATGTCCCCATCGAGGGGTGCTGTTGCGTTAGCATTTTTTTTTTTTTTTTTTTTTTTTTTTTCAATTTTCTAAGAAAATTTTCTAAGAAAATTGTATTACTTTTTTTTTATAAATGTTAACGTAAAAGCTCCTCTCACAGGTGGTCGAAGCGGGCTACTCTCCGAAACAAGTTAGGCGATCTGTATCGTGATGGATAAGTAGTCACATGAGGTAGTACATACCTGATCTTCTTTGGTTTTTTGCCAAGGCACAGGTGTTAGGCTAGGTTTTTTTTTTTTTCGTTTATGTCAAGGTGGCGAAGGAGAAGTTACCGATTTTATATTTTAATATTGGTAGTTTCTTTTTTGCAAGTTAGGAAGAGGTTTAAAAGCCTCTGAATATTTCGGGAAAAAATATTTTTTCCCCTTCCTAGGGCATCGCGGTTAGGGACTTCTTACAATTTACAATTTAAGAACCTGTGTCTAGCTTAAAACCCCCAAGGTCGTGGCCAATAGACACTTCTCATTGGATGTCAACTGTTAGGTTTTATGTCTGACGACTTTCTTTTTTTTTTCTGCTATGGAAAAGCAAACCGAAAAGTTCAACAGTGCATTTTAATGCAAAATGCACTGACTCAATTTTTTGCTGTTTGACTTTTCCAAGCAGAGACCTGCGATCAGGACTTCTTTTTTCGCTGATCTTTTCCTTTCCTATCTCGAAATGTTAGGGAAATGTTAGGAAACTTTTACCTAATTACTTTTTTTATATGCTTTTATTTTTATTAAGTCTATTATTATTCTTATTATCATCTTCATTTTTTCTTTTTTTTTTTTTTATATTTATTTTTTTATTATGGTTATTATCTTTATTTTTCGTTTTTTTTTTATTTAGGCGTATTTATTTTCTTATTTTATTTAAATTTTCTTTTTTATTATTATCTTGATTATTATTTTTAGTTGCATGGCTTTCTTATTCCAAATTCATACCAAATGTTAAGGTAATTTTGAATAATTATCTTGGCATTTTGGTTATTTCCACTTAAATTTTCCAACCAATGTTAGGGTAATTTTTAGGAATTATCTTAGCATTAGGTTATTCGTTATTCGAGAGATAGTTTTCAATAGCGCTTGCGGGTGAGTCAAATTCTCGTCCAGTGCTGCCATCCCCCCCCTTACTCACCCTAGGGCGCTATTTTTCCCCGTTTGTCAGGGTAACTCTAGTAGTTATTTTGGCAAGTCGGTTTTATAAAATACTTTTTACACTCTCTGATCGCAGGTAGCTTTTTGCACTCTTCGCATTTTGATTATACAATCTAGAGATCTGTCTGGAGCGAACCGGTCCAATGTCCCAGTAGGGTAGTACGAGGTAATGTGGCGAACACGTCCTGACCTTTCATTTCTCACCTGACGAGTTGGAGTAGCACATGTGCGCTGACAACCACCTTTTGGGTATGTTGAGGCATACTAACTCTCAGTAGTTAGTATGCTAAGGCATACTAACATCTCCCCTTCCTACTTCGCACGACTTGAGCTAAGAGTTTCAATCGGGCTGACCCTTTACATTTAAACTTGGTTGCCTTTTCAAGAAGTTATTAGAACATGGCAACGTTTACGACTTGCATTGGTATCCGAGTAGTAATTGGTTATCTCGATTGGAGCGCTTAGCAAGGGTCGTGCGGGGTAGGAAGGGGAGATGGCAGCACTGGACCCCCGTTAAAAAAAAAAAAAAGAATTCTAAGAAGACCCTCTAAACTGAACCGCACGCTCTTTTTTTCATCATTTTGGTCACGTGACCTGTGACGTCATATCAGCTTCTTGTAAATAAGTATACTGTATATTTCGTTTTATGTATTTTTATTTTAAATATATTTTATTAGTACAATTATAACATTTGTTTTTTTTTTCTTGTTGAAGTAGAAGGATTGCGTTTTCTTTACGATTTCTTAATGGTTTTAAATGGCAATTCAAAAATGCTGTTAATTCGATGCGTATGTTGGTTGCAAATCTTTCTTTGCAAAAGTCTTATTTTTAACAGGAAACTTTCGAGCAATTTTTATGATGGTGTCACCTGCTCGTTCGTGTTATTTAAACTCCACGAAACGCAGAGTTAAAATAATTCGAACGGACAGGAACACTCTTCGGAAAATTTTCCTGTTAAAAATACGATTTTAGCAATACAAGATTTTTGCAAACTTATTACGCATCAAATTAACCTTCATTTTGAATGGCCTTTCAAAACCATTAAAAAATCGTAAAAAATTGCTATCACTCCATTTTTTCCAATATTCAGAAATACCAACAACACTGAACTCAAAATCAAATTATCGAAATGCTAGTAACAATATTGTTACGGTATTAAAAAAATTAGATACTAGACATCAGCTACATCTGGCAATTTTTAAACGTTTTTGATAATAACAAATTTGAAGACATCAGTGGAAAAAGGAGACCGTTCAGGTTCCAACGAAAAACTGTAGTCAATAAATGAAAATCGAAAGAGGATCTAACATTTTCCTACTGCTTGTTTACAAACAGTACATAGAAAATTCTATCGGAATCAAAATGGCTTCCAAAAAAAACAATAGAAAATAGTCTGTTGTCTGAATTTTTTTTCGAGAGGTCCAACGGTCTCCTTTTTCCACTGATGTCTTCATTTATAAGAATGAATATATAAGCTGCCCTCAATAAATTATGATCAATACTAATAAAATATCTGTGAAAATTACATTAGGTACAATCAAATTTTTAAATGTTTTGATCTCTTCAAAAAAAAAAAAAAAAAAAATCTAAACACGGCAGTCTAATCGCCGAATTTATTCGAATTAACCCTAACACCATAGACCCGCCAAAAAAAAGTTTGAAAATTTTCCGAATGGATGTATCTAATGGGACATGTAAATAATTAAAATTAAATTAAAAAGTCAGCCAAAATGACTTAACAATTTTTTCGGGAAAAATTTCCATAAAATTTCGAGATCAAAAATTTTAAAAAATGAATAAGTTTCAAATTAATTTAAAAGTTGCTGATGGCAGTAACAATTTCACAAGATCATGAAAACATCAGCCTCATAAAAATCTCAAAGAGGCTGTAAATACAGCCTCATAAAAATTTAAAAATTCCGTAACTTTAAAAGTGATTTTTTGATACTCCTGACATTTTTTAAAAAATTCACTTATTTCAAGTGCTTCAGACAACCTTAATGAGGCAATTAATGTTACTAGCATTTCTTAAAAAGAGCCACTTTAAATCTTCCGAGCAACTTCAGCCAAATTTTAAAAGGATTTAATACTTTACGATTAAAAAAACAAAATACTAAATTAAGAGCAATGTCGAAACTTTGACGCCTCTGACGGAAATTGGAAAAGTTTGCCCTTCACTCCGTTTATTTTTACATTTAATTTGCTTAAAATAGGACAACGTCAAAAAATTTTAGCAAGACTTACAAAAAATGATTTAAAAAAAAAAAAAGAAAATTGGCTTCATAATAATGACTTATGCTCGGCGATTTAAAGTGGCAGTGTTCAGAAGCAGACAAAAACATTTATGTCATTTAATTTTGGGACGTGTCAAGTTGTACTATCTTCGGAAGTTTAACTTTTCAAAGGGTCAGCTTATTTGTAAATGAATAAATTTCAGAGTAAGAAAATGTTAAAGAAGCTTAGGAAATCTTACGAACGATTAGAAAGTTTTCGTATCATAAAACCTATAAACAAATTTTCGTACTTGCCATTGAAAAAAAAAAAAGCTAACATTTTTTAGAACTTTTTTTTCCAGTTCTCAAGAAGGAAAAAAAAAATTCCTTTAAAAAAGTACTATCTTATAAAGCTAAATTAGCTAACTTCTTCGTTTCGAAATGTGATTCATCGATTAAATGAAAAAATTACGAGATTAAAAAGAATTTAAAAAAGAAAAAAAGGACTAATTAATTTTTTATCTGCTTCTTAACGATTGACGAGTTCAGCGTTACAGTTTATCTAGGGTAGGTTTCATCTAAGTATCGGACAGCCTGAAATACGGAGGCAGAAGCAGATCCATTTCGGTATGAGTCTTAGCGATAACCACTCTCAGAAAATTTCTAGCACAAGCAATGAAATCCACTTAAATTATATGGTAAATTATTCGTCCGTCAAGCGAAAGAGTTTTCCATCTGCCTTCCCCATTATATTAATGAATTACACATCATTTTTCCCCCCCTTGAACGAGCAAGAATACTATCGAAATAAGTCAATGAAAATAATTAGTGGCCTAAACACTGACATTTGCTTTTTTAAATATTGAAAAATAATTTTATTTTAAAAATACTGAGTTTCCTGACAAGGATCAACTTAGAAAAAAAAAATCCTACATCTCCGGTTTCACTAAAAAAAAAAAAGTCCCCTTACAGGTTGGCATAGCAGCCACTGTCTGCTTCGCGGGCAATGCCTGACTACATTAGCCGTCACCTACTGCTTTTCCAAAAGCGTATCTTTAAAACATAAAATTGAACTCGCAGGCCTGTCCGATACTAGGTGTCCCTACCCTGCATTTTTTTACATAAAAATTAAAAAAAAGAAATTTGGCATATAAAAGTTCTTGATGGGAAGCCATCCTGATTTTTGGAAGCTGGAATGACATCGGTTTCTGCCAGCACGGAAGTTCCACAAGATCGTCGTCCGGATATCTTGAAGCGCTGAATCTCCAAGTCTTGAAGCTAAGCTCTGAAAAAAGAAAAAAAAAAGAAATTAATATAATTAATTCTTTATTAATTTTTAAAATTAATAAAGAATAATCTACGCTTTTTTTTTTGAGCAAATTTATTCGCCTAAACGATTTTAGCAACTTTAATTTAAGTTCTTCTTATATCTTTCTTACATATTACAATGTTTTGTTTTATTATTTTTTTTTTTTTTTCCTTGCAAAACTGGAATTAAAGATTCTTTACGATTTTTTAATAGTTTTAAATCGCTATTCAAAAATTATACTTAACAACTTAATTTTTAAAAAAAATATTAAAAAGAGTTGCATCAAGACGGTCATTCCAATAATCTGAGCATCAATCAATTTATTTCTACATTAAATTTTTTCAAAATCGAAACATCATCAAGAGCTTTGGCACGACTTCAAAAATAACTTAAATATTAAGTAACCCAAAATTTAAAACCCCAACCTTTGGAATCTCAGATATGATACTAATTTTTTAATTTGTAACTGAAATTTTTATATTTAAAAAATCGAGAACCCCCAGAAATTTAAATTTTGATTCAGTTTTTTTCAACTTAAGTGGTTAAAAAAAAAAAAAAAAAAAAAAAAAAAAAAAAAAAAAAAAATGGAACATAAGATTTAGACTTCAAAAAATTAAAAATTAAAAAATTAATTAAATTGGCTTGATCTTAAATGATTTATGCTCGGTGACCTAAAAGTGGCAGCACCCAGAAGCAGTTTACAGTTAACTTCCTAACTTTTTTTCCCTCGAATGAGCAGGAACACTAACGAAACGCCTATTTTCACTAACGAAATTAGTCAATAAAATCAGTTAAGTGCCTCAACAATTAAAACACATTTTTTTTCATTACTCATAATAGGAAAAAACCAATGCGGAAATAAATTTTTTCCAAATAGGGCAAAACAATGTTAAACGTCTTTATAAAAGACTTATGTTTACAATTTATCACATTATCAATTTATCATGTTTACATTAAGACCCCCCTTTCCCCAAAGCCTTTCTTTAAAATAAAAAAATGAAAGCCCGCTGGCATATCCGATAATTGGTGGCCCCTACCCTGCCTATTTTTACATTTTAATTTAAATTTAAAAAAAAAAAAAAATCTCTGACATATAAGACTTCTTACATCCTGAATTTTAGAAGATTAAGTGTCTTCGGTTTCTCGCCATCGTCGACAGCAGGAAAATTCTACAGGTTCGTCCAGGTTCCATTGCTGCGCATATTCTTTCTTCCTCCTGAAATGGCAGTATTTTACAATATTAGTTTGGGCAAATTTGGCGTATGTACAATATGATATCAAAATGTCAATTAAAAGACTAATAGAATCATGATAATTTAGCAAGAAAACGTAAACCCAATTCATTTTTTTTTTTTTTTTTTTTTTTAGCAAGAAATACATTTTAAAAAGATCTATGAAAATCATTCTGTAACGGACAGAATTTTTCAAAATGCAAAGGCTACTTTTTCCCTGACAAAAAGAGAAAAAAAAAATCTATTTAAATTACTTTTCCAGATGCTAGCACCAAGCTGTTCTCTACTGGTACCAACAATAGTTTTCACATCTGAACTCGAAATGAAAAAAGAAAGGCCCCAACAATCTACATGCTAATTTTAACTTCCCCAATTTGAACTTCATGACTGGTTTCAGTTCGCTACCATGATTGTCTGAATATAAATTTAGGCCAAAAGTAGCGATATTAATTTAATGCAAGCCTCTCTCTCCCAGGGAAAAAATTAATTTTAAAGTTCTTTTTATTTCAATCGTTGTTCCTCAGAGAAAAAAAAATAGCATTTGAATTAGGTCTTAGAAACTTTACCATGGTGAAAATGAAATTAAAATCCAGCTATATTCCTTGACAAAAAAAAAAAAAAAAAAAAAAAAAAAAAAAAATTAAAAAACCTGCTACGTTTAGCATTTTTTGAAGGCAAAATCTACTGGTAAAAATTCTGAAATAATTTAGACTGCAGTGACTGCTTCCCTAAATCACTCGGATTGCTAAAAGTCTGCCCAGAAATCGGTTAACCCATTGCTATTCCTAACTATAAAAATTGCAAATTTTTGAACGAAAATCCACTGGTAGCTTTAAATATTATCAAACAGCTTGGATTAATCAAAAAGTACAAATCGACATCTAAATAACAACTTACCCTGAACTATAAAAAGTTCAAAACGATTCATCAAGCTCAGTGCATTTTAGATTTGAAGTCTACATGTTGCCAGCAGCAAGCATCAACAACCACTTATCACGCTTGAAGACCATATTGCAGATTGCTCTGAAGAAAGCCAGGAAACTAGCGCAGTGAATTGACCTTTTCAAGCCTGAGCCTGTCAAATATAAGAAAAAATAATAAATAACATGTTTATAATATTTGCACTTGGAATTTTTTTTTCTTTCGAAAATCTTTTTATTAGAGACATGCTAACGATTCATCTAAAAAATTAAAAAATTCTTAAAATTTTAACTACATTATAGGTAACTACTAACAACATAAGTAGGTTCAATTAAATAACTTCAGAGTAAATATTAGTCAATGCAACTCTTCGAAAGGCAAGTTATGTTCTTAAAAAAAAATTTAATAAGATTATCATCATCAAAAATGGATGTAAGGTATGACGAAATCATATTTTTTTTAAAATTTAATCAAACACTAAATAAATGTTTTTCTTCAAAAGTTTACATAATTTTAAAAAGAGCTAAATTAATTCGGTTATCAACTTTTTGATTCAATCACGTCTTTAACTCCCACAACTAGCTTAACATGCTTTAATTTAATGATGTTTCCGAAGTAAGGAAATTAAATCAAGAAAAACAAATAAAATCAACAGCCTGATACCAATTTTCTTTAAGACAAATCAAATATCAGGATTGTCAAACAATTAGTTTTTATAATAAATGAAATAAAGGATCAATGAATCCCTAAAAAATTTTAAAGTTTTCCAAATCTGCTAAGGCACAATGGCAATCGTGGAAATTTTTCAAAAGGCAACAGCCAGTCTCTATGGCTACTTTTCCCCCTAAATCGCTCGGAATGGCTAAGCTATCTAGTACTAGGTTAACCCACTGCTATATTCAGGTTTATAAGTTCCAAATTTTTAAAGGGTTAATATTCACTGAGAGCTTTAATATTTTCAAAAACCTAAATCAACATTAAAATAACTACTTACACTGAATTGCAAAAAATTAAAACCATCCACCATGCTCAGTGCATTTTAGTCCTCAAGTCCAAGACCACTTCTTATCAGGTTGGTTTACAAGGATCAAAATGGTATTGTTTTCCATTCCATGAGCAGAGCCGAGATCTAAAGTACTGTGATACAATGATCACATCCAACGGAATTCATGCATTTCGTCTGAGCACAATTGACGACCATACTCCAGGTTGCTCCAAACAAGGCCACGATTACAAGAATGACAAAGGTGTTGTTCTTCATCCAATATGCACAGTGAATTGACCTTTTTGAGAACTAAGCCTATAAAACATAAGATAAAAAAAATTAAAATACATGGTTTTAATGTTTATACTTGGCAATTTTTTCGAAAGGATCTTAATTACAAAGATGCTAACGACTAATCTCAGAAATTGAATTTTAAAAACTCTTATTGGATTTTTTTTTTTGACCAGTTTCATTCATTACCATTTGGGGAAAAAATCTGAAAAGCTATCACATCAACTACAACTAAATTATTTGAGAACATTGGTAACTGTAATTATTGATCAAAAGCTACAGAATATTATTCCCTTTAAAAATTTAAATAAAGTTTACAAAGTTACGAAAAAGCTAAAATTTAAGAAGTTAAACAAACAAAAAAAAAAAAAAAAAAAAAAAAAATTTAGATGGGTCTACAGATTTGATGAAAGTGTATGTGTGTAATAATTATCCAAGCATTAAAAAAACCATTTCGTACAAAAGATTATATAAAAAATATTCAAACAAGTAAATAAGACATTTGAGCTTACAAATGATAGTTTTAACTTTGATTTTAAAATCCAATTTTACAAACCAATAACGTCTTATCTTCCTCAACTACACATCCTTCTATGATATTTTTGGAATTCAGAATCATCTCAATCAAGGAGAATCCATTTCAAACTTTTTCAGTACATGTTAAAATAATTAATCAAATTGAAAACAGTTGCTACCAAAAAATCATTAGGATATTTTAAAACCTGATAAAATAATTTAAACATGATAAATAGGGGCATATTTAACAGGAAGTATAATTGTGAGCAAAACTGTTCGGGAAAATGAGTACCTAAAAGGCTAAACACCAAGCACATGTTTCTTTTAATTTGTTTAGGATCCTGATGAAAATGGACCATTTCAAGATGCAATTTACGATAGGATGTAGCTGACACAAGTGGGGTACAACCTGAGGTTTACCGTGACTTGCTGCTGAAACCACAGCAACAACTATTGGCAAACGTAGCACGAATCTCGAATCGTAAATTGAAACCGTAAGGCAATTAGTGATGATGAGTAGAAAAATTGCAATTATAAATTACTAACCTCTATCAAATTATGTGAACTTAAATCCTAAACACCTTTTTAACTGATGTTGATTGATTTTATCTGCTTCTACAACACACAGAACACGATGTTTCTGGATTAAAAATCGATTTCCACACACACCATTCCTTCCTCTTATCGACGCCATGTCAAGGAATGACACCGCCAACTTTGAGAACTAAAACTTCCCAGGGAAGTTAAATATACGGTATACATTGGTCAAGGTAAATATACCGTGATGTTTAGCTTATGGGCCATCGTATATATATATAAAAACCACATGATTATCAACTGCTTACAGTAATAAAGAATTTACATATATAATTGTTAAAAGAGAAAAGCTTGACGCAGACATTTAAAATTTAAAGAAATACAACTTAAGAATTCGAATTTTAACTCAAAGCCATTTGATTAGAAAACAAAGGACATCATAAATAAAATATTACGCTCACCATTATTGCCTTCCGGGTTGTCAATCATTTAAATTGATATTATTCTAAACGGCAACTAAGTCATATCGATAATGATTCCCAAAACTTAAAAATTTCTTCAATAAGTCTAAATTCCCAAATTACGTCGCTTTTAATCGTTTTTAAAGCGATTTACGGACTCGACTGGCAAAAAATCAAAATGGCTGCTCTTTTTTGAATGAGTTATGAAGTCGAGGAGACTCAACGACTAAGTTCCCATATTTTTCAAATGAAAATTATATCAGCGTCCGTTATTTAATGCCAAATGTAATTTAGAACGATTTCAACGTAAAAGAACCATTCATATACGTGTAAAAGCGATAAAATTACTTACATTTATCCACTTTTATGAGCACCAAGTCCATCATGTATGATTTTATTCCGAAATTCAGCCATGACGCTCTGGCTCTGTTCATTCCATTTGCTAAAAAAAGCTCTGGTGGCGCTGACTAGCGGTTGGACAAGTAAATAGCACTTTAGAAGGCTATGGAAGAAATGTTTTGTTTACAAACAAAATCAAAAATGTCATTTTTTTTTTCAACGAAATTACTTTCTTTTAAATAATGAAATGCCCTTTTTTTGTTGCAACAACAGTTACACTACAAGATATAATTGAACTGGATTGATTTAATATCAATTTATTTTAAAAGGTAAATATTTTTATCAGTTGCAATATGTATAATTATAATGATATACTTGTTTGTCTAACCTAATGTCAGAATGGAAATATTATTTCCATTTAGTTGCATTTGAAATATCACAAATAAATTATCCATATTGATTGAAGTTATGCACTTATGGAGTAAAAGCAGGGCTTTTTTTTCAAATGAGGGAATGAGGGTTTTCTGCAAGTTCATTTTTCTGCTTTACTTCCGTTTACTTAACTTTTCAACTTTTTTTATTTCACTTTTGAAATGCAGGATCAGGAGACACAAATCAACTCCGCCAACGCTTAAAATTGCATATGCTTTGTACAGTTGGGCTAGTAGTAAGAAAACTTTAATCTTAAAAAAACTGTCTTCTTTAAACTTTGCAAAGGTGTGAAAGAGAAATCTAAAGAAGATGTGGTATCTAAGATTTAATAGATCTTACAGTTTTAAAGAATCATCACTTATCACAATCTATAGAATACAAAGACTTTAGGTTTATTCTTTCCAATCTAGCATGGCATGGACCTTGATAAATTTAACACTGGATGTTTAAAACTTGTTCCCAATTTTAAAATTTAAAATTCAATTTTGTTCAAATTTTTAAAGTCAGTTTCAAGAATTCAAAATATTTTGGATATTTAGTACAATCAATACTACATCTTTTCTGATTTCCACGTCTAATTTATTTCCAGATTTCCTCATTTGATTTTAGGAAAAGTCAAATAATAAATAGGGGAACATTGAAGTATTACATAAAAATCTTAGGGGGGAGGGAGTCTGAAATAGCCGTGTTCGCCATAAGCTACGCAAATGCTTATGTAATACTTGAACGGTCCCGTATATGACGAAAAAAATTGATTGAAAAAGTCTTATATTTTTCAGCTTCTGTTCCCTGAATTTTTTTTTCGGAACATTTTTATTTTTTAAGGGTAACTCTCGTTTGATTGTAACGGTTGTTGTCATTATACATAATCATTCACAACACAAAGAAAACGGAAAAAAGTAAACAAAACTTTATAACCGCAATTTTTTTTTTTACACCATTTACATAAGAAAAAATTTTCTTTTTAAATTAAAATTCATTTTACACATTTTTTTCAATATAAACTTCATATTTTTTTTTTCTTATTTTTACAATTTTTTTTTATACAAACTATTCAACAAAATTACAAAAATAATTTTTAATCCAAATTTTTTTTTTACAATTTTTTTTTCTTGTCCAATTCCTTTTTTTTCCTCATGCATTTAAGAGGAATGTAAAATATTGAAACGAGTACGGTTAATAGCATTAAACCGACGAGCCAAACATCGATTAGATGATATTGAATCCACGTTAGGCGTAATGCTCCTGATTTAAAATGAGGTGCTCCCTTATGTTCGATTACGTATTCCGTCCAATAAATGGCTGTTTGGAGGGGGGTGAGAGGACGATCTCGATGGATCTTCGACAGGCGTTGCGCATTTTCTTTATAACTAGAAAAAAAAAAGTCGAAAGTAAATACTGTAATTTTTCTGTACAAGATTCTGCTAAAATATACGGAAGCCCTGAAGGTTTCATTGTAAATTGCTGGCGGAAAGGTTCAATCTTAACAAGTTTAAACCTGACATAGACAGGTTTGAACGTAACAATAAATACTGACTGTTTGCAACTTGACATTGTCAAATTGACTTCGCAATGGCAGGTTGGAAATTAATTAACACTGTCAAGTTCAAACTTGCAAATGTTTAAGTTGCAACCTGCCAGCATTTATTGTCAAGTTTAAACTTGATAATGTGAGGTTGGAACTTGAATATGTCAGGCTTTGATTCGGCAAATTAAAGAAATAAATTGTGAACCTTCAAACTCCCGTGAAAAATTATAAAAATAGTTTGTCATAAAATTAAGAGAAATCATCATCGTGGCAGCAGACTAATAGTATTTTATTTTTTACGGGGAAACGAAGACAAATCTGGAAAAAAAAATACGAAGGACTTTTTAGGTTAAAATCCCGAAAATTCCTTAATATTTTTTGTTTTGAGATTTGTCTTCGTTTCCCCGTAAAAAGTAAAATACGATTAGTCTGCTGCCACGACTGATGATTTCTGATTGGCTATTGTTAAAGACAACCAGCGCTCCCAGCGGTTTTTTTTGGCAGCTGGGTTTCTCGATAAGGTAAGTCGGGGCAAATACGAGACGGAGGTAAAAATGAAACAATTTATTTATTTTTCTCCTTTGGACCTCTTTAATGCGAATACAGTTACAATCATCCCTGTGTCATTTTTACTCAGTGGGCGTTTTCATCAATCAAAAGGGCTAACCCTTTCGATTGATTCCCTTGTTTTAAAAGATTATTCATTTTCCTTTGACGGATTGCCATCCCAATCCTATATTTACCTTTTATTATTAAGGACTTGATGAACGGCACTTTCAAACTCGTCAACATTCAAATTATTGAAGTTGACTAAAATAGCCGCACCCAACGATTCCAATTGTTTTAAATTAGTTTCCTGATCACCGTACAGAGGCATCCCAACGATCGGAACCCCATAGTGAATCGCTTCTATTATACCATGAATCCCACCGTGTGATATGAATAATTTTATGTTGGGATGAGCTGAAACGAAAAAAAAAAAATATCCGATTATTAATCCCGCATTAATTTCCCGGGGAGAAAAAAAAAAAAAAAAAAAAAAAAAAAAAAAAAGGAAAAAATTAAATAAAAAGAGAGGCAGAAAAAAAAAGAATGTTCTTACATGAAAGAACTAATTATTCTAAGGGAAGAAATAAATTTATCCAGGAGGATGTTACATTTTTCATTCGTGACAAAAACAATTACTCAAAATGTTAAAGCCTCCCTTAATCCATTAGGATTACAGTTTCATATGTTTTTCAACTTACTTATGATGAGATAAAAAAAAAAAAAAACTGAAGATTAAAATCGGAATTTTTAACGTTAGCTCGAAGACGAAAAAAGAAAAAGAATAGGCTTAAGTGTACAATACTAAAAGGCAAAATTTTGTACCTCAGAGTAGAACTGAGCCAAGTCCATCCAAGCAACGCATCTTCTTATTTAAAACCGCCCCCCCTTCCGGTCTCACGTAATACTCGAACGTCCCCAAAATGAAAAAAAATGGATTCCATTCTTCGAAGAATCAAGTTTTTCCCGTTAGTTAGGGCCATTTGACGTGCAACTCCTTTTTAATAAATCGATGATTTAAATCCTTTCTCTCTCCCCCATTTCCAGGAAACCCCGGCAATTATGAAAAGCCAATCGAAAAGCAACGATTTGTAAACGTTGAAAATCCCATTTTGCATGTGACTAATTTTCTTTAAAAGGAAATAACAACAAACGAACAAACAAGAAACAAAAACAAACTACAACAACAACCGTTTAAAACATTTGTAGGTTAAAATGTTTCTCCTTTCCCCCCCTCTTTTCTTCTCTCCGCCCTCTCCCTCTCCCCCGCGAACTTTGATTTTACTTCTCCGCGGCGCTTAAAGTCTCCTTATTTCGAGTTGATTAAATTCTATCCCGGAATAAAATTAATCTTAAACTCAAGTTTTGCCCAGTTTAAATGCCGAAACTGCAAGGGAAAAGTTTATCCGCGAGAAGGAAACATCCATTCGATCACTGGAGATTGGAAGTTAAGGGGGGGGGGGAAGCGGGAGAGTGGGTGAGGGACGAATTGAAAATGATTGTTGAACCAGAACAACTACAAGAACAATTGCTACATAAATATTTTACTAAGAAATGGTAGAGTAGGGGTAGGGGTAAAGACAGGAGTAGTAGGAGGAGGAGGGGGAATGGGAGCAGGGAGTTGTCCATAAATTACGTCAGGAGGTTCAGGGGGAGGTGGCCATCTAAAATCTTATACTAATGTTAAGGCTCACCTCACATATTATAGCTTACCCCTGTGGGGAAAGGTCAAAATCAGCCAAAATAATTTTGGACGACCGCGACCCCAGGAGTAAGAGGAGCATGCTCCTCTTGCTCTTAGGTCGCGATCGTTTCTTTTTTTCTTCTTTTTTATCCCTAGGCACTTTTAATCCTGGCTCATGACGGGACCACGATCTCAGTTTTAAGGCCTTTAAATTAAATTTAACTAAATTCATTCCCAGGTAAACGGTTCCGACTTTTTTTTCCCCCCGACTTCAATAACGCCGAGTATTTTGCATGCAACTGAAAACTCGTAAAACGGGGTTTTAAGCTCGAAGAAGGTTTTAACGAAGAGCCGGCTGGATTGTTAAAGAGATGAGGTGAGTAATCACTTAAAGATGAGATTTTAGGGATTACGATATAAGAAGGGAGGTTTAGCAACGTAGTTTGTAGACTCTAACTCCCGGCGGGGTGGGTGCTTTAGATGCTAACTCGGTATTTGTACTCCTATCCGGGATATATATAAAACAATAAGCTGAAAATGAAACTTTCGAGAGATTTTTCAAAACAAAATTAAGAAAAAGAAAAGCAGGAACAGATGGGGAGTGTAAACGTGAGAAAATAGTTAGGTAAAAGCTCGGCCGCACGACTCGACGCTAGCGGTCGGAAGAAGATTGTGATAAATAAAAGTTGGCAGTATTGAAAAGGAGTCGTGGCAGTAGAATAAGGTGGTGTGATTGAAAATGTTTCCTGATAGCTTCATTTTATTAAATGGATATTACTAAAAATTATTTGCGATTTATTTAAAGATATAAAAAATTGTTTAAAAAAAACTCATAATTCCGGAAGTAAAAGTGTCGGAACAAAGATCCAAGTATGGGTAACCAACGACGAGGCTTTGCGATGATTGCATAGGGAGAGAGATGTTTTGCCAATCGTAAAACGACGGAAGTTGGAATACTTTGGTCATTTTTTCAGAGGACCTAAAATATGAGCTTCTGAAGACGACCATTCAGGGACATATCGAAGGAAAAAGGAGAATAGGCCGAAGAAGAACCTATCGTGGCTGCGTAATTTAAGAGCTTGGAGTCGAGGAGCTCTTCAGAATTGCCCCTGATAGAGACAAATATAAAAGTCTCCATGATGGTCGCCTACGCCTGGACACAGGTACGGCACCGTAAGAAGAAGAAGAAGAAAGATCCAAAACACTAAAAGCGAATAGGAGAAACAAAATTACTGGTTGGACGCCATATTGGGTTTTAATCGAATAAAAAGCCTGATTTTAGTTATAAAATGTGGTATAGTGAGATATAGTGGCAACACTGTTCGTCTCGTTGTAAAATAGTCTTGTTGTAATATATGTATATAGATAGAAATGGCGTGTGTTTTTACTCAGTAGTTGTTTCCTAAATATAAGTCATAAAATCGGAAATTCTCTTGCGCAAGATGTCTACGCACGAGGTACTCAGGTTGTCACTTTCATTCCAGCGAGATTTGAAGGTCGTAGCTTCCGGATTTGTCTAATGTCTATATGTCCGTACTTAGAGACCCTATAAAAAAGAGACTGGCAAACTAAAAATTGACACCATATTCTTTCTTAAAGTATGGCTACCCGTATATATGCAGAATATGATTTCTGCTAAAAGCAGGCAAATTCATTGTTTATAAACAATGATGATTAAGAGTACGCATCAGTCACTTGTCTGCTGCCACGATTTAATTTATCCGCTTACGTTTAACCACGGTCGTATAGACAGGTCCGGAAACTTCCTATGCCGATCATGTCCCGCTTAACTACACCAAAATTAGTTTTAAAATTGGCCACTGGCGGCGCTGCGATCTAGAGAGCAGCAACGTGTCTAATGTTTACGTTGGGACTCCCACTGGGACTCTCGTTTCGAACAACAAGAGAAAGTAGCCGCCATCATTGTTTACACTACCAACGACGAATCAAAAAGCGTCTCTCTAACAAGTAGCGCTCACGGTGGTAGAAAGGAGGAACTAATTTTGGCGTAGTTAAGCGGGACATGGTCTCCAATGTATAAGGGATAGGAGTTTCCAGACCTGTTTATACGACCGTGCGTTTAACTTATAAAACGATGACCGCTTAAATTTCACTGATGCGTACTCTTAAAGCCTGAGTTAGTGCCAACTTTTCAATTTTTTCGACTAAGTTCAATATTGAATATTTGACAAAATCGCTTAAACTTCAATTTTACGTTCAATTTCCAATATAAATTCCACAAGATGGCGTCTAAAATTTCGACCAATCATATCGATCGGTTAGATTCGTCTAGGGTTGCCCACTTGTAAACAATAGAGACACGTGTTTAGCTTATGAGTGCGTTCTATATTTTAAGCAGTATATTTACGTAAGCTAAACACGTTTCCATTGTTTTCAAGTTGGCAGCTAGGTTCGCCAGTCTCTTTTTATATAGGGTCTCTAGCACGATCTTACATACAGGTCAGACAACTCGGGTATCCCTTATATGGACAAAAATGTCCCCCGAAATTGAAGCAGAAGAATAGTTCACATATTGCTCGATAGATGGCAGGAACTGTAGTTAGGGAATCAGGTGTTCTGGCAGCCATCATAAAAAAAAGTGTTTTGAAAGTGTTGATTGGATGGAGGGCATATCACGTGATTCCCTAACTACAGCTCCAGCCATCTATCGAGCAAATTTGGAACTATTCTTCTGCTTCAAATTCGGGGGACACTTTTTAAGATAGCAGTTGCCTGACCTGTATGTAAGATCGTGGTCTCTAGCAGTGCTAGGCAGGGTAATTTTCGACATGTTGCCTCGATTTTCGTCGTGGTTTTAGTAAATGGTAAACACGCCCTATAGGCTCCGTGCGACTTTTTTTTCGTATAAATATGCACTTAATATACCTGTTTACCTTATAGAAGCGTATATATTTCCATCACGCAATTAGTTCTCGGGAATATTGTTTTTATATAAGCTAAACATAATTTTAACGGTGGCGTTGCAGTCAAAGCCGATCGGAGCCAACAGGTTTCAAGCATTAAAAATTTTATAAATATACGCTTAAAAATACCTGTTTAGCTTATTTCTCGGGAATATTTCTTACATGACGAAACTTACAAAAATCAGGGCTATTGCATAAGTTAAATATAGAAATAGCGGAACGCTGAGTTAATGAAAAATTCTTACCGAGCACATCAGCTTGCGGTACCCAAGGCGACGTCATAATATTTCCCGGTTGATCCGGGAAATCCTTTTCCCATTTCCATAAAACTTTTTCCTTGAGTTTTCGAAAAACCGAAACGAAACCGTTTTTGACATTCGAATCCAACGTATGTGACTTAACCATGGAACCCATGCTAAACAATATTGCTCCTTCCGTCGCTTCGTTTAGGAACTTTTCAATATTCTGCAAAGAAAAAAATAAAATATGAAATCACAAAAAGAAAAAAAAAATCGCCTGAAAAAATAAATAAAAAAAAAGGATAAAAAAAAAATTATAGTATACGTCTGCCTGGAAATAGATTTCAATCACAAGATTAAGTCAATATTTGAGAAAAGTAAATAACTACGCCCTTGTCAACAGGATTCGGTGGATTCTTTAGTTATAACAACCCTTCATTTTTTTTTTTTTCAGTTAAGTTGTTATTTTTCCCAGGCGACCCGTTAAATTTTTTCTTTTTTTGGAAAATCCATAAAGAAAACGACCATTGCCAACATCTGTATTGTCGGAAGGGGAGGAAACTTAAAACCAAGTTTCGCCCTTTAAAACTTTTAAAGGGAGGGAGAGAGTGAGAGAGAGAAAGAGGGAGAGAAGACGAGATAAATCTCGGGTAAAGGTAAAAAACATGAGAAAACGAGGGGGCAAGAGGAAAATTTATCTATATTCAAAATGTGAAAAGCGGTTTTCTTACTTCATGAAAAGGACATTAAACTACCAGGAAAGCTAACACGTTTGAACTTTAGCCAAAGTTAAAAGAGAGAAAGGGAATGGGGAGAGCGGAGAGAAAAAGAAACGATTATTACTACTTCGGAATATTATTTTGACGATTCTCGTCAAAGAGGAGGTGGAAGGGTAAAAAAAGTTTTTGATATGCGTGTTGACATAAAGGAGGGAAAAAAAAAGGTCTGGTAATGACCGCTGGGATTTGTAATTAAAACAAAGCAAGGTGTAAGTAACTAATCGGTAAATTTCATTTTCGCGTGAATGGGTTTTCGCAGATTTCATAAAGGAAAATAGATTTACTAAATCCCATATTTTTAATTTGACTTCCGGCGCCTGGATTACTCTTAACATTTTTGATAATTTCAACCTTGGGCGCAAAAATCTCATTCCATAATACTTCCGGTTCGTGTGTTACTGCGGAGTCTATCACGTTTTTCGATTCTTTAAGAGGCTCTTCTTAGCTTCATGCGGCCCGAACAGGCCTGATTCATGTCTCACGTTTGGCGCAAAATTCACTATCTCCAGGTATCTCCAGGATTTTGGTCTTAACATTTTCGGACACCCCGCAACTCCCCTCCCTCCCCTCAAACACCCTTACGTAATTTACACACACCCCTCCCTCATCCACCTCAATTCCCTGACCTTAGCCACTTTTGTTCCGCCATCTCAAATCACGCAAAGTCCTATACGTATCATCGAATTTTACAGTCATTTCAAAATTTTCCCCTTCCGGAAAATTCATAAACTCGATACATGGCTCCCTAATTTATTCCCTCTCTCCTTCCGTTAAAAAGCAAACGTTATTAAGGCAAAAACCTAATATTTATATAATTATTAATCTCTTTGTATTCGGTCGCTGAGAAATGTAAAATAACAATTTTAATTATTAAGAAAACTTGCGAAGGATTTTTGAGAAAATTAATCCAGTTGTTTATTTAGCTGAGTAAATTGCGAAAAAGCAAAAACCCCTAGCCTTCAATCATTTCATTTCTTCAATTTGCCCATGGTTCTCCCATTGTTTTTCACCCTTTCCCTTCGCCTCTCGCTCTCTCTCTCTTCCTGGGAAAGCACTTAGGGATTTTCGCGACGGCGGAAAAATTTTTCGTTCGAATAAATTTCGAAGAAAGCGGAGGAAAGAAAATTTTGAAAATAACAAAAACAAGTAAATAAACAATTAAGTGAATGAGCTTTAAATTTGAATGGAATAATTGGAAAGTACATCATTTTAAAGAAAAAAAAAATTCACTTCCTTAATTCGATTTTTGATTTTTTTTTTTAAGCCGCTTATTCATCGTTCGGATGACTTCTCGTTATTTTTCTTCGTTCGCGATTAATTTCGAAACAACTCAGGCAAGAAAGAGGGCAAAAATGAGAACTCGGGTAAATACGAGACAGGTTGCTACTTTTTTGCTTTTTGACTTTTTAACTACAAAAAACCGTGCGGAGGGGTTACTCTAAACTCGGTGGGGTTACTTTAGGCACTTTGACTATAACCATAAAGCACGTAAATGGACCATTATATCATTATCGATTCTGTACTGGGCAGGTCAACTGAAATTATACTCTTTTAAACCGTTGCAGCTCAAAACCGGTTCAGGCAGCAGTTCAAAAGACTATATCTCCATGCACGATTGTGACGGACATAGCTCAGTTGACCTGCCTAGTACAGGATTGGGAACGTTTAAGTATTATGTAGGACTTTTTCTGGTTTTGGATCCCCTACCCCCCTCTTCGTACGAATTAGTAAGATTTCTTTGACTCCCCCCCTTTTTTTTGTAGCGCATATTTTAAACTGGAGTAATATTCTTCTCAAATCTAGGTTGAGTTCATTTTTTTAATTCTGTAAGAAAATTGTAACAGAAAATTCAGTGTTATGTTGTGGAAAAGAAGATATAAAAAATAATGAAAAACAGACAGAATGTAAAGAAGGAAAAAATATTCAAGCAATATGCTAAATTTTAAGAGTGAAATAGTATTTTTAAGGCCAAGGACAACACGGGGGACTTTCCTGAACTCGAGACAGTGCGTTGTCAAGCCGAGCGAAGCGAGGCTTGACAACACTGTCTCGAAGTTCAGGAAAGGGCCCCGTGTTGTCTTTGGGGTTAAAATATTTTCTATTTCGAATGAAACAGAGATTTTTTTTTCGTAAATATTGATTTCAAGGGGTTAATATTGCCGTGACAAATGGGTGTGATGTAAAAAAGAAAAAAAAAAAAATGAGGATGTGAATTGAAAACATTCGTTTGTCCAAACAATGTATACAACGTGACTCTTCACGTATATAACGTGACTCTTGATACAATGCTGCCAACCATTTTTCGGGGCCTTCATGGTTTCTTTTTTTTTTTGATGCAGACGACACGATAGCAAGAGTATTAAAAAGTCAACTTTTTAGTACTCCGTACTAGAAAGGAGAGTCCCAAAAAGTTTTACTTTTAAGTCCCCAAATAATTCTCAAAAAGGGACTTTTTATACCATGAGTAATAGAAAATCTTTGTTATTTAAATGATAACAACGCAAGCATGCAGTGTAAATTTAACCTCGAGGGAACCAATAGGGATCTTCCGGCAGTTCTAATTGACTCATTTCCCTTCAGATGGCTACAATTGGCACAAAATCTCATCAAAAAGTCTAGGCTATCTTTATTTTTCAAAAATTATCGCAAAAAAAAATTCAATTTTTTTTAAACATTCAAAAAAAAAACTAAAATTAATTTTCTGAAATTTAAAAAAAAAATTCTGAACAATAAATTATAAAAGAAATAGGGTTGTTTCACTATATTTCCAATAATTTTTTTAACTATTCAGAAATTTAGGGAAAAATATTAGAAAACGAAATCTCATTTGTTTTGGCTTATTCGGAATGTTTTTATCTTTTAAATTTCAATTAAAAATTGACGAAATTTTAGCCCGATTTAAACGCTTTCGAAAAGCGCAAAATGAAATGGCGTCTGGTTGTTTTTATCGTTCCGATCAAATAACCAGTTCGAATCAGCACTGACTCAAATGTATGAAAATTTTATAAGTGGCGAATGTTTTTGTTTTGAAATAAAAATGGATAAAATTTTAATCGAAGCAGCTTCGCGGATACTATTTTACTGGAGTCTTGCGACTTGTTAGCACATAATGGATCGAATCCATATTTAATATTTCTTTTTTCTCGTTGTCAAAATGACAGATGACTGGTTTTTAATTTCAAAACAAAAACATTCGCCATTAAAAAACTTTCATACATTTGATTCACTGCTGATTCGAACTGGTTATTTGAACGGAACGATAAAAACAACCAGTCGCCATTTTATTTTGCGCTTTTCAAAAGCGTTTAAATCGAGCTGAAATTTCGTCAATTTTTAATTGAAATTTAAAAGATAAAAACATTCCGAATGAGTCAAAACAAATGAGATTTCGTTTTCTGATTTTTTTCCCTATATTACTGGAGAGTTAAAAAAATTATTGGAAATATAGTGAAACAACCCTATTCTGACGTAAGATTTGCCAACCCCCCATGTTAGGAATCGTAAGAATTTTGAGTACCCCCTCTCCCCCCCTTCCGGTCTTACGTAATACTTGAATGTTCTCATTATTACATACATACATTGGCGGTGGTTTTGTGGTAAGAGGTGAAACTTAGAGAAAGGAAACAGACTGAAGATAAGATCACACAAGAGCAGTATTTACTTCTTCCCAACATTCATTGACGTCCTCCGCATCCAGATCTAAGGCAGCAAAACGGTTCCGTAATTCCAACTGGAATCTCGTTGCAGTATTTTCGTCTTCCAGTTTATTGCGCGTCAAAACGCCGTATCGTTCGGTACTGCCTCTGAGAGATGTTCGAAATTCGCATTGCCATGCGGCAGAACACCAACATGTTCCCATTATTGAAAGGCAAAAATTTTTTAATATTTCTTTACTTTTAATCAAATTGTGGAAAATGTGCTCCATTAGGTAAATATTGCGTTTTAAAGAGAAAAAAATTTCGATAAAAATTCCTGACCAAAAAAATTTAAGACCTGTCCAGACTTGACTGACTGCGTTATTTAAATAATGTTTCCACAAGAACATGTGAAATATAACCACAAGTCGCTGCTTGCTCCCATTCAGGGTCTACGAGTTCCAGCTTGTCCCCCATTTACGGTCAACAAGTTGCTGCTTGTCCCCGCATTTAACTATTTATTATTTATTTATTACCCTGATTACTAAGTAATGAGTATTCGCGTTCCACGATGCAACAGATTTATTATTCCGGATTCTTATCCTTCCCGAGCGCGCCCCCTTTTAATTTTTAAATGTAGGTCAAGTTTCCTCATTCCGATTTTCTGCATCGGGAAATGAATCCCCCCCTTCCAAACCCAATTACCTTTTCCGTTCAAAATCGAATCCTTACACATCTTCATTTCCTACATCTCTAAAAAGCATACATTATACTGTTAAAATACCTGAAGCCATTCTTATTCTCCAACTTCGGAGGGGGAGGGGAAAACCAGGTAATTAAACTAAAAACAGACTGAGGCGGAAGGAGCGTCGGACGGTAAATATTCCCTCAAGCCGAAATCATTTTCCTCTGTGTTTGTTAATTTATTAATTTTATGATTTCCTACATTTTCGAGCTTTGATTTTACACTCACATATTAACATTTCCTCTCCCGGTTTTATTTTTTATTTTTTATGTTTATTAATTATTATTATTATTTTTTTACAAAGTAAATTGTAACAAAGAGATCGAAAAACACGAAACATAAACAAGGGCGAAAGGAATGTTTTTTGGAGGGGTAAAGAGAAGCCAGGGTGGGAGGGGTTTGAGTTCATTGGAAACAATGAAAACTGAATTAAGGGAAACTTGCTTTGAATGCATCCGATTGTACCTCCGCGCCTTAGAGAATGAAAACCCCGCCACCGCCAACAATCCTTTTGATGCAAAACATAAAAGCTATTTGTTTTAATGTAGGCCCGACCTGGGTGTAATTGAATTCTTAATGGCGTGTTATGGAGTTTTGTCCGATGGTGTTACCAATATTCATTGCGTGCTGCCGAAATGAACTGGTTTCGGTGATGAGAAGTAGAATGAAGTGGGAGATGAAGAGGGGGGAGGGGGGATTCCCGGCTTAAACCAAAATTTTCCCGCCGATTTAACGGATCGATTACATTTTGTAACGGTTAATTTCCGAAATGAGCTCATCCGATAAAAATGAAGAGGAACGGGAGGGAAAAGTGGGGGAGGGGTCGGGGAGGAAAAGAGTCCCCGCTTTTTTTTTTTCTATTCAAACCAAAAAAAACGAATGATGACTGTAAATATTAATGCGACTAGGGGGTATATTTTTTTGATTAATCATTACGACTGGGAAATGATAAACGGTGACATTTCCCTAATTAAAAAGAGACTAATTGAAGAGGCAGAGAGGAATAAAAAAAAAAAAAAAAAAAAAAAAAAAAAGTTGTCGTCTGCAATCGGATACGCATCTCGATATCTGAGGTTAAAAAATTCATTTACCTGTCATTTACCCTCAACGATCGGCAATGTCAAAAAAAAGGAGTTTCACCTTGCAGAGTTCAGAGAAAAAAAAAAAAAAAAAAATTGGGAGTTCGACTAATTTTAAAATTTGATGGAACGACTTTTCGGAGAAAAAAAGAAAATGTCGAGATGAAATAATTTGAATTTTTTTTTTCTTCGTCGACACGGGATTACGAGTGAAATAAGAGTCGGGGAAAATTGAAAGCTTCTTTTTTTTCAGATTTTTTTTTTCTGTAAAACGACACTAGAGTGGGCGGTTGTGTTTCACCACATTCCTTGTTAGTTACTGCTCGTAATTATATTCTTTTTAATTTAGTTGTGATTTAATTGGAAATGGAGAGCAATTAGAGGTAAAACGATTGAAAAGAGGTAAATGCGAATTTGAAATAAGCAGTTTCAAGAATTGAGGGAAAAGAGAATAATTGCGACTTTAGAGCCAAAGGGTGGCAGGGAAGTAGACACGGTTACTCATAAGGTAAGCATAGAAGACGAGTGACGGAGGATTTATCACTTTTATCCTTATTCTTTTTTTCCTGGAACCCTTCCCACATTTCCTAATTTTCTGCTTAAGCCTTCATGTGTCCACATGAAGGTGACCTGTAGAGTTAATAGTGTGGATGAAAAAACACGATTTTTTGAATTTGAAAATGCCGCAGCACGGAAAAATTGAATTTCAGCCCCCATATTAACCCTGATTTTTTTCAGATTTTTTGGAGCCCGACTTCTGCTGCCCCCGAGTCCTAAAGTTTCTCGAAGTCTTATAAGGGCCGAAAAAATTAGAGCCGTATTTTGGTGCGAAAGAGTTTATTTCCCAGGAAATTTTCCGGAAATTGGAGATTCTCGTCTTCTCGAGATTCTAGATTCTCGTAGCGTGGGCTATACGACGGGATAGCTTTACATGTGACCGTGAAATTTGAAAGGTCGCTCAGAGCGAAGAAAAAAAATTCTACGTCCAGTGAAACATTTCCGCCAGGGTTCGGCTAATCCTCCCTATCAAAAATATGACTAAAAATGATCAAATTTGACAAGAATCTTAGTCATTTTTAGTCGCGAGGGGTTTCGATTAGTCATTTTTGATCAATTTTGGTTTTTCTTCATTATTTTTGATCGTTTTTGATCGAAAAAGGGTCATATTCGACTAGTTTTCTCTAAGTCATTTTTAGTCGAATTTTTGGTAGGGCTGTGCTTTATAACAAAGCAAAAATCCATCACGAAATTGATGTCGAACTCATTTGATCACCCCAAGCCCCCTTTTCCTTTTCCTTTGCACTGTCAGTCGGAACCACCTACACCTTACGTACACCTTACACAACTTTTTAACCCACGCGGTAATCACAAACAGAAATAAAACATTTCAAACTTTTCAAAGGATATTACATTTAGATTGGCAATATTTTTTCAAATATAAAAAGTACTTATATTTTTTTAAACGAAAGGAAAATAGCTTGTCCGTAAATTGAATTCCAAATGATTGATCGTTCCCCATTATTGATTCCACTCCATCATTTACATACTCCTGTCCTGAAAACCTTCCCGATTTATTACTTAGCAACTTTTTTATATTTACTTAAATGGGGGGCTTTTTTTTTTTCTTCTTCGTCTCCTCTCCATCATACTCCTTTTATCAGATTCATTTTAAAGCCGGTATAACTGTCAATAACCAACCAAGCATACGTTAATAAATGATCATAAATGACAGGGGCGGATTGAAGATGAGAACGGGTCCCTGCAAATCGGATAAACAAAAGAGGTCTTCAATAATTATTTGTTACGTAACGGAGATTGTTTTTGATTTTAGAGCCGACGGAAAATTTCTTCCCAGAATTTCGGTATAAAACAAAAGATGTGATTGAATGGTTTGTAATGTCGTTCTGCGGGGCCAGCCAGTGGGGTCCTACTTCTCATTATTGAGAACATTAAAATTAATTCCTAATCCATTTTTCCTAAAAGATAAATTTTTAGTTTATCTTTCCTAAAAATTAACGATTCCCTACCATTTTTCCTAATCCATCTTTCCTAAAAAAATAAATTCCTAATCCATTTTTCCTAAAAGATAAATTTCTAATCCATTTTTCTTAAAAATTAACGATTCCCTACCATTTTTCGTAATCCATTTTTCCTAAAAAAAATTCCTAATCCATTTTTCCTAAAAGATAAATTTTTAATCCATTTTTCCTAAAAATTAACGATTCCCTACCATTTTTCGTAATCCATTTTTCCTAAAAAAAATTCCTAATCCATTTTTCCTAAAAGATAAATTTTTAATCCATTTTTCCTAAAAATTAACGATTCCCTACCATTTTTCCTAATCCATTTTTCCTAAAAAAATAAATTCCTAATCCATTTTTCCTAAAAAAATTAATTCCTAATCCATTTTTCCTAAAAGATACTCCCTCTGTCCCAAAATACTTTGTGTGTTTCTCATTTTTATTTCCCATTTCGCAAGCTTTTGATTTTTGCCGGAACTGTTTGTACCACTTTACCCACCCACCCAAGCACTATTTCACACCACCCCCCCATCCCCCCCAGGGGTGCCCCCCTTTGGGAAATAAATTACCGAAAAAATGGAAAAAATTAAAAATTTCTATTATTTTCGCCCCGTTTCAGAAACGAAAGCGAAAAATTTGAAAGTGGTCGGAAATGAGAGAGTACATTACCCTAAACAAGATTCCCCCATGAGAAAATTTTTTTCATTTGTCGCAACCCCCCAAAAAAATTAAATATGTCGAGGGTCCGACCAAGGGGGCGAATTTTTAAATCTCAACTAGATGGTCGCGAAACGTTTGTTACGGCGGTTTTTTAGGTCGCTGATTTCGATTCTGAGGTTAGTTTTTACAATAGTTCAAGATGACGAATCCAATATGGCGGACGATTCCAAAAAAAATTTTTTTCAATTCAGTCAAATTCATGATTGGGGGTTATCGGTGAACGTCCGCCATATTGCATCCGTCATCTTAAATTTTTAAAAACGAATCTTAGAATCGAAATCAGCGTCCCTAATAACCCCCCGGACAAGTGTTTGTGGGAAAAAAATCGAATTTTTGAAAAAAGGTCAGCCATATTGGATTCGCCATCTTGAATTTTAAAAAACCGACCTCAAAATCAAAATCAGCGTCCTCAATAACCCTTTCGATTACGTGCTTATGTGAAAGAAAGTCGAATTTTTGAAAAAAGGTCGGCCATATTGGTTCCGCCATCTTGAATTTTCAAAAACCGATTTCAGAATTGAAATCAGCGGCCTCAATAACCCCCCGATTACGTGTTTTAGTGAAAAGCAATCGATTTATTAAGAAAAAATCCGCCATATTGGATCCGCCATCTTCAATTTTTAAAAACGGACCTCAGAATCGAAATCAGCGACCTAAAAAACCGCCGTAACAAACGTTTCGCGACCATCTAGTTGAGATTTAAAAATTCGCCCCCTTGGTCGGACCCTCGACATATTTAATTTTTTTGGGGGGTTGCGACAAATGAAAAAAATTTTCTCATGGGGGAATCTTGTTTAGGGTAATGTACTCTCTCATTTCCGACCACTTTCAAATTTTTCGCTTTCGTTTCTGAAACGGGGCGAAAATAATAGAAATTTTTAATTTTTTCCATTTTTTCGGTAATTTATTTCCCAAAGGGGGGCACCCCTGGGGGGATGGGGGGGTGGTGTGAAATAGTGCTTGGGTGGGTGGGTAAAGTGGTACAAACAGTTCCGGCAAAAATCAAAAGCTTGCGAAATGGGAAATAAAAATGAGAAACACACAAAGTATTTTGGGACAGAGGGAGTAAATTTTAAATTTTTTTTTCCTAAAAATTAACAATTCCCTACCATTTTTCCTAATCCATCCTTCCTAAAATAATAAATTCCTAATCCACTTTTCCTATTAAAAAAAAAATAAATAAATAAATAAATAAATAAATAAATAAAATAAATTCTTAAGCCATTTTTTCTAAAAATTTTGGTACCTAAAACTGCTTTCCTAACTATTTTTTTTTTTTTTTAATTTTAAATTTTCTAAAATTTTTTGATTTCTAAAATAGAATTTCTTAAAATCCCTAAACTTAAATTTCCTACAATAAAATGCCTTTAGGGATTTAAAACATTAGGAAAAATATTCAATTTAGGAAATCATATTTTAGGATCAAAAAATTTTACGAAAATTGAAAATTAGGAAAAAAATGGTTAGGAAAAAAATTTTAGGAATCAAAAAGGAAAAATGAATTAGGAATTTATTATTTTTAGGAAAAACGGATTAAGAAAAATGGCCGGAAACGGCGTATTGACCATAATGACGTCAATAAGACGTCACAGAGACGTCAATAAGACGTATATTTTTTTAAGAGTTCTTAGTGTTGACGAGTTATTGACGTCATAGAGTCAAGAATATTATCTGTGATACTCCATTGCTTCATTTTGACGCCGAAAATCTCATAAAATAGCCGCGGAAAGTGACTATGCTTGGTGACGTCTTTCCGATACGCAACACGGTACGTCACCTTCTTCGCCGGGCTTAAAGGGAGAGGGTCTTCCGCTCATGTTTAATCTTCATAATAAAAGCCCATTCCTAATGGGGGGAGGGGGGGGGGTAAAAATCGGTCAAAAAATGCTTAGTAAGCATTGCAAGTTAATTAGGCATTGCTTACGTAACTTACGGACGACCCCTTACGTCACAATGTCAGGATAATGGGAGACCCCCACATTAATATAAACAGTAAATGGATGACGCATGGCATATCAATAAAGCGGAAAGCTCTAATTTGATTTCGAACAGGAGAAAGAATGAAAGGCAACACACGATAAGAAATGTTATTCTTTAAATGGCAAAACCAAGGTCACCAAAAAAGAAAAAAAAAAAAAAAAAAAAAAAAAAGAGATACACGTTTTTATTAGCACACCGCAAAAATAAACTAACCGAATCGCGTAAATTATATCAAACGCAACAGACCTTTAAAAAGCCTTGAAAAGAAAAAAAAAAAACGACTTACATCTGGTAATTTTTTTTCGGGTTTCATATGAATCCCACCTAATTCCACGACGTTGGGCAGCATTGGCCTAATCCCGTTTATGGCGTGGAAACTGTTCACGAAAACCATGCTCACATTTTTTTTCGTTTCCTCCAAACTTTTTAAATTTAAATTAAAATGCCTGTTCACGATGTCGGTGGAGGACCTCACGCTGTACCAATAATACAACAACCTCAAAGTCACGTGACAAAACAAATTTTGAACTCTATCCGGAAACCGGTCTAAATCCCTGGAAAGCCGGCACATGTGCTCCGGGACGTACGACGCTTCCGTCGGATTGTAAATCCAATCGCTTTCCCAAACCGGAAGCGCCATCGCGCTGTAAAGTACGTATGGAGCTTTGAAAAACTCCACGAAACCCAAATAACATTCCGAATCGAACGCTTCCACAAAAATCAGATCGAATTTCCTCCCTCGGTTATTTTTCAAGAAATCCTGAACGACGGGGGAGGACACAACCGTTTCGCAAGCATCCGCTCCGTACCGGAACGTTTCCAGGAAATCCGGCATCATCCCCCAGGATTCGAAATCCAATGCGTACGGATCCATCGTTCCTTTTAAACTCACGTCCGAGTAATTGAGCCGTTCGGTTTTTTGCGGGTAGTGGGACAGGACGGTGATGTTATGCCCCTTTTCCGCCAAGGCCATCATCAACGGTTCCAACATTTGAAAATGACTAACGGCCGGCAACGGAGCTAAATAAAGAATATCGTATGAGATCACGTGTTTGAATAAAAAAATCACAATGAAAGAGGATTTCATTTTTGGTGATAAAAAAAAAAAAAAAAAAAAAAAAAAAAAAAAATTCGAACGCTGAATTCGTGATCAATGAAGTATAAGAAATGATTGTGTATATATATTTTTTTTTCCGGGAGATTTTTTATTTGCATTTATTTCACATTTTTTTTATTGTTCCCTCTCGTTTTCGCTTTTCAAAACAAAACACTTAAATCACTTCGCGGTATTTTTTTTTTCTTTTCCGTTCATTCAAAAAAACTGATAAAAATCGAATGTTTTAAGCACGGCGCCTCGAGCCATACTGACTGATATTTTTATACACAAAAAAAAAAAAAAAAAAAATCTTTAGTCTGATAAAGCATTAAATTAATGATTATCGTTTGTTTTCGTTTTGCATCGAAGTGTAAGAGTTAAAAAAAAAAAGCCGAGGAATGACCTTGAACTTAGGAACAATTCGTCTGGGCGAATTCCCAGAGGCCTAATAAGCTTTTATTACTGTGCATATGCTATGCTTGGTTTTACTAGTTTAAATATACAGTTCTTAAGTCGATTAACACGCTTATGACGTTTAATGTAATATGAAAATAAGTAGGCGAGTAACTTCAAAGTAGCTTAAAGGGGCATGCCAAAGTGTTAACGAAGAAAGGCTGTAGCGTTAGGTGAATCAAAATAAATCGGATGTATCCAATTTTCGATCCATCCGAGAAATTCGGTTTTTTACGCTTTAAATTCAACCCCCCCAAAAGTTCCAGGCTGCTAAAAATTCTTTTAAACGTAGGTCGGTTTTCTAGGAAGGTTCGAGGGCTAACCCACTTATGAATTTCGGTGTACATTTGACCTTGCTTTGAATTACACTGCATTATATTTTCAATGCATTGCATTAACTACGCACTACATGCATTTATACGTTTGCATCACCTTTGCATTAATTGCATTTTGCATCACCTTTGCATTAGATGCATTTTGCATCACCTTTGCATTAGATGCGTTTTGCATCACCTTTGCATTAGATGCATTTTGCATCACCTTTGCATTAGATGCATTCTGCATCACCTTTGCATTAGACGAATTAGCATCTCCTTTGCATTAGATGTGGTGTGGTACCACTTTATTAAGTGTAATTTCTCTGTAAGAAGTGCATTATTTTGTATCACTTGGATTATTATTACTTAATATTTTGTATCAAATGGTCACGGTTCATGCATGTGATGCAAACCATGAAAATGCAATCGTGACATTGAAAGTGATGCAAAAAATCAAATGCATTGGGGTAATGAAAAAAAAATTGGTTGAAATGAAAGTATTGCAAATAATGCAAATGAATTGACGGCAATGAAAATTATCTACTATCACGTTATTAGGGTGATTTCTCTGCATTAGCTGCATTATTTTGAATCACTTGTATAAGTGGTCAAGGTTTATGTAAGTGATGCAAAAAATGGAAATGCATTAGGGATAATGCACTCGCTAATGCAATGGTAATGCAGAGTAATACACTCGGTAATGCACGGCATTGTTTGTATTACACCTATTACAATGCACTGCATCGTTTGTATTACACATAAAACAATGCATTACATTGTTTGTATTAAACGTTTTACAATGCACTGCATTGTTTGTATTAAACGTTTTACAATGCACTGCATTGTTTGTATTACACATTTTACAATGCACTGCATTGTTTGTATTACACATTTTACAATGCACTGCATTGTTTGTATTACACATATTACAAAGCACTGCATTGTTTGTATTACACATATTACAATGCACTGCATTGTTTGTATTACACAATAATAAAAATGCATTAGGGGTAACGCACTCGCTAATGCAATGGTAATGCAGAGTAATACACACGGTAATGCACTGCATTGTTGGCATTAATCTGCATTTTTGCATTGCATTGGATTGAGTAACCCCTCGGGAAAATTTTTTCCTCTAAGTTTGACGACTTAAGTAGCAAGTATTTCAATGCACAAAGCAAAACTTTTATGGCTGTTTTTTCTGTGTTTACCGTAATAAAATCACACAACAAAAACTGTATCACCGTTTATGTCAGCAAACAGGAGATTAAAAATAGAAGTGAAAGAAAATGAAGAAAAAAATAAATCATAAAAGTAGGACATTAGGCAAAATCACGAAAATTAAGGGGTAAAAAAGTGAAGAAATCAGAAACTCAAGGAAAAAAAAAACAAGTAAAAGTACTAAAAAACGAAAGTTTTTGGAAACCAGTAGGAAACAAAAAAGGAAACTTTTTTTCCCACCGTAAATTAATCGGCAACGTTATCTTCCACAACATCTTCTCATCGTGATACGCATAACCTTTTAAAAATTGAGACGTTACCGCAGAGAGCTTCATTTACGTAAGAGATAAGATAAATCACTATGATAAGGTCGCCTCTTAAGCGGTGCAGATTAGTCATTGCAAAATAGTAACGCACACACACACACACACATTCAAGAGGTAGGGAAACTCGCATCCCTGCGTATTTCCAACAAGATAAACGGTCTCCTGTCGACATTCATTTTGAGATATAAATTCGTTTTACACCTCAGGCATGCACACAAGTCATCCTTCAGATTCTCCGCGGCTTTAAATCCCATTAAAAAAAAAAAAAAAAAAAAAAAGATTTCAAGGAAACGAATTGCATTTATTGTCATAATCAATTTTTCTCACGTTCCCCGCCTATTGAAAAATAATTACAACCGCAATGTTTTTTACCCTCCCCCTCCCCCACCCCCTCCAGCCAAAATCACAAAACGGTACACCTGTTTGCATAATTTAAAACGAATTAAAACAAACAAAAAAAAATAAAAGCCGATATCCCGTGAATTTCGTGACGCTGACGTGTTAGATGAAGGGGAAAACGCATTTTCGAGGGAGAGAAACCCCACCGCCGCCGTCGTATTTAAATAAATCGAAAGTAAATGAAATAGCAACCTTGTGAATTAATTTCAAAGGTTGAGTGAATCTTCATTAAAACCAAACCCGTACGTCAAAAAAAAAAAAAAAAAAAAAAAAAAAACGCTGAAAGCTTATTAAAATAAAAAGCACGCTACTCACGAAATGATCTACTTAAACCATTTTTTTCCTCCCTTTTTTTTTCAGGGGGCTGCAATAGTAGTTTTCATGTTTCATTTTTACAAAACTAATTAAGAGGTCTTCTTCAAACTGATGCAATTTAACGATAAAGAGGCAATTAATTTCGTTAATGGATTTTACTTGCGTTTAAAAAAAAAAAAAAAAAAAAAAAAAAAAAAAAAAAGGAAAAAACTTTTGTTTTAAACTTGTTCGAAATATATATAAAAAAATCGAAGTTTTAGCGATTTTTTAGTTCTGTTGAAATTTTCTGGTTTTGAAAATGCTAAAGTCGGAAATTAGGGTAAAAGTGAAGGGTTTTTGTTGTAGGGAAGCTGCAAGAGGCAATTAAAAAAGGGGCTGATTATTGTGGTTTATCTACATATGGCTTCTTTTTCTTATTAAGCCAAAGACTCTTTGCATTCATGAATTCGATACGAACATCCTATTTTTAGTATTTTAAAAAGCAGAACTGTTAGATCGAAATTTCAAGCTTAAACATGTTGCTCAACATGCTAAAGTTTAAAAACATAAAAGCATATGCGCAACACTGAAAAATACAAAATAAATTTTTGTAAATGCTGCCAATATGTTTTTATGGTCCAACATGTTACGACAACATGTTAAAACAACTTGTTGAAACAACATATTGAGACAACTTGTTTCTACAACATGTTGAGACAACTTGTTGCTACAACATATTGAGACAACTTGTTGCTAATACATGTTGAGACAACTTGTTGCTACAACAAGTTGAGACAACTTGTAGCTAATACATGTTGAAACAACTTGTTGCTAATACATGTTGAGACAACTTGTTTCTACAACATGTTGAGACAACTTGTTTCTACAACATGTCGAGACAACTTGTTGCTACAACATATTGAGACAACTTGTTGCTACAACATGTCGAGACAACTTGTTGCTAATACATGTTGGGACAACTTGCTGTCTAACTTGTTGCCAACATGTTTCTATGTTCAGCAACATGTTACCGTAATATGTTGCTACAATATGTTTTAGCGTGAAACATCGGTCTGACATGTTGCTTAACTTGTTCAGCGTTAGAAACATATTTATAACATCTTACTCAACATGTTGAAGCGTAAAAACATGTTGCGCAGCACTAAAAAATGAAAAAAAAATTGAAATTTGTAAATGCTGCGCAAAATGTTGTCAACATGTTTCTGTGCTGCATACAACATGTTGGCAACATGTTTCTAACGCTGCAAATCGTTGAGCAACATTTTACCGCAACATGTTACTGCAACATGTTTTAAAGTGAAATACCGGTCTTATGAAGCTTTTCAGGCACTGGTGCCGAAGGGACAACGCCGTTTTACGGCTTCAAATGTAAAGGAGAGGCCGAAAGCCGAGCATACCACAGATGAAGCTGCTAAAGACTTCTTGTTACTTTATTATTTTTACTCTTTTTTTTCCTTCCTTACTTCTTCATCAAACTCTTCTGCTTCTTTATTTTGCTTTCTTCTATTTTTTACTACTTCGGCACTGTCCTAAAAAGCGTCGAAGTATTGAATTCACTCTAACAGGTTCAAAAATTAAGGTCATGGACGCAACATGCGCCGTTCATGACCTTAATTTTGAACCTGTTAGAGCGAATTCAATACTTCGGCGCTTTTTAGGACATGGACGGCAGCATGCGCCGTTCATGACCTTAATTCCAAGGCAGTTCCATTTTAGTTCCATTTTAGATCCACTCAGTTCAGGCAGTTCCAACACAGTTCCGTTTTAGTTCCATTCAGTTCTCCATTCTCCATTCAGTCCGAGCAGTTCCAAAGCAGTTCCATTTCAGTTCAGTTCAGTTCTCCATTCTCCATTCAATCCGGACAGTTCCAAAGCAGTTCCATTTTAGTTCCACTCAGTTCTCCATATTCTCCATTCAGTTTTCCATTCTCCATTCAGTCCAGACAGTTCCAAAGCAGTTCCATTCAGTCCAGGCAGTTCCAAAGCAGTTCCATTTTAGTTCCATTCTGTTTTCCATTTTCCATTCAGTGCATTCAGTTCCATAGCAGTTCCAAAGCAGTTCCAAAGCAGTTCCATTTTAGTTCCATTCTGTTTTCCATTTTCCATTCAGTCCAGCAGTTCCAAAGCAGTCCCATTCAGTTCTTTTTCCGTCTATTACCATTTTCGGCCTTGTCTATTACCATCGTTCGGCCTCGTTGACAAAACATTCGGCAAGATCAGTTTACGTAATATGAGGGATTGATCAACGGCGAAGGCGAGGCCGAAGGCCAAGCTGCGTTTATGTGCTCACAATGCTCACGCCCGACAAAGACGCGCGTTGCGCTGAACTTTTTCAATTTATTTCTATTTTTTTTTCTTTTTTTTTTAAATGCAAGCGAAATTTTGACGCATTACCCAATTAATAGCGGGGGAAAAAAAAATTTATTTTCTAATTTCCCGCAAAACGATAAATAAATACACATGCCCTGTTTGTGCAAACGTTGAGAAAGACATATTTGATAATGACTCATTAAACTAATGGAAGCAGATGCAGAGGCGGCGCTTGAACGCGGAAGAAAAATAGCGTTTTGAGAGATTCGTTGCTACGTTTTATTACTTCTTCAAACCAAGAAACGTCTTTCTATCCCTCCCCCCCCCCCTTTCCTGCCCCTTTGTCCCCCCGGAGAGGAAAAAGAAAATCGCGCAATCGGTTACACGAAAAAATACTTACCCAAAGGCAATAACGCAGCAAGTCACGTCGCGGTGTCAGTGAACATCCCAAATTTTCATTTCTTTTAAAGTTCATTTTTTTGAAGCAGACGAAGAAAAAAAACGTTAAACCGCACTTTCCTTATGTCTCACCAGAAGCGGAGTTTGGGTTTCGGCGTTTTGCTGTCTCGCTTTCGAAGGCAACGTGTTATATAATTTAGCAGTCCTATCACCCTGCGCAGTCATGACTTGCAGGTTCTCTGGTATTGTGGCTAATAAGGCTTCCGGGTTTTGTTTGAGCAAAATACACGGGTTCAACGGTACATCCGACGGTGAGTGCAGCTGTTCATTGGACGGCGCTAAAACGGACGGATCTATGGATACCGTCGTGAAAACTATCGGATTTTGCTGAACGTTTGCTGCCAAACTCGGATCTACGAAAACCATGTTCTGTTTGTTTAAAACTATGTTGTATTGGGGCTGGCCCGTCATTCCCGGCAGTGGTTGCTGATCGCTTTGCCACGTCATCTGGTGAGCCCATTTGTCGATCGGCGCTGGGATCTCATACGCAAGAGTAGCCTGAAAAAAGAAAAGCAATAAAGCAATCTTTAGAATCGAGTAAAAGAAGAACAAATCAAACAAATTAGTCGAATAAAAAGGAACAAATTAGGACAAGTGTCCTTATTACAGGAATATTCAAGGAATAAAATAAAAAGAGGAAGCTTCAGCAAATATGGAAGAACTGACTGTTTCGTCTAACACGACCCGATTCAGGTTGAAAAAATCCAAATGTTAAATATCTAAATAACTCCTTTGGTGTATCCTGGGATTTCCATGCAAGTTTCAACTTGTCTGAAATATATGTGCGGCAGGAAAATAATTTCAAAACTATTTGTTTGTCAAAAAACTTCGACTTTGTTTTCAAGGTTCGTATTTACTTGGAACAAGTTGAAACTTGTACCAGAAATACAAGAATAAGTCAAAGGAGTTCGTTATATAATATAATTTGAATTGGATTTTCCCCCGTAAACCGAATATTATACAAAATAGTCATTCCTTCCGGTATTCACTGAAGTGGAATGAAATGAAATGCATAGAATGAATGAAATGAATAAAATGCATGAAACGACTGAAATCAATGAAATGCATAAGCGAATGGTATGAAATTAATGATATGCATAAAATGAATTAATATAATAAAACTAATGAATTGAATGATATGAAAGAATTGAATGAAATGAATGAAACGAATGAATTGAATGGAACGAACGAATGAATCGAATGAAACGAATGAATTGAATGGAACGAATGAATTGAATGAATTGAATGAAACGAATGAATTGAATGGAACGAATGAATTGAATGAATTGAATGAAACGAATGAATTGAATGGAACGAACGAATGAATCGAATGAAACGAGCGAAACGAATGAAATAGATGAAATGTATAAATTGAATGAAATATACATAATTAATGAAATGAATAAAATGAATGAAACGATTGAATGAATGAAACGAATGAAATGCATAACATTAATTAAATGAATTGAATGAAAGGAAAAGCATAAATTGAATGAAATGAATGAAATGCATAAAACGAATGAAATGCATAACATTAATTAAATGAATGAAACGAATGAAATGCATAACATTAATTAAATGAATGAATGAAAGGCATAAAATAAAATTAATGAAATGAATGAAATGCATAAATTGAATGAAACACACAAAACGAATGAAAGGAATGAAATGCATATCATTAATTAAATGAATGAACTGAATGAAATGCATAATATTAATTAAATGAATGAACTGAATGAAATGCATAACATTAATTAAATGAATGAACTGAATGAAATGCATAAAACGAATGAAATGCATAACATTAATTAAATGAATGAAACGAATGGAATGAAATGCATGACATTAATTAAATGAAATAAATAAAATGAATGAAATGCATAACATTAGCATGAATTGAATGAAACGAATAAAACGAATGAAATGAATGAAATGCATAAAACTAATGAAGCAAGTGAAATAAATGAAACTAGTGCTCCCCCGTCAAACAGACGGGGTTACAACTGTCGCAAAGTAAAGTTTTGTTTTTAAAATGGGAGTTTCGACCTCCATTGTTCCTGAAAAATTCATCAAAATCAGTTGGATAGGGGCTCTGTACGTACTGGAAAAAGGTTCGAAAAATCAGGTATAGGGAATTTAACATGGGGAAATTTGTTTCTTCGCTCTCACCGAAAAACGCAAAAGGCGTTAAAAATTTGTGGGATTAGTAAATGCCGGATAGCTAAAAGGGGGAACTCAAAGTCCGAAAAATAAATTTTATAACAACCAAAAAATTATATTTCCCATCATTCGGTTCGTAAAACAGATAACATTTTTATTAACAACGACGAAAGTAAATTTAAGTAAAAAAAAAAAAGTAGGGTTGGTCCGCCGAAGTGAAGAGCTCCCCCGTCAGACAGATGGGTAAAATGTTATGTTATATCGGCGGAATAGGGAATTTAACATGGGAAAATTAGTTTTTCCGCTCTCACCGGAAAACGGAAAAAGATATCGAAAAATCGAAAAGAGCCTGCAAATCTACATCCATATACCTATCGACCCTGAAAATTTCATCAAAATCGGTCGGGTAGGGGCTCCGTACGTGTTGGACATAGGTTCGAAAAATCAGGTATAGGGAATTAACATGGGGAAATTTGTTTCTTCGCTCTCACCGAAAAACGCAAAAGGCGTTAAAAATTTGTGGGATTAGTAAATGCCGGATAGCTAAAAGGGGGAACTCAAAGTCCGAAAAATAAATTTTATAACAACCAAAAAATTATATTTCCCATCATTCGGTTCGTAAAACAGATAACATTTTTATTAACAACGACGAAAGTAAATTTAAGTAAAAAAAAAAAAAGTAGGGTTGGTCCGCCGAAGTGAAGAGCTCCCCCGTCAGACAGATGGGTAAAATGTTATGTTATATCGGCGGAATAGGGAATTTAACATGGGAAAATTAGTTTTTCCGCTCTCACCGGAAAACGGAAAAAGATATCGAAAAATCGAAAAGAGCCTGCAAATCTACATCCATATACCTATCGACCCTGAAAATTTCATCAAAATCGGTCGGGTAGGGGCTCCGTACGTGTTGGACATAGGTTCGAAAAATCAGGTATAGGGAATTTAATATGGGAAAATTCGTTTTTCCGTTCTCACCGGAAAACGGAAAAAGATATCGAAAAATCGAAAAGAGCCTGCAAATCTACACTTATATACCTATCGATCCTGAAAATTTCATCAAAATCGGTTGGATAGGGGCTCCGCATTTGTTGGACATCGCTTCTTTTTCTTAGCGTTTTAATATATAAGAAGATAAATGAAATCCATAAAATGAATGAAATACATAATATGCATAAAGTGAATGAAAAGCATAAATTTAATGAAATACACAAAATGAATGAAAAGCACAAATTAAATGAAATGCATAAAATGAATGGAATCAGTCAAATTCGAATACTTAAAAAAAAAAAAAAAAAAAAAAAAAAAAAAAAAAAAACTTGACGCTGTTTTTTTATTACACGAAAAGTTTTCCTTAGCTTGACAAAATGTCAAACAGGCCGTTTTAGACTTTTTTTTTTCAATAACGAAATTTTATTGGCTACCGAAAAAAAACTCTTGACTGCCTGACTGTTGTCTACAGGATTTCGGAATTCTTTTCCCCACTGCATTCTTCTTAATCTTATTTCCACAAAAGCGTGCACGTCGCTCTTTGATCATTCTTTAAAAAAAAAAAAAAATTGCTATCAGCAGCTTTGGGGCAAAATATTTCGGAAATGACAACTTTTTTTTTTTCCCCTGCGTCCCCAGCTATTTCGTATTCGACGGCGTTGTCGGGACGTCACAAAAACCGTTTCATTTCGTTTACCTTTTACTTTGAGACTCAAGGGGAGAGGCCTAACGTCAGTGGCATGTGTCATTCTGTCATGAATTATTGAACCCGAACACCGGTGTACGCATCACATTTTTAAAAAAATAGTGAAATTTCAACGGGGCTTTCATAAATGTTTTTTTTTGGTTAATTATATCAATTCTAGGAAAAAAGAAAGATGGGTCAAATACTTTGGATATTTGTGAGACAATAAAAAATTATTTCCACTTCTTCCGGTATTCTGAAGCTTTCTCTGAAAAAAAAAAAAATATAAAAATAATATTTTGTTAATGCAAAAAAAATAAATAAATAAATAAAAATAAAAAAATAAAATAAAAAAATAAAATAGAATAAAAAATAAATAAAAATAAAAATATCAAATTTAATAATAAGCAGAAAAGGGAAAAAAAATTCTTTTCGCATGAATATTAAAAAAAAAAAAAAAAAATCTTTGCACTTTTCAGGTTTTTCGTCTGAGTTCGACTGAGGCTTTTATGGCGTAGAAGTCTTTGATCCATCATGTGGAAATTCATTGGAATGAATATCTTACGCGCGAGACTGTTATTTGTCTTAAGACGTTTCAACCCTGAGGCAAGGTTAAATTTCTTAGTTTCTTGTCTTTAATATTTATCTCTTCTCATTTCAAAAGCACGAACCCGATTGCTCATTTCCGTAGCAGAAAGTTAAAGGGTTGAGAAATCAAGAGAAGAAGAAAAAAAAAGAATCAGACGAAGAAATCTTTCCCTCAGCCCCGTTTTAATTGCCTATCAATTCTAATTTTGAATAGATCTAATCTCGAGGAAGGGAGAGGGGTTAAAGTTTCTATTTGAATTTTAGAGGTTTTGGTTATTCTATTAAAACGGGAGAGGGAGAAAGGGGGGAAGAGGGGGGGATCAGAAATCCTCGGCGAAAACTCGTTGACCGTGCCGCGGCAAACGTGAAGTGGTTAGCAGTCTCATGAATATTCACAGTTGGTTTCTCAATGTTTTAAAAGATTAATATTACTTAGTAAAGAGCAAGGACCCCCCGTCGGTCTCCTTCACCCCCTCCCATCTCTCTTTTCTTTTTCGAAACCGACCTCCCCCTCTACCGCCCCATTTTGGTTGAGAATTTGATTAACTTAAATGCAACGATAAGTGCGGAATTTATAGCACAATGAAACTGAGAATGTCGCAACCCTTTGCCAACTTTTCAAGAGGAATAAAATACCAAAAAAAAAAAAGAATATATTTTTTTTTTTTTAAAGATAAACTGAATCTAAAAATTTTACATCCTTAAAACGTAAAAAAAAAAAAAAAAAAAAAGGAAAATTAAGAGTTGCGCTTACAATCGAAAAAACCCATTGCATGTACCCTTCAGATAAACCAGGAGCAACAATTTTTTAAAAACTCGGAGGGGGAGGGGGAGCAGGTAAAATTTTCCATTAAAACGAATACCGCCATCTTCTCGTGTTTATTTCACGTTAAATATGGTCTTTTCGTCAATAGTAAAGAGTCCCATATTTTTGCAACTTTAAAATTTGAAAACGTATGCCCTTTCAAATCGACAATTGAGCCCATTAATATTTTTAGATTTCTTGGGCAACCAGAAAACCGCATCGACTTTAAAATTTAGGAAAAATCGATCACAATGAAAAAAAAAATTTGCACCCTATACCGCCGTCCTAGGGAAATCAAAAGAAAATTTTTTTTTTTTATCTCCGGAAATTACTTAGGATAAAATTGCAAAATTTTTGAGGTACCTCCGAACTCTGGGGACCTGCCCCCTTAAAGACCCCCTTAGGGGGGCCCCATATCAAAAATCTGTTCCCGGGACTATGGCACTTCTTTTCGGATCAATTTAACTGAAAAAAAAAAAAAAAAAAAAAAAAAAAAAAGGCTTCTATTTTTATGGTCAGTGAATTTATTTGGTTGGCCAGTAATTTTTAATTTTTTTTCCAGTATTTTTTAAATAAATTTTTCAGTATTTTCGGGCAGTAATTAAATGAACGGTCAGTAATTAAATTATCTTGATCAGTATTTAAATAATTTTGGTCAATATTTAAATTACTTTTGGGAAGTATTTAAATTATTTTTGGACAGCATTTAAATTATTTTTGGCAGTAATTAAATTATTTTCGGCAGTATATTCCAAACTTTGGCAATGATACTTATCTTGAATGATATTATGAAACTTGGCAATGATATTATTATCTTGAACATTAGGGTGGGTCGAAAAACGCGAATTTTCGAATTTGAAAACCCCTGATATGGGAATCGATGCCTTTTTATAATACTATTAACCCTAATTTTTTTTAGATTTTTTAAACGACATTTTGAGGTGCAGCAACGGCCTTAAAATTTACAAAAAGCCCATTTGAGGACCAAAAATAAAAGTTTTTTTTTCGCATAAAAGACCGTCGTTTCCTAGCGGAAATTTTGCGTAGATTACGAATTTGAAGTTAAAAATAATTATTGGTGCACAGTTTTTGAGCCACATGCCGGGTTACAAAATTCTGAAAATCTTGTTATGGCTTTCTGTCTGTGTCTCAAAAACCGTGGACCAAAACTAAGCTTTGACTTCAAATTCGTAATCTACGCAAAATTTCCGATAGTAAACGACGGTCTTTTATGCGAAAAAAAAAATTCATTTTTGGTCCTCAAATGGGCTTTTTGGAAATTTCAAGGCCATTGCGGCACTTCAAAATGTCCTTTAAAAAATCTGAAAAAAATTAGGGTTGATAGTATTATAAAAAGGCATCGATTCCCATATCAGGCGTTTTCAAATTCAAATATTCGAGTTTTCCGACCAATCCTATTGAACATACGGATAAAAATTTTATGTTATTGATTAAGAAGAGCTTTCAACGCCTTTTTCGGACGTTCACGTTTGCTCCACGCAAGTTCCACGAAAGAAAATTTATTTTCCTGCTGCAACAGGTACAATCCAACTCTCTACTACATTGTTCAATAAAATCTGCAGCACAAGGGGTGCCCAGATGTATTGCCATTTAATAAGCATCGTTTATTTCCTTAATTTTTAATTTTTTTTTTTTTTTGCTTTATCGACCGCAGGGAGAATAAAGCATTGTTTTTAGCACAAATTTCAGATTTTTAGTTTTTGATATTTTTACACGTTTTGAAGTCCCTGATGCCGAAAAAAGCAAAATTTGGATGGTGGCCGTGTGTGTGTATGTGTGGATGTGTGTATGTGTGTATGAATGTATGAATATATGTGGAAAAAAAAGTGTCTGTCGGAGGGAAAGCAGAAAAACGAAATAACGGATCTCGATGATTTTTGATGGTTAGCAACTTCTAATGAATGTAGGTGCTGATTAGTTTTTGAGCCAAATCGGTCCAGCGATTCGGAAGCAGTGAGTGAAAATGTTTAATTTTCAACAATTTCAAGATCTTTTTTGATTATACATCGCGAACGCAGCCACCGATTGAGTCAGATTTTCGTACCGCAGTAGATATTCATCCAGATACGCTACCATTAAAATTTGGTTAAATTCAGTTGAGGTTCAGAAACGGTGAGCAGGGCTAAAAGTATGGGTATAGGCCTAAAAACCGATATCTCCAACTTTTGAAACGTCACGATATGACGTCATCGATTACGTCAACAAAGCGATTGGATGCTGATTGGCGGGTTCCTCGTGGGAGCTAACGAAAAAATAACCGTATTTTTGAGAATATTTTCAGGGTTGAGGATTCCGAATCTGAAATCATTTTTCCAAAATTCGAATTCCTTATGCCCGTACTGGGGCTTTGTTGGACCTCTGATCAAAAATCTAACCGAATTTTTGAGAATATTTTTGGGGTAGAGGATTACGAATCTGAAATAATTTTTCCAAAATTCGAATTCCTTATGCCGTATTGCGGCTTTGGTGAACCTCTGATCAAAAATCTAACCGTATTTTTGAGAATATTTTCGGGGTAGAGGATTCCGAATCTGAAATAATTTTTCCAAAATTCGAATTCCTTATGCCCGTACTGCGGCTTTGGTGGACCTCTGATCAAAAATCTAACCGTATTTTTGAGAATATTTTTGGGGTAGAGGATTCCGAATCTGAAATAATTTTTCCAAAATTCGAATTCCTTACGCCTATACAGCGACTTTGGTGTCTCTGATCAAAAATCTAACCGTATTTGAGAATATTTTCGGGGTTAAGGATTCAAAATCTGAAATAATTTTTCAGAAATTCGCATTCGTTGTGCCCGTACTGCGGCTTTGGTGGAATTCTGATCGAAAAACTAACCATATTTTTGAGAATTATTTATATAGTCGATAAAGCACTTTGATCGGTCACCGATCTCATTTTTGCTTTATCGACCGCAGGGAGAATAAAGCATTGTTTTTAGCACAAATTTCAGATTTTTAGTTTTTGATATTTTACACGTTTTGAAGTCCCCTGATGCCGAAAAAAGCAAAATTGGATGGTGGCCGTGTGTGTGTATGTGTGTATGTGTGTATGTGTGTATGAATATGTGGAAAAAAAAGTGTCTGTCGGAGGAAAAACAGAAAAACAAAGAAAGAACGGATTTCGATGATTTTTGGTGGGTAGCAACTTCTAATGAAATGTAGGTGCTGATTAGTTTTTGAGTTAAATCGATCCAGGGATTCGGAAGCAGTGAGTGAAAATGTTAAATTTTCAACAATTTCAAGATCTTTTTTGACTATAAATCGCGAACGCAGCTACCAATTGAGTCCTATTTTCGTACTGCAGTAGATATTCATCCAGATACGCTACCATTGAAATTTGGTTAAATTCTGTTGTGGTTCAGAAACGGTGAGCAGGGCTACAAGTATGGGTATAGGCCTAAAAACCGATATGTCGACTTTTGAAACGTCACGATATGACGTCATCGATTACGTCAACAAAGCGATTTGGATGCTGATTGGCGGGTTTCTCGTGGGAGCTAACAAAAAACTAACCGTATTTTGAAAATATTTGCGGGGTAGAGGATTCCGAATCTGAAATAATTTTTCCAAAATTCGAATCCCTTATGCCAGTATTGCGGCTTGGTGGACCTCTGATCAAAAATCTAACCGCATTTTTGAGAATATTTTCGGGGTAGAGGATTCCGAATCTGAAATAATTTTTCCGAAATTCGAATCCCTTATGCCAGTATTGCGGCTTTGGTGAACCTCTGATCAAAAATCTAACCGAATTTTTGAGAATATTTTCGGGGTAGAGGATTCCGAATCTGAAATAATTTTTCCGAAATTCGAATCCCTTATGCCCGTAATGCGGCTTTGGTGGATCTCTGATCAAAAATCTAACCGTATTTTTGAGAATATTTTCGGGGTAGAGGATTCCGAATCTGAAATAATTTTTCCGAAATTCGAATCCCTTATGCCCGTAATGCGGCTTTGGTGGATCTCTGATCAAAAATCTAACCGTATTTTTGAGAATATTTTCGGGGTAGAGGATTCCGAATTTAAAATTATTTTTCCAAAATTCAGATTCCGTATGCCCGTACAGTGGCTTTGGTGGACCTCTGATCAAAAATCTAACCGTTATGTATATTATTTATAATATACATTTCATAATTCGTCTTTATAAGGGGTAGCCTCCAAAGTTGGGGGTAGCTCAAAAATTTTGTAATTTTATTTTAAGTAATGCTCCGGAGTTAAAAAAATTTTTTTTTTTTATGACGGCACTATATGGTTCAAATTTTTTCGCCAATACTGTACACATTCTTCAGGGGTTCGAAACAGGTTAAAAATTGGTTGGGGCCGACGCCAGCATCGGCGCCGAAATATCCATAGTGCTGGAGCTGGCGCCAGCGCCGGCCCAAATTTTTGCCAAATTTTTGAAATTCTAAAAATTATATTTTAAAAACATTTTGAATCGACGCCGGCGCCACACCGTACATAAAAAGCCGGTGCTGGAGCCGGCGCCGGCACCACAAAGATAATAAATCATCTGGCGCTGGCGCCAGCGCCAGCGCCGGAACCCTGATTTTTTTCTCTTTTACTTAGGAAAAAAAAAAAAAAATTGCTACAGTAACCTCTGCTAATTGTAGTGCCGGTTAATAAAACCGACCGCTTATTATGATCAAAACTCGCGCCATTTCCATATTATATTCAGCATTGCCATCGGGTTATAATTACAAAACCGGTGCCAACGCTGCTGGTGCTGGCACCAAGTTTAAAATAAATTATCTAGCACTGACACCAGCTTCGGCACCGACCTGAGCTTTCAGCCGGCCGCGGCTGGCATCGGCTTCGGACCCCTCAAAGTTTTTTTTTAATATGAAAAGTCGGTTTTAACTCCTTTTTTCTTCTGTTTAAGTTACCTTATTTGCAGTCCTTTGGAAATTGTGAAAGGGATCGTACTGCAAATTCTGCTGGGGCAAATGTAAATCCGAATTACTTTTCCAACTCCTCGCGCTTGTATCCACCTCCGCTAAATCGCTCGTGCTCGTCTGTTCCATATCTGTCAAAGAGAAAAAAAAACATTACTGAAGATTTCTAGATAAAAACGGGGGCAAAAAAAATATATACCACACGAAAACGTACGGTACATACGAAAGCGAGCACGAAACCTAAAAAAAAGGAAAAAACGAAAAAAATAATAAAATAACGAAAATAAAAATACACAGTTACAAAAAAAAAAAAAAAAAAAAAAAATATTGCAACCCCTTCCCCCCTCAAACTCCCAGAAAAAAAAATATATGAATATAATATATAAATGATGTCAACTAAGTACGTATTATGACAGGAACCATTTGACTAAACGTTGGGGCAGCACATACGGCTCGCGGTTGATGAACTGCCATTCCCGTGACAGCAATCATTTACTTTATGGAATTCAACTTTTTTTTTTTTTTTTTTAACGTCGAAAGTCGCAATTTATCGTTCCGGGGATAATTTTTATACCCCGAAAAATAAAATAGGAAAATAAAAAAAAAAAGAAAGAAAACGTCTGGAGAATTACAGAATTTTTTAGAGAAAAATAAAATGTAACAAAAAGTTTACTTCTGACATTTATTAATTAAAATCGCGACCTTTTGCATTAAGCAAAAAAGGTGAAGTTAGGCAAGGGAAACCCGGGCCTGAGGATTTTGTTTGTTTTTGTTTTTCCGTTTTCCTCCGGTTGCAATTATGGTAATCCAGCAAAACCGAAATCTTAGCTTCGCGGAATATTATTGCCTTGAGGTAGACGGCAGGTCTATCGGGGTTTTATGAGGGGGAAAAAAAATTGCCATGATTGTGTTTTTAATTATAATAATTGCTCTTTGAGGAATTTGTTTTTTTTTTTTTTAAATCAAAGAAAAATGTTTCTTCTCGTTCCTCTTCCCTAAAGCTATGGCTGACCGTTTTAGTTGCCTCTCGCAATTTAAATTAACAATATAAATAAACAAAGTCGTACGGAAAAAAAACCCATACACAGTTGACCGACTTGATTTATCTGAGGGATGTATCAAATGCTTTATCGATTTCGAAAAAGTTCAATGAAAAAAAAAAAAAAAAAAAAAAAAAAAAAAAAGAGGCGAGTAATAATTTTTAGATTCCAATCCCGTACGAAAAAGAGATGCATAAATGATATAAAAATCATGTATAAATGATTAAAAAAATCGGATACACATAAAAATACATAAATCATTTAAAAACGACTTAAAATTATACGCATTAATTCTGTAAAAAAATGATGCATACATTCTATAAAAATTATGAATGAATTCTGTAAACATTATGCATAAATTCTGTAAAAATTATGCATAAAATCCGTAAAAATTATGCACAAATTCCGTAAAAATTATACATTAATTCTGTAGAAATTATGCATAAATTCTGTAAACATTATGCATAAAATCTGTAAAAATTATGCATGAATTCTGTAAAAATTATGCACGAATTCCGTAAACATTATGCATAAATTCTGTAAAAATTATGCATAAAATCTGTAAAAACTATGCATAAAAACTGTAAAACATTATGCATAAAATCTGTAAAAATTATGCATAAATTCTGTAAAAAATATGGATAAAATCTGTAGAAATTATGCATGAATTCTGTAAACATTATGCATAAAATCTGTAAAAATTATGCATGAATTCTGTAAAAATTATGCATAGATTTAGTAAAAATTATGCATAAATTCTGTAAAAACTATGCATAAAAACTGTAAAACATTATGCATAAAATCTGTAAAAATTATGCATAAATTCTGTAAAAAATATGGATAAAATCTGTAAAAATTATGCATAAAATCTGTAAAAACTATGCATAAAAACTGTAAAACATTATGCATAAAATCTGTAAAAATTATGCATAAATTCTGTAAAAAATATGGATAAAATCTGTAGAAATTATGCATGAATTCTGTAAACATTATGCATAAAATCTGTAAAAACTATGCATAAAAACTGTAAAACATTATGCATAAAATCTGTAAAAAATATGGATAAAATCTGTAAAAATTATGCATGAATTCTGTAAACATTATGCATAAATTCTGTAAAAACTATGCATAAAATCTGTAAAAATTATGCATGAATTCTGTAAACATTATGCATAAATTCTGTAAAAACTATGCATAAAATCTGTAAAAATTATGCATAAATTCTGTAAAAATTATGCATAAAATCTGTAAAAATTATGCATGAATTCTGTAAAAATTATGCATGAATTCTGTAAACATTATGCATAAATTCTGTAAAAATTATGCATAGATTTTGTAAAAATTATGCATAAAATCTGTAAAAACTATTAGCTTGTCTCCACTTGTGATTTAAATAGAGGATCGAATTAAAGAATCGTCCATTTAAATCAAGCACCGGAAGTACTGTACCGTTCCAAATTCAAAAATTAATTCAAAATGGAGAACTCCGGGATTTTGTTTATGTTTTTGTAAATTAATTTTAGTGAATTGTAACGACTAAATAAAAAAAGAGCTGAGTATAAAGGTACTTAATTACTGAGAAACTATTTTCAGAAGAAATTATGGCTCATCCAAAAAGTTTTCAATATGTCGAAAGAAAAGGAAACATACAGTACTTCCGGTGCTTGATTTAAATAGACGATCGCTTTAATTCGACCATTCATTTAAGTCACTAATGGAGACAAGACATATGCATAAAAACTGTAAAACATTATGCATAAAATCTGTAAAAATTATGCATAAATTCTGTAAAAAATATGGATAAAATGTAAAAATTATGCATGAATTCTGTAAACATTATGCATAAATTCTGTAAAAACTATGCATAAAAACTGTAAAACATTATGCATAAAATCTGTAAAAAATATGGATAAAATCTGTAAAAATTATGCATGAATTCTGTAAACATTATGCATAAATTCTGTAAAAACTATGCATAAAATCTGTAAAAATTATGCATGAATTCTGTAAACATTATGCATAAATTCTGTAAAAACTATGCATAAAATCTGTAAAAATTATGCATAAATTCTGTAAAAATATGCATAAAATCTGTAAACATTATGCATAAATTCTGTAAAAATTATGCATAAAATCTGAAAAATTATGCATAAATTCTGCAAAAATTATGCATAGATTTTGTAAAAATTATGCATAAAATCTGAAAAATTATGCATGAATTCTGTAAAAATTATGCATGAATTCTGTTAAAATAATGCATAAGTTCTGTAAAAATTATGCATAAATTCTGTAAAATGATACATCAATTCTGTAAAAATTGTGCATAAAATCTGTAAAAATTATGCATGAATTCTGTTAAAATGATGCATCAATTCTGTAGAAATTTAACATAAAATCTGTAAAAATTATGCATGAATTCTGTAAACATTATGCATGAATTCTGTAAAAACGATGCATAAATTTTGTAAAAATTATGCATAGATTTTGTAAAAATGATGCAAAAATTCTGTGAAAATTATTCGTAAATTCTGTAAAAATGCATAAACTTTACAAAAGTGATATACATATCCAAATTTTTATATAAATTTTATTTAAAATGATGGAAAAATAATCGTTCTTCACATTGAGCGAGAAATGCCCGCCTTTGCGTGAAATTTCACGTTGCAGTAACATGTTACGGCAACACGTTGTTCAACATGTTGCAGCGGTAGAGACATATGGTCAACACTTTCATTCAACATACAAAATTTTTATTTTTCATTTTTTAATGTTCCTTAAAAAGTTTTTACGCTTTAACACAAATTGAGCAATGTTAGTGCAACATGTTTTAGCGTGAAATGTCGGCCTTAGCGTGAAATTATCCATGTAGACCCATGCCTCAGCGGAAAATTTCATGTTGCAGTAACATGTTACAGTTAAAAGTTGCTCAACATGTTGCGGCGTTAGAAAAATGTTACATGTTACGGAAACAGGTTGCTCAACATGTTGCAGCGTAACAAACATATTGCCCACTTGTTTACGATGGACGATCCGAAATTAATTTAAATATCAAAATATTATTCTTTCGTCATATATCATTTTCAGAAAAAAAAAATATGATTTAACTTCGTTTTTCATTTCTCTTCCCTTCTTTTGTCTGCCATAATTGAGTGCTTAGATCTTTTGTCAAAGATATAACTTACTTGTTAATGCAATAGTCATTAACAACTGTAATAATGACGAATGTGTGTTGTTCACGCAAAGGGCGACCTTTTCCACCCCCACGGAGGAAAATAATTTCTCCAGGCTCTCCGTCGGAAAATATAAATCTTTTTAAGGATTAAAAAAATTGGGAGTTTCGGGCTCTCTTTTTTAATGTACAGTCTGAATTACGGAACATAACATATCCCTTGGATCATCCCTTTTCCTTTTCGTGTAATCAGTGTATTATGTACATAAGTCCCCGCCTTAAGGTGGAAATGATATATTTTAAAGCGCTAAAAACCTTCTATCACAAAATGAAAAGATATCCTTCCGGGGTCGAAAAAGACCCGGAGTTTGAAATGAAATCTCTGGAGTCAAAAACCGGAATCCGTTTGTTCTTTTTAACTTCCAAGAATTTTTAATTAAATTTGTCAGGAGTTTTCGGGGAAGCGACATCAGTTGCCATGCTCCATTGTTTACCAAACCGGTAAGTCTTTTCTTAATTCCTTTTGTGTCCCTGTTTTTATTTAGTTTTTCTGTTTTTTTTTTTGGAAGAGGCATGTGATTGTCTTTTTTGATATTGCCTTACCCTTTAAGTCAATAAAAAGAAAGTGTAGTATTTACTGAAATCTCGTCGGTTATAAGGACTATAAGGTTGTTGATCGTCTTTTGGTCTTCTCTAAGGTTCTCGCAACATGTTGCAGTAAAATGTTACGGTAACCAGCTCCTCTAAATGTTGCAGCCCAGCAACATGTTGCGCAACATTTAAAAATTTTTATTTTTCGTTTTTCTGGGTTGCGAAACATGTTTTCACGCTTTAACATGTTGAGCAACATGTTACTGCAATATGAAATTTCACGCAAAGGCCGGCATTTCACGCTAAAAACTCATTGCAGTAATATGTTAAGGTAGCACGACCTTCAACATGTTGCAAAGTTAGAAACATGTTGCCAACGTGTTGCAGCACAGCAACATGTTGCGCAACATTTAAAAATTTTTATTTTTCGTTTTTCAGTGTTGCGGAACATGTTTTTACTCTTTAACATGTTGAGTAACATGTTGATAGCCTGTATCTAACGCTGCAACAAATTAAGCAACATGTTGTCTTCAACATGTCACTGCAACATGTTGTCTTTAAACGTCACTGCAACATGTTGTCTTCAGCATGTGACTGCAACATGTCGTCTTCAACATGTTACAGCAACATGTTTTAGCGTAAAATTTCGGCATAAAACATGTCAAGTTCAGTTTACTGAACTACTGAACTTCATATCTTAAGCATGTACGTAAAAAAGACGTAAAAAAGACGTCAAAAAATGTTACGTAAATGGGATGTTCCGTAATGAACCCGTTTATTGACAATTTTTCCAGACTTTCATAAAATTAAAGTTTCGAAATAATTCAAATCATTAAATTAAAAAAAAAAAAAAAAAAAATCCGATTTTTAGAATGTTCATTACATTCTCATTTTAAAATTTTATAACTGATTCAAAACGCACCCTGCAATTTTCCCATAAATATTTAAGTTCAAAACCGGTAATGCAAAAGCTTGGAATGCTTTTTCTCGCTTTTAGGATTTCTACTTTCGGATGTTTATTACGCTTGTAAAAATCTCTAAAACTTTCAAGTATAATCGACTGAGAATTCGGGGGGAAAAAAAACGCTAAATTTCATAAAAACTCTTCGAATTTGTATTCCACGTCGATTCGGAATAAGGATTCGATTTTAGGCGAAGGGGAAAAAAAAGAAAAGGAAGAAAAAAAAATTGTCAAGTCGTTTAAATCAGAGAACAGGATCTTTTTTTTTTTAATGTTTTACGGCAGGGAATTTTGTTTGTTTGACGGTGCTTGATAAGCCGATTAGACTAACATGGTAGGTGTATATATATTTTTTTTTACTTTATATTATTTTTTTTTTTTCGGTATTTAAACAAAAACGAAGTTGTAGCAGAAGATTTTAGTAGCGCTGTTTGCAATGGATGTAACAGAAGTTAAACGGCAAGAAAGTGTTCGGGTTACCGTAAATAGCATGTTGGCAACATGTTTCTAACACTGCAACATGTTGTGCAACACATTTCTAACGCTGCAAAATGTTGTGCAACATGTTTCCAACGCTGAAAAATGTTGTGCAACATGTTTCTAACACTGCAAAATGTTGTGCAACATGTTTCTAACACTGCAAAATATTGTGCAACTTGTTTCTAACGCTATAACATGTTGCGCAACATGTATCTAACGCTGCAACATGTCTTTACGCATCAGCAAGTAAAATAACATGTTCGCAACATGTTTCTAACGCTGTAACATGTTCAGCAACCGCAACCAGTTTTAGCGTGAAATTTCGTCCTCAGTAACCGAAACCTATCAAAATAAAATTTAAAAGTAAGTCATTATCGGTGGCGAAAGCATTAAAGATCGTAACATATAAAAGCCTCGATCGGATAAAATCATAAATACACATCGCCCGATGATACTTTTTATACTTTTTTTTTTCTCCTTCCTTCCTTCCTTCCACTCAAATCCTACATACCGAATTTAAGTTCATAAAATCGGGAACTAAAATAATTTTACGAACTCTCCGCGGGTAAAAAAGGGAAACGATTTTAATCTTTTGATTTATGACGGAACATTTTATGTCAGTTATTTTATGACTTTTCCCTGGCAAAAATTTTAATGCCATGATTGTTTGATAGTAATAAGAAAAATCTTTACTTCTCCGCATTGCGATATTTTTCTTAATTTAATTTTCGCTTTTTCAGATAAAGAAAAAAAAGAAGGAAAAGCAAAAAAAAAAAAAAAAAAAAAAAAAAAACGGAAAAGATTCTTTGAAGTTTTTCCTCGGTTTATATTGCCAGAGAATCAAAACCGTCGGGTCTAATGGACCGAACCTTTTCTTACGAAAGTACAAATCGCGTCATTTCATTAAAAAAAAAAAAGCGAGTACGGCAAAAAAGAAAAGACCAAATAGAGTAATTCAATTAGTTCCTTTTTTGCGCCCTTTTTATTTTATTTTTTTTTCTTCATCTGCTTAAATGAAAGTTTTTTTTTTTTTCTCTATAGAAGAGAAAATTAAAATGTGTTCTCTTTTTGTTTTTTTTTTGTTTGTTTCTCCCGTATGTGTAACATTATTCAGAAACATTTTGGTAAATGCGACAGATTTTGCAACTTGACTTTCCACTCCCTGTGTATGTTATATACGCAAAAGCAACATACGCTCTTACGATTATATGAAATGCGAAATGTAAATTTCCTTCCGAGTTTAACTCTTGTAGTTGATTTGAATAAAATCACCATTAACTTAGGGAAAACTAATTTCGACAAACTAGCTGCCATTAGTACCGGTTAGGGCAGCAGCACCAGCAGCAGCACCCCCCGCCCCCCTCCCCCGAAAAACTTTTTTTTTTTGTGCGTACGGCAAAACATTTTGTTTTCCGAATTTTATTTCGTATCAAACGAAAGAAAAAGAAAAAAAAAAAGGGGGGGTAATTAAAAAAATTTTTGTTTTAAACCCTTGAGAGAGTTGACTTTAATTAATTTTTGTTGCAATGCTGCTTACCGTTCGTGAGGGGTATCACGTCCGGATTTCGTTCGTCCATTTCCAGGACGTCGTCATCCGTGATGTGCTGGGGAGGAGCTTTCGTTCCGGCTAAATTAACGGTGAGCTTTGTCGGATCCTCCGCGGATTCCGCTCCGCTGCTCGAATGCTGGGTGTCCTCGTCGTCTGCTTCGCAGCAGCAAACTAAAGTCGCACCCCGCATGCGTAAAACTATGATTATGGTGATGGCTACTAAAGATACTCCGGACACTACTCCGATTGATATCCAGATTAATGGATTCATCGTCGAAAGGAGGCTTATTGTCGGGATAGGCGCTGTAAAAAAAATAAGCAAATAAATAGTTAAAAGCAGAAATAATTAGTTGTTTATAATGATGAAGTAAGACCCAGTGAAAAATGTGATGTCACTTACACGTCAAAAAGACGACATCAGTCATGGTCACATTCTAGGACGATTTTACGAGTCGAAATGACTTCTTTAAGGAAGACCGATACAAAAATTTGTCGACGTCAAAATAACGTCTTACGCTCGTGGATGTCGTCATTTTGACGTCGAAAATCTCGTGAAAAAAAGTCCCGGGCAATGACCATGTCTGATGAACAAAATGTGACAAGTCACCATGACGTCACCTTTATCGTTGAAGTTTAGGAGACCTCATCTAGACGTCTCGGAGGCGTCATATAAGCGTCTAAAAGAGATGACATTAGTATTTCGAAATTCAGGAACGTCACCCACGAGCCTAAGACGTCATTTTGACGTCGAAAATCTCATAAAAAAAAGGGCCAGGAAATGACCATGTCTGATGATCATAATGTGAAAGTCACCATGACGTCACTTAATTCGTTGACGTCTGGGAGACGTCATCTAGATGTCTTAAAGAGATGACGTTAGCATTTCTCAAAAAACCAGGACGACAATAAGACGTCTCCCACGAGCGTTAGACGTCATTTAGAGGTCGAAAACCTCGTAAATAAAGTCCCAAAAAATGACCATGTCTGATGACCAAAATGTGAAAGTCACCATGACGTCTCCTAGACGTCTGAAAGAGATAGATATTAGCATTTCGAAATCCAGGGCGACAGTAAGACGTCACCCACGAGCGTAAGACATCATTTTGACGTTTAAAATCTATTCGAAAAAAGTCCCGCAAAATGACCTTGCCTTATGACCAAAATGCGGCAAGTCTCCATGACTTCACCTTTTTCGTTGACGTCTAGGAGACGTCATTTAGAAGTCTAAAACAAATGACATTAGCATTTCGAAATTCAAGACGACAATAAGACGTCACTCACGAGTCTAAGACGTCATTTCGACGTCGAAAATGTCGTAGAAAAAAGTCCCGGAAAATGACGATTTTTAATGACCAGAATGTGACAAGTCACCAGTCACGTTTTTCGTTGACGTCCGTCATCTAGACGTCTATGGCATTAGCATTTCGAAATCCAGGACGAGAATAAGACGTCACCCACGAGCGTAAGACGTCATTTTGAAGTCGAAAATCTCTTAAAAAAAGTCCCGGAAAATGACCATGTCTGATGACCAAAATGTGACGTCACCTTTTTCGTTGGGGATTTATTATATAGTACGATATTAACTAATTTAGCCTATTAATCATACATACTTGGTATATTCCTTCGATGTTCTTGCTGCGTCGGCCTCAACGTCGTCACCTTCACCGACACCCCTGCGTTACTCTTTCCTTTGGCATTACTCGCGTATACGTTTAAAACGTACGTCCCTCCCGGTTCTAAGCTCCCAACGGGAAATTCTGGTACTAATCTACTCGTCATGTTGACGATCAGTCTTCCTGGTTTCGAACTAGTAGGCGTTGCGTCGTACACTTCTAACGTGAACTCTTGAGGAAGTCCCCCATCGAACCCTTTGAAACAACTCACAAACAGCGAAGTTTGCGTTTTGTTCTTCAGGGTACAGTTCTTCGGCGGATCAGGTTTACCCGCGGGTACAATATGGAAGACACATGGAACCGGTTGAGGACCTAATTCGTTTCGACCCCAACACAACAAAGTCCCGTAGCCCTGCTCGTTGTTTGGGGTGTACGTCGCAAAACTTTTCCCGCCTTGTTCTGAAGTCCTGAAGTCGACCACTTTCGACCGGATCGCGGAGTTGTTGAACGACCACGTGAACATGTTCGCAGACGGGTTAGAGTCCACCTCGCAAGTTACTATGATTGCCTCGTTCCTGGCTGCTCCGTAGACGCGCTGTTGATTGCTTTTGCATTGTGGCTCATCTGAAAAGAGAAAGAAGATAATATTAGCAATAATAATCTGCGGGGGAGAAAGTAGAAGGTCGAAGACAGGGGATGGGAACAGGAGGTAGGGAATTGGAGGGAGAAGGGAGAAGGGAGAAGGTAGGAGGTAGGAGATGTAGGAGGTAGGAGGTATGAGGTTGTAGGAGGTACGAATGTAGGAGGTAGGAGATACCAGATGTAGGAAGTAGGAGGTGTAGTAGGTGCGACGTATGGGAGTTACGAGATGTAGAAGGTAGAAGGTGTGGGAGTTAGGAGATGTAGGAGGTACGGGATGTAGGAGGTAGGAACAAAAGGTATTAACTAGGACCAGGAGGAGGGGGGATATGAGCTAAGAGAATGTATGGGATATGAAGAGGTGAGAGGAGAAGGAGGTAGAAAATGGAAAAGACCTGGAAAGGAGGTAAAAGAAAAAAAAGCAGCTCGGAAGAAAAAGAACCAGGAGAACATTGAAGGTAAGGAATGTAAAACAAAAAAAGAGGGAACGAATAATTTTTTTCCTTTTTAATTTCTCGAGTTTTCCTTTTGTTTCGAAAACTCAACACCGTGCGTTGCTTCTGAACTGGGTACATAAAAGAGCACAGAGGCTTTGATTCCGGAACTAAAAGTTTAGAAGCTTTGCTTTTACTTAAGCGTTCACCCACACTTGCAACCGTTAAGCGTTTTTATTAGGTGCATTACTTCAATATGTTTCATCTTTTATTCCGGCGCGTATATAAAATGCGAAACGATTTTCATCATATTCAAAGAGAATTTGTTATGTACAATGAGAGGAGTTTACATTTTCTTTCTCCGAGGCTTAATGCTACACAGATCTTCTGTTCCGTGAAGTGGAATATGCTTAACTAACCGAAGGATGGGGAAAAATGTTGGAAACGTATTTTCTAGTATTGTGTGAATTGGTTGTTTTGTATATTCGAAAGCTTCTTTTTTTATAACGATGTTCCTCTTTTCCGGGAGGGAAAAAAAATATGAGAGGAAGAATAAGTTAACAAGGTATTAGTGTCACATCAGCTACTATGATAGAATATAGAGAGGAGTAAAAAAGAAAACTGAATGAAGTGAAAAGAACGGATTTCTTCGATTATTTGATTCGGGGTTGTGATCAGATCGATGAAGAAGGAATAAGAGAATTCAGATTAAAAACTGAAGATCGAGAGTTTAGGCTTTTTCATAAATTCAAGGTCTAAAATGTTGAGCTTTTTGAAGAAATATTAATGCGGTGCGGTTACCGGATGGATATCGATTTATAGTATAATTATGTTGTCCAGATAGCATTTTCAATCCATTGGACATCCTGTGAATTTTACGTATCCACAGGATATCCAAATTCATGGGATATCCACAGGACGTCCGAAGGACGCTTTTTGGATCAGTGCAAACATAGGTAAATCCAATGGATGTCCAATAAATATCCTCATGATGTCCTAAAGACGTTTCCGGGACTGGATAGACTTTGTTATCTGGATGACGACACCTCTTACACGCTATTGCCTGAAAAAGAAGCTCTTAGATCAGCCTATATTAAACACTTGAAGGTTTATTGTTCGTGTCGGATTACAGGTCACCTGTCCCGGAACCCTACAGACTCGCAATGTCTATCTCCTATACAAGCCCGTAGCCAGAACTAAGAGCTTGGCGGGCAATAGGCCTTCTATACATGTCATTTAGCCAGGGGGCGTTGCCCCCTGCCCCCCCCTTGGCTACGGGCCCGCTCCTATACTATAGCTCCTCCCAGCCCTTGTACTACCTAATACCCACTCCAGTCTCTCTTACTTTTTATCTTCTACCTCCCTATACAACCAAACTTCAACCTACTGTCTCCCAATATGTTCAAATTTCTACCTCATGTCTACCTGTATATCCAAGCTTCCACCCTCCAGTCTTCATATATACCCAAGTTTCTACCACTTGTCTCCCTATACACCCAAACTTCAACCTCCTGTCGCTCAATATGATCAAGTTTCTACCTCCTGACTCCCTATACACCCAAGCTCCTACCCCTTAACCCTCAGTTCATAGGTCCTATCCCCTACAGACTACAGATTTTGCCAGAAGATCAACAAAAATTTCGAAGTACGGAACAACAAAGCGGCCCTACGGCCTCTCAATAATAAACACTTGAGAGCTTGTAGGAGTAGGAGAGATCACCTCCGAACGTCAACATGAAGACAGACCGATCCCGGCAAGTTAGTTGATCGTAAACTTCCGAGTTCTCATCGGAAATGATGATGGCTCGCAATTTACTTCAAAACTATTGTTTTCACAAGAGGGATGGCTTTCAACTTGGGGAGTAAAATATGAATGCTTTAAAGTTGGAGAACATAAAGTCGTTCCCATCCGCCCACTCAAAGATAAAACGGGGGTATAGAGGTGATTTCCCTTCTCTCCGTATCCCTGCTCGTTTTCCTTGTCACAGGGTATCGTTCAACATGACGATAAGCCGGAGCACAATCAACGTTTTGTCGAAAGATACCATCCACAACTTAATGCGTAAATTACCGTAAATTTGAAACGGTTAAGACTTAAATTGCTAACAAGGGTTTGACAGATTTAAGTTTACGTCAATAGATATCTCACCTCTGGACTTCAGAAGGGAGGGTTTTACCTTCTACAAACTTTTTAAGTTTCTAGTTTCGGGGCTAATTAACTATGGAAAACAAAACCCTAAAGGTATTTCCAAAGGACCCCACCCCCGGCCACGTTCTTCAAAGGGGCAGAAAAGAAAAAAAAATGACTGCCATTATTCCGCGCCAGAAAAGAATAAATGCTTGCTTTTTTAATGAACCAAAAGGGAGGCCGGAGTAAAAAAAAAAGTTTTTTTATCAAAAACTTCAAAGAATAAGTTTTTTTTTCGGAGGAAAGGCGGAAGGGGGTTAAACCCGAAAAAGAAATGAGAAATCCGAGAGAAAGTTCCGATAGGAGACGCGGGAGTCAAGTTTTGTCTCGAAGAATATTCCATGATTAGCCGGTTTCCGGTAATTCCTTTTTCTTTTTCATCCCTCCATAAAGTCGAGGGAGTGAAGAAATTGCTTTTTAAGCACCTGCGATAATAAAACTTTGCATTCGGAATCACCGATCGGTGAAAACTTTCGACTTTCTTTTTATCACTTTTTCAATTTATGATAATGAAAGAGTATCTCTTGCATTTTTTATAATGAGAGGGATGGAGTTTTTGATGTATCGTCCTCCTAAAAAAAATGTGATTGGTGAACGGATTATATATTTAGGGATGCAAAATATACGTATATTTTTGTCATGGTATAAATATACCCATAAGCTAAGCATAGGCGATCGTATATATACATTTCGTCTACTAATTGCGAACCCTACACTGGCGTCACGGTGAATTTAGTTTTCGGCAAAACAATAGAGAGTCAAATTTTAAGCGAAAACAATGCTTTGTCTCATGTAGGGTCATTAAAGCAAAAAAAACAAAAAAAGTCAAAGATCTTGCAGAAGAAGTAAGAAACATTTCCGAAGAAGGCAAAAATACTTCCCGGCGAAAAAGGTGAAGTCAAGGTGACGCGTCACATTTTCGACATCAGACACGGTCACTTTCTGGGAATTTTTTCACGAGATTTTAGACGTCGAAATGACGTCTTACGCTCGTAAGTGACGTATCATTGTCGTCCTGGATTTCGAAAGGGTAAATTCATCTTTTTTAGACGTCTAGATGACGTCTCCTAGACGTCAACGAAAAAGGTGACGTCATGGTGACTTGTCACATTTTGGTCATCAGACATGGTCGTTTTCCGGGACTTTTTTTACGAGATTTTCGACTTGAAAATGACGTCTCACGCTTGTGGATGACGTCTCCTAGGCGTCATACGCTGACAAATTTTGCTATCGGCCATTTTGAAGACGTCATTTTGACGTCATTTCGACTCGTAAATTATATTATATAATAATAAATAATATATGTGACTGTGTGACGTCTGATTGTCGTCATATTGACGTTACCTCGACTTATAAATACTAGTGTCATTTCTTTAAGACGTCAATAAGACGGCTTCGTGACGTCATCCACTGACAAACTGTATTATCGGCCATTCTTAAAAACGTCATTTTGACGTCGGAAATCTCGTAGAATCGTTTTGGAATGTGACCATGCCTGATGACGTCTTTTTGACGTTTAAATCACGTCACCTTTTTCTCTCGGTTGCGAACAAAAGGCAAAAATATGAAGTTATTTTAAGTAAGAAAGCTAATTAAAACAAATGGAACTTGTGGAGAATGCATGGGTCAAAATCCCGAAAAAAGGAAGTTCATATATTCCCTTAAGAGTCTCAGTCCCACTCTTCCTCCCCTTGGTCACGTACCTGCATTTCGAAGCCAAAGTCAGATTAAAAGTATGAATCATTTTTCTTCAAGTTGGAGCTTTCACGAATTTTTTTTTTATTTAAAAATAAGATGTTAAAATTATTCTGCGTTTTTCCCCCATCTTGAAAATTCTTTCGCTGAGTATAATGGACATTCTCATTCAAGAAAGAATTCGCTTTTGAGATTATTATTAAAAAAAAAGAAGACCTCATTCCCCATGCATTTAATGAAAAATTTTAAAAGAAAAAAAAATCCCCTCTTTCCCTCCCTCTTTTCCCCCTCCGCTTAAAAACTATAAGAAACATTGAACTTGTTTTGTTTTTTTTCTCCTTTCCTTGTCTGAATTTGAAAGAAAAATTGTATAATAAAAATGAGTTAGAGGAGTTTAAGAAGAAAATACTCGAAACAAAAGGGTAAATAAAGCCCGCTAGGTCCATTTGTATAAGTTATCTCGAAGAAAAAAAGATGAGAAAAGGAATCCTATATTTTTTTCCCTGTCTCCCCTCTCCCTCGGAAAAAATAATTTTAACGTTATCAAACTTGGATTTATTAACCAAAAATATTTCAACAATCCTAAGCTTCAGTTATCCCCCCCGCCCCCGCCCTCCTTATTTCTGGGATATTTTTAACGTTGATTTACAATTCCCAAGTTTTGACAAGACCTTAAGTTATGGGTTTTTTTCCCTTCTCTTTGATATTTTATCGAACGTTTAATCTGTATTGTTTGTCTTTCCCCTTTTTTATTTTTTTTTTTTTTCGGAGGCAATCACAATAAAGAGATTGCTCGATTGGGTAATTCCTTTCAATATTTGAATAAATGATGATTTTATCGGTGTCTGATTTGATGCGTTTCAGCATTTATTAAACGATTCGACATTTTCGGAATAGTACAGTTAGTAAGTCCCAATCCCAAATGACTCCCTCCTCTTTCGCCAGCAAACCTAGGCCTAGGGAGCAATCTAGGGAACAAAGAAATCTAGGGAGCAAAAATCTGGAGTGGGCCAGTTTTTTCAAATCTAGGCCTAGGGAACAATCTAGGGAACAAAAAAAATCTAGAGAGCAAAAATCTGGAGTGGGCTATTTTTTTGATGCACCCTACTCCGTAGGAGTTTTGAAATTCCCAAAAAGTTGATTTTCAAGCCACCCTATTATAGGTCCTGGATGCTGATAACTGATTAGAAACTAATAAGGGTAAAGGTAACCTTTTACCATTTAAGCTTAGTTAAGCCAATTTGGACTTATGTTGCTATTTTTCACTCTCATCGGTAAAACAAAAACGAAAAAAAAAAAGGAGTTGAGGTTTTTACGATCGATTGAAAAGGTTTAGTCAATTATTTTTTTTCCAAGGGTCCTTACGCTTATAAAAATAACCCCACCTAAATCCTGTATCCGATTAGCTTAAAATCGAATGAAAGAGAAATTTATTTTTATTTTTTAAAGTTTAATCCGGATTAAAGAAAAGTCTTTAATTCGAGTATTTTGCAAGAATGAGATTAAAAAAAAACGATCGAAAAGTTGATTTTGAATCAGGAATTCCGGGAAAACCTTTCTAGATTTTTTTCCCCCTTCAGTTTTCACAGATTTTCCGTAATTTTCCCTCCCTTTTTATGTCTTCTTCATCCTCTCGTTTTCCAACTTGTGTAATTATAATGTATTGCTTACGCTCCGGAAATCACCTGATAGATCTCTCTTTACTGGTAAAATATAAACAGCTGTAGGTTTTCCCGGATTCCGTCAATCTGGAATTGAATTCCTATGTCTTCCCCGCTGAAATTACCAAAATCCATTTATTTCCGTGTTTTTCTGCAAAGACGACTTTGAACAACAACGGAAACAACTTCATTTTTTTTCCCCGGTGAAAAAGAAACTTCGATGGTTAAATGTCATCTTTTTTTCCCCCTTTAAAAACAAAACCGAAAAAAAAATTTTCTCGGAATACCAAAAAAAAAAAAGAGGGGAAATGTTAAAAGGAAATGAGGAATTTAGATAATAACAGGATAACACCTGTAGTCAGGGAGATGGTTATCTTAACTGAATGAAAACCCAACTCGCAGATAGCTGAGTCAGTTTTGTTTCTCCATTCCCTCTTCCTTTTCGCCTTTTACCTTCCCTCGGTCTCTTTTGCCTGCCTTGTCAATACCTCTAATCAAGTAAACTTACTTTAAAAACTTCTCTCCCAACTGGGCTTATCCTTAAATCCGAATGACAGGAAACGAACGTATTCGGTTTATTTTTTTTTTTCTATTATTCAGGGGGAAACAAAGAAAGCAAACCGAAAGCCTTTGAATAATTTAAGAAAAAAATAAAAACAAGCTCGTAGGACGTCAGATTTCGGAAATCCGGGATTCCGTTCTAAAATATTCATTTTTCCCGTAGCGAATTTAGGGGTCTGTTTTAATTTTCCATAAATTAATGAGCGGAAGAAAAAGAATTGAAAAGTGAGCAATCGTATGACACGTTCGACTTTTCGACTCTTTAATTGAAGTCGAGTAGACTAAAAGCTGAATTCGGTGACGTTTCCGAGGCCCCAGGTGGCCCGATTCTCTATGAATATGTTGAGTGAGCGCAAACACGATGTGGAAACAGTATTTTGGTACAAAGGTATTTGAAGAACAAGTTTGGCAAGGCTTTATAAACTCATGACAAGCTTTCGAAACAAGGTACACTTTTTCGCTGGCTTCTAAATGAAATTTCAAGGTGAACAGGCCACAATTTGACTATGAAACAAGTTTCAGTAATATGTTGCAGCGTTAGAAACAAGTTGTAAACATGCTGTTCAACATGTTCCGGCTCACAAACATGTTGTTCCAACATGTTCCAGCTTACAAACATGTTGTTCCAACATATTCCAGCTTGCAAGTATGTTGTTCAACATGTTCCAGCTTACAAACATGTTGCAACATATTCCAGCTTCCAAACATGTTGTTCCAACATGTTCCAACATGTTCCAGCTTACAAACATGTTGTTCCAACATGTTCCAGCTTGCAAGTATATTGTTCAACATGTTCCAGCTTACAAACATTGTGTTCCAACATGTTCCAGCTTACAAACATGTTGTTCCAACATATTCCAGCTTGCAAGTATGTTGTTCAACATGTTCCAGCTTACAAACATGTTGCAACATATTCCAGCTTCCAAACATGTTGCTCCAACATGTTCCAACATGTTCCAGCTTACAAACATGTTGTTCCAACATGTTCCAGCTTGCAAGTATATGGTTCAACATGTTCCAGCTTGCAAGTATATTGTTCAACATGTTCCAGCTTACAAACATTGTGTTCCAACATGTTCCAGCTTACAAACATGTTGTTCAACATGTTCCAGCTTACAAACATTGTGTTCCAACATGTTTCAGCTTACAAACATGTTGTTCCAACATGCTGCTCAACATATTGCAGCTTGTAAACATGTTAAAGACCAATATTTCATACTTAAACATGCTGTAGTAACATGTTAGGGTAACATGTTGCTCAACATTTTGCCGCGTTAGAAATAAGCTACAACATTTTTACACTTCAACATGCTAAGTAACACGTTAGCCTAGACCCGGATTCCCGATTGAAACCATGCAAGTTATGTAATCATTAAAAACAGATAATACCTTGTGCCTCGGTGTTGCAAGTGTCTCATTTTACATTACAAGTTAATTAAAATCGACATATTCGATACGTCGATTCGGCTTTCTTCTATTAATCTAAATTTTCCAATCCACCGAGATTTTAATGGGAAAAATCTTTGATCAGAATAGAAATTTGAACCGGCTCCGAAATGATTTAATTAATTCACCTCTTGAAGCTAAATAGTACAATCAATCGACAGCTTGTCAGACTAATTAGCTCGATAAGGAAAAGGAACCTCATCATCCTTCCTCATGTACTTCCCAATTTACATTGATAATTATAATCATCACCTTGATCGACATCCTAAAGGGGTTCATTTGAAAGTAATAATCCATGTAAGAACACGACCCAAAAGCACCGGCTCAGCTTTCCTAATACCAGGAAACCGTAAAGTGCCACGTCTCGAATTTGAATGACAGAGCTAATTAGCTTTGATTTCCGTGGTAAAACTGACCTCGTTGACTAATCAGAAAAAAAAAAAAAAGTCAAGGGAAAACTTTTCCGTTAATCCCATTTTCTCAGAAAAAAAGAAAAAGAAAAACTTTTCCCACTTGAATTTTAAAATTCCGAGAATATCCCCATTAGGAATTCCAAATTAGAGACAAACTCTTTTTTTTTTTTTTTTTTTTTTTTTTTGGAAAACTCGAATAGAAAATTAATTATTTTAAATATTAAATTGCTGGGGAAATATGAAGTGGAAACATAAAGCTGTTGTCGGTAACGGAAACTTAAGGAAGTATAAACAGCAGACAAACCGGGGAAGATAAACAGTGCAAGAAACTGCTAATGAGGATAATAGCGGTGACAACAGCTGGGGATCAAAGTCCCTGTGGTGGTCATTAGCATCAAACTTTGAGACAATTTCTATCTTTACTAGATTTCCTTATATCTTTTCTTTATTGTTTCCGAGTACCCGGGAGCGTTTTAAAAGCCCTAGTCGTCCTAATAGAGAATAAACGTCTATTTTATTGCCGCGTTTAGGGAAGATAACAACAAAAACGTTTATTTATTTCCTTATTTTATGTATGTACATTTTTTTTTTTTTTTTTTTTTTTTTTTTTACTATTATTCAGTTTATTAAAGGAGGAGGCTCCATAAGGCCGATTTTCGGGCTCCCCGAAATATCGGTTGTCAGTACGGGTCAGTAAATGAAACCCATTCTAAAAATATCTGCGTATTAAAGTAGTCGTTTTACCAAAGCCCCATTTTGGGGGGCTTTGCGGGACAAGGCTAAACTTCGACTTTTAAAAAAATAAAAAGCTATAATCGAGTATACTTTGAGTATATTTTTTATATGATTTGAGTATACTTTGAGTATACTTTTTTGCCAAAATCACTTGTTACGGATTGCCTATAGCGTGCAGAAAGATGCTACTTAAGCAAAATGACTACTGTATCATTATGGTTATTTCAGGTAATTTTGATGAGCCAAGTCAATTATCAATATTTTTCGGTGGAGCCGAAAAAGTCCCCTTATGGACCCTCCTTCTTTACTGGCGCTTTTTTTTTTTTTTTTACTATTATTCAGTTTGTTAAATTTCCTGGTGTCTTCTTTTTTATTATTACTATTATTCACGTCCGTGAAGTTGGCAGGACCCAGTCAACGGATATGATCGAAAATAGTCTTATATAGTAGCTTTTCATTGTTCTTTAATAGTTCCGTGACTGTTCCAATTTGTTCTCCAACCTGAAAAAAACTGGAGTCAAAAGTAGGTGGGTCCTGCTAACATCACGCGAACAAGACCCAATTTGAATTTATCAAAAATTTTTGCCTTTGTCGGTTGCTTTTGATTTGTTCTTCATTGTTCCGGCCAATTCAACGTTTGTTCTGCAACAGGTATGACAGTATTAGGAGGAGTAAGGGCACTGCCAACTTCACAGAAATAAAATGAAGTCAAATTCAGACGTTTAAATAGCTTGAATCGATTTCATTTTGTTTGTTTTCCGAGAAAAAGCTTTGTTCTTGTACGAAAAATACTATCAGGTTGAATTTTTCATTTTTGGAAAGACATTCTGGGTATGAAAAAAATCATGGCCTATTTGTAATATTTAGGACTTGTCTATCAATGTCTTTTTGATTGTTCTCAAATGTTCTAAAATATTTCGGTACTCCATCATCTCAAATCCTGGAAATACAGACTTTTGAGGTCTGCATGCAGCAGGACCCATTTTTTCCCCCCAATAGAGCGCGCCATCTTTCCTGTTTGTTATTCAATCTGCTGCCACGTCGGGTTTACAGTGTTCTTTTTTTTTGTCCATTATTGATCAAACATCGTTTGTTCTAGATTGTTCTCGTTTGTTCTCCTCAGGAAAACGTTTAAGTTCAATTGGGGCTGGAAGTTCTGATTAAAAGTCGTTTGTTCTTGATTGTTCTGGTATTTACAAGATAATTTAGAATACAATCGAGAACAATCGAGAACAAACGCGAACAAACGATGTTTCATCACTACAATAATTCCAGGTATTCCAAATTATCTTGTTAATACCAGAACAATCAAGAACAAACGACTTTTGATCAGAACTTTCAGCCACAAATAAACTTAAACGTTTTCTTGACGAGAACAAACAAGAACAATCGAGAACAAACGAGAACAAACGAGAAAAATCGAGAACGAACGAGAACAAACGATGTCTGATCAATAATGGACAAAAAAAAAGAACACTGTAAACCCGACGTGGCAGCAGATTGAATAACAAACAGGAAAGATGGCGCGCTCTATTGGGGGGAAAAAATGGGTCCTGCTGCATGCAGACCTCAAAAGTCTGTATTTCCAGGATTTGAGATGATGGAGTACCGAAATATTTGTAGAACATTTGAGAACAATCAAAAAGACATTGATAGACAAGTCCTAAATATTACAAATAGGCCATGATTTTTTTCATACCCAGAATGTCTTTCCAAAAATGAAAAATTCAACCTGATAGTATTTTTCGTACAAGAACAAAGCTTTTTCTCGGAAAACAAACAAAATGAAATCGACTCAAGCTATTTAAACGTCTGAATTTTACTTTCTTTTATTTCCGTGAAGTTGGCAGTGCCCTTACTCCTCCTAATACTGTCATACCTGTTGCAGAACAAACGTTGAATTGGCCGGAACAATGAAGAACAAATCAAAAGCAACCGACAAAGGCAAAAATTTTTGATAAATTCAAATTGGTTCCTGTTCGCATGAAGTTAGCAGGACCCACCTACTTTTGGCTCCAGTTTTTTTCAGGTTAGAGAACAAATTGGAACAATCACGGAACTATTAAAGAACAATGAAAAGCTACTATATAAGACTATTTTCGATCAAATCCGTTGACTGGGTCCCGCCAACTTCACGGACGTCTATTATTCAGTTTATTAAATTTCCTGGCGCATTTAATTTTTTTTTTACTATTTAAAGTTTGTTAAATTTCCTAGAGCATGTTATTTTTTTAATCTATTATTCAGTTTGTTAAATTTCCTGGCGCATTTTTTTTATTATTATTTTAAACTTTAGCACTAAATTTTTGTAGTTTTTAAACAGATTATGCGGGTTGAACCAAGCATAAAACTGCATTTTTGATATTTCCCGAATCACTCACTTAAAAAAAAAAAAAAAAAAAAAAAAAAAAAAAAAAAAAAAAAGGGGGTTTATACTGCGCTTTGGCCGAGGAAATCTCGGACCAATGATGTGGAGCTAATCAGAACATTTTCCTGAGCTATCGTTAGGATCTTCGGCTTAAGGTCTAGCTTCCGGGTTCCTTCGACTGTAATTTTCGGGATCGTACCAGTTGACGAGATGACCATTGGTATTATTTCAATTCGTTCGAGATCCTAAATTCGCTTTAGATATTGTGTTAGCGTCTGGTATTTTGCTATTTTCGTGTCTGCCGTATCTTTGATGTTTCTGTCGAGCGGAACTGCAAAGTCTATCATCGTCGCTTTCTTCTCGGCTTTATTTATTACTAACATGTCAGGTCGGTTTGCTATGCCAATGTCGTCCTGTTGGTCTGTAAGGATCGCACGGTCCCAGTAGACTTTGAAATTTTGGTTTTCGAGGATTTTCTCTGGGATATATTTATAATGCGGCGTGATGGTTTCAATAAGTCCGAGATTATGAGCGACGTTGCAGTGTATGATCTTCCCGAAGATGTCATGCCTTACTTTATACTTCGATTGCGTTAGCATCGGACATCCGTTTAATATATGCTCGATGGTTTCGCTCGTCCTTTTACACAATCTGCAGGTGTCATTCACAACCGTTGGATCTCGAATAATAAATTTTCGGTAATTTTTTGTGGCGATTACTCCGTCTTGTATGGCTAGTACGTAGCCTTCTGTCTCGGCATACAGCAGTCCTCTTTTTAACCATTCAAACGTTGTTGCGGTGTCAATATCTGCGCCGTTGATTCTATTTGGGTATTTTCCGTGAAGGGCTTTGGCTTTCCATTTTTCTATTCGCTCTAGATCCGTTTCCGTTGGTTTTATTATTATTATTATTATTTTCGATAGTGGTTCTCTCGCTTTTGCGGTGAGGGCGATTTTCAAAATGCCTCTGGTGATAGAGAACATAGAACGGACGGTTGTCAAGTTCTATGTTTACTTTGTGTGTGCTAAGCTAACCCATTGCTAGAAAACGTCTCACGATATGGCAGGTGTCCAGCACTACGGATTTCTGGATGCTTTCCGTCAAAGTCTGAAGCTGCAGATCTTCTAGCTGACTTTTCATGGATTTGGGGATTATTGCAGTGGCCGAGATGATGATTGGGCGGATCCTGACTTTTTTTAGTTTCCACATGTCCTTAATTTCTGCAGCTAGGTCCGTGTACTTGTTGACTTTCGTAGCATATGTCTGCTGGAGGTTGTTACTTAAAGGGACTGCTATATCGATAATATCCACTTCTTTCTTTATCAAGTCATATACTACGATATCCGGTTTATTGGCATCCATCCGTTTGTCAGTTCTGATTTCTCTGTCCCAGTACATTTTGTATCGGTTATTCTCTAGTACGTTGACAGGCTGATATTTGTAATACGGGCTTTCATCTCGGCTTAGTCTTAATTTCCGTGCTAAAGCCAGGTGGACTATTTTGGCGACGTTATTATGCCTTTTAACGTAGTCTGTTTGGGCGATGCTCGTGCATGCGCCAGTTATATGCTCGATATTCTCGTTTTTAGCTCCGCATTTCCTGCATTTATCTACGATATTAGGCGTTTTTAGAATGTACTTCTCGTAGTTTCTGGTTCGAATAACTCTGTCCTGAACTGCCATCATAAATCCCATTGTTTCCGAGTAGATGGATCCTTTTTTTAGCCACATATTCGACGCTGCTTTATCGACGTGTTCCTGGCTAAGGAACATTATTATTATTATTCATTTTTCCATCTCCCTTTTATGGGGTATTTTGAATTGGGATTAATGTGGGCCCAGTACCACTGGGCAATCACATAACCCCAGAGCCAGGTGTCATGGCTCGAGCTTATTTCTGGACTGGGGAATCGACACTTGATTGTGGATATCCTTTCATCCCGTCTCTTCCCCAACCACCGAGGAGAGGGGACGTTTGCATTTAAGCGGTCGCCCAATCCCTCCTCTGGTCTTGTCCTATAGCTCTACCGAGGTAATTTATTATTATTTTTCGCTTTTTGACTCCCTTCTTAGGGGGACACCTTTTTTCCGATGGTGGAGGTCGTAAAACCATTACGACAATTCCACACATCGTCGACCTGTCGGAACTCGAAAGTTTTCATCTCTGAAATAGACCTGAAATATTCTCATTTATTAAAGAGATTTTTTAATTAAGCCTACTTCCGATAGAGGGGGAAGACGGTTGCATTTAAGCGTTTGTCCTGACCACACCGTTATCGTGAGATTTTTGGAGTTCTTTTTGGATTTTTGCTTTTGTGCAAGACAAGGTCGCGGTGGTTTTTTTTGGCGTTATTACACCAGTCTGAAAAGGGAAGAAGAAGATGACTACGATAATCATAGCATCTCTCCCTATATAATTTTTTATTCTTGCATAGGCTAAACACCATAAATCCATTAATTAGAAAGTATGGCCTCACTCCTATGTCATAAGCGAGCATCGGACCAAGCACGAGCACGGGTCTCGAGTGTGAGAGTCGAGCATGCTACGTACTAGACTACGATGCCCGCTTTTTTTATTATTATTATTATTATTATTATTATTATTCAATCTGTTTTTCCTAATGCAATTTTTTCAGTTTATGGAAATAACGACATCATTGAGAAAAAATTTCGTCGGGTACATGAGCCGAGTGGGAATCGAATCAACGTCTTCCGCTTGCCGGGCGGATGCTCCACCACTAAGCTACCGACCCGCGCCCGACGAATTTTCTCTCAATGAAGAACTTAAATTGCAACACGAATTACAAAGCGCGGGAATTTCAACTAGACATTAAGCCACTACTAAATGCTGCCACGAAACGAGAATAAAATGCGAATAGATGATTTTTTTCTCAATGATGTCCATATTTCCATAAATTAAAAAATAGAAAACTGAGATATTAACATAATACATAACTTAACCGAGATTTAGGCATTTGTAATATTGTAAAAAAAGACGATATAGATTTTTGCTTGTTATTCAGTCTGCTAAATTTTCTGGTGCAACAGAAGAAAAGTTTTCCTTTTCACCGATTTTTACTTGTTGATATGATTTTGCAGTTGGGCCGACCTTTAAAACTCCAGAGGAAGGGGAAATCGCAGGAAACGTTGAATATTTTAATTTCTAGGAATTCCACATGGAAATTTTCTTTAAGATTCTCTACTCTCCCTTTTCTCTCTCTCTCTCCGCTCCCCCCTTCACAAGGTTTTCGTATCGGAAAATGGTATCACTTTGATCGGGTCTTAAACTTTTCTTGGCTCGAGATATGTTGGGAGAACCGGACCCCGGGAGAATTTCTTCCAATTTCGATATATAGACAAGTAGTCTGATTTGATTTCCGCGGGGGATTCCGATTGGGCGATATATGTTGTATATATATAGAAACACATACACTCCTGTATATATGATAAATGATTTATTATCTCGAGGGCAGGAAATCTTAATCCCGAGGAATAGAGTGACCTAGATTTTTTTTTGTGTGTGTGTGTTTGCGTGTGAGGTTGGGATCGAGAGATGAATGGTGGAAATATCGACCTTGAAAAGATTTTCGAGCCACTAGTCGTGGTTGATTACGGTTGAACGGAATAGTAACTGCAGCATCTGAACTGAAAAATAAAAAAAGAGCATCCGCCCGGCAAGCGGAAGTCGTGGGTTCGATTCCCATTTGGATCATGTGCTCGACGAAATTTTTTTCTCAGTGATGTCATTATTTCCATAAACTGAATTATAGTAAAAAAAAAAAAAATGCACCAGAAAATTTAACAAATTGAATAATAGTAAAAGAAAAAAAAAAAAAAAAGCACCAGGAAATTTAGCAAACTGAAAAATAGTTATTAAAAAAAGAAATAAATGCAGTAGATTTAGTTACTAAACATGTTTCTAACGCTGCAACATGTTGAGCAACATGCTACCGTTACATGTCGCAGTAAAATGTTGTTGCACGTGTTGCAACGTAAGAAACATGTTGCGAACATGTTTGCACCATAGAAACGTGTTGGCAACCTATTATTTTTCATTTTCTTGTGTTGCACAGCATGTTGGAAGCATGTTTTAACATGAACAATGCTGAAAAATATATATAGGTTTAATAAATTTGTTAATTTAACATTTCAAATAAAAGTTAAAGATTAGAAGAATGATGGTAGAGAGTGAAAGTGATGAAAGGGACATAAAAGGCTGAACTACATGTTGAACAACATGTTATCAAAAATTTTCTAGCACTGCAATATTTTGGCAATATGTTTTTAATACTGCAACATGTTGAGCTACATGTTGCAGTATTAAAAACATAAAGCGTGAAGGCGTGAAGCACATGAAGTGTAAAGGCATGTTGCTCAACATGGTACAGCTTCAAAACATGCTTCCAACATGCTGCGCAACCTACGAAAATGAAAAATAAAAGTCTGCCAACAAGCTGAAAAAAATGTTCGCAACATTTTTCTAACGTTGCAACATGTTTTTTATACTAACTTCTAACATGAAACAAGTTTTTCATGCTAACATATTACAGCATAGAAACATGTTGGCAACATGTTGTGCAACATTTAAACTGTTCATTTTTCATTTCCCAGTGTTGCACAACATGTTTTTACGCTTCAACATGTTGAGCAACATGTTTTTTACGGTTCAACATGTTGAGAAACGTTTTTACGCTTCAACATGTTGAGAACCATGTTTTTACGCTTCAACATGTTGAGCAACATGCCTTTACGCTTCAACATGTAGAGTAACATTTTGTCTCAACCTGTTACTACAACATGTTTCATCGTGAAATTGCGGCCTAATAGACGCGATCCTTAGCTCGGTTTGCCCCCTTTCATTGGGGCTTGCAAGAGCGATATGACATCATCTTCCTTGTAAGCCAACGTCCATCTCAACAAGCTGCGCAACCTACGAAAATGAAAAATAAAAGTCTGCCAACAAGTTTCTATGCTGAAAAAAATGTTCGCAACATTTTTCTAACGTCGCAACATGTTTTTTATACTAACTTCTAACATGAAACAAGTTTTTCATGCTAACATATTACAGCATAGAAACATGTTGGCAACATGTTGTGCAACATTTAAACTGTTCATTTTTCATTTCCCAGTGTTGCACAACATGTTTTTACGCTTCAACATGTTGAGCAACATGTTTTTACGCTTCAACATGTTGAGCATCATGTTTTTACGGTTCAACATGTTGAGAAGCGTTTCTACGCTTCAAGATGTTGAGAAACATGTTTTTACGCTTCAACATGTTGAGCAACATGCCTTTCCGCTTCAACATGTAGAGTAACATTTTGTCTCAACGTGTTACTGCAACGTGTTACTGCAACATGTTTCATCGTGAAATTGCGGCCTAATAGACGCGATCGTTAACTCTTGAAGACCCCAATGAAGTCCCCTTCATTGGGGTCTTCAAGAGCGATATGACATCGTCTTACTTGTAAGCCAACACCCATCTCAATTTACTACACCCAACAGTCGAAAATGTCTGCAAAATGCTCTGCAACCCGATGACACTCCCATGCAATAAAAAAGGAGGGAAAATACTATTCCCTTCAAATAAAATCGCGAACATTAAATCTCCACAACGACACATCATTGAGCTGGAGCCGAAGATTGAAAACATCATGGAATGATACGAATTACGATTTCCTTTCCTCCGGAGTTGTCACGAGCTATTTCCACCAGAAAACAAGAGTGACGTTTGACGGTGGTCGTCAGCGTGTGACATTTAAACGATGTTCATATGTTGTCAGCAAGAAAATAAAGGGAGGAAAATAGGAATAGAAAGGAATCGAGATCGCGGAAGTTAAACTTACATTTGACGTCTAAACGGTATGCGTTGCTTTCCCTGGCTCCTTCCGTATTTTGAGCTGAGCACGTATAAAACCCTGAGCTTTGCCTATTTACAGCTCGTAGAACTAATGTTTGATTCGTAATGATTATCCCCGCGCTTGCATTGTTGATAAGATTTTTCCCCTGGAACAAAAAAAAAAGACAAAAAAGGAGTGAAAAAAAAGAAAAGAAAATTTTGTAACGAAAAAATAATAAGAAAATATCGGTTTTTGAAATGTTTTCGACTTTTTCCAGTTTTCTTTTTACGGCTCTTTGATCTCCTTTTATGGGCTTTTAACAATATGAATGAAAGTATGAATAGATGAGGAGCTGTAAATCAGTCGGGGGATGAAAATATTTTTTGTTTTAATGGTTTCAACTGTCAATGACGAAATAAGCAAAAGAGACTCCCTTTATAGGTGATTCCGCCGTTTTGATGAAATGAATCGGAAGCAATAGGGTGTTCCAATTTTTAAAAAATTTTTTTTAAGCGGATGAACATGTTAGGTGAGCAAACATTTTTACCTAAAAAACTCATTCTTACCCTTTCTTACCCTTTGCCACCCATGGATCCATTTATGGATCCATCCCAGTATTAATACCTATAAAATATTTTAAAAATATTTTTCAATGTTTTAAAACTATAATGCAATCTTTTTTGAAACAAGGAACAATAAATAGTATTTTAAATACGTTGACAAAGATTTAAAAAATGTTTTAATTGTTTTTCGTTACAAAAAATAATTGCACAATATTTTTAAAATATTAAAAATAATATTTTAGAAATATTTTATAAACATTAATATTTCTTTGCTTATTGGGATCAGTTTTGCAACATTGCAAAAGCTTAAATTTTCCTAAAAATTTGTAAAAACCATGTAACTAGAGGTATTTTGAACTGCTGAAACCGAATATAAAGTCAAAATTAAAAAAAAAAAAAACCAAAATTCAAGATGGCGGATGGTTGGCAACATCATATTTAAAATCTTATAGATTTTTTACATTCGAATTTTATAGCTCTTTTTATTCCTATGAACTTAAAAGGAAGTAAATAGCTGATGGACAGTCACTTACGCAAGGGGTCGTACATAAATTACGTAAGCATGGGTTAGGCCCTTTTTGCACGCTTTATCCCATTTCGCCTATGCTTAGCTTATGGGTAAGATGTTACATTTGGACCCCCTCCCCCCTCTAAATGTGCTTACGTAATTTATGTACGACCCCCAATATATGCAAATATTATCCTTTTGGTGCTAGATATCAAAATTCCGCTTCCGAGCAACAATATATATCAATATTAGGCACCTTCAGGAAAAATTCCATACCTGAACATGCAGTAATTTTTTGGGAAACCTTAATCTACTATAAATTCCCGGGAATTTATCCTAAATCAAAGTTTCCCGAAAAAGTACTGAATGGTCAGGTATAGAATTTTTCCTGAAGGTGCATAAGATTGATAAAAATTGTTGCTCGGAAACGGAATTTTGATATCTGGCTCCAAAACAATAATATTAGCGTTTTTCGAAGTATAGGATGTTCAAAAAAATGAATCACTCCTGCGTCACCTTAAAGATGACGGATTGATTAACTTTTAAAACTTTTAGTTTTATTAATTATTATTTCACCTTTTTCCACAAGACCTCCGCCAATGTATGTATGTATGTATGTAATTATTATTGTCCCAAAAATAATCTGTTTTCGATAAATAAAGGCAAGTTTATTTTCCGGGAGGCAGTTAACTTAAAACGAATTAGACTTTCTGCGAGGGCCACATGTGCCCCCTATGTAAAATCCGAAGTTAGATTTGAAATTCGGGTGCCAGAAAACATATAAATCGATACTCATATGTTATATTTCGATAATTTTAAAACGTTTGCATTCTGGGGGGACCACCAGTGCCCCCCACGTAAAAACTAGTTTAAGATTCGGAATCAGCGACCCCTAAAATCCCTCAATTTATACAAATAAGATTAAAAACTTTTCGGGAAAAAGGGTTAAGAAAAATTAAAATTAAGTTTGCATCACCGGTTGCATAACTGAGCAAAATCGGGCGCATCACTTTTTTTTTAAATGTCCCTTTGGTCTAGTTCTTTACCTTCATAGATATAACAAGAAAAATAATATTCGGGAGGAATGGGGTATTTCCAAATTTCGAAATCTGACCGGCAAAGAGTTACTAAGGTTTCCCTTCCCTGAGTCATTTGAACGAAAGAATAAAAAAGTCTGGGTGAAGAAAAAAAAAAAACCGCAGCATAATAATTTCTTTAAATTAATCGCGAACGAACGTAGCGGTAAAATGTCTCTGACGACAAAGAATGCAAACAATTTTAAAATGTAACGACTGCGAAAATATTTCCTTGGAATTCCACCAAATCAAGAATTCAACCGTGGTTAAAGAAAAAATTCTATTTTCCGATTTTCGCGGGGGAAAACTTTTCCCCGAGTTGGTTTTTATACGTAGCGGAAGCATTTTACAAAAAAAAAAAAAAAAAAAAAATGTTTGCAGCTTTGTACGTAATAAAAGCATACGTCACTACTGTGACGTATAATAGGATACGGAAAAGGGGGATAACCTCCTATTTATGTTTATGCTCAAACGCTCATATTTTTTTTTTTTTTTTTTTTTGGTTAAAAAAAAATCCCTTCCTCCCACATCGCAAAATCAATTCGAAAAGTGAATTTATAATGATTAATGACGCATAAAATATTCAGATTTTTATCAACGGTGATTTCTATCTCCTTTTCTGAATGAAATAAAAAATAAAATAAAAAATTCTCTCGAGGAGTTCGCGTGACCCGTTTTTAAAAGCGCTGATAGTATGAGAAAATTCCGAGTGAAAACATAAATTCAACAAATAGGAATTGTAAAACTCCCTAAAAGTAGAGGGCTGAAAACGTCATTATAACGTGGTAAACGGGATTACGGATTGTGGGATTTCGTTCCTGATAAAATGTCTCGTTACCTAGAAAATAGGTTCATCAATTTTAATTATATACATACATAATCATATAATATCTCCTTTTTCGGGTTTTCCGTTTACAGATGACAAGGTTAAATTTTTGGTTCGTTTCATCTCGAATTCTAATGAGGAAAACAGATATGGGAAAGGGGGGGGGGGGGGGGGAAAAAAAAATCATGATGCGGTTTTAAGAAACGTGAGCGAAGTGGGATGTAACGGGAATAAATTAATTGAAATAGAATTAAAGACTGTGTGCTAGGGGTGGGTCGGAAATAGAAAATTTTGGATTTTTAAAATGTCTGACAGCGCAATCGCTGTGGACACCTAAAGATGCCGTTCAAAAATTCCAAAAAAAAAAATTAAGAAATTTAAAAAAAAAAACTAAAAAAAAAATTGAAAATTTGAACTACTCTAACGGATATATGCGTCAATGCGCTAAAGCAAAAGTATATGGGAGATCCACGTTTTTTATTTATGCATTTATTTACTCCCCCATCCCCCCCCTTTTTTTTTAAGAAAACAAAAAAATTTACCACCTGGTGCCCTGTTTCAGAAAGAATTTTAGATTCTCTTTTTTCCACCCTTTTCCAGTTTTTTTTTTTTTTTTTTATCATATTCGAAAAACTTCGGACTTTTATTCACATTATCGCTGCAAAAGGTGCTTAAACAATAATCCAAACCCTTTAAAAAAAACTTGTAAGTACAGTACAGTTTTGCATATCGTTAACAGGCTCCATTACTACTGTTATTATTATTATCATTATTACGAAAAGCATCTTTAAGGTTTTTAAAAACTAATAAAAGTCGATCCGTTAAAAAAGAAAAAAAAAAAAAGTTTTACCCCGAGATAATTTTTTTCCCTTTCTTTTCCGTTCTACTTGTAATCCTTACGTACACCGTTTTCTTTTCAGATGTTTCGGATTAAAAGCAATCGAGAGAAAAAAAAAAAAAAAAAAAAAAAAAAAAAAAAAAAAAAAAACTTTTATCTTTTTCTTCACTTTCCCATGAAACAAGATGTATCTTGAAAAGAATCAGACGACTCCAGCAGTTTTTAAAAGGGAATGAAATCGAAAGAACGGGTGGATCTTTTCATTAATAGGTGTTTCTTAAACTCGAACTCTGATTTCTTTATTCTTTCTCCTGAGGGATTTTTCGGGTTTAAATTATTCTTTTTTTTTTTTTTTTTATTTTATTTTATTTTATTCAGTTTTATTTCATTACATTAAGTTTTGCCTTCTACTTCTTTTTGCTTATAGGGTTTATTAATTATTCTACACTTTTTTATTAAAGTTAGATTTCCTTACTTTTTTAAATCGTTTTTTTTTTCTGCTTTTTCTCAAGTCTCTTCGTTTTTCATTGCGCTGTGCTTTCCTATCACTTTTTGCTATTTAATCTCATAAGGGGTCGTACATAAATTACGTAAGCACATTTAGGGGGGGGGAGGGGGTCCAAATTTAACATCTTACCCATAAGCTAAGCATAGGCGAAATGGGATAAAGCGTGCAAAAAGGGCCTAACCCATGCTTACGTGATTTATGTACGACCCCTAAGATCAATCTGATGAAATGAGTGATCAGATCATAATCCATGAATCCGAAATTTCGAGTAAAAAATTTTTTTTAAAAATTGATGTTTCAAAATACGCCATACGGTGTTTTAATACTGGATAACACTATTAACGACACCTCACAGTCCCTTGGTTCCAACGTTTTAACCATTTTAAACATGTAATCAGCAAAAGCATACACATTCCCAAACGTTTCCATAATAATTTTAAATAATTTCAGATTTCGTATTCTCTCCGGTACAATTCTCCAAGCGCATGATCGGAAAACACTAGAATATAGTCTGCTTGAAAAATAATCCATGCTAGACGGTAAACACTCGTCGTGCAATACTTCACCGAAAAGAACGAAATATTCGTCGTATGCATCGCGCAAATAAACTGTCGTTACCATATCAAATATTGGTGTCAGCGACGTCTGCCAAGGCCATACGTCAGCCATTATTATTAAGAAACCGGTTCTTGTTTGAATCATTTCCAGCAATTCCGATGGTGATACATTTCCGACCATTGATTCAATAAAAACACCAAGCATTCCATGTATTTGGTTTTCTTGTGGAATATTTTAAAAGAGTCGTTAAGGCATTTTAACGAATAAAAAGCAACATCCACGTTGCATCTCTCTCCGGCTTTCATCTTCGACCAAAAATATTTCGCGGCCAACGTCTGACATTTCGTAAGAGAATATACGAACATATTAACTTCTAACGAGTGATTTTTGGAATAATACCAAAGCTTCCCTGTATGGCAAACACTTTGAAATGTAACCAAAACCTTGTTCCAAATATTATTTCCTGTATATTTAACGAAGTCGTGTAAATTTCCGCGAAGAGACGCAACCCAATAGGCCACTTGTCCTAAATTCTGGTCCCATAACCTCCGGAAATTTCCGAGTTCGGAATCATCGGATACTCGATCCCACAGCTGGTAAATAACATCTTCCACGCAAAATAAGCACGCCATTTGGAAAACTTTTACCAAATCAACGTCAGGATTTTTCAACCAAGACTTCAGGATTCGCACTTCGTCAATCAAACCGTGACAAGTCCAATACAAATTTTTACAATATAAATTGTATATTTGATCGACGGGTACGCCAAAAAGTATTTTCTCCTTCAGAATAAATTCAAACCACTCGATTATTTGGTCTCCGATCGCTCGTATTATACGCGTAAGTTCGTGTTGCAACGCCTTCGGCAAAAAAGATATTTTTTCGTCGACTTTGTGAAGCACACTCTGATACGATGATTTTAAGTGACAAAAGGCGGGGCAGTAAATTTTAAACTTTCCAACTGACAACGAAAAAAAAAATTTCCTTAATTCCGATTCAACATCCGGTAGTCGATATAATGAGGAAACGTAACTCGCCTTCGACATTTCTTTCAGATTTACGCCCAATTGCAATCTAAGATCCATGTGACGATTGACCTTCAGAAAAAAAAAAAAAATAAATAAATGAATAATTAGCCGGAAATAAAAATATTATTGAAAGAAAAAATTTTCGTCGAGTACATGACCTAAGTGGGAATCGAACCCATGTCTTCCACTTGCCGGGCGGGTGCTCTACCACTAAGCTGCCACTACGCTTTGTGATTCGTGTTGCAATTTAAATCCTTCATTGAAAGAGAATTCGTCGAGTTCGGGTCGGTAGCTTAGTGGTAGAGCATCTGCCCGACTTGGGTTCGATTCCCACTCGGGTCATGTGCCCGACAAAAATTTTTTCTCTCAATGATGTTGTTATTTCGATAAAAATTATGGTAAAAATATTAGGAAAGAACTGCTAAAACACGCGCATGTGCCCCCTACGTAAAATCAGAAGTTAGAATTAAAATCAAGACGCCGGAAAACATATAAGTCGATATCCACAAGTTATTTTTCCGATAATATAAAAAAAAATTTTCTTTTCTGGGCTGCCACCAGTGCCCCCCACGTAAAAACTAATTTCAGATTCGGAATCGCCTACACAGTAACGAAATAATTGTTCACGCTTTCATAATTGTGTTTGTTGTGATTCCCTCGAAACTTCAAAAAATAAAGTTACGTTATATTCGCTAAGCACGACAGGCTTAAGGATTTAAAATACCGATATTTACATTTTAAGATTCCGATTATTAAATGACCTTTACTGAATGAAAACGAGAAGAGTACTGGTCAAATGCATAAAGCCTTCGCCTAAAACGAAAGGAATGAACTTTGCTTTCTTCAAAAATATCTCATGTAACTTTCCGAAATAATCATCTATCAATAATTGATTCGTTGAAGGCCACTTCCGCCTAAACGAAAAAATGATGTGTGTATTGTATCGACGGTAAACAATAGAAATTTTTTTAATTCAGTCGGGTGAATCAGACAGTTTGGCCAATTTTGTATTTTGCTAAAAAATTCTTGGAATTACGATTTTTTTTTTTCCGGAATCCAAGTTGAATTCCAAGAGCTTCCTTCTCAAACTGAGTGACCTGGCTAATTTTGTCGAAATTCATTGAATTGTGGGACTCTACCCCCAAACCTCTGAACTAGAACCCGCGGAAAAGTATTTTCCGATTTTCAGAGGCAATAAACCTAAGCTCGGTAATTTTCCGGGAAAACTGGGCTTTCCCGCAACCAGGATTAATTTTCGTTGTCTTCAGTCCAATTTTAAACATCAAAAACGAAGGTCAATTTATTTCACTTAGAAGTGGTTTTCTGACACGGACAGAAAAAAATGCATTCAAAATTTCGTCCATTCTTCGGTTTTCAAAAATTCAAGATGGCGGATCCAATATGGCGGACTTATGTTAAAAACCTAGACTTTTTCCCACGAAAATTCGAGTTTGGGGTGAAATCGGGGTCGCTAATTTCAAATCTTGGGTCGTTTTTCAAAAATTCAAGATGGCGGATCCAATATGGCGGACTTAAATTTAAAAAATTGACTTTTTCCCACAAAAGTTCGTGTACGGGGGTATATCGGGGTCGCTGATTTCAAGTCTGAGGTCAGTTTTCAATCATTCAAGATGGCGGATCCAATATGGCGGACTTGCGTTAAAAACATTGACTTTTCCTACGAAAATTCGTGTTCGGGCGTATGTCGGGGTCGCTGAATTCAAATCTTAGGTCAAAATGAACTGCTTTCTTAACAAAATTTTCTTGAAAAATTTTTTGTTCAGCGGGATAACGCGAAACCACATTATTGTTCCGTAGAAGGTTCGGTTTTAATGACGGAAGGGTGATTGCAACTAGAAGAAATCAGTAATATTTTTATGTTGACTGGGACTCGATAAAAACAATTTGTTAATCTTTTTATTCCTTCTAAAAATTGTCGTCAGTTAAAACTTTGGAACAAAACAATCGTTAAAATAAAAGATAAACGAATCACAAAATTAGATAGTATAACAATCCATCAATCCGGTATATACAGTTATTGTTTAGCAAAAATAAATGAAGCGAATGATCGATGGATTATATTTTTATACCGATTCAATTTTCCGGATTACTTTTTTTTTTTTTTTTCTCCCCCTTTTTTTTAAACAAAAGTCAATCATTTTTTTTTTTTAGATAAGTAATATTTGCTATCGTTTAAAATGTATTTTTAGAATCGATAGCAAAACTTTTTGATTACTCCGTGAGGCATTTTATATTCTACTATGCAGGAAAAGTAATTAAAGCTCCTAATTACCGCTTGATGAGGATTTTATAAAATATCCCCCTTATATTCATAAGTTTGTTGTTAATGGTTTTTAAAGACTTTTCGAAAAGAGTTAATATTCCTGGAGGAAAGTAAAAAAAAAAAAAAAAAAAAAAAAAAAGTAACAAGGAATATTTGTTTCCAAGTTTACGGGATGAAGCATTCCAGTTTTTTTTCCTGCTTCTGGGCTTTAGAAAAAAAAAAAAGAGCAAACAAGAGAAGTTTTTTTTTCGCGTGATTCCAAGAAAACCCTTCGGGGGATTTTGATTGACCGTGATAAAAATTTTCCGCTTTTCTTCTTTTTTTTTTTTTTAATACTTACGCCATGTTTCCACGTGACTAATCGAACCCAAGGATTAGCTTTAACTGAGCAATCGAAATACACATCCTGACCTTCTTTGATTTGAGTCGCGTTGATATTAGAACCTAAAGTCAGCGTAACCTGAGGAGCATCTGAAACAAAAAAAAATTTAAAACTTTAGCAAATTTCAACTTTTAAAACATGAAGAGTCCTATGGGTCAAGATGTTTTCCGGCCGACCGAACAAAGTAAACGTTTGTTTCTTAATTGTATCTTCGTGTTTCTAATTGAAACTAAGGAAGGACCAGAGAGAGAGAGAGAAAGAAGGAGAACCCCCCTCGCCCTCGCCCCGTCTAGAAAAGGATCTCGGGGAAAATAGTTAATTTTCCTAACTTGTGACAATTAGGGTTAAAGTTGAGTAATTTTCCAACAGAAAGAATACATACGGTCGCCCACCCCTCTCCTCAACCTCCCTTGCCTATGACCCCTTCCTTCTCCTTTTCTCATCCATTGAAAACCGTGTTACAATACGAGAGATAGGCAAGATGGCGGAGCGGAGTCTGTGAAATTCATCTTCTTTAGAAAGACTACTATGACAAAGTTTAGGGAGGAGGAGGAGGAGGAGGAGGAAAGTTAAACTTGGTTGCTTTGGGAACGTGATTATTACATCTGGATATAAAAGGTTGTAAGTTTCTATTCATTTGTTTTGGGTTCGTGCCTGGGAGGATTGGAGATTTCGTAGGTGAAACAAAAAAACTTCGAATGAAACGTATAAGAAGAAATTTAATGTACTTTTTATTTGCAATAATAAATCGTGGAGAAAAAAAAAGTAGAAAAAAAGAGTCGATAAAGTTAAGCTGTACATCTTGTGGTATTTTATATAATTTAAATATAACTTAAACATATATATATAAATTACATATGTTATATATAAGTTATGTGTGGTGCCTAGGCAGGATACACTCTAGTAGCGTGTGCGGTATTTGTATTTGTATTTGTATTTGTATTTGAAAATTCGCAAGTGTTACATATAAATGTTACCACTATTGTCAACTCAGCAAGGTACCGAGACCTAGTGCCTAGGCAGGATACACTCTAGTAGAGTGTGTGTTGCCTAGGCAGGATACACTCTAGTAGAGTGTGTGGTGCCTAGGCAGGAAAACCTCCAGAGTGTGTGTTGCCTAGGCAGGATACACTCTAGTAGAGTGTGTGGTGCCTAGGCAGGATACACTCTAGTAGAGTGTGTGGTGCCTAGGCAGGAAAACCTCTAGAGTGTGTGTTGCCTAGGCAGGATACACTCTAGTAGAGTGTATGGTGCCTAGGCAGGATACACTCTAGAGTGTGTGGTGCCTAGGCAGGATACACTGTAGTAGAGTGTGTGGTGCCTAGGCTGGATACACTGTAGTAGAGTGTGTGGTGCCTAGGCAGGATACATTCTAGTAGAGTGTGTGGTGCCTAGGCAGGAAAACCTCCAGAGTGTGTGTTGCCTAGGCAGGATACACTCTAGTAGAGTGTATGGTGCCTAGGCAGGATATACTCTAGAGTGTGTGGTGCCTAGGCAGGATACACTGTAGTAGAGTGTGTGGTGCCTAGGCAGAATACACTCTAGTAGAGTGTGTGATGCCTAGGCAGGATACATTCTAGTAGAGTGTGTGGTGCCTAGGCAGGATACACTCTAGTAGAGTGTATGGTGCCTAGGCAGGATACACTCTAGAGTGTGTGGTGCCTAGGCAGGATACACTGTAGTAGAGTGTGTGGTGCCTAGGCAGGATACACTCTAGTAGAGTGTGTGATGCCTAGGCAGGATACATTCTAGTAGAGTGTGTGGTGCCTAGGCAGGATACACTCTAGTAGAGTGTGTGGTGCCTAGGCAGGATACACTCTAGCAGAGTGTGTGGTGCCTAGGCAGGATACACTATAGAGTGTGTGGTGCCTAGGCAGGATACACTCTAGTAGATTGTGTGGTACCTAGGCAGGAAACACTCTAGAGTGTGTGGTGCCTAGACAGGATACACTGTAGTAGAGTGTGTGGTGCCTAGGCAGGATACACTGTAGTAGAGTGTGTGGTGCCTAGGCAGGATACATTCTAGTAGAGTGTGTGGTGCCTAGGCAGGAAAACCTCCAGAGTGTGTGTTGCCTAGGCAGGATACACTCTAGTAGAGTGTGTGGTGCCTAGGCAGGATACACTCTAGAGTGTGTGGTGCCTAGGCAAGATACACTCTAGTAGATTGTGTGGTACCTAGGCAGGAAACACTCTAGAGTGTGTGGTGCCTAGACAGGATACACTGTAGTAGAGTGTGTGGTGCCTAGGCAGGATACACTCTAGTAGAGTGTGTGGTGCCTAGGCAGGAAAACCTCCAGAGTGTGTGTTGCCTAGGCAGGATACACTCTAGTAGAGTGTATGGTGCCTAGGCAGGATACACTCTAGAGTGTGTGGTGCCTAGGCAGGATACACTCTAGTAGATTGTGTGGTACCTAGGCAGGAAACACTCTAGAGTGTGTGGTGCCTAGACAGGATACACTGTAGTAGAGTGTGTGGTGCCTAGGCAGGATATACTCTAGAGTGTGTGGTGCCTAGGCAGGACACACTCTAGAGTGTGTGGTGCCTAGGCAGGATACACTCTAGTAGAGTGTGTGATGCCTAGGCAGGAATCACTCTAGAGTGTGTGGTGCCTAGGCAGGAATCACTCTAGAGTGTGTGGTGCCTAGGCAGGAATCACTCTAGAGTGTGTGGTGCCTAGGCAAGAAGCACTCTAGAGTGTGTGGTGCCTAGGCAGGAAGCACTCTAGAGTGTGTGGTGCCTAGGCAGGAAACACTCTAGAGTGTGTGGTGCCTAGGCAGGAAAACCTCTAGAGTGTGTGTTGCCTAGGCAGGATACACTCTAGTAGAGTGTATGGTGCCTAGGCAGGATACACTCTAGAGTGTGTGGTGCCTAGGCAGGATACACTCTAGTAGATTGTGTGGTACCTAGGCAGGAAACACTCTAGAGTGTGTGGTGCCTAGACAGGATACACTGTAGTAGAGTGTATGGTGCCTAGGCAGGATACACTGTAGAGTGTGTGGTGCCTAGGCAGGATACACTGTAGTAGAGTGTGTGGTGCCTAGGCAGGATACATTCTAGTAGAGTGTGTGGTGCCTAGGCCGGAAAACCTCCAGAGTGTGTGTTGCCTAGGCAGGATACACTCTAGTAGAGTGTATGGTGCCTAGGCAGGATACACTCTAGAGTGTGTGGTGCCTAGGCAGGATACACTGTAGTAGAGTGTGTGGTGCCTAGGCAGGATACACTCTAGTAGAGTGTGTGATGCCTAGGCAGGATACATTCTAGTAGAGTGTGTGGTGCCTAGGCAGGATACACTCTAGTAGAGTGTGTGGTGCCTAGGCAGGATACACTCTAGTAGAGTGTGTGGTGCCTAGGCAGGATACACTCTAGAGTGTGTGGTGCCTAGGCAGGATACACTCTAGTAGATTGTGTGGTACCTAGGCAGGATACACTCTAGTAGAGTGTGTGGTGCCTAGGCAGGATACACTGTAGTAGAGTGTGTGGTGCCTAGGCAGGATACACTGTAGTAGAGTGTGTGGTGCCTAGGCAGGATACATTCTAGTAGAGTGTGTGGTGCCTAGGCAGGAAAACCTCCAGAGTGTGTGTTGCCTAGGCAGGATACACTCTAGTAGAGTGTGTGGTGCCTAGGCAGGATACACTGTAGAGTGTGTGGTGCCTAGGCAGGATACACTCTAGTAGATTGTGTGGTACCTAGGCAGGAAACACTCTAGAGTGTGTGGTGCCTAGACAGGATACACTGTAGTAGAGTGTGTGGTGCCTAGGCAGGATACACTCTAGTAGAGTGTGTGGTGCCTAGGCAGGAAAACCTCCAGAGTGTGTGTTGCCTAGGCAGGATACACTCTAGTAGAGTGTATGGTGCCTGGGCAGGATACACTCTAGAGTGTGTGGTGCCTGGGCAGGATACACTCTAGTAGATTGTGTGGTACCTAGGCAGGAAACACTCTAGAGTGTGTGGTGCCTAGACAGGATACACTGTAGTAGAGTGTGTGGTGCCTAGGCAGGATATACTCTAGAGTGTGTGATGCCTAGGCAGGATACACTCTAGTAGAGTGTGTGGTGCCTAGGCAGGATACACTCTAGTAGAGTGTGTGGTGCCTAGGCAGGAAAACCTCTAGAGTGTGTGTTGCCTAGGCAGGATACACTCTAGTAGAGTGTATGGTGCCTAGGCAGGATACACTCTAGTAGATTGTGTGGTACCTAGGCAGGAAACACTCTAGAGTGTGTGGTGCCTAGACAGGATACACTGTAGTAGAGTGTGTGGTGCCTAGACAGGATACACTGTAGTAGAGTGTGTGGTGCCTAGGCAGGATACACTCTAGTAGAGTGTGTGATGCCTAGGCAGGATACATTCTAGTAGAGTGTGTGGTGCCTAGGCAGGATACACTCTAGTAGAGTGTGTGGTGCCTAGGCAGGATACACTCTAGAGTGTGTGGCGCCTAGGCACGATACACTCTAGTAGATTGTGTGGTACCTAGGCAGGAAACACTCTAGAGTGTGTGTTGCCTAGACAGGATACACTGTAGTAGAGTGTGTGGTGCCTAGGCAGGATATACTCTAGAGTGTGTGGTGCCTAGACAGGACACACTCTAGAGTGTGTGGTGCCTAGGCAGAATACACTCTGGTAGAGTGTGTGGTGCCTAGGCAGGATACACTCTAGTAGAGTGTGTGGTGCCTAGGCAGGATACACTCTAGAGAATGTGGTGCCTAGGCAGGAAACACTCTAATAGAGTGTGTGGTATACGTTTAAATTAGGCCTTGAGACCGGGAATTCTTTGAAATTGGTGCGCCACTTTGGTACGCCATGATTGTTTTCCTAACCTAAAATATTCCCTCCGTTGTTTTTTACGTTTTTTTACGTTGTTTTTAATTTTTATTTATTTATAATCGGTTTTTTTGAATCCCCCCTTATTTATTGATGACGATATTTTAATTTAACCGTTGTGTTTAGCTACTGATGATGGGAGCGATCGCTCTCGAAATGCGCATATAGATAGATGAAATAAACCATTGTTGATGACCGTTAAGGAGAAGATTGATTTTATTTCAAAGAGTGTGTGGTGCCTAATACGACGAGCTTATTTTACTTCCACTAATTTTCCTCTCAAATCGTCGTTTCATATCCATTTTTTTTCTTTAGAAAAAAATAATTAAAACAAGAAGCTTTAATTACATTTCACAACCAGAGAAATCGGAGAAAACAGACAATCGATTTGCACGTCGCTTTCATTTTATTTTCTATATATTTTTTTTAAAATATATATTTCATACATATTATTTAAAAATAAAATGTGTTAAATGCAACTGAGAGGTTTTCCGATTTCATTCGATGATTATTCGATTTTCCGCTAGTGCTTTTGTAATGCAAATATTTGTCTCGAAGGGATTTCAATACTTTAATTTTGAATGGAAAAAGTGTAGGCAGGGGGGAAAGGAGAGGAGCGGCGCAGGGGGGGGGGGGGCGGAAGTGTTCTCAACGTTCGAAACGCAAAACACCTTCCAAATACAATAATACCGACATCGATGGTTTTTCGTTTAAAAAAAAAAAAAAAAAAACGTTTTGAAAACAAGAGGAAATTTTGACAAATAACAGGATCTTCGAAAAGTAATCGGGTGAACATTTTTCTCTTTCTCCTTCTCTCTTTTTTTCCCAGCCAAAAGTTTTAGTTAAATCGACTGTGACGGTTGAACCATGATTTGAAGCTCCAGATGTTCAGAATAACTTTATCTTGGTCTTGGAGTGTAGTGACTAGTGTCAATTTAATTGTTTTCTACTAAAATAGTCACTTCGAAAAGGAGAGTCTCTAAAAATAAAATGCCTCGCCGTTCCGGCTAAAGGTCCACCTTGAAAAAAAAAAAAAAAAAACTTTCAAGATCAAATAATTTTCAAAAAAAGTCTTGCCGCAAAGCGGAAAATAAAGAAAAAAAAAAAATAATGAAATGCGGGGATATTTATTTAGTGCTCTTCATCTCATATTTTCTAACGTGACAAGACTCGTGATTAAAATTTTACTGCCTTTTAATCCTGGAGAGTTTACGTATGTTACGACAGCGGATAACTTTGAAAGAGGTAAACGGAAAGGTGCCAGGGAGTCGACATTGTCGATGTGACGTCACTTGACAAACTGGGGATTATTAATTTTTCTTTCCCACCATCATGCAACAACTTTTATCTCACGCTTTAAAAGTTTGAAAAAAAAAAAAAATTGGATTGAATTGGTAGAAAAATTTTTAATTCGATTAAATCTTATAAAAAAAAGATACGCCCGATTTATTTTTTTTTTCTCTTCCTTTCTTTAAATAAAAAGAATGACATAAAGTATGATTTATAAACCGTTATAGCCTAGCGAAGAACCCGAAAAAAAAAAAAAAAAAAGTAATAACAAAGTTTCCGAAACGCAAGATTGTAAGTATGTACATAAAAAAATGAGAGAACAAACATTTTTCAAGGAAAACGTTGCCGCAACGTAGAAGCGAGCATAAATTGGAAAATGGAGAACAATTTAAAATGTTATATTTTTCTTCTCTCTCCAAAAAGAAGAAACGGGGGCTAAGAATAAAAAATCAGGGGGCATCCCGTCATCTTAGCCTGTGAATCGCTTCACTCGCGAACGAGAATTTTCACGCGTATGCACAGAGATACCGACATACTCTTCCAATTTTTTTTTTCTTCTCCCTTCCCTCGATTTTTCCTTTTATATAGTAAATTACTTATTTACTGTATTCTTGGAGTTATCATATCCTTAACAGCATTCATTTTTCCCCCCGTTTTTAAAATAATATAATACTGTAAATCCCGTTGACTTTGATAAATTTATTTCAGTTTATTTTATTTTAATATCACCTTCTTTTTCTTTCTTTTTTTTTTGAGGGGAGGCTTTCAAAGGAGACAAATTTGTTTCTAGATCAGTGATCCTGACTCGTGGCGGAGTAAAAAACACGCAGAAAAAAGTGATGCAAAAAGTGTGTAAAATTTTTGTAAAATATGTATACAAAAAAAATTATTATTTTTATATGATTTCTACAAAAAAATTTAGACATGCATAATTTTGCAAAAGTTTATGCATATTTTTTTAAGCACCCTTTGAATATGAATAATTTTTACAAAATTTATGCATAATTTTTGGAAGCATAAAAATCTGAATAAGCATCATTTTTGCATATTTTATGCATATAATCTTTTGAATCATAAAGCAAGGAAATGCATAAATATTATGCTTATTTAAATTTTTTTCCATTTTATGTATACTTATTTATGCATAATGATATTATTGGAGGAAAAAAAAAAGTTCTCAGGCAAAAAGAAGTTAAGTGTTTATACATAATTTATGCATTCTTTAGGTACGTCCAATTCATACATGATGTTAATATAAAAAATTCAATATAAGAAATTCGATATAATTTTTACATAATATCTCGGTAAGAAGAGATGCATAAATTATCATAATCATTATGCAAAAATGCATAAATTGTATGAAAAAATTGGACATACATAAAAAATGCATAAATTATGTATAAACACTTAACTTCTTTTTACCGGGAAAGTTTTCTTACATCCTTCAATATAATTATGCATAAATAATGCATAAATACGTATGCATAAAATGGAAAAAAAGTTGAATAGGCGTTTAATAAGAAAAAAATTAATAAAAAAGTTTAAATAAAAAACTTTTTTTTTAAGCAGAAAAAACAAACGGTCATGGATTTACGATCGTTTTAAAATGCATAATCTATATAAAAATTTTGTATAAATCATAGAAAAAATACGACATACATAAAAAATGCATAAATCATGAATAAACACTTAACTTTTTACCGGAAAAATTTTTTTACATCCTTCAATATAATTATGTATAAGTTATGCATAAATAAGTTATGCATAATACGTTATGCATAAATAAGTTGTGCATAATAAGTTATGCATATTTTATGCATATTTTATGCATAATAATATTATTGGAGGAAAAAAAAAAAGTTCTCAGGCAAAAAGAAGTTAAGTGTTTATACATAATTTATGCATTCTTTAGGTACGTCCAATTCATACATGATGTTAATATAAAAAATTCAATATAAGAAATTCGATATAATTTTTACATAATATCTCGGTAAGAAGAGATGCATAAATTATCATAATCATTATGCAAAAATGCATAAATTGTATGAAAAAATTGGACATACATAAAAAATGCATAAATTATGTATAAACACTTAACTTCTTTTTACCGGGAAAGTTTTCTCACATCCTTCAATATAATTATGCATCAATAATGCATAAATACGTATGCATAAAATGGAAAAAAAGTTGAATAGGCGTTTAATAAGAAAAATTAATAAAAATGTTTAAATAAAAAACTTTTTTTTTTAAGCAGAAAAAACAAACGGTCATGGATTTACGATCGTTTTAAAATGCATAAACTATATAAAAATTTTGTATAAATCATAGAAAAAATAGGACATACATAAAAAATGCATAAATCATGAATAAACACTTAACTTTTTACCGGAAAAATTTTTTTACATTCTTCAATATAATTATGTATAAGTTATGCATAAATAAGTTATGCATAATAAGTTAAGCATAAAATGCTATGCATAAATAAGTTATGCATAATAAGTTATGCATAAATAAGCATGCATAAAATGGAAAAAAAAGTTAAATAAGCGTAATATTTGCAAATTTTACCGCTTTGTGATTTTAAAAAAATTATATGACTAAATTATGCAAAAATTATACGTATCCAGATTTTTTATGCTTTAAAAAATTATGCAAAAATTTTGTAAAAAATTATGCACACTCAAATTTTTGTGCTCAAAAAAATACGCGCCAACTTTGTAAAAAATTATACATGTCCAAATTTTTGTATAAAAGATACAAAAATAATACATATTTTACACAAATTTTGCATTTATTTTGCAAAAATTTTACACACTCTTTGCATCACATTTTCGTACGGGCTGCGCCAAGTTTCAAAACGAAGAAGAAAAAAAAAAGAAGAGGCTCTTACAGAAAAAAAAAGGTAAATATTTTTTTTTCCAAAACTCAAGTCAGCTCCAAATACATGATGTCCTTCCCTTTTTGAAGTCGGTAATAAGATAAGATCCCCCGGGATACACGAAGCGTTTAAAAAGTTTTCAAAAGTGTTACTATATATTCGGTTTTTTTTTCTTGCTGACTTTTGCGTCCTTATCTAATTTTGTATGGAATAAACAGGCTAAAGAAAAAGGAAAAAAAAATTCTTTTAGACCTAAGTATACGCAATTTTTACAAGAAACAAAGCTTAGAATAAATATTTAATTTGTGTTAAATTTCGACAGAATTTTTTCATTTTCCGCTCATCGACTTTTCAGGACATAATCTAGAACTGGAATTTCTTCAGATTTTTTGTTTATGTAATTTTAATTTAATTAAATTTTAAAATGAACCCTCTTAACTGAATTTTGTAATTGTTTTAGCAATTTAAAAAAAAAATGAGATCGGTGAACCGATCAAAGTGCTTTATCGACGAATTATGAAATGTATATTATAAATAATATACATAACGGTTAGATTTTTGATCAGAGGTCCACCAAAGCCACTGTACGGGCATACGGAATCTGAATTTTGGAAAAATAATTTTAAATTCGGAATCCTCTACCCCGAAAATATTCTCAAAAATACGGTTAGATTTTTGATCAGAGATCCACCAAAGCCGCATTACGGGCATAAGGGATTCGAATTTCGGAAAAATTATTTCAGATTCGGAATCCTCTACCCCGAAAATATCTCAAAAATTTGGTTAGATTTTTGATCAGAGGTCCACCAAAGCCGCAATACTGGCATAGGGATTCGAATTTCGGAAAAATATTTCAGATTCGGAATCCTCTACCCCGAAAATATTCTCAAAAATACGGTTAGATTTTTGATCAGAGGTCCACCAAAGCCGCAATACTGGCATAAGGGATTCGAATTTCGGAAAAATTATTTCAGATTCGGAATCCTCTACCCCGAAAATATTCTCAAAAATACGGTTAGATTTTTGATCAGAGGTCCACCAAAGCCGCAATACTGGCATAAGGAATTCGAATTTCGGAAAAATTATTTCAGATTCGGAATCCTCCACCCCGAAAATATTCTCAAAAATACGGTTAGATTTTTGATCAGAGGTCCACCAAAGCCGCAATACTGGCATAAGGGATTCGAATTTCGGAAAAATTATTTCAGATTCGGAATCCTCTACCCCGAAAATATTCTCAAAAATTCGGTTAGATTTTAGATCAGAGGTCCACCAAAGCCGCAATACTGGCATAAGGGATTCGAATTCGGAAAAATTATTTCAGATTCGGAATCCTCTACCCCGAAACTATTCTCAAAAATTCGGTTAGATTTTTGATCAGAGGTCCACCAAAGCCGCAATACTGACATAAGGGATTCGAATTTTGGAAAAATTATTTCAGATTCGTAATCCTCTACCCCTAAAATATTCTCAAAAATACGGTTAGTTTTTGTTAGCTCCCACGAGAAACCGCCAATCAGCATCCAAATCGCTTTGTTGACGTAATCGATGACGTCATATCGTGACGTTTCAAAAGTTGGAGATATCGGTTTTTAGGCCTATACCATACTTTAAGCCCTGCTCACCGTTTCTGAACCACTCAACAGAATTTAACCAAATTTCAATGGTAGCGTATCTTGATGAATATCTACTGCAATACCAAAATCGGACTCTATCGGTTGTTGCGTTTCCGATTTATAGTCAAAAAATATCTTGAAATAGCTGAATATTCAACATTTTTACTCACTGCTTCCGAATCGCTGAACCGATTGGCTCAAAAACTAATCAGCACCTACATTTTATTAGAAGTTCCTACCCACCAAAAATCATCCACATCCGTTCTTCCGTTTTTCTGCTTTTCGACGGACAAATTTTTTTGCACATATATTCATACATTCATACATTCATACATTCATACATTCATACATTCATACATTCATACATTCATACACACACACGGCCACCATCCAAATTTTGCTTTTTTCGGCATCAGGGGACTTCAAAACGTGTAAAAATATCGAAAACTGAAAATCTGAAATTTGTGCTAAAAACAATGCTTTATTCTCCCTGCGGTCGATAAAGCAAAAAAAAGTTTCTTTCCGAGAGACTAGTACAGCGCTCAAGCGGCGGTATTGAAAACTATTTCCACAACAAAAAATAAACAATTGCGTTGCAATATTTAAAAAAATATAAAAAAATTATTAAATAATTGCATTTGTAAAGTACCGATTTTTATAAAACGAAAGTAATTTTTTTTAAAATCGATATAATTTTTCACCGTCCGGTGGTGTAAACAAACCAATACCCTTAAATAAAGTTTTTTTAAATACAATTTTTCCGTAAATTTAATTCATTTACTTTATAAGCAGCGAAATCGTCATTTTCTTATCTAATTCCTAAAACGCATTAAATACCGTACCATATATCAACTTTATTAAGTACATTAATGATGTGTAATAAATTGAAGTCATGCTTCATTAACCGTACTTGTTAATTACATTTAAACGGATTACCTTGTCACTTGTTATTATAAGTAATTCCAGTCAAATAATTTCGGAAGATGAAAGCCGAAAGGAAACTTTTGGAAAAATATTTCTTTTACCCTCAAAGTTCGTTTTTCTTAATTGTTTAGTTTTCCTAGCTCATTAGTAGATTTTATAGAGGTAGCTCCATCGAAAAATTCCCAACCGATAAAATTTTGGAAAAGGTTTACAGTCGGAAAAACGTCTCTGATATGTCTATGACAATGGACAAAAAAGGCGGGAATCCGGAAGACTACTTGCGAGCAATAAACTCTAATTTCCGGTAGGATGAGATAGGTTTTTTCAGAATACAAAAACATAAATTTTCGGTCAACAAACCTGTACGAAAAAGTGGTACAAAAAAATGTACAGAATTTTTGAAAAAATAAATGCAAAAAATTTGTTTGGGTGAAACATGCATTATTTTTGTATCTTTTATACAAAAATTTGGACATGCATAATTGTTTATAAATTTTTTTCATCATTTTTTAAAGCATAAAAATCTGGATACATATGGTTTTTATATAATTTAGTCATATAATTTTTTTAAAATCATAAAGCGGGAAAATTTGCAAATATTACGCTTATTTAACTTTTTTTCCCATTTTATGCATATTTATTTATGCATAACTTATTATGCATAGCTTATTTATGCATAACTTATTATGCATAACTTATTTATGCATATCTTCTTATGCTTAACTTTTTATGCTTAACTTTTTATGCATAACTTATTTACGCATAACTTACTTATGCATAACGTATTTATGCATAGCTTTTTATGCTTAGCTTTTTATGCATAACTTATTTATGCATAACTTATTTATGCATATACATAATTATATTGAAGGATGTAAAAAAATTTTCCGGTAAAAAGTTAAGTGTTTATTCATCATTTATGCATTTTTTATGTATTTCCTATTTTTTCAATGATTTATACAAAATTTTTATATAGTCTATGCATTTTAAAACGATCGTAAATCCATGACCGTTTGTTTTTCTGCTTGTTTTTCTGTCTTAGTCATACGATTTTTTTTTTAAATCATGAAGCACGAAAAATTATGCTTTTTCAACGTTTTTTTCATTTTATTCATGCGTATTTATGCATAATTTAAGCATAATTATATTGCAGGATGTAAAAAAAATTTTCCCGTAAAAAGAAGTTAAGTGTTTATACATGATTTATGCATTTTTTATATATGTCCTATTTTTTCTATAATTTATACAAAATTCGTTTTTTTTCGGCCCACCCTAACTACGACTATAGTTTCGGCCGTCATCTATAATTTTTCTTTCATTTCGTCCCTATCAAAATAATTTTTAAAATTCTCGTTAGCACTTTCCCTATTTCGGTTTTAAGTGTAAACTTATGAAAAGCGCGTAACATTTCTGATAACCCGGAGGAAAAGTCTGTTTGATCCGAAAATTCCAAGAATCTCACAAACACTTACAAGGAATTCCGGGACAATTATGCAGATGTTTATTCTCATATAATTTTCTCGTGTGCACCGCGCGTTTTCCCCTTCCTCCCCTCCCCCCCCCCGTTAACTTGGTAGGGTAATGGATGATGTCGCAAGCAGACGCTTTAATTTAAATGTATAACGTCAGGGATCCTTATTTTACCCACTAATTAAACTCTCGAACGATGAAAAAGGTTTCGAGTTTCGTTTTATACGGAAATGACCCCGAAAAGAAAAGGATGCGGGGGGGGGGGGGGAAGGAATTCCTTTTTTACAAGCATTCGATAGAAATAACCTTTTAAAAAGTTACCTACAACTTGAGGGAAAAAAAAAACTTGGGGAGAAAAATATGAAGTCAATTTTTTAAAAAAATGATATGTCGAGGCACAGGAAGAAGTAATAAAGCCCATCATCATCGACTCTATTCGTTTTCTTTTTCTCTCTTTTTTCTTTCCTCCTCAAGAAGAATCGAGGGGTTAAGCAACTATAAGATTCCCCAAGCCGCCTGCACGAACGAAAAAAAAAAAAAAAAAGTATTGAAAATGGTCTCATGAGTATCGTTCGCAAATGGGAGAGAATCCGTAATGAAAATAAAACAACAGATTTTCTTTTTCTTCTCCTTTCCCTGGAAATTATTTTCATTAAAATTATAAACTATTTTGGTAGAGATTCTGATTTCCAGGGAAATGAAAATCCGAGATTGGGGATTTCTCGTTTTTGAAAAAAAAATTGTTTTCCGGGATCCCGGGTAATTTCCAGGATCTCCTGCGGTTTCTCGGGGATTTTCCCGCAAATAAAAATACTTGGGAAAAAATTCCAAAAAATTTGAATCCCGGGAAATGGGACTGAAAAATAACTCGGGATTCCGGGAATACCAGGGATTTCTAAATACGGAGTTTGGGATTCTTCGTTCTTGAAAAAAAAAAGTTTTCCGGGATTTGGGAAATTAAAATTCTCCGGGATGCCGGGTATTCACGGGATTTTCTGTGATTTTTCGGAGATTTCCCCGGAAATTAAAAAATAACAAAAAAAAATTCCGAAAAACTTCCAGGAAATTTCTCGGCTTTCCGGGAAAACCTGGGATTTAAGATTTCCCGTCTTGGAAAAAAAATAGATTTCCGGGATTTGGAAATCTATTTTCGGGAATCTTCGGGATCCCGGGTATTTACGGCATTTCCTGTGACTTCTCGGAAATTTTCCAGGCAATAAAAAACAACGAAAAAAATCACAAAAAATTTGAATTCTGGGAATAGGGATTGAAAACTTTCTCGGGATCCCGGGAATACCTTAAATTTGGGATTTCCCTGTTTTGAAAAAAAAAAGTTTTCCGGGATTCAAGAAATTAAAATTCTCCGGGATGCCGGGTATTCACGGGATTTTCTGTGATTTTTCGGAGATTTCCCCGAAATTAAAAAATAACAAAAAAAAATTCCGAAAAACTTCCAGGAAATTTCTCGGCTTTCCGGGAAAACCTGGGATTTAAGATTTCCCGTCTTGGAAAAAAAATAGATTTCCGGGATTTGGAAATCTATTTTCGGGAATCTTCGGGATCCCGGGTATTTACGGCATTTCCTGTGACTTCTCGGAAATTTTCCAGGCAATTAAAAAACAACGAAAAAAATCACAAAAAATTTGAATTCTGGGAATAGGGATTGAAAACTTTCTCGGGATCCCGGGAATACCTTAAATTTGGGATTTCCCTGTTTTGAAAAAAAAAGTTTTCCGGGATTCAAGAAATTAAAATTCTCCGGGATCATGGGTAATTCTCGGGATCTCCTGCAATTTCTCGGGGATTTTCCTTGCAACGAAAAAACAACGGGAAAAAAATCCAAAAAATTTGAATCCCGGAAATTGGGATTAAAAAGTTTCTCGGGATCCCGGGAATACTCGGGATTTGGGATTTACCGTTTTTGAAAAAAAAAAAGTTTTTCGGGATTCCGGAAATTAAAATTCGCCGGAATCACGGGTAATTCACAGGATTTCCTGTAATTTCTCGGGGATTTCCCCAGCAATTAAAAAACGACGCAAAAAATTCCAAAAAATTTGAACCCCGGGAATATAAATTGAAAAATCTCTCGGGGTCCCGGGAACATTTAATACTTGGGATTTCCCATTTTTCAAAAAAAAAAAAGTTTTCCGGGATTCGGGAAATTAAAACTCTCCGGAAATCCGGGTAATTCTTGGAATCTCCTGCAATTTCTCGAGGATTTTCGTTGCAATTAAAAAACAACGGAAAAAATTTAGAAAAATTTGAATCCCGGAAATGGGGGTTAAAAAGTTTCCCGGGATCTCGGGAATACCCGGGATTTAAGATTTCCCGTTTTTGAAAAAAAAAATAGTTTTCCGGGAATCGGGAAATTAAAATTCACCGGAAGCCCGGGGTAGTTTACGGGATTTCCTTTGATTTTCCAGGGATTTTCCCGGCAATTAAAAAACGACGGGAAAAAAATCCGAAAAATTGGAATCTCAGAAATATGGATGGACATGTTTTTTGGGATTCCGGGAATACCGAGATTTGACATTTCCCGTTAAAAAAAAAAAAAAAAAGGTTTTCGGGATTCGGGAAATTAAAATTAGCCGGGGACCGGGTAATTCCCGGGATTTCTCGGGGATTTTCTCTGCTATCAAAAAACGACGGAAAAAATTCCGAAAAATCTGAATCCCGGGAATAGAGGCTGAAAAATGTCTCGGGATCCCGGGAATACCCGGGCAGAATGTCTATATTTTGGCAGGTTTCTTCTTAATAATTTTGACAAATCTAGTGGCAAGGTTTTTTTATTTCTTTTATTTTTTTTCCCCCCGTTCATCCGGACTGGACTTTAAAAACCCTTCACTCAAAAAGAAAAACGGGAAACGAAAGGGGAGGGAGCGGGGGTTAAAAAGTTTCCGCGCCCCAACCCTTTTTCAAAGTGTGAAAAAGGAAAAAAAAAGAGGTAAGGGAGAGAATTTTCTGAAAATTCATGTTAATGAAAAGCACATTAGGTAAAAAGCTTAACGGTGAAAAAGCTTCGTGACCGCTAATTTCAACACTTTGGCTTTTTCATTTATAAAACTCAGTAATGGGTATATGTATATAAATCGGAAGAAAAAAAAAAAAAAAAAAAGGTTCGCCAACGATCAATATCATCGGTTTTGGACGGGGGAAAAAAAAAAACATTCCGGAGCTTTAGAGGGGGAGGATTTAATATTTATAGGTAAATATATCAATGTCTCGGTATAAATAAACATTTGACCTCAAAGGAATGTAAACTTAGCTAAGGTTATGACGTTAATTTTGTTTAATGGTCTCTTATCTTTCTCATAAATGAAATATTAATAAGCTTTTGACGTATCTTATGTCTATCCCTTCCTCGAATATGTAGAATTATATTTCCGTATTTTGCATAAAGATTTCTTGTAATTTTAGTATAATTACTTTGTGGTCTCCCGATGATGGGAGGCACAGTCAGCTCATTCGGGAGCAGGAACTGTAACAACAGAGAGGATGTAGAGGGAAAAGATCGAAAATGGGAATTAAATCCGAATTTAGAAAAACATATCCCACCTAACGTTTTTTTTTACCAATATTCTTTTTAAGAGGAGGCTTCAGATATTTATTTAAATATACCAAAATAAATTTCCATGGCTTAGAACTTTTTTTTGGAGATACAAATTAGAAATCTGGCTTCGTAGCGAACTTCATAGTGATACTGGCATCTTTCGTCCAAAATTTCAGATTCTCAGGTTGTAAAGAAACTCCGGAAAACGCTTTGGAAAATATATTCCCGACATTTATTTTTGAAAACGTTTTCCGGAGTTTCTTTACAACCTGAGAATCTGAAATTTTGAAAGAAAGATGCCAGTACGAATATAAAGTTCGCTACGAAGCCAGATTTTTAATTTGTATCTCCAAAAAAAAGTTTTAGGCCAGGGAAATTTATTTTGGTATATTTAAATAAATATCTGAAGCCTTCTCTTAAAAGTTTAGAAATCCTTTGGCTTTTGTTTGATGCCTAATTATCATCCCCACATTTTTTTCACAACAGATTCACAATTTGCTTAACAACAATGCTCATTTCGCCATTTTCCACAAAGCGTTAAAAGACCAGTCGATTTACTTTTTTTTTTTCCTTCTTATTTCTTCCTCTCAATTTTTAATGACCGAATTCGAAAAGAAAAATAAAGTGAAATTCATTTGATGCAAAACAACATTACAGGAAACATTTGTTCTAATGTCACGTGATTTTCAACGAACGAAGATTGATGTCGGGATGTTGTGAAGAGTATCGGAGAGACTCAAAGTCGGTCTGGTCTTTGAAAAACAACTCTTTTGTCCTATTGTTCGCCCATTTTAAATGACCATTTGTTACGTGCTGCTTTTCTTTATTTTTTTTGCAACTATTTTTATTTTATTTTTTTTTTAGAGTCGATTAAAAAATCTCTTGGGAGCGGTATAAACTTCGGGATATTTTATCAAGCGCTATATCTTTTTTTTTTCCTGATGAAAATTTATGGACACGACCTTTTGAAAAAAAAAATGGTATCGATTGCTAAATCGTTTTCAGATTCTTATTTCTAAGTTTGAGAGAAGCTGAAAAAAAATTTAGACTAAACCTATGCTCTGGTTAAAGGGTATTTTCCTCTTCTGGACGACGGTATCAAGATATGATTCCAATGAGGGGGACGTATCATATTTGATAAAATTAAAGGGGGTCGAAGTGATTGACTTGTTCTGACTGGCGGCAAAATGATCAATGAAATTAAGCAGCTTTGAGAGCGGCCAATTAGTGGATGGGTGACCGCCGACATTTTAACGATAAACAATACGTAAAAAAAAAACTTTTTTAATCCGGTAATTTACACATGAAAAAGAGGTCTAGAAACTCCTCCGGGAATTCCCGGGATCCCGGTTCCAGCTTTTACAACGGACAGCTAAAGCTTTTGCAAAAAAAACTTCATGCGCACAGGCCGAGTAGTACCCTCTACAGGCCCGACCGTATTTGGATTCCTTGTAAAAAACTGACCATAAAAAAGTATTCTTTACCCCAAGCATTCACACCGGAAAGCTAGAGCTTTTGCAAAAAAAAAAAAATTTCATGTGCACAGGCCGAGCATTACATTCGGTTTTTCTCTACAGGCCAGACCGGATTCGGATTCCTAGTAAAAAAAAATAGCCTAAAAAAATTTTATTTACCTCCAGCTTTCGCACCGGACAGCTAAAGCTTTTGCAAAGAGTGAGATCGGAGATCCGATCAAATTGCTTTATTGACCATTTAAATAACTCTCAAAAATATGGTTAGTTTTTCGATCAGAGGTCTATCAAAGCCGCAGTAAGGGCATAACAGGGTGTATACTGACTCATTATTCTCATTATTACTCCTTTTTTTAAAAAAAAATTCATTATTACTGATTTAAAAAAAAAAAAAATCACTATTTTCATTATTTTAAGAAAAGATTGATTCAGGTCATTTTTTCCCAAATCGAATTGATAAAATTGATATTTTTTCTTAAGAGCTCAAAAAAAGTTATCTTTTATTTAAAACCACAATAGCTTAATTTTTTCTCGGAAAGATTTTTCATCTTCGAGAATAGCTCAAATTATGATAAGTTCAGCCGATGAAATGAATGATAATTTAAAAAAAAAGAGCGCGTTTGCAAAAATTTCAATAAGGTATTGATAAGAAAAAAGAAACTCTCTTGAAACAAGTTAAAGCCGAAGCGTGAAATTTCAAATTTTTCGAATTTTAATTTTAATTTTTTCAAGTTTTGCAAAAAGCTAAGTTAAATTTGTTTTGCTTTATCGACCATTTAAATAATTCTCAAAAATATGGTTAGTTTTTCGATCAGAGGTCTATCAAAGCCGCAGTACGGGCAAAACAGGGTGTATCCCAGATGGACCTTTTTATCCCGTAGATATCTAAACATAGCTAAAAAGTTAGCGAAGTAATAGATATCTATCAAATGGTTAATAGATGGCTAATAAACAGACTAATTATTTTTATAATTTTTTTCATAACTAGACTATAGACATCTAATAGTTAAATAATTAAATTTTTTTAAAGTTCATAGTCAATTTAAAAATCGCTTATAGTGAGGTAGATATTTTATGTTTGACTGTCCTTAAGTCCATTTTACGTTTACATCCTACTGTCGAACTTTGTTCAGTTGATTTTGACATCTTAATGCGAAACCTATTTTACTTTGAGTCAATATTTTACGTTCAAATGCCTTGAAAATATAAGATCCATATATGCCTTTATGCATAAAAAATAACTTATTAACAATTACATTTCTAAAGTAAGTTTTAAATCGGAATATAAACTAATAGTAATATCGACAAACCTGCAAATCGCAACATAAAATCAACGAACTGACTTTTATTTGCTTTAACCATACTACAGAAAACCCGAACCGACGGGCTAAAGCCGGTTTTAGTAGCAACCCACAACAAAACGGCTAATTTGAAGTCTAAAAGATAGATTTTAGATATCTATGAATTAGAGGTATTGTAGTTGTCTATTAGTGCGGACATTTTCCGGATTATCTGTCTGTTAGATTTCTTCTAGTCATCTAAGAACAATTCGTAGAAGTCTATTAGATATCTAGTATCAAAATTAGATATCCTATAGACATCTCTTAGATGGGAAAGGTCCATCTGGGATACTAGTGATGGACGACAAGACAAGAGCTTGGACAAGACTCTTGCGTTTTTCAATTGTTTGTATTGTTTACATAATAGTTAGCTTATGTAAACAAGACAAGAGCTTGACCGAGGTCTCGTCTTGGATTGTCTTGTGATGTTACCTGAAGAAAATTTTCTTAAACACAACAAAAGTAATTTTTTATATTCCTTTTACCATTTTTTTTTTTTTACTCATTGTTTACTCATTATTTGATTTTCAAAACTCATTATTCTCATTATTTAAAACAAGCGAGATATAATTACGAGATAATAATTAGATTAATACACCCTGGGGCATAAAGAATCCAAATTTCTGAAAAATAATTTGGAATTCGGAATCCTCTATCCCGAAAATATGCTCAAAAATGTGGTTAGATTTTTGATCAGAGATCCACCAAAGCCTCAGTACGGGCTCAAGGAATCCGAATTTCTTGTGCTCGTATATACATAAGAAAACTTTTTGGCACGGTTTCCGATCTCATTTTCATTTAGGGTCAAGTGGGGGAAAAAAAAGCCAATTTTTGAAAATTATGAATAACGTAGCAATTAATGTTTTAAAAAAAAATTTTTTTCGGTACAAAGTTTTAATTTTATATCTAGCTTATGTTTCAAAAGCAAATATGCGTCTGTTTAACCAAATGTGGTCAAAATCTCCGAAAAATGCTGCCTTTTTTTTACCCGCAAAGTGGGGCAAAAACGAGCCAAACATGAGGTAATAACGTGACACCCGCGAAATTAACACCACATCGAGTTTTAGAAAATTTTTTTCGCGGTACAAGGCAAGATAATATTATTATGAAATGATATTTTGCCGTAATAAAGCGTTTACCTTTCCCAAAAGCACTTTTTTCGTCATCTTTCACAATTTTCACAAAACCAAAACATTGCACTCAATATGGCGTCGATTTTTTCCGAACATGCAAAGTGCCATATATCGAATGGCTTTTTTTTACCCGTGATGGTGCCTCGTTTTTACCCCACAACTTTAAAGCTATATAACTCGTGCTAAAATCAGTTATTTGAAAATTTCGAACCACATAATGATTCCTCAGTCATTATTGTTTATTTACGTTCCGTAATATTTTCACCTGTTTTGTTTTTTTTTTTCGAATAAAATGTAATTTTAAAACAAGTGTCAACAATTGCTTTTTCAAAACAAAGCCGAATGTTTAAGAAATAATTTTTTTTACCTAAAAATATAGGAGGAAATGAAAATTTCTTAACGACATAGCGAAATATAAGCTTCAAACTTTTATCATGAATTTTTCGGAACTTTAAAGATCTGTCATTAATTCAATATTCAAGTGTCTTTTTTTTACCTCAAATTTTCAATGGCCGTTTTTTCCCCCACTTGACCCTATAAAAAAAAACAAATTTTTGAAAACAAAATCAATTTTTCTAAAAATTTATATAATTTTCCACCGCCCGGTGGTGTAAACGAATTAATACCTTAAAGCCCACAAGATAGGCATTTAAAAAAATTAAAAAATACTTCAGTAGGATTTACCAAAGCCCCTCCCCCCCACGCTCTTCTCCCTGCCAGATAAGATTGTTTCTACGTCGACCTCTTCCCCCACCTGTGCTCAAGCGATCCTTTAACTTATCCGAACCTCCACCCCCGCCTTTTTAATCTCTTAAATTTCCCGTTTAATACCGGGTAACAATATCAAAGGCTCAACTAATTCCTATGAAGAAAACCGACCCATTTCATCAGTTCCTCTCCTCGCCTTTTTTATAAATATTTTATTAGAGAAAACGAGAACCACCCTGTATAATGCATGTCCGACAGGGACTAATCCCCCAACAATGAGTTTTCAGGAGCATAACAAAACTGTCCTCGCGTTCGAGTTTTGATAAATTAATCTCTTTAAACATGGAAACGCGTACATATCGAGTATTACAAAACGCTAGGGAAATATTTCCCGCCGCCGCCGTGTTTTCCAATTGTATCGGAGAAATACTTAAGCGGGTGTAATGAGCCTCGTTTTCGTTTTTAGTGTTTGATTTCCCCCTCCCCTTTTCATGTTTATCCGAAAGAAATGAACCGAATAATGGTAATAAATCCCGAAAAGCCATTTTATCCAAATTAGAAACAGGAGGGGAAGTTCGAAAAAAAAAAGACAGGTATAAAGAAAAAAGGATATTTGCTGCGGAAATTGACTATTATCTCGGAAAAAGTTTTTTTTTTTTTTCTCTTTTTCAAAGGGACCGGGGAGGACGAGGGAAAAAGTAGTAACTTGATATTCATGACCGGTTTTTGAAAACGGAAATTACGAAAAGATAAAAAAACTTGATGCTGTATCATTTATAAAAGTTGTTAATCGATTAAGTCAGACAAAGTTTTTACTTTGATAATACACAAGATTGATGTTCGGCTTGTTATGGAAACGAAGGATGCTTATAATTTTATAATCCGTCCCTGCAGTTTTAAGTAGGTTTAGTCGATGCAAATATTTTAATCTTTCAAAGAGTGAATAATTATTTTCGGATAAATTTTATCTCGGAATAATTATTTATTAGGTTTAACTTTGAAACTGGGAGGGAGGACTTCATTTTTTTGAAACGCTTTTATTGATTTTTCAAGGCCGAAGGGTTGAGGGGTTGTCATTGTGGCGTATCCAAAGGAAAAAGGATCAGATTTCATGCTTTATTTTCGAGTCCCCAAGAGGCTAAAAAAATGAAAGCATCGTCGGAGTTATTTTCTGACGAGTGGGTCAAAAAAAATTATTTTTGGACAAAACTCGATTCAAAATTTTGAAAATTTTACAAAATTGATCGGACAACTAGGTTGTTTGTATTAATTTCTAAGGTACTAATTTCTTAGGTTGTTTCTAAAAACTTTTTTGTGGGCCACTGTGTGAGGGGGCGGCCTTATATTACGTAAGCAAAATTTTGGAAATTTTAAACCCTCCTCCAAAAACTTCCTTTAGCTTACAAGGGGGGTATCTCTTGTGACCTAAAATAAGTTTTTGGAAAACTGATTTCCCAACTTCGAACCCAAACCCCAAACCAATTTCAGTCCCAAATCCCTCCTCAGAATCGATTATTTTGGGCTTACGTAAGATTTTTTCATACCCCTTCCCCTTTTAATGTGCTTGCGAACGACCCCACAATGTTCAGTACATTACTGCCCCACAACTGAGGAACTGCAACAGGCGAGGGTTGTGAAAATGTTTCGACTCCATTTTAAATGATGTTTTAGGTTTCATGATCCCTTATCGTCCCCCTGGGATCCCTTGGGATCCTTTTGAGGCTCAATTTTGAGCTATCATCGTAAAGTTTTACCCTGACCGTTATCTTGAATTTTGAAAAAATTGTGTCGAGATTTTCACCCATCGCGTTTTGGGATTTGGATTTTTGTAAATGTTTGTATTACTACAGACAAAGAATCCATCTTTTTTTTTTATCATCGTTTGTTCCGGAACAGACAATTTTATATTGATTGCCTGTTTCGGAGCTAACAAATTTAATTATCAAACGCTGTCAGTTCCAGAACAAACATTGCTTTTTCCGGAACAGACAATGAATAAAAAATTGTCCGTTCGCGAACAAGCAATGTTTGTTCTGGAACTGGCAGCGTTTAATAATTAAACTGTTTGTTCCGGAACAATCAATAAAAAAGTGTCTGTTCCGGAACGGACAATGATTAAAAAATTGTTTGTTCCGGAACAAACAATAAAAACATTGTCTGTTCCGGAACATACAATGAATAAAAAATAATTCTAAGTTTCTGAACAGACAATGGCTCGAAAATTATCTGTTCCAGAACAATCAATTTAATTAGTAAACGCTGCCAGCTCCAGAACAAATATTGCTTCCTCCGGAACAAACAATGAATAAAAAATTGTCCGTTTTGGAACAAGCAATGTTTGTTTTATAACTTACAGCGTTTAATAATCACATTGTTTTTTCCGGAACAATCAATAAAAAAGTTGTCTGTTCCGGAACAGACACGGAACAGACAATGAAAAAAAATATCTGTCCCGGAACAAACCATCTAATTATTAAACGCTGCCGGTTCCAGAAAGAATAATGAATAAAAAATTGTCCGTTCCGGAACAAGCACTGTTTGTTTTAGAACTCACAGTGTTTAATAATTTAATTGTTTGTTCCGGAACAGGCAATATAATTATTAAATGCTGTCAGTTCTAGAACGAACCTTGCTTTTTCCAGAACAGATAATAAATAAAAAAATTGTCCGTTCCGGAACAATGTTTGTTCTAGAACTGGCAGCGTTTAATAATTAAACTGTTTGTTCCAGAACAATCAATAAAAAAATTGTGTGTTCCGGAACAGACAATGAATCAAAAATTGTCTTTTCCGAAACAAATATTGCTTTTTCCGGAACAGATAATAAATAAAACATTTTCCGTCCCGGAACAAGAAATGTTTGTTCTGAAACTGGGAGCAGTTAACAATTAAATTGTTTGTTGCGGAACAATCAATAAAAAAGTTGTCTGTTCCGGAACAAACAATTTAATTATTAAATGCTCCCAGTTTTAGAACAAACACTGCTTCTTCCGGAACAGACAGTGAATACAAAATCTTATGTTCCAGAGCAGGCAATTTCTTTATGAAACATTGTCCGTCCCGGAACAAGCAATGTTTGTTCTGGAACTGGCAGCGTTTAATAATTAAATTGTTTGTTCCGGAACAATCAATAAAAAAATTGTGTGTTCTGAGACAGACAATGAATCAAAAATTATCTGTTCTGGAACAGACAATGAATCAAAAATTGTCTTTTCCGGAACAAACAATTTAATTATAAAATGCTGCTAGTTTCAGAACAAACACTGTTTCTTCCGGAACAGACAGTGAATAAAAAATCATCTGTTACAGAACAGGCTATTTCTTTAGAAACATTTGTACTTTAGAAACATTGTTTGTTCCGGAACAAACAATAAAAAAAAAGATACTTAACCCTTCTTGGCTTCCTTATTACATTATGATTCGCCGGTACTTCCGTGTTTTCGGTCATTTGCTATCTGGATTCCGGTTGTCGAGCATTTGACTGTCGGGATTTTGTATTAGATCGTCGAGGACAAATAATACCCTTCTCTAAATTCCAAACGAAATATTTTTATTTATTTTTTTTAAGGGTTTGAATTTCTTGACCAACGAAGTTAGTTTAAACACTCCCCAAAACAAGAAATATCGTCAATTCTCACGTCTGAAACAGTTGCGAACTTAAATTTCAGGTTAGACAAGGGATAAAACCTTGGCGGACCGCAAAGCCGCGAACCTCTGACTGAAGATATCCGAAAACACCTTGAACTAATTGCCGAGGAGGCGGCATAATAACGTTTTTCGGGGAGAGATATAATCGACTTATAAAAGGCTCTTGCGAAAAAAGTAAATAAATTTAAAAATGAAATATAACTCGCCGAGAAATCTAACGGAAAAAAAAGGGTTTAAAGATGAATGATGCTTGTCCGACGTAGCGGCAATGGATGTTGGGAAGAGATATCGTTTTATTTTTACATGAGCGAACTTGAAATCGCATAACCTCGTTTAACGGTTGACTTTTTAAAATTTAACCCATCAATATATCGAAGGAATGTCAGGTAGAGGGCGAAAAAAAAAAAAAAAAAAAAAAAAACGGAAACCGCATTTGTTTTTTGAATTCTCTCTGTATGGAAAACCGCAAATATCTCTCCGTCTCATTTCCCCGTGGACATTTTCGTGTTTTCGCGGGGGAGGAGGGACGGGGGGGAGGACAACAGGAGGATGCAGGGAAAACTTACATTAAATTAACCGATTCGAACCTAACTACCGCCATCTTTTGTTTAAAACAAGTGAATGCATAATTTAGTGACGTAATAAAACAAAAGACAGAATATTTATGCAAACTAAGGATAATGTTTGCTTCAATGAAGATGTTTGAACCAAAATATTTGAAATGCAAATTTCAAAACTTGCTCTCTGATAATCTTTACAGATCTTGATGAAATATTGTCCCTTCGCGTATAGTCTATTGAGGCTAATTGGGACGACTCCGGATTTGGAATAATTTCGGGTCGATGAAAACCGCGGGAAAAGTTACAATTTAACTTAACGGGAAATAACCAAATTATTAATTTTAACCGTGACTTTCTCGGTCACGTGACTTCTTAAATTGGTCCGATTGAAGGGAAAAACTTTTCCAGGAAAAAAAAAAAAAAAAACAATAAACACAGCTGCGAGAAGGAAAATTTCGTTTCTTTCAACGACGACATTAATTAGGACGGATTTCAAAGGATTTAAAAACTTTTTTCCTTCGAGAAGTCCCATCAAAAAGCCAGGGGATGTTGTTAAAAGATTGACAGTGGGAATAGCTGACGCCTATAAGCGAGGCAAGATGCGGTGTCATCGTGTTTCAAATATCGCTTTCGCTTCCGGTTTCAAAATTAAAAGAAGAACACCTTTGACCCGGTGACGTAACTTCCCCTTGATCTCATTCTCTCTCTTTCTGTATCTCTCCCGCGCGCGAGCTCTGATCCGATTTCTTTTTTTTTCTTTTTTTTCTCTCTCTCTCCTCTTTTCGTCGTATATTTTATTTCCGGAATGTCGGGAAGAAAACCTTCAGCCTTCAAGTTTTTTAAAATTGGATTTTACTGACTTATCCGCGTGAGACGTTAAATTCGAGATATCAGTTTCAATATTTGGGTTTGGTACCGTGATCTGGAGTGTGTGAACAAGGATGGCTGGTTGGATAAGAACACAAAATAGGTTCTCAGTATGAATTTAAAAAAAAAAAAAAATGGTAGTATGAAAATTTTTGACAGCAAAAAATGTTGAAGAAAACACGTTTAATGTCTTTGAAATATTTTGTGGGATCCGATCTTATTTTCATTTGTAAAAAACCGAATTTTTTAAAACAAAATTAATTTTTCTTTACTGGTATAATTTTTCAGCGCCCAGCTGAAAAAAAAATTAATTTGTTACCCATGTTAACATATCATTCTTATTAAATACGGGCAATAATTAAAATGAATTTCTAAATAAAAGGGTCCTTCAAGCAGGAAACTGGTTTCCTAATGAAACGGCCGCTCATCCCAAAATCTCGTGGTTTTTTCCCCCTCTCCTCCTCCGCACGCAGAAAAAAAGAGAGGGAAAACCATCCAAAAATATTGCATAACAAAGTTCATTTCAATGTTAAAAGTTTAACCTCACTACAATCGGGATAAATGAAGTACGATACACTTCAGTTAAATTATTTAGTTACTTTCCCTCTTATTCTTCAACGTAAAAAAAATGTACGATTTTTCAACAACCTTTTTTGTTTTATAAATTTAAAAGGAAATAGTATATTACTTACAACACAGGGGCTGCAAAAGAAAAAATTGGTCGTTGAGGTCGATTTTGAATCCAAATCGATTAATCAGGGCTTTAAATAGATTAATCAGTGCTTTAAATAGATTAATCAGGGCTTCGAATCGATTAATCGGGGCTTCCAATAAATTAATCAGGGTTTCGAATAGATTAATCGGGGCGTCAAATAGATTAATTGGGGCTTCAAAATCGATTAATCGGGGCTTTCAATTAATTAATCAGGGTTTTGAATAGATTAATCGGGGCTTCCAATAAATTAATCAGGGTTTCGAATAGATTAATCGGGGCTTCAAATAGATTAATCGGGGCTTCAAAATCGATTAATCAGAGCTTCAAATCGATTAATCAGGGCTTCAAAATCGACCTCGACTGCCAATTCTTATGCAGTCTTATGTTGTAAACTACTTTTCATCGCAAAGCACACTGCGAAAAAGGTATTTTTAAAGTGCACTAGTGCGAAATTCTTATTTTTCCGCACTGCGTGATGAAAAAAAAATGGTTCTTTTTTTGATTCGCTGAAAAATGTAATAATAAGGGATAGGGGGAAAACACGCCATACAGATGCCGAAACCAAATTTATCGACTTACAATTTCTTTTTTTTTCGTATTTTAATTATAATTTTTATATATGATTCCGTTGTACCAGTCACGACTTTTATCTTTAAAAATTAAACAATTCTGTTATTTTTTTTACTTACAGTGAACATCTAACGTCCACGTATCTTCCCTCGCACTCCCTGGCACGTGTGAATTTGTAGCTCTGCAAGATAACGATTTCCCTAAATCTTCTATCGTAGGTGTGATCGTCAACGTACTGACGGTGATGTTTCCATCAGGACTCGTCTGCGAAAGAAAAAAAAGAAATGACTGTTATTCGTAGAAAAGGAAAAAAAAAAAAAAAAAAAAAAAAAAAGAGGAAGTCCAGGAAAAAAATTCAGCGAAGAACATTCAATTTAACGGCCAGAGAAAGCGAAAAAAGGACAAAGAGGAAAAAAAAGAGGAGAAAACGCAAGAAATTTACTAGTTTCCTCAAGTTTCAACAATTTGCTAGTTAAAACGACTTGTCTGGCAATTTTACAACTTCTTTCTCCCCTTTATATATCTTAGTTTACTAAGATCGCATTACAACACTGCAAGCATGATTTTCCTTAAAAAAAAAAAAAAAAAAAAAACATCTGATTGTTCACATCTGAAATTTTGTTTTAAGAGGATTATCGTGGGGAAGTTTTTTTTTTAGTGTTTTTTTTTTTTTTTTTCTTTTCTTTCCTGGAGCTGATTCATTTCACCGCATTTTCTTTCTTTATTGGTGAAAACGTTGAAACCGCTCTGCTCTGAAAATGGAATGAGAAAAAAAAAGGTAGAGGATTTTTTTTTTCTTCGGGACCACAGAATTCTTTTTTTTTTTTTTTTTTTTTTTTTTTTTCTAGATTCGAGGGGTGATGGACTTTCATTTCCGAGGGATGTCGTAAGGATATATCGCTGCGGTAGCCCGAAAGGAATTTAAAGTAGCCTTCCCAACGATATGGGCGACAAGCTTCCTCGTTTTTTGCAGCATTAAGATTATTGCCTTCAGAATTTGTATTTCCCTTATTCGGATTTTTTTTTTTTTTTTAAAACAACGGTGATCTCCCAATTTTTCCTCCTTTCTTTCTCAATCTAATTTAAATCGTTCCAATCGGTTACAAGGCATTTCATACTCAGAATAAAATTTTGTAGGATTTGGAAACTCTGCTATTTTTTCGAATACTTGTAAATAGTACTTTAACTTATAATGTCATTTTACCCGTTGACTTGAATTGAAAAGTACGGAAACCCTGAAGGATCAAATATCAATATTTTTTTTTTTTAATTTTTGAAAAAGGATTTTTTCCGGGATTTGGAACTAATTAAAACCGTTATCTTATTCAATCTTTTTTTTATTGCTTGTTCCGGAACAAACATTGTTTATTCCGGATCTGAAACGTTTTGGATCATTGCTTGTTCCGAAATAGACAATTCTTAATGATTGTATGTTCCGGAACCGACAATTTTAAATTCACTGTCTGTTCCGGAACAAGCAATTTTGTTCTGGAACTGCCAGCGTTTAATGCTACATTTTCTGTTCCAAAACCTACATTGCTTGTTCTGGAACAGACAATTCTTAATGACAGTCTGTTCCGGAACTGACAATTTTCAATTCATTGGCTGTTCCGGAGCAAGCAATCTTGTTTTGGAACGGCAGCGTTTAATGTTAAACTTCCTGTTCCAAAACCAACATTGCTTGTTCCGGAACAAACAATTCTTAATGATTGCCTATTCCGGAATTGACAATTTTAAATCTACTGTCTGCTCCGGAATAAGCAGTGTTTGCTCTAAAACCGACAGCTTTATATGTTAAATTGTCTGTTCCGAAACCAACTTTGCTTGTCGGAACAAGCAATGTTGGTTTCGGAACAGGCAATTCTTTTTATGTTTCTTTGTTCCGGAAATTGCTTGTTCCGGAACAGACAGTGAATTTAAAATTGTCAGTTCCGGAACATACAAAGAACGGAACAGACAATTCTTTATCTATCCTGTTTCGGAACTAACAATTTTAAATTCACTGTCTGTCCCGGAACAAGCAATAGTTGTTTACATTGTTACATTGAACATTGTTACATTGAACTGATAGCGTTTAATATTAAATTGCCTGTTCCGGAACCAATGTTGCTTGCTCCGTAACAAACCGTTTTTTGACATCCAGTTCCGGAACTGATAATTTCAAATTCAATGTCTGTTTTGGAACAAGCAGTGTTTGTTCTGGAACTGAAAGGGTTTAATGTTAACTTTAATGTTTAATGTTAAATTGCCTGTTCCGGAACCAACATTGCTTGATTCGGAACAAACGATTCTTTATCGATATTCTGTTTCGAAACTGACAATTTCAAATTCACTGTCTGTTCCGGAACAAGCGATGTTTGTTCTGGAACTGACAGAGTTTAACAAGTAAATTTTTTGTTCCTGAGCAGACAATCAATAACAAATGGTCTGCTCCGTAACAAAAAATTCACTTATTAAACATTTTTTGTTCCGGAACAAGCAATGAACCAAAATGAGTTTGTTACGGAACAAACCATAAAAAATGAGATCGGAGAACCGATCAAATTGCTTTATCGACTATTTAAATAATTCTCAAAAATATGGTTAGTTTTTCGATCGGAGGTCTATCAAAGCCGAGTACGGGCATAAAGAATTCGAATTTCGGAAAAATAATTTGGAATTCGGAATCCTCTATCCCGATAATATTCTCAAAAATATGCTTAGATTTTTGATCAGAGGTCCACTAAAGCCGCAATACGGGCATAAGGAATTCGAATTTTGGAAAAATTATTTCAAATTCGGAATCCTCTACCCCGAAAATATTCTCAAAAATACGGTTAGATTTTTGATCAGAGGTCCACTAAAGCCGCAATACGGCCATAAGGAATTCGAATTTTGGAAAAATTATTTCAGATTCGGAATCCTCTACCCCGAAAATATTCTCAAAAATACGGTTAGTTTTTCGTTAGCTCCCACGAGGAACCCGCCAATCAGCATCCAAATCGCTTTGTTGATGTAATCGATGACGTCATATCGCGACGTTTTAAAAGTTGGAGATATCGGTTTTTAGGCCTATACCCATACTTTTAGCCCTGCTCACCGTTTCTGAACCACTCAACTGAATTTAACCAAATTTTAATGGTAGCGTATCTGGATGAATATCTACTGCAGTACGAAAATCTGACTCAATCGGTGGCTGCGTTCGCGATGTATAGTCAAAAAAGATCTTGAAATCGTTGAAAATTTAACATTTTCACTCACTGCTTCCGAATCGCTGAACCGATTTGGCTCAAAAACTAATCAGCACCTACATTTCATTAGAAGTTGCTACCCACCAAAAATCATCGAGATCCGTTCTTTCGTTTTTCTGCTTTTCGACGGACAGACACTTTTTTTTCCACATATATTCATACATTCATACACACATACACACACACGGCCACCATCCAAATTTTGCTTTTTTCGGCATCAGGGGACTTCAAAACGTGTAAAAATATCAAAAACTGAAAATCTGAAATTTGTGCTAAAAACAATGCTTTATTCTCCCTGCGGTCGATAAAGCAAAAAAACATAAGATACTTCACGGCTTCCGTAGCAATGCATTAAATTGCAATCATAGTGAAAAAAAAAAAGTGGGTAAAATGCAACTTTTCCGCGCTGTGGCATTTTCAAATTAAAAAATTCGTGTTTTTCAAACCACCCTAATCCAGACTCTTTTCAAAAACCTAAGAACCGTTACCAACTACTTTTTCAATTCCCACACATCCTTTCATTATAAAAATATTCGCACATATTTCCTGAAATCTACAAAAAATCCCTACGTCAACTTACGATCCACTTCTGTACATAAACCTTACGGGAAACAAGTTCATCGCGTAATCTTAAGTTGAATCAGGATTTTCCTTTTCATTATCCCACGCTCAAAAATATTTCATGCAAAAAAAAAAAAAAAAATCGATTTTTATCTTTGCACAAAATAACGAGAACCCTTTTCGGAACCTTTAACACGGTTGAACAGCGCCTATCATAATAAAAAGCTATAACGCTTATAACAATATCTGCTCTTGTAAGCTTCCATCTCCCTTGGCTCTAATATTTCATCCCCGAGAAAATAATCCCTTAAGTCATGTTATAACATACCAGACATATCCCATTCAATACATAAACAATTTCATGTTAAATACAAGTTGCGATAGACGAAAAGGAGAAGCCAAAACGTTGAGGGGGAAAAAAAAAAATTAAAAGACAAAAACCGATTCATGCTTGGATGAATTTTATCGAAATCCAAACATACTGTCTTCTGCTTTGTTATATCATCCTCATAATTCAGTGTACTTTTGTTATATATGTCAGAAAGTGGGGACCGGAATCGAAAACATTTTGGCAAAACCCCAAAACAGATTGCTAGCCTAATCTCGAGTTGCATACTTTCCAAAAACTTTACCCAAGGAAATTTTTTTTAATTTAACAAATCAGTTCTCTTCTTTTTTTCTGGGAAAATTGCGAAAACAAAATAAGAAAAAAAAAAAAAAAAAAAAAAAAGGAAAGTACTCTCAGAGGATGAATGGTTCGGAAATTTCCTAAAAGTCCCCCATCGATCTACAAGTTTTAGGTGACACGTAGATTAATGTTCGTCGCATTCACCTTGGAACATGGCTATTACTCTCTTCCTCTCCTTCAGAATCCAACTCATTCTCATTCACAAAAAACATTTCATCATTCCTCTCCCATACATCACTGCCAGTCTTTTGTCTCTTCGACTAGGAGGCACCCGCAGATAGTACATTTATCTCTTCAAAAAGCTTCCGGGAAAACTTCCCTTAAAAACATAATCGATTTTAAGAATCTTAATGATGACACTGAGTTGACGTGCAAAAAGGAAAAACTTAAAGAGATGGGGGGAGAGGGGGAGAGTGAGGAGGGTGGATCTCGTTTCCTGAATAAGTAGCATGTCAAAACCTACTACTTATTTCCTACCTCCCACTCGAGCCAGCTTATAAAAAAAGAAAAAGCTATTTTCGATACGAAATTTTCTACGTTAAATGTTCGAAGATTTTCTCTTTTTTTTCTTTTTCTTTTTTGTGTGTGCGTCTAGGCCTTTTCCAAGGGGTGTCAGGCCAGCTTTTCATCCGTTAAATCCTCTTAGGTATATCTGTCGCGGTCGTTTTGTAAAATCTGCCTTTTTATAAAAAGACCAGTCATTTTATAAAGTGGATTCCACTTTATAAAATGACCAGAATTTATAATAGTGATGTATGTCTTTTTATAAAATGACTAAAAAATTAGGTCACTTTATAAAACGCAAAATCGGAGTCGGTCGTTTTATAAAATGAAAAAAATAAAAATAAATGAAATTGGCAATTTTATAAAACAATGAAATGAGCGAAAACATGGAATAACGGAATAACGAAATTATGTAAGAATTAGAAATTAAAAATTTTATTCTTTTTAACCGGCATGTCTAGAATTGGCTAGGCAATTTTCGAATTTTTATCCCCGTTTTTAAAGCATTTTGTAAAGACTAGTACTAATAACAATTTAAAGGAAACTTAAGGAAAGATAAAGTTAATAAGTAAAATGGCAAAAATTATATCTTTCGTATATTGGAAAAATTTTGGTACTCATTACAAGTACCACTTATACATCTTTTTTAAAAATTTTAATGTTTTTATCATCCAAAATTAGGTCCTTTATCTCTTTCTTTATTCACTTTCTTTAAAAAATGTTAATTTGGAATTTAAAAAAACATAAAAAGCAAAATTCTCTTGAAAATTTTCTACGAATCATGCTTATTTAGAAAAAATCAGACTACATCTTGCAAAAAGGATTCTGATACGACATTACCGCAAATAATTACCGGTTTTACCAACTCTAAAAATTTGGACATTCAGCGGTAAAACCGATAATGCAATCCCTAAGACGGATCAATTTTTACCAAAAGCCCAAAAACTTTGAAAATGAAATTAATTAAAAAATAACTCAAATCTCTTCTTAAAAGGAAATAAAAGCATAATATGAAAAAAGTCCAAATCAACAAAATAGATTTCGCATCGCTGCATCGCTTAATGACAAGGAGTTTTTGTAGAACGGTTCACACAAATTTAAAAATATTAACAAACAGCCTAAGAATAGTTGTTCCGTTTCCCGTTGGACTTTTTCCTTCAGTTAGGAACTGTTGCCCCTCGTTCTGTGCTATTGACTGTCAGTAAGCCATCCTGTCGTATTCAGCCACTAAGTCCTTTATATGTTTCAACTTCGCATGTAAATAATCGAACCGTTTTTTGGTTTCCTGATAGTTCAGATCCTCGTTCGTTTTCTTATGGAGTTGCCTAATTTTATCTTTGATTACCTCTCTCATTGCTGGATTGCTCTCTTTCTGCAAAATGGCATCTAGCTCAGCATATTTAGCACTTGTGTTTTCCATTTTCCCGTGGAGGATTTTATATTCTTCGTAATCGTTAAGAAAATCTTTTTTATACTGCCTCCTCTGTTCATCATTGACAATAGTCGAGTACTCTGTAACGTAATCTGGAAGTTCCGATGAGGCAGAAACAGTATTTTCTTGTATTTTATCATCTGTATCCTCGTAAGAAGGTCTCGTATCAGCATAATTGACATCGTATTTCGGTTCCTTTTGAGGTTGTGAACTAGTCACGGTAGCAGGACTGTCTGACCTTTTAATCGTTTCCTCTATTTTTTTCTCACAAATTCTTTCACTATTACTACTATTACTACTATTACTTTTAAACCTTTTACAATCACTAGAATCTGTTACATTATCAATTGAATAACTGTTAGGCCTTTTATGACTAACATCACTAGTAACTTTATTTGACTTTATAATTGAGTCACTAACGTTTTTAACCGTATTAATTCGTTCAGTTCGATTATCTTTCTTAAAACGGTCGTTGTTATTAGAATAAGCTATCCTTTTATCCCGCCTCTCGTCTAACGTAAAATTATCTCCATAAAGCCGATTGTTGAACCTATGTGTTTCATCATCTAAGTCTTGATGGTGAAGCACAGTCATAAGAGGATCCGGAGCAGAACGGTAACTACTTTCAATGGGTGGCCTCTGAAAATGGGATATCCTTTTTTTAGTTGGAATAACGTCCACAGATTCAGATGTCCTTTTCAGAGGATTTTGTATGATAGAAGGTGGACTCCCAGGGTGAGTGCTCGTAGGCGATTGACCACTCCCAGTACTTCCTGTGTCACTGCTACCAGGCGGGGTTAAATTCTGAGGTTTTCGTCTTTTCAGTATCTGTTTATCTTGCTCCGTATAGAAAGGCCAGTCTATAATTGGAAACTTCACTAAGCATCTTATTTAATTGAGTTTTATCCTTTTCGAAAATGCCCTCTCTACGAAGACGTTCGAATAATTCAGGCTTTTTATATGGCCTTAAAGCCAAAACGTGTATAAGTCTTTCCCTTAATGGCCGCCGCATAATTTCAGGGTTACCAGGTTTTTGAGCGTGATTATTACTAACAACCCTTGAATGTTGCTGTAAGGGAGGATTGTGCACTGGCCCCCGAGATGAAGTACTGAATTGGGTTATTGGGTTTTTAGGTGGTGCCCGATGAGTTGCGCTAGTTGTGTTACCGGGAATTAATTTAACAGTACGTCCGATATCACTTCCATTAGGTTTTATGACTTTTGTGCGGTTTTTCTTTTGTTGCTCTTCAACCGCGGCCATCCGATGTTTGGTAGTCTCATATGAGTCTTCCTTGGCTTGGATATTTATGGTATGGGATAAGACACCAAGGGACTCGAGGGCCCTGCTCCCTGTGCTCTGGAGGCATTCTACGATATTTCCTTCATCCGAATTCGGGGAAATGTTAAAACTAAAAGTCTCGGGCCGTGAGGACGAGGCCGGTTGTATTGACAGGTGCCCTTTATTATTAAGGAACTGTATTGTGGGAGCATGGCTCGTTCGATCCACATTTTTGACAAATTCTTCTATTACCCTATAAGAAGAATCCGTTAGTTTCACGAAAAATAAACTTAAATTATCATTTGAACTTCGCGAAGATAATCCGTACTGAACACCTGTCGCTAGCGCGGCCATTTCTCCATTGCCACCACGAAGTGCTTGAATTTGACAATTATGTTCTGCTGCCGCATTTTCTCTTTTTTCAAATCTAGACTTAATTTTAAAAAAATTATTTTAGAATTTGGAGCCTTCTACCGTTTCTCGAGAACTGTAATCTTTGACCCCATGCCATTTGGAGCTTTTTGAGGTCAGCCCTTGATGTCAAAATATGGAAAGCGTCATTTAAATCCTTATGCGAAGACCTATCCATAACAATATGTGCATTTTGGCCCCCTTTGCCATTTAAAATTTTCGCCTTTCCAATCGCTTCCATGTTCCTCCGCATAGAGGAACATCCAAAATGACGTAAAAAAGTCATATTTTTTTGCCTGGAACGACCCCCAAAAATTTATCGTCGATATCTTCAAGTTTGCAGAAATTTTTCCTCCTGGGGAGTTTCCAGGAATTTTTCTTTACCCTCTGCATTTTATGATTTTTCTTCATTTAGTTTTTTACCTTACTAATTTATTTTCTTCCCTTAATTTTTTAACAAATTTTTTAAACTTGTTATTCTACGTTTCCGCTCATTTCACTGTTTTATAAAATCACCAATTTCATTTATTTTTATTTTTTTCATTTTACAAAACGACTTCCTCCGATTTTGCGTTTTATAAAGTGACTTATTTTTTTAGTCATTTTATAAAAAGACATACATCATTATTTTAAATTCTAGTCATTTTATAAAGTGGAATCCACTTTATAAAACGACTGGTCTTTTTATAAAATGTCAGATTTTACAAAACGACCGCGACATATCTATCCCTAATGCTTGGGTTCTATTCGATCAAATAGATTCAGATGTAAACTTGCAGACTTTGTACGTTCCTTTTTTTTTAAGTTTTTCCGGGTTTCTAGGAAAAGTAGAAAAAAATAAATTATTCAGGAAAAAATAATGCAAGCTTCGATTAAACTTAAAAAAAAAAAATCCAGAATTTTGAGTAAACTGAGCAACACCATTTTATTCAAATTTTACTTCAACGTCTCTAAGACCGAAATTTCATGGTGCAGTAACATGTTAAGACGTGTAGCTTAACATGTTGAAGCGTAAAAGCATGTTGCGTCATTTTTCAGTTAAAGGTAAAATACGATTAGTCTGCTGCCACGATGATAATTCCTCTTAAGAGTACTTGTCTGCTGCCACGATCTAATTTTTCCGCGTATATTTAACTTATGAATCGATGATGGCTTAAATTTCACGGATGCGTAATCTTAAGCAGCATTGAGAATGGCCAGCTAGAGGATGGGTGACCACCGACACTCCTTCCCTCTAGCAGGAATTGGAGGAACTACTAATTAAAATGGGTCGAAAATCAAAAATTTTGGATTTTCAAAATGCCTGATAGCGCAATCGCTGTGGTTTATTAATTGCAAAAGTTTTTTCCTTTTCGAAATTTTTTTTGAACGGCGTCTTGAGGGTGCGGAAGAGGGTCAAAGTTTTGGAAAACCTTTAGTTTCATAAGGAATGAAAATTCGATTTTTAGATTTTTGTAAAAAAAAGTACCGTTTCCTATCGGATTTTTAACGTAGATATTTTAAAATTAAGTCGGTTTGCGTCTAGCTATTTCTGTTCCTGAGTTATTGTAAAAAATATGACAAAAATATTGAAATTTTAGAGTTTTGACATTTTTAAGGCAAATTTGGCCTGTATCTCAAGAACAGATAAAGCTAGACGCAAACAGATTTCATTTTCGAAATCTACGTTGAAAATCCGATAAGAAACTGTATTTTTTTCACAAAAACCCAAAAGTCGAACTTTCATCCCTTATGGGAATTTTTAAAACTTTGGCCCTCTTGCGCCCCACCAGCAAGACGCCGTTTAAAAAAAATTTCACAGAGGAAAAATTTTTTACAAATGATAAGCTACAGCGATTGCGCTATCAGACATTTAGAAATTCCAAAATTTTTGATTTTCGACCCACCCTACCACTAACAGTCATCTTAACCTCATTGTAAAAGTAGTTCCTATAAGAACTGAGTATCTGACCGCTGTGTCGAATAAACTACGTAATAATTAAGTTTCTGACCGAAAAGTCAATTAAACTAAAATTAGTGCATGGACATGGTAACTTAGCCGTCCAATAACGTCACCTAAAAAAAAAAATAAATAAAATAAATAAAATAAATAAATAAATAAAAATAAAAAATCTTCAGGGATATAGGCTTCCAAAATTAGTCATTAGTAAGAAAATACTTTCGTCATGCGTTGTGTTAATTTTACAGACTAGAATGGAAATAAAAAGTAGGTATATATGTATCATAAAATAAAGATCGGAAAATAATTGAAAAAATTGTTAAAGCGGATAAACGAAAGAAAAAAAAAGAAAAAAAGAAAAGTAAGAATCTAAAAAGAAGAAAAACAAAACAAAACGAGAAAAAAAAAGAAATAAATAAATAAACAAAGAAAAAGCATAAAAAATTGATACATCAAAGGAACAAAGGTTTTGTTTTAAAAAAAAAATATCAAGCTTACCTTTTCTCTCGTTTGTTCTAAAAGCTGTCCAGCTTTCCACCACGTTATTTGAGCCGGTGGTCTTGAACCTGTTGCCTGGCAAACGATCTCATATTCACTCCCCGCACTTAGCGATAAATTTTCCCCTACAAGTCGAACTTCCAACACTTTCACTGCAACGAAAAAAGAAAAAAAAACCTCATAAAATAATCATAATTGAAAAATAAAGGGAAACCCCAAAAAAGCTCGCATTTATTTTTCTCGGCGGTTTGCAAAACTGAGAAAACCTTAAAAAAAAAAAAAGGTTAGCCAAACGTTCAAAAAAAAAGGAGCATATAAAAAAAAAAAAAAAAACCATGCTTGTATTGTTCATAATGCACCGGTATACACAGTTTGTCAATCTTCGGAAAATCTCATTTTCTTTTATGACGTCGTCATAGACGATAGATTTTCTTATTCTCCGGTAACAAAAAAGAAAAGAAAATCCACGGTCGGGATCGTGGGAAAGCTTTTCCCCTGACATTATCATGTCACTTTCTTTCCTTTCATCTTCGTACGTTTCGAGTACCCATAAAACTAGGAAACACTTCACAGAAAAAAAAGCTTTTTTTGGTTTAAAAAAAAAAAAAAAAAAAAAACTAAATAATTAAAACGTTTATGGCTTTAAGGGTATTTTTATTGCGAACCACTTCCTCCTCCCCTCGCCTCCCGATTTTAATTTAATTTCGATTTAGGCGAAACAAATTCATACGTGTTTACAACCCGTAATTTTCGAACTATATGTATAAACAGTCGTTTATTAACTTGATCATTTATGATTAAAAGCAATCGCGGCAAATGATTGACGTATTTATTTTAAAAGTTTCGAGTTTTGTAATCAATATTCGATTGAGGCCATATCTTCCGCATCGCATTTCCGCTTTCAAAAAAAAAGAGAGGGTTGATTATTAACAGCTATCATGTTTTAACAGGCGTTTCACAGTGACTGGGTTACTAGGACGAAGAAAAAAAATGAAATAAAAATAAAGCTCAACGAAGAAAAAAAAGAGAAAGTGCAGCAGAGAAGCAGAGAAGCAAAAAAAAAATCAGAAAAGGAAAAAAAGAAGAAAAAAAAAAATCACGCGATAACAGTGTGAGGAACCGCGAGGGGCCCGAAGCCAGTAAAAATTGGTTGGAGCCGACACCGGCATCGGTGCCGAAATATCCAAAATGCTGGCGCCGATTCAACCGTCGGTGCCAGCATCACCATCATTTTGTCAATTTTTTTTTTCTTTTCTTAAATTAAATTAGCCGTTTGATAATACAATTGTACGCTTATGTAGTCAAATGGCCTTTCTCAATTATGTAGTCAATTATGGCCTTTCTCAATTATATTTAGCATTGTCATGGATCATAATTACAAAACCGGTGCCAGAGCTGATGCTGGCACCTAATTTAAAATAGACTATTTAGCACTGGCACCACCCAATGAGCAAAAAAATATTAATATTTACAAAATATTTTTAAATATTTTTAAAATATTTTAAAAAATGTTTAGATTATTCTTAAAATCTTTTTCAAAATTTTTAAAATATTTTTAAAATCTTTTTAAAATATTTTTAAAATCTTTTTAAAATATTTTTAAAATCTTTTTAAAATATTTTTAAAATCTTTTTAAAATATTTTTAAAATCTTTTTAAAATCTTTTTAAAATATTTTTAAAATATTTTTCAAATATTTTTTAATATTTCTAAAATTTTTAAAATATATATTTTTAAAATATTTTTCAAAATTTTTAAAATGTTCTAAAAATGTTTTAAAAAATTTTTAAAAAATGTTTTAAAAAATGTTTTAAAAAATGTTTTAAAATATTTTTATTGTTTCTTGTTTCCAAAAATATTTGCATAATATTTTGAAAATATTGAAAAATATTTTTAAAATATTTTATAAATATTAATATTTCGGCTCTATTTCAAAACCCTGACGTTTCAAAACCCCGATCGGGGTTTTGAAACGTCAGGGTTTTGACAAGTTCCCAATATGGCTTTGCATATTGGGCAGTATCGGCACCAACCTTAGCGTTTAGCCAGTCGCGACAGGGATCGGCATCGGCTTCGGATTCCTGCTTTTTGTCGTTCAGAAAATCTAGGAATCAAAGGACGCCACTTTTCTATAATTATATAAGCCCTTGAATTATTGACCTCAAAATAATTTTTTTTTTTCTTTTAGGTGTTGAAAGACCCAAGTGTTTGAATTACTTAACTCCAAGCGAGGCCGAAGACCGAGCGAGGGAAATTTTGTAAAATATGCGAAGGAGTGAAAATTTAAGCTTAATTTTTTTCTTGATTGTTACCTTTTCCAAAAATAGAACGGAAAATTTTTCATGGGTCATCAAAATGAAGGTGATATATAGGTTTTTTAAGTTTTTTTAGGTCACCATTTGAAATTAAGGTCATTTTTAGGATTTTTAGGTCACCATTGTCACCATTCCCACCATTGCCACCATTGTCACCATTAAAGCCATTTTTAGGTTCTTTAGGTTACCATTTGAAGTTAAGGTCATTTTTAGGTCACCATTTAAAATTAAGGTCATTCTTAGGTTTTTTAGGTCAACATTTGAAGTTAAGGCCATTTTTAGGTTTTTTAGGTTTTTAAGGTCACCATTTAAAATTAAGGTAATTTTTATGTTTTTCAGGTCACTATTTCAAATTAAGGTCATTTTTATTTTTTTAGGTCACCATTTGAATTAAGGCCATTTTTAGGTTATTAAGGTTTTTTCAGTTCAGTAGACACAAAAGAGGCCATTCAAATTATGACATCATCCATGTTTTTTCAAAATTTCCTGTTTCTAAAAGAGTTTCATTTTTGAGATCCAATTCCCTTTAGTCTTCTTTTATAAATATTTTTTTTAAATGGATCAATATCTACCCCTACATTCAGCTGTAGCGACAAAATAAACTAAAGGTTAAGGTTTTCCTCAAACTCGAACTCAAACTCGATTTTGTTCTTCAAAAAACAACTTGTAAGGTTTCAATTCCGTGAATCATTTTATGGTTATGAATTCTCGGAAAGAAATAAAGAGGGAAAGAAAAAAAAAAGCTTGATGTAATCATTTGTGGAAAATGATGCTGGGCTTAAGAAAAAAAAAAAGGAGGAAAAAAAAAAATAAAACATGAAACGGTATCAAATCGTTACGTGTCGGCAGCTCCAAAAAAAAAAAATGTTTTTTGAGAAAATTCAAAGCTTCAAGAAAAATTCATTTTCCCAAAGCATCCCATTTTTTTTTCTCCGAGAGGTACGACTAGCGATTTTTATTTTTAAATTTAGTAAAAGTTGTTATTACATGGTAGCTGATGCTAGTGTAGACAAAAAAAGAAGAAAAAAAAAATTAAAAATAAAGGAAGAAGTCAGAAAAATTCATATATTTCGTTTTTTCTTTTCTTCTCCGGAACATCGCCATCTTGAATATTTTGAATATCTAAAAACATTCCAGATTTCTTTGCAGAGATGAAAAAAAAGGGGGGAAAGGAAAAAAAAAGACGAATGCAAAATCCAAAGTATCTGAATTTTAATCTTAAAAAAAAAGCGAACGCATTTTTAATGCGCACAACTCGTTTTATCATTTCAAAAAAAAAACAGCGACTTCTATCGAACCTCTATCAAATCATGGGTAAAAAGAAAATTAAAAAAATTAATGCCTCCGTGGGCCAGATCCCTATCCAACTTGCATAATGTCCTTTAAGACTAATATTTTTTTACAGTAAACTCAATTAGGAGCATTTCTGCTTATATACTTCCTCTTTACCAATATGTTTTTTCGAAGAAAAGATTTATTGTCTTCAGCAGTCTTCTTCTGCTGAATTTTCGACTGTTCATATAACCTACTTTTTCCCCTGTTCCTTTTTGGAGATTTGTGTCAATTACGTCGTCTGACCTCGTAATTTTTCCTCATGAGGGATTAAATCAAGAAAAAAAGAAAATCGAGAAAAGTTTGTTTTTTAGTTTTCTTTTTTCTTTTGTTTTTCCGCTGGAATTGAGCTTTCCCATACGACACTTTTTTTTTACGACTTTATAATCGATAACATAACCACGCCTGGTTCAATTACAGAACAATGGCCAGATGGATTCCGTCCTCGTCAATCATTCCAATGGGTAATTAACAAACTGTTTTCAGTTCTAAAAACACAAAACCGTTCATCCGTCACCAAATAATGTATACGTGTAATTCCCTTCGCCGATACAATAAAATGATTTACATCAGAAAAAACAAGATCAAACGAAATCGATATGAAATATTAATGAAAATTCCCAGGAATGGGAGGAAAAAAAAAAAAAATTGCGAAAAAGATTTTCAGCTTTCCTCGTCTTTTGACCGTCGTGACTCTTTTTCGCTTTTCGTGTAACTAAAAAAATTCAGCGACTCAGCACTTAAAACTTCTTCTTTTTCTTCTTCCTTTTTCGCAATTAAATTTTCTTCATCAGACTTGACTTGTAGGAATATCCTCGGATTCGTAATAATAGGAGGGCTTTAGACGTTTTCTCTGAGTCGCCAACTTTTGGATTTCCCTTAATGATTTACATAGGAAATGGAGTTTACTTACTTCCCTCTTTCTCCTTTCGGAAAATACAAAGGTGAGCTTCGTGTAGGATCAACCTTGGGGGAAAATATTACGTGGTTAATTGTTGGGGTATTGTCCTGTTAAGGTAAAAGGGAAGGAAATAAGGGTTTGGTAAATAAGTTAAATCGAAATTTAAGGGGGGGTTTTACTCAAGTTGAGAATCGCTTTTGTATATTCTTGAATAAATAGTTGTATAGAGATTTATATTAATCTCAATCTCCCTTGTCATCTGGTTCTCCTTACCCTGTCGTTATCTGTCATATAAAAGCCCTGTCGTTTTAACTTCCTCTTCCGGTGTATTTTTTCTTCATCATTATTGTTTGCCTTAAAGACCTCCGAAAAGCTGAATAATGACGGCAGGCATCGAACACCCCTTTTTTTGGGGGAAAAGTCCCTATTTTTAACACGAACTGTTAGAAGCTTGTAACACTGGTGTCGTTTCGGTCATAACAACAACAACCGTAACGGAGCCGGCAATTCTAATCAAAAAATATAACCAAAAAATATCCAAAAAGACGGTAGAACAGTAGGGGGTGAGATCGAGCGTCGACCTTTTCTAATCTTTTATTCGAAATCCAAAGAAAGAAAAGAATAAAGCATAATAACAATAAATTCGACAATTTATTAAGCAAAATTCTAAACGATCCGAAATATAAAAAAAAGAATTAATAATAATAAAAGTAAAAGAAAAAATAGAGACTAAGTATCACATATTCAATACCAAAAAATTATTTTCTTAATCAAAAGAAACCAACAAGTCGAAACACGACAAAACCAATTTAGACTAGAGTAACAGCCACTTGACTAGAAAACTGACTATTTACAACAAATTTCCATTCTGCGATATTCAACGAAAAAAATTTACAGATATATTAAAACGATTTTAAAATAACTTGAATTTAATCGTTTCTGATTCAATTTTAAACAGATTTCTCTTTAAAATTCTAAAATTCATAAAAGATCAAAAATCCTATGAGATTCAATCGAGGTCGATTCATTTATTCTCTTTTCGCTTTTTAATTAAACCGATAATTTACCGAAAAAATAAAACCGGGAGAAAAACTTACGGGTTTTACCAACTTTACATTTGTTCGATGATTAGACCATGGAAATGGATCCAAATAAAGCTGATTGTCCAAATTGTTCGTCCTTAACCAAACATCATGATGCAAGGTAATCCAAAACCGTTCTCGACATGATCCAAAAGTGCTCTCGATATAATCCAAAGCTTTCACACCGAAACTAAAACCAATCGTAGACGGTAAACCGAATTTCCTTGAAATTTCCACAAAGCACAGGAGCGCGAAAAATGGTCATCTATCTCGTAGGTTTTAACAGGCATCAGCAATGTCCAAACATGTCGGATTTTCCTCGTGTTGGAATCAACCAGCTAAATGAAACGATTTTACAAAACAAAAAATTAATACAATGAAGAAAACTACTTTTCTTTTCTCATTCGCCATTTACAAATTAAAAAAAAAAAAATTTGGCGAATAAAAAAAAAAAATGTGCCCGAGTTGGGAAAACTTCAATAAATTTTTTCTCCGGTTGATCAAAAAAAAAAATAAAAGCAACGAAAATCGAATTCCACAAAGCAGAACGAAATCAAACTCGAAAAAAAAAAAAAAATCGTAACGAAATAAAACAATAAACTAATTAACAAGATATCCAGATTGAAATAGAAGAATATATGAATCAACTTACAAGTTTTCCTTGTGGCGAAAAAGAATTAAACAATCACATCGATGGCGTCGTTTTCCACTAAATCAATTTTCTGAATTTTAACATTTTTGTCTTCTTTCGATTTTTGATTAATAAAAAAAAAATTTGGCGAATAAAAAAAAAAAATGTGCCCGAGTTGGGAAAACTTCAATAAATTTTTTCTCCGGTTGATCAAAAAAAAAAAATAAAAGCAACGAAAATCGAATTCCACAAAGCAGAACGAAATCAAACTCGAAAAAAAAAAAAAATCGTAACGAAATAAAACAATAAACTAATTAACAAGATATCCAGATTGAAATAGAAGAATATATGAATCAACTTACAAGTTTTCCTTGTGGCGAAAAAGAATTAAACAATCACATCGATGGCGTCGTTTTCCACTAAATCAATTTTCTGAATTTTAACATTTTTGTCTTCTTTCGATTTTTGATTAATAAAAAAAAAAATTTAAAAAGACAACTAGTTGGAAAAATAAACTCAGACGATTATAACATTCTTACAAATTAATCACATGTAAAACAAAAGTATCACAGTCTTCAAAGATTTTAACTTGTTATCGGTTCTGTGGAAAACGATCTAATGACCTAGTCAGTTTCCTGTCAAACCTGAGGATAATGAAAAATTATTCTTCCGCGTTTAATTTTTTCTCCGAGATGAAAATCTAGTCCCGTTTTGATTTCTAAAATTTAAGCCAAAAGGGACTGAAAATCAACTTGGACGTTTCCTTCTTGTTTGGGGTTAATCCGTTAATTAATTTATAGGTTAATTAACGGATTAACCTAATTAACAATGAAGAAAAGAATAAAAAAAAAAGTTTGTAATTAAAAGCGGAAATTGTCAAATAAAAAAAAATTAAGAAAAATTCTAGATGCTTCTAGTAAGTTCATAAAATCCTAAAATGGATATTTAGATATTTAGCTTACGCGAGATCAAATTTTAAAACAAAGTTTAAGTTTCATATGAAAATCAATGAGATCGATTGAAAGAGAAAGTAAAAATCGATTATTTTTACTTGAATTATTGTCGCGTTCTTAACTTATGTAAAATTAAATTAAATAATTCGCAAATTGAACTGCCTTTGCTTCCTCTAGTCTTAATTGGTTTAAAAATTTTAAAAAGGGGTGGATCCCAAATTTAAGAAAAATAAAATGGGTTCCAGAAAAAAAAAAAAGTTAAAATTTTTAATGGACCAAAAATACACAATCGTTACAAGCTCCTAGTGAAACGTATGACAAGGAATGTAATGGAAATAATTCCAACTGCGCCAATTAATTTTTTTTTTATTTTTTACTTTCGAGCGACCGTGACCGCGAAGAGGGAGCAGATAGCGAGAAAGTATTGCACTCGTCCAAAAATCGAAAATCGTTAATTATGCGAGTTTTCACATGAAACTTATATAGTTATACTTAGAATAAAATTCTGAGTTCCCGGTTGTTCGCCTCGTACGCCCTGAGTTTTTTCTCCGCTATTACGCATCGAATCAAAAGGAAATTTTGCACACGTATTTTTCGTCGAAAAATAAGAGGGGGTCTTTTCTTATTTTTTAAAAATTTAAAAAATTACGTAAACGGCAAATATTTGAACTTTTAAATTTGGTTTTTTTCTTGCGACGATAAATCTCGAACCAAGCTACAAATTGTCACCTATTTTCGTAGTGTAGTAGACATTCATCAAAGTATCATACCATCAAAATTTGGTTGAATTCGGATGATTGGTTCACAAATTATGAGGATTAGGCTACGTATAAATTAGGCCTAAAAATCGATAGTTCTAGGAATCGTTATCTCGAATGACGTAATTAGTCATATCGATTTATCGATATATGGATTAAGTCATTCGGATTTTTTTTGGATTTCGCGGACCTCGGATCAAAAAACTAACCGGATTTTTGAAAATATTTTCGGTGTTGAGGATTCCGAATCTGAAACAATTTTTCCAAAATTCGAATTCCTTATGCCCGTACAGCGGCTTTGGTGGACCTCAGATCAAAAATCTATCCGTATTTTTGAGAATATTTTCGGGGTAGAGGATTCCGAATCTGAAATAATTTTTCAGAAACTTGGATTTCTTGTGCTCATACTGCGGCTTTGGTACAAAACAAGATGGCTAATGTTTTTGCAGACGATTAACAAGGCAACATGCAGCCTTGTGTTGTTTAAATTCTTGTTTATAGTATTGTTCCTCGCCTTGCCCATCTCGTCGAGATCACTAGGTTGAATAATGAATATAAAAGACTTTTACTTCCAAGTAAAATAATTTGTTTCCAAGTAGAATCTTTTACTTCGAGCAAACCCAATTATTTTTTTTTCAATTGAATCAATATATCGATTTAATTTTTTGACTTGGATTTCGCTATCTCTCTTTTCCAAATATCGCGAGAAAGTTTATTGGGGTGCTTCAGCACCCCAATGCCATTCTCCTTAATTTTTTTTTTTTTTTCAAGAATGTAACCGCTCAGACATTTCACAAGCGAAAAACAATAACAGAAAGAAACACGTTCAGCGGAGATAGCAGGAACGTGCAGTGCGTAATCGTACTTTTATTACGTAATATATTAACGCAAAGTCGTAATTGAAATACATGGACCCTGCCGTTTTTCTTCGGAGATTGCTGTTCAGCGAGAGCGTAGGAAAAAAAAAAATATATAAATAAAATAAATAATGATAATCCTAATTTTAGCTTCGACGAAGAAAAGCGGAAAATCAAAAAATCGACGTCGCGAAAATTCAAATATTTTCAGGGTCACTGATCTCAGGATGTAAATAACCTAAGAATATAATATATATATGTAAAAAGCGTGAGGCAAGAAAAAGAAGGGAAAGAAAAAAAATTGGTTTTGCCTGGTTGAGGCAGATTTTTATATTTTTATTTTATTTTTTCCGATCAACAAGAGGAAAAAAAAAAACGGTTTGCAAGTTATTATAGTAATCTATGTAACGAATTGATCCAGTAAATGATAAATTTTATTCATTTTTTTAGTCAAGATTTACATATCACGAAAATTGAAATTGGATTCAATCCAGAGAGCGGGATGAGAGCTTTTAGTTCCTCCCCAATTTTTTTTTTATTTTTTATCGCCGACTTCTTCATCGCGTCACCGTATTTTTAAAATTTAATAAATAAAATATGGAGAGGGGGAAAAAAACGGGCATTAAAGAGAAAATCTGGATCAGAGCCATATAGAATTTTTTTTATTTCGGATGGTATTACCTTTGACAGGAGTTTGAACAAGAAGGAAAAAAATTACAATTGCCAGAGATGGGGCAATGACGGGAATTTATTTTCGGTGATGGGTGTAAGTAAAAAAAAAAAACCGAATATCCAGTCCCGAGGACTGAATAGACGTCTTCAGGACGTCATGAGGATATTTATTGAACCTCCAGTGGATTTACCTATGTCCGCACTGATCCAAAAAGCGTCCCTTTGAATGTCCTATCCATAGGACATTCAAAGGACGCTTTTCCTATCCATAGGACGTTCCTAACAACATGGAAGGACAATGTCCTATTTATACGACATTCAAAGGACGCTTTTTGGATCCATATCCACGATATCCAAATGGATATCGTGTGGATATCTAACGGACAATAGGGTTGGTCGAAAAAAGGGGCGGACAATTAGGTAAGATTTTAATTTTAGTGGATTTTGGTGGTTAACACGTTTCCTAACAAAGCCTCATTAGCAGTTTTTTTTTTTTTTTTTTTTTTTTTTTTTGACATTTTAGTCGAATAATATTTTTGTTCAGGAGCACTGTGTCTCGGTCATTTTTAGGTTTTCTAATAAGTATTTTTTTTTTTTTCGGATTTTCGTTTAAAATCTTCGCATCCTTTACCTTCGTTTCCTTTTAAACTTACATTTACCAAAATCTTTTCTGCGGTTTTTCCTATTAAACTGTTCTTAACTTTTCCCCCTCAGGACATTCTTCGAATATTTTTGCTCCTCAAACATTTCGATTAATTTTCAACAGGCAATTTTTTTTTTTTTTTCAAATTATAGAAAAAAAAAATTGTTGACTTCCAAACGGTTTTCAAAACATTTTTTTTAAAAACTACTGGCTAACTGAGCAAGTTTTAGTAGCCAATGATTAGAACCTCTGATTTTAAATCCTTCGGTTTATCCCTCCAAGTTTATTGATGTACATTCTTGTCCTGGGTCTAAAATCTTCTGCATTTAGAAAAAATAAAACGGCCGACCTTGAATTTTTTTTTTTTTTTTTTTTTTTTACACTTCGTAACTTTAACTCCCTTCTCTTTTTTTTCCAAAGCCATGCAGTTCTCACTTCCCATGAAGATTAACGCGAAAAAAACTGGATCCCTATTATTTTCTGAAAATCCTGTTTTTGACTTTTATTTAAAACTTTTCCCTCTGAATTTATGGCTTTTAAGTTATTCTGTGCTTCAATCGTGGAAAGTAAAAGTTGGATTTCTACCGCCCCCCGTGTGCCCCTTCTCTCCCCTTCCGTCCCCATGCGTTAAAAAAAAATTCCCGCAGATGTTAATCGATATTCCGCCGGTATCATTTACGAAATTTTCTTCTCACCCTCCACCCCTTCTCTTTTTCAGCTTTAAAAATAAAATCCGCAAAAGGTTTCAAACGAGCTATCAAGATTAACTGCGAATCAATCGGACTTAAGAAAAAAAAAAAAAAAAAAACATTCGAATAGAGGGCGCAATAAAGTATTCGTAGATTCGATCCTATTTCCGAATCGCAATAAAAGGTTTAAGAGATATAAAAAGTCAGCAATAAAACAACCCGTTGTTGAGGAAATAAAACATGGGAATCTAATGCGAATGTCGGTAGAGAAAAAAAAAAAGTAAATAGAGAGAGAAAAGGGAAGCAAAAGGGGGGAGGGAAAAAAAACAGGAAAATGCATCCAGGTTGCAATGGCTATAACAAAACACGTGAAACGTTCATTGCGATGGGAACGAGAGTAAAAAGAACCGGATGAATTTGAATAACCAGTCGTTTAAGATCCCCCTTTTTTTTTTTTTTCTTCCCCCGTTCTCATGACCTAGTTTTTTCCCCTTCCTCCAGTTTTTTTCCCGCTTTTCCCTTTCTCACAATTTTTTTTTATTAAAAACGGATTTCGTAACGCTTTCGTTTAGACTGACTTCAAAATTTTTTTAAATGTTTCGTTAATTTTTGTGCAGGGAGTCTTCCGTAAATTACGAGAACAGGTTAGCGAGAATTAGGTCATGGAAATCGTACTTTTTCAGATACGCATTTTCAATCCAGTGCACATCCTGTGGATTGTTTATCAGATATCCACACGATATCCAAATCCATGGGATATTCATCAGACGTCCAAAGGAAGCTTTTTTGGATCAGTGCGGAGCGGACAAAAGGAAATCCAATGGGCGTCTAATAAATATCCTCACGACGTCCTGAAGACGTCGTTGTAGTAAACGTTTGCAGGTTCTTAAAAGGTTTTAGAGCAAAGTACCTGATAAATTCGATAAATTCAGACTGAGTCAGGAGGCAAAAAATGGATTTTTCTGAAATCAAGACAGAATTGGTCGTTGGATTTCGGTCGAGACACTTAAGTCAATTTTTGCTTCCAGGGATCATAGGGATTTCGATTCATCATTGGAAGATATTAGATTACTTGAAAAGGAAGGAAAATTTTTCAAATAACGACGCGAAGGATCACAACAAAGGAGATTCAAAGGATACGTCAAATGGTAATGTTGGTAGCCAGCACCAAGATTCAAAAATGTAAAACGAAAAAGAGAGATGTTTTAACTGTGGGAGCCCACTTCTGAATTGTTATGGATAGTGATGTTAAATATACCTTATATTTTATCGTTGGTATATATATATCCCATTGGATATATTTATGTATAAATATATCCATAAGTTAAACATGTACATTTTTTGGGGTTGAATTTCACATATCTCCGTTGTGTGTTGTAAAGGAGCAATATGAAAAAGAATGTTTATGTTTACCTTTCGAGGAAGCATTTGCACATTGCTCCTTTTCAACGCGCAACGACGATATTATTCCTCACTTATTTTTAATTTTTAACAACTTTTTTCTATTATTTTTTAATGAAGTAAAAGATAAAAAAGCACTTTCATTTGACATTGAGTTGTTGATCAATGATTTAACAGTTGATGAATATGAATGACGGTCCGGTGGTCTAAGGCAGCCATTTTTATAGAAGCAGCCATCTTTAGGCGCGAAAATTAAAAACTATTCTACGAATTTACCTCGGTAAGGTCAATATAAACGTTTTATAATCATTTTTTTTACTATTTTTAATTTAAATATTTATTCTAAACAGACTTATAACGTTTATCTCCATGAATATTATCTGTTTTACGAAAAAAGCTAAAAACATTTGCGGTATGCCGTATAAATATATAAATATACAATGAAAAGCTTCATATATATACAGTATAAATATATACGTATAAATAAACGATAAATTTATGTAAATATTTAGGATTAACATCGCTAGTTATAAATGGCTCAGGATGGCTGAGATATATCAAAGCAATTAATTTATTTTAAACACGTCTTTAATGTGCACCATCTTGACATTACGAATAATTATACAGTGATGCCGATACAGTGTTGCCAAGTTTATAACATTTGAACCAGGGTTGCTGTTTAAAACATTTTTTAATAAAAACAGTTTAAAACGTTTTATATTATTTTCCCATGTTTTAAAACGTTTTAAAACGTCTTTTATTCGGCCTGGTTTTAAAACGTTTTAAAACATGTTTTAAAACACGTTCAAAATGTTTAAAATTCGCTTCTATTTTTATTCAAATTTTTAAAACGGTGTTTTTTATTCGAATGTTTTAAAACGTTTTAAAAAACCGGGTTTTAAACCAATTTGTTTTAAAACAATCATCCCTGCGATTAAGCAACCATTATGAATATGAGCGGCTCATACAATCTATGGTATGGTTCATACCATAAATTGTATAAAATGAGTCGTGCGCGACAAATTGCGGGTTCGGGCCTCTTAAAAATCCATTTTAAAACGTATTTTATTCACTTAATAAAATACGGTGTTTAAAACAGTGTTTTAAAACGTTAGTGTTTTAAAACGGTGTTTTTTATTCAAATGTTTTAAAACGTTTTAAAACACCGTGTTTTAAACCAATTTGTTTTAAAACAATCATCCCTGTTTGAAGCTAATTCGTTCTCGAAATCGGAAAGATCTCGAATAAATTAACGTCTCCTAATGTAAGGGGTCGTACATAAATTACGTAAGCACATTTAGGGGGGAGGGGGTCCAAATCTGACATCTTACTCATAAGCTAAGCCTAGGCGAAATGGGATAAAACGTGCAAAAGGGGCCTAACCCTTACGTAATTTACGCACGACCCCTAAGAGGTCTGCACCTCCAGAGACGTGAAATGACCTACATTTAAATAACACTACCACAATATTTTTTAAAAAATCGATCCATAAAAATTCCGTATTGACAAACACAGGCTTAAAGAGCAAAAAAAAATTAAAATACAAGACCTCTTCAAATAAATTCTCTGCCTCAACTATAAAATCGATAATTCGATTTCAATTTCCATAACCTCCTCTCAAATTTGCATTAAAAAAAATATTTGACTCTTTTTCTTGAAGAGGACAATAAAAAAAAAAAAAAAAAAAAAAAAAGCAGAGGAAAAATATGAAAAGAATCCCATTAGAATGATTCAAAAAGTTTTTTTTTTCCCTAGCCTACTGGTTTAACGGAGAATCGAAACTGTCACGATGTTATGGAAACAAATAAAGGAATTCCCTTCCGAAAAAAAAAAAAAAAGAATGCTGCTTCTCTCTTTCCTTCTCTTTTTTTTCTTCTATTTTTCTAACTGTGGAATATTAAAAGCTCTTGGTCTTAGAGTTGGGAATCTCGACGAGAAGATCCTTCACGGGGCGAAGTTTACGATCTCCACACGTCGTTTCATTTCGATTCAATTTCCCTTCACTATTCGTTTCCAAAGTTTTTCTTTTTTCGGTTCTTTTTTTTTCGACTCTTCATGCGGCTGCTTTCTCTTCCGTTTTTTTTTTTTATTATTGATTCGGGACGTATTTTTTCGGTGTATTAGGGTTAAATGGGAGGGAAAATTTGTGATGAATTGTTAGGTTTAAAACTTTACATTTTGCGATCTTTCCTGCTTAAATTTTGGTCATTTATTTTAGATTGGGGGTACCAACGAATGTTAAAGGTCGACGTTGATCTTTGAAGGGGGTCGTCCATAAATTGAGTAAGCATGTAAGATGGTAGGGGGAAAAGTCAAGGGGGTGGGGGGGTGGGTTTGAATTAGAAATTAATTCAGAAAAAGAGAGCTCACATTCGCTTCGCCCTGAATTGAAAATGTCAAGACTAAAAATATTAACATTATTTTGAGGTACAACTTTTTTTCTTTCATTGAAAAAGAACGTGGGTCGATAAGGCCGATTTTTGGGCTGTTTAAAAAAAAAAGTTTTTTTATGTTAAAAGGTGGTTTCATATGAGGTTAATAAGGGGTCATAAGTGGCACTGAGTTGCGCGCATGCTATGGCCATTTTTTTAAATTTTTTCACTTTTCGCTGTTGTGAACATGACAGTCGGAAATCTTCCAGTGGCAGACAAATAGTAGCCATGAAGGCCAATTTACTGCACCATATTAAGGTTGCGACCGGCGTGTTCACACATGCTTAATTCGCATGGTTTTTAGGCCTCATGAAGAAGCCGTTGAATGGCCCTAATTTGCTTTTCACACGAGCTTTCTAATGTTGAAAGCTTACTTAATTCACCATTTCCAACTTAAGCACATATGTGCGCCATTGTAAAATGAAGGAAATTGAATTTCAGATGGCTGATTTTTAATGTTTATACTCTGTTTTAACCGTATTTTTCATTCATATTACATGCCTAACGTTTAAATGGATCAGATGCATTATTGTGCGAATATATATTTTGATCTCATTAATCAGTAAAACATGAATAAAAGGTCCGCGATTTATTTATCAACTACTTGTTTTCGAGAACATTTTTAAAAAGTGTTCTTCCGAAAAGGCGCGAAACAAGTTTTTTTTTAAAAAATGTTCTCGAAAACAAGTAGTTGATAAATAAATCGCGGACCTTTTATTCATGTTTTACTGATTAATGAGATCAAAATATATATTCGCACAATAATGCATCTGATCCATTTAAACGTTAGGCATGTAATATGAATGAAAATACGGTTAAAACAGAGTATAAACATTAAAAATCAGCCAACTGAAATTCAATTTCCTTCATTTTACAATGGCGCACATATGTGCTTAAGTTGGAAATGGTGAATTAAGTAAGCTTTCAACATTAGAAAGCTCGTGTGAAAAGCAAATTAGGGCCATTCAACGGCTTCTTCATGAGGCCTAAAAACCATGCGAATTAAGCATGTGTGAACACGCCGGTCGCAACCTTAATATGGTGCAGTAAATTGGCCTTCATGGCTACTATTTGTCTGCCACTGGAAGATTTCCGACTGTCATGTTCACAACAGCGAAAAGTGAAAAAATTTAAAAAAATGGCCATAGCATGCGCGCAACTCAGTGCCACTTATGACCCCTTATTAACCTCATATGAAACCACCTTTTAACATAAAAAAACTTTTTTTTTTAAACAGCCCAAAAATCGGCCTTATCGACCCACGTTCTTTCTTAAAAAAATTAATATTTTCTGAGAAGCCAATTCCGAACAGCCTTGCTATACAAAGTTTTCGTTTAAATCCTTTTGAAGCCTAGGCAACAATGGGGGACATGAACCCACGATATTCCACGAAAAGAATGAAATAACACACCAAGACGTATGTAAGGGGAATCTTATTAGGAAACCCTATAAGAAAAGCTTTCAAAATACAAATTCAAGGTGTTGGGGAAATAAACGGTTAAAACGCACATCCTTTACATTCTACAGACGGAAAATAAAACAAGAAGTTAATAATAATTAAACCGACAATGCCGTAAAAGGGTAGTAATAACGTCCTAGTAAATGGAATTAAAGGGTGTAAAATTGTTCCTTTAGAGTTGTATTGTACTTTCTTCTTTCAGCTCTACATATGATAAACAAGCAAAATCCTTTCGGAAAGTGCAATACCATTCCGGAAGGGACAAAATGCCCCTACATGAGGCCTTTATTCCTCAATACAAATATCACTTTTTTCAAGAAATTTTTTCTAAAACCTCAGGCACATGACGTATCGTTTAACACGTAGAAAAAACATACAGATCCCCTCTCCCTCTCCCTCTCACAAATTTTTCAGGAATTCGAAAATCAATCAACTTCCCATTTGAAACTTAAGAGGGAGGAGATGGAGGAGAAGGAACCGAGGGAGCCGACCAAAAAGGAAATTCGCTATACCAACGTCTTGTTGTCATTTGTGCTGACTCAAAGTGTCATGGGTTCGGATTGATGTTGTGTAAGACCTTTTCGTTTTCGTTATGGCGAGGGCAATAATGCAGAAAACATCTCCAAGCGACGTGATGATTAATGGCATTTACTTACACTGTCACATACCACGGGGGAACTTTACCTCTTTTGTGAGCTATTTCGTATTATCCCGGGTTAATTTTCAGGATTCTCTTCTGCCGACGCCTACCCCCCCCCCTTCACTCTTCCCCCCCCCCCCACCCCACCCCGGCCATTCCACGTCCTTTTTAATTTTTATTTTACAAATCGACGGAGAAAACAACGGAGGTATGGCAATCGATCATCGATCAATCAAACGAACGAAGAAACGACAAAGCAAAATGTTACACCTAAATTTTTTTTTTTTTCCACCGTGTCAAAATAAAAAATAAAAAATAAAAAATATACATTTTTAAAAAAATGGAGGAAAATTCATTTATTCTATAACGGCCGTAACAGCACCCACTCATACAGTACTCATTATATGGGTTATAAGTGACGATTTACTCCGAGAGAGTCTAGGATACATTAGGACGAATTTCTTTGGGAATAAACGTTGCATATTGTAATATTTCTGATCTTAAACCTTTTGAGAATATTACTTCAATAATTTAATTTAAAAATATTGCAGGAATATTTTTAAGAGGAGGCTTCAGATATTTATTTAAATATACCAAAATAAATTTCCATGGCTTAGAACTTTTTTTTGGAGATACAAATTAAAAATATGGCTTCGTAGCGAACTTTATATTCATACTGGCATCTTTCTTTCAAAATTTCAGATTCTCAGGTTGTAAAGAAACTCCGGAAAACGTTTTCAAAAATAAATGTCGGGAATATATTTTCCAAAGCGTTTTCCGGAGTTTCTTTACAACCTGAGAATCTGAAATTTTGAAGGAAAGATGCCAGTATCACTATGAAGTTCGCTACGAAGCCAGATTTCTAATTTGTATCTCCAAAAAAAAGTTCTAAGCCATGGAAATTTACTTTGGTATATTTAAATAAATATCTGAAGCCTCCTCTTAATTTTTGACAACATTGTGAAAATATTGCAGGAATATTGCTGCAATATTTTTATTTTTAAACATCGAAACGATATTTTCAAGGTGTTAAAGCCAAAGGAATTTAATAAGATTGACGTAAAAACATTCTTGCTTTACTGGTGCGACGCCAGGGAATTTAAAAGTCACGACCAGGAACACTTTTCCCGGAAATCGACTTTGTCAATAATTTTCCACAAACACCTGATCAGGACGACAATAACGTTCTTGTCTGAGTTAAGGAAACAAAAATAAAACCGTCTGCATCTGCTTCTAAAGCAACTGCATGTTTCCATCCTGAGATCAAATCCGAGAAACCCATGCTTTTTCCCCTTTCACTCTATAAAGGAAAAAAAAAAAAAAAAGATTTTATCGTCGGACGACGACCATAAAAATGAGATTTGTTATCATAAGGAGCAAAGTGTGCGGTATACATTTTAGTTACATTGGTTTTCTCTTTAATGATATTACAGGGAGGCTCTTTCACTGATTAAGTCAACAGCTCCCTAGGAAATTTCTTACAAGTGGAAATAAAATAAAATAACATAAATGAATAAAAAATTTTAAACCAGGTAAAGCGAGATTTTTTTTTTTCTCTTTTCTTTTTCGCTTTTCATTAATTCAGAAAAAGAAATGGGAAAAAACGTTATCACATAGAACGTCAAACGGCATTGATAATAAGCTCAAAAGCCTCTTTATATTTATAAAATAAAGAGGAATTAAAATCATCTCCTCCTCCTCCTCTCATTTAATTTTTCCCTGATTGACAGCAAATCCTTTTTGAGTACAAAACCGAAATGTAAAATCTCTTTAAAGAGAATTAAAAGACGAAAAAAAAAAAAATTAATCAGGAAAATGTTTCCTTTCGATTACGGTCACTTTTTTTTTTTTGCCCTAAAGCTCTCTCTTTTCTGTAATTAATTACCGAAGAGAGCTTGATCGGGTGTCTCCTGAGCGTTTTCCAAAGACCTTTTAAAAATAAGATAAATAAATATTAAAAAAAAAAAAAAAAAAAAAAGTTTAACCACTGAAAACGCAGTGGATAACCAAAAAGGCTATTTAATGAAAGAAGAAAAAAAAAAAAAAAAAAAAGAAAGAAAAGCTAAGGAAAAGTGTTACGAGAAAGAAAAAAAAAATAGAAAGAAATGTGTGACAAAGGGCTTGTTTTTCAGATGCTTTGTCAATGTCAATTACATTCTGTACACCGAAGGACTTGCGATTTTTCATCTTAATGGTTTTCTTCGAAAAAAAAAAAAAAAAGGAGTTTTAATCTTCCCTCCTTTTTACTCCGCCGAGTACAAATCGTAAGAGATAACTGATGTAGACACTTTTCGGGTAAGAAGCGCTTTCTAATGTAGACTAAGTAATGAGATAAAAAACGAGCTTGGGCTAATCTTATCCATTTACACGGGAGGTAATTTTAAACGCCGGTCGGGAAACTATCAATCCGAGGGAGGAAAGGGAGAACGAAGAAAAAGAAGGAGAAAAAAAAAAAAAAAAAAAGACTCCCCATTTTCCCCGGATGTTAAGAAAACGATGAAGTCGAATTTGTTACGGGAGAAGAATTATTTTCGGAAGGGATTCCGAAGATTAAATATTTCAAGGAAAATTTAAAAAGGAGAAAAAGAGAGGGAGAGCATAAGAGAAAAAGTATCGTAATTTATAAAATCGGTTTTAAGTTTGAAAGGCAGTTAGACTGGATTCGTTGTTTAAAAATAAAATAAAAATAGGTAATTGGGACAGTGCCTCCATTGCCTCCAGTGTCTCTAAAGCACTCTATATGAGTTATAGAAAAATAAAACGAATAAATAAACGGACCTCCAGGGGGCCGACGGCGTTTGTGCTTTGCGTTATTTTTTTGCATAATTTTTTTCTCTTTCAAATAATTTGAAAGGAAAAAAATTATACCAGGGGCTACTTTGTATTCCAGGGGGCTACTTTAGACACTTATTTTTTAAAATACTTGAATCATTCGGAATAATGTATTTTTTTTAAATTCCCTAACTTTTACCGTACCAGGGGGCTACTATGTATTCCAGGGGGCTACTTTAGACACTTATTTTTTAAAAATACTTGAAAACGGCTAAGAATTGTTTCGAAAATTAAACTTATTCTAAATCATTTGATTATTTTCGAGTGCTATGCTCAAGCTTAGCTGCCAAAACTTGTTTTATTATAAAAATGTTAAGTTTTTAATGTGAAAAAAAAAATTTAGAAATCACGCAACCTAAATTCTAAAATGCATTCTGCAGCACTCACCGCTCAAATTGAAATTAAATTGCTCTTCGCACTTGCCCTAAATAGTCCCTTAAACAATCATCCTAATTTCACTCAAAATTAAACTGTTAGATGCAAGAAAAAATTACGATCAATGGGGCTACAATGTATAGATATTTCAATAACGATGTCGCATGGGTGCTAAATCTACAACGAATCGACAACGTTTTCAAGGTTTTGATTACATTTTTACTGCGTTCACTAATTTTTTTAAATAAATAGCGGTACCGTACAAGGGGGCTACTTTTTACTGTTTTCCTTTTTATTGATATTAATTCGAAAGTTTGGTATATGGGGATCATCTCAACGAACCTAACCTATAAGTTCAATTGTTTCTTTCTTCAAGTTTTGGAGGATAAAATAAGGTAAGACTGAAATAAATGGCTATATGATAGAATTTAAAGGGAAAACTTAATTTCAAGGAGGCTGTCTTTGGCCTGTATTACCTAATAAATTGTTTGCAAATCAGGCTAAAAATAATCCACCTTAATTGACAACATTGTAACAATGAAAGTATTTCAAGTAAAAGATATGTTCTGTTGCCAGTCTTTATACGGCAAAGAGTAAGTCAACAATCAGGGTCTATTTCTTAATTGGCAACTGTTACCATTCTGCTGCCCAAAATGTGTTGAATTAGTCAGTCGGTTGATTAAAATCTGTAAGTTTGTAAGTCAATCAAATGTTTATACTGAGAATTTTTTGACAGAACAATTGAGGTATCGTTGCCCAATCCTTATCTTGTATGAAATAGCTCTGCTATGGGGTGGAATGAAAAGGAATTTAAAAAATTTTTTGCAATTATCCTAGGCAATCGATTAAAACAATATTTTATTATGAGGTAATTAACTGGAGTTTGGAACGGAAAAATAAAAATTTGACGTTTGCGCTGACGTTATAAATAAAGCCGAAACGTCAGCGCAAACGTCAAATTTTTATTTTTCCGTTCCAAACTCCAATTAATTACCTCATAATAAATAAGAGGAACGATTAACCTTCTTCTCAAAACAATATTTATTCAAAATATGTAAAAATGTGAATTTATATTACAATGAAATTTTATTCAAATTTTTAAAGATACTCCCATTTCCATCGCTCGATCACATTTTTCTAAAAAAAAAGCTTTACAAACACCTAAGCAACGAGGAAAAAATAAAATTAATCTGCTCAAATCCAATATATATTTTTTTTAGTTAGTCCGATGTTTAATGTGATTAGTACAAGAATTCGATTTAAGTTTCTTCATTTACCATACAGACGCAGAGATTTTTTTGGGACATTAGAGTTTACTTATAATTCGTGCTATAAATCGATTTTAAAATTTGATAAATATAAAATTGGCCACTTTTCAATTTATATATTTTTTTTTAAATTTGAATTATATATTTAAATTTTGAATTTACAATTTATATATTTTTTCATTGGGAAAAGGAGTACAAAATTACGATCAATGGGGCTACTTTGTAAAGATATTTGAATGACGATGTCGCAAGGGCGCTAAATCCACAACGAATCGACAACGTTTCCAATGTTTTTATTAGGTTTCTACTACGTTCGCCAATTTTTAAAATAAATAGCAATAGTCATTAATAGAACATACAAAAAGGTCCTAATCGTTTTATTAACACATTTTCCGTTTACAGAAGCCAATATGTACCAGACGTAATAATAACCAGATGTCATATCCTCTTCAATTATTAAAGATATTCAAGTGTAAACATGATTGGAAAAAGTAGTCCCGCTTTTTTTAGAACGACACCCTTTGAAAAATTGAGTTTTTTTTCGTGTTAGAACAAGTTTAGATATTATAACAGTGAAAAAGTGAATAAGTGTAAAAAGTAGCCCCCTATTACGGTAGTTACTAATAGAACATCTAAAAAGGTACCAATCGTTTTATTTCATTTCCGTTCACAGAAACTAATAATTTGTGGTATCCTCTTCAACTGTCAAAGATATTCAGGTATAAACATGATTGTACAAAGTAGCCCCATTTTTGTTAGAGCGACAGATTTTGGAAAATCGAGTTTTTATTCGTTTTTGGAAAAAAACGTGATAAAGTGTAAAAAGTAGCCCCCTGTTACGGTAGTCATTAGGGTGGTTCGAAAATCAACTTTTTTGGAATTTTAAAACTCCTATATCGGGAAAAGTTTCTTTATAGGTAGAGTATCAACCCTGAATTTTTTCAGATTTTTTGAACGGCATCCTGAGGTATCAAATCGGCCTTGAACTTTTCAGAAAGCTCATGGAAGGGCCGAAAATGAACTTTTTTTTTTGCATAAAAGACCATCGATTCCTATCGGAAATTTCGCGTAGATTAGGAATTTGAAGTCGTAAATTAGTTTTGGTGCACGGTTTTTGAGCCACAGGCAAAATACCATAACCAGGTTTTTAGAGCTTTTAAACCAGGCCTGTAGCTCAAAAATTATACACCAAAACTAATTTTTGGCTTCAAATTCGTAATCTACGCGAAATTTCCGATAGGAATCGATGGTCTTTTATGCAAAAAAAAAAGGTTCATTTTCGGCCCTTTTATGAGCTTTTTGAAAAGTTCAAGGCCGATTTGACACCTCAGGATGCCGTTCAAAAAATCTGAAAAAATTCAGGGTTGATACTCTACCTATAAAGAAACTTTTCTTGATATAGGAGTTTTAAAAGTCCAAAAAAGTTGATTTTCGAACCACCCTAGTAGTCATTAATAGAACATCTAAAAATGTACCAATCGTTTTATTAAGACATTTTCCGTTTACGGAAGCCAATAATCTCCCATATCCTCTTTAATTGTTAAAGGTATTCAGGTATAAACATGATCATACAAAGTAGCCCCGCTTTTGTTAGAACGACAGATTTTGGAAATTCAAGTTTTTATTCCTTCTTAGAAAAAACGTCAAAAGGTGTACAAAGTAGCCCCCTAGTACAGTACCATAAAACTGACAATCTAAAAAGAAAACAGAAAAAAAAAAAATACAATGATCGCAAAGCGTCGGGACGATAAAATCGCCTTGATTGCATTACCGCCTCGTCAATCCAGACAGTTCTCTTGTCAATAAAATTTCAGTCATATTAACGACTCATATCTCCCGGAAAATGAATTAATTTCGATGATTTTATATACGGCTTTTCGTCGACCGGGACATTTCACCCTCCTTTCCACCCACTCTCCGCTCATCATTTTGCTTAAATCCAAGGAAAACCCTCAAAAGGAATTAAAACCGGGGAAACTTGAATTATAATTAACGAAACCATTTATTTGACCCAATAATTCAACCTCCTAAGGCCCTAATGGACAATCTGATTCATAGTCCTCGGGAAGTCATTTTAAATGTAATAAAACGGGCAAGCATTAATGCGACCAGATGCCTATCCGGTTGTTTCCGTATAAATTAATTATTCAACTTGTTGTTAGTATGTGTCGCAATGCAAGGTTTGTTAAAAGAGAAGGATCGGCCCGTGAGGAAGAGGAGGAAGAATTGAGAGCAGGGTGGGGAGGGGTGTGAGGAGGGCGACAGGTTATGTGTTTGTTCTATGCCACTTTTCCCAAATCCCCTCCAATCTTCTTTTCCGAGTCGGAAGCCTCGTGAATATTTTAAACTCCCATAGAACAATTTACTAACCGGAAACATCTTTCCATTTTTTTTTTGCGTCTCTTAAATTTTAAACGTTGCCTTTTAGCGATAAAGAAAAAAAAAATCTCGTCGTTTTAAACTTTTCCCGATAAATCTAAAAAAAAAAAAAAGCTAAATCCAAATGTGAGATTTAGTGACTTAAAAAAAATCCGATTAAAAAAAAAAGGAGTAATAAAATAAAAGGCTAAAAAGTTTTATAAAATGCCTATTCCACGAAGGATTAAAAAAAATCTGGAATCGCTTTAAGGAGTGGTTTACTTTAATCTTTCAATTGCCGTGTTCTTTTTCCTTTTTTTTCAAAAGGGATGCATAACCTAGTAATGGGAATTCTAACCAAGGAGTTTTGGGCCGACTCCTTATAAATTAAGAAAACCATTAGTGGACGTCTCTTCTGCGTTAATTCCCCCCCCCCCCAAATTTGGAGAATTTCCGTCATTCCATTTAAAAAAAAATCTTTTATCTCAGAAAAAAAAAAGATATTAATAACTTTTTGTCTCCTTAAGTAACAAGTCGTATATTTTTGCTACAGTGATAACGGCCTACCAAAGTCGTATCACGTATGGCATTGAGCCCCGGGGAAGTTATAATAAAAAATCTAGATGGAATATTTAAACAGAAAAAAAAAAGAAGAAATAAGGGCGTAAAACGTGTCTTGCTTTAGGTTTTTTTTTTTACGCATGAGACTAATTTTCCCATATTCACCTCTGCAGCACCATGCAGTCATGAGATCGAGGAGGAAATAAAGCAATGAGTTGATGTTCATTAGGGTGGTTGAAGTTGATTTTTGAACCACCCTAATGTTCATATGATAATAACAATGAAGCCGAAAACAGATTTTAGGGATGATGGGGACAAGGGAAAGCGGTGAGACACCGAAATCCAGAAGCTAGTTAGCAGATTTAGAGGGAAGGTGCCGCGTTTAAACTCTTTCACGGTTAAATCGGATCTAAAGACAATAAAAACACGTGGGCTGTGAGGTAGTGAAATCGTAAAATAATCCGAGAGTGAAACTATCCTTCAGGTCGTGAAAAAGGAGATAGTGGGACAAAGAACAGACTGGAAAATGTCACACGCAATTACAACATAATGTACTGTATGAAGCAGAGTTTCATTCCTTCGTTGTCTTGTATCTGCCTCAACTTCAGCATTATACGGATCAAAAAAGACGGAACTGTTTTTTTCTTCGTTTTAATATAAAGAAGCTTTGATGATAATAACCCGGAAAAGAAAAAAAATGGAGAATATAATCCTGTCTTATATTTATAATTTGTTTTTTAATATTAAATGATATCGTTCCAATTCTTAATTTTTATAGGTTGGTTTCGGGATAAATGGAACCAATTGAAATGAAATAATATGTATCTCTTCGTCAACGTTTCGTTATCTGTATTTATAACTTCCTCAGGGCTAAAATTAAAAGATAAATTGCACAATACAAGATAATTGAATGAAAAGAAAATCACAGTCATTGACCTTTGATTAGTAACATACCTCGAGACGAGAAAAATAATTATAAATAAATTATAATTTGTTCTCATCAACGGTAAAAATTACGAGGCTAAAATCCAGGAATTAAAAAACTCATATGAAGATGCTTAATACCATTTCAATGAATACCACCTAAATTGCGCAATTTAGACTCAAAAACAAGTTATCCCGCAATTTCACGATGAAACATGTCGCGGCAACATGTTTCGAAGCTGTAAAATCTTAAACAACATGTCACAGCATTTAGAAAAAGACCGATCCAAGCTTGAATAATATTTTTACAAGGGACTGCAACAAAGCAGGAACTCCCAAGAAAGCTTCCAAAAAAAGATGTAGGCCTCAATGCACGAGAGAGTATCACATGTCAGACTTGAGGTGGTTTAATTTCAGGCATACGACTTAACTTCTCATATTCATTTCGAAAACATAAGATAAATGAGAACACTTAAGAAAAGCCATTTCCTGATTTCGGAAACTATGTATGTGACGTTTGCTTGTCATACGATATAATACATCATCGCAACAAAAGCATCATTTCTCATTTCCAAAACGGGGGAATCTTTTTTTTTTTTCGTATAAAAAAAAACGGGGGGAAAAGAACGGGGATATAAAAAAAAAATTCATATTCTGGATTGAATGCTGTCAAAATTATCAAACGTCTCTGACAACACCACATTGCTTCTCTCACGATAATTACCATTCATTTGGAAATGATTTTCATTGTCATCCCATCGAAAAGCTTATTATTTTAAAATTAAATCAAATGAAATGAGACGGTATAATCTAATCAAAGGAAGGGTAAAATAAGGGTCACGGGGAAATTTCCCAACTTCATCAAGGTCATTTTTTTCCCCGGAAAAGGAAAAAAAAAATGTTTTAAAACAAAAATTTTTCTTTTCTTAGGGAAAAAGAAGCTACGGGTAAATAAATCAAATTATGGATTATTTCCCTTACAAGATATAGCAAACATTAAAGCAAAACTGGTTAATGGGAAAGTATCACCTACAGGTTTTAAATTTTAATAGAGTTTGCGAACTTTCTTAAAGGTGTAATCCTAAGTTTCTCTTGTGCTTTCCCTCCTTAGCTTCAAATCTTCCCGCAAAAAGATATCTTTATTCAAATTATTGTTCTTACAATTCTCGCGGAGAAAACGTTTTGAAAACGAACTCTTAATTTATTTTTTTTTTTTTTTAAATATCCCCTTCGATGTTCGATATCTGAAAGCTTTTTCTTCCTTTTTTCCCTCCGAATGCTTTTCGAAAACTTGAGGAGGGAGGAAGGGTTCCATTTTAGGAATAATTATTACAAAGAAAAATTTTTTGTCACATGGAGAGTTATAAAAAAGGAAAATAGAAATTATGTAACAAGATTTATGAATAAAAAGGGAAGTTTAAAAACCTTTCCCTCCCTTACATAAAGCTTTTCCGAAAGGGGGAAGGGGAATAAGTTGAAAGTCTTTTAATAGTGAAAGAAATTACGCGGAAAATTCAATCGAAGAACCCCTTGAGAAGTATTTAGAAAAGTAAAAATAAAATTTTAGAATTTTTTTAAAAAAATCAGGGATTGAATTTTTGACGTTGTACAATTGAAATGGGAAAGGTTTCGGTTACGAAAACGGAGCCGATGAGTCAGTAGTGTGACTTAGACAATAGAATAGTGAATGGAGGAATCATGCAGAAGAAAATATGGGCTAAGTTTTAAAAGATAGCACAGAGAGAGAGAGTGCTAAGAGACTTAAATATCAAAAAAATTTTAAATGTTAAAAACTGCATTGTTGATTTAAAAAACAGGTCATGTCCGACGTTCTTAAAGTAGTTTACGAGTCCCCGTGCGTAGTAATTTAAATACTTTTTTTATCAAAATATTGAGCCAAATTGTTCGGACGAATAAATAGATTCTTATTTATCATGTCCAGAACAGTTCTCATAGATGATTTAGGGAATTAATTAAAAATTCTGAAAATAAAATTTTTAATAATAAAGACACTCAAATGACTTCGATTTCGCTTTACAAGGCGGTGAAAAGTCGAAATTTTAGTAAATGTTTACAACATGGCTCCATCTTCGCCAAAAAAAAGTTTCAATTTCCAAATATAAATCGAAATATTAACAATCCTTTAAAGGCGAGGTCGTTTTTTTTAAATAGAATCGTTGTAAGTACGAAGATCAATTCATTTCTAGTTTTTTTCGCAAATCGATCGAGTAGATTTTTTAAAATTTGTGAAAATATCCCACTTCCGGTGCCAGATTCCCATAAGAGCAATGCTTTGATCGGACTTTGAGAGGTAACTTTGACATTTAATTACATTAAAACTACATAAGCAAAAAATCTGAAAAAATTCCAGTTGATAGATTATGTCCTGAAGAATCAATATGCGGAAAATAAAAAAATTCTATCGATATTCGATTGACTCGTAAACTACTTTAAAAAAGAAAAAAGTTTGTTTCGGTTACAAAAGGCCTTTGTTTACATTCGTTGGAAAAATAAAACAAACTTTTATATATCATTTCCCAGAAATAACGGACATGATCCTTTTCTTCAAATAAACAATTCAACAGACTACGTAAAATCGATATTTCCTTACAGAAATGCATAATTGCGTTTAGAAATTTTTTAAACGTACAACGTTATGGCCGATTTTACAATTTTATAATAATAAATATATTGATCTAGATAACAAAAATAAACAAAAATACTAAGGGAACCCACTTCCCGTGGGTATGCTTCCCCGCCTTAACCTAAAATTCAAAATTTTCTTATATTTCACTAAAACATCCGATCAATATAAGGCTCGCTGTTCGCGGCTAAAAGACAAAAAAAAGACCCAATTTTTTTAAGGTTCGTAAATCTTCCATACGAAACGTGTGGTAAATGTTAAATTCTGTCATGTTGAGATCCTTCAGCCATCGCTCTCGTCCCTCCCTCAGTCCCCCACATTCCAAAACAATGTGTTTCACCCCGTCCCTCTGCTGGCATAATGGGCAGCATCTTTTCTTATCCTCATCTTTCCTCGCCTGCCACATCCACCCCCCCGTACGAAGCCATGCTATCCCCGCCCTGGTACAATTTCATAACTATTTATATTATAAATTTAATTAATAATTTATTAATCAACTAATTATATTAATAATTTATTATTAACCATTATAGTTTTAATAATGAAAATTTTTTACTGAAAAATATATTAATTATTTTGATAGTAAGTATTTTGACAGATTTAAAGGATTCTTGTTGCCAGAGAGTCTTCATCGAACCACGGTTAGGTTTTCCGACGTTTCTGGAGTTCAAGCACCGCCATTGCTGTTTCCTCCGTAAGGCTCCTTACTGTTTCCCAACATTCATTAACTTCAGATGTACAATTTATGCATATAATTTTTTTAAATCATAAAGCAGGAAAATTTGCAAATAAGCTTACTTATTTATACATAATTATGCATTCTTTAGGAGTGTCCAATTCTTTGTGTAATTTATACATGATTTTTATATAATTTATGCATTTCTTCTTCGTGCGGGGAAGAAAAAGCTAAAAGAAAATAAAGAAGCTTACAAAAAATTAAAAGTAATTTTTGTTATAAAATTTTATAACGAATTATAAATAAATGTCTTTTGGTTGGTTATTAAATTGAAGAAGTAGTAAAATGAAGAAGTATCTTTCAAAGATCAGAAATGTATAAGTCGTAAGCAGCCGCCTCCAAAAAGACAAGAGATAAATCGAGCGTTTGCTGTCCATTTCATACTCAGCTTATAACTACCCCGTCTTTCTCACACCCATTGAAAAAAAGAAAAAGCTCAAAACAGAATAAAAACGCACATCGAATGTAAAGTCAAATAATTTTCGATAGCCTTTTAAGATTCAAACTGAATTTTAAAATCGATTCTATTTGAATCAGGAAACGTCTATTGTGCGTCAAACGCAAATCAAAAAATTCACTTTCTCCGTTGCTATGGTTGACCTAGTGGAATTTCCCCTATTAGAAAAGGAATTTTCAACTTGTAAATAATTTTGAAATATAAATTGATGCATGCCGTTCAACGAAAAAGGATCGAATAACTTATAAAGAGGCGGGTAAAATATTTTCAATAATAATAAAATATTCCCAGCTATTATTATCATACAAAATAAAATTCAACAATGACGAATATTACGAAAAAAAGAGAAGGCGGGAAAAAAAAATTCGTTTCATATCATAGTCGAGAGTTATTCACTGTAAGATAAAAACTTAACATCTTCACCGGAAAAAAAAAAAAAGGAGATGGTGTGATCTCTCAAGGCTTATTGACATCTGTTAAGTCTTGTCTTGAAAACTTTCAATCTCGAGGAGAGGAAAAAAAAAAAAATTTAAGGGTCGGGATTTTTCGTGGCAAAAGGTCGTTATAAGAACTTTTTTTTTCCTTCTTTCAGGAAATTGGTCAGTTTTTAGTTAAAAAAAATTGGTTGTCCTTTTTTTTTTTCTAGAACCGTAAAGTATACTCCCTCTGTTCCAAATTACTTGTTACGTATCTTTTAAATGTTCGCCGCTTTTTATGCTTTTGATTGGAACTCAAATTGTAGGTACCATTTGAAGTATCAACACAAACACTTTATCACACCACGCCCCCGCCTTCCATTCCACCCCCTCCCTTAAAAAAATTAATTAATAAATGCAAGGGAAAAAAAATCGACCGTAGGGAAAAATTTCGCCCCGCTTCACACAGGTCGGAGAAAATTAAAACCATGAGTGGAAGTGATAAAGGCCATGACTCCAAACAAGACTATGGCGTGGAAAAATTTTTTCCAAAGGTTACTCCCTTTAAAAAAAAAAAAAAAAATAAATAAATAAATAAAATTGGGGGGGAGTGGAAGTGATTTTTTCAAATCCATCAGATGGTAACGAAACTTAGGGGTCGTTGATTTCGATTCTAAAATTCAAGATGGCGGATCCAATATGGCCGACCACTTTTTACAAATCGGGGTTATTATGACCAAAATTTGTCTAGAGGGGGAGGGGAGGGAGGGGGAGGGGGTTCTAGGGGATGCTCATTAAAGTTTTGAAATCAAATTTGAGAAATTCAAGATGGCGGATCCAATATGGCCGACATTTCTACAAATCAGGGTTATGACCACCAAAATTTGTCTTGGGGGGTTCTCGGGGTCGCTCATTTCGGTTTCAAAATCGAATTTAAGAAATTCAAGATGGCGGATCCAATATGGCCGACATGTTTGCAAATCAGGGTTATTACCGCCAAAATTTGTCTTGGGGGAGTTCTCTGGGTCGCTCATTTCAATTTTGAAATCAAATTCGAGAAATTCAAGATGGCGGATCCAATATGACATATTTACAAATCGGGGTTATTACGGCCAAAATTTGTTTTGGGAGCTTTCAGAGTCGTCCTTTTTGGTTCTGAAATCGAATTTCAGAAATTCAAGATGGGAAAATTACATAAATACTGTATTTAATTCAAAAAAGTATAAAATTATAAGTTCTCGCTTTCGTTTAGGACTCTTCGCGATTTTCAGCGCCTTTTCATCTTCATCATATTTTAAGTTCTGTATTGCGGCCCTTGTATTGTAATATATTACTTCTCAAATCCTACTAATTCCATTACCGGAAATCCCAAGCAGAATTTCTATTAGGAAAAATAACATTCAACAACAAATAAGTATCAATTTCCCCATTCGCCCAATGCTGCATGTGCAAACACCGGACTCGGCTCCCCAATTTCCAGGTCTCACTATCCCGTATAAAATATGTCAATACAAAATGAAATCGTCATTCAGAAACAATTTTAGTACAACAAAGCAGGAGGGAAAAAAAAGCGAAGCGAAAAGGAAAGGAAAACGATCATAACAATGAAAAAATATAACATGAATGCAAAAGCCGATAGAAAACAGCAAATACTTTTTATTATTTTCCCTGCGAAAAAAAAAAGAGATCAAGAGAAGAAAAACGAATACAGGGAAAACCATAAAGAAAAAAAAAAAAAAAAAAAAAAGAAGGAGAAAGTTTTGTAGTTGTAGTTTCTTCATGTTTCCAACAACAACTGCTCATTTCAACCCCATTTCGTAAATCCTTATAGCTCTTTTTTTTTCAGTTTCTTCTTCTTATTTTTCTTCGTCCTTCACTTCTTTGCTAAACTTTGCCTACTTCATTTAGTTTAACATGTCAATAAATCGATTTCGGATGTAAAAAGTGAAAAAGAAGGTACTTTTGGAAAACCCCTTTACTGCGAAAGATAGAGGACGTCGTGAAACGGGCGTTCCCAAAAGACCCATTACTCAGAGCATTATACCGAAAACACTTTGCGATAACATGCACCACACACAAGAAAAACATTGAAGTAGATGAAGAGATTCTTTTCGTTTTCTTAATGTCTTTTTTTTTTTTTTTTTTTTTTTTTCTGGGGTGCCGCTGTGCGAACTCCCCATACAAAAATCCAACGGCGCGTTGATGATCCACGCAATACCGAGGACCGGGGGGTTCCACACTCGGCGTGTTTTTGTTTTTTGCGATAAAATGAAAAAGGTAAACGGTTCCCGTAATTAGAACTGTCGTCATTTTAAGTATGAAGAATGAATGTGATGTCAAGGGTGACAATGCGTTTCATCCCACCCAGATGGGGCGCCGGTTTTCTTATCACATGCGAATGCGAACTCGTGTTTACCATCATTTTAATTTACCATCCCCCTTTTTGCAATAATATACCTGAGTACCGCACGCTGTTATTGCATATTTGTTTTAACTTATCAAAACAGAGTTGATTTAACAGAATAACTAAAGGGTATCGCTTCGTTTTCGTTTGTGTAGCTCGGGACTCACAAAACTGCTATTGCTTATTTGTCGGAAGTAGGGCAAAAGGGAAAGGGAGTTTGAGTTTGGTTTGATTTCGTTTCTACGCTTCAGGGTTGTACTTTTTCATTTCTATAGAGATTCCAGCGAGTATCTAGAGATTGTGGATCGAATTCGAAGAACAATAAGTGAAAAGTCGGAGAGGTATGGAAGGGGACAGGGCAGGAAAATTGGGAAAACTGATACCGTGTCAGACGTGTCCCACAGAAAGAATAATCCATCAATCCAACACCAAGGATAGCCCAGGCAAAATTAAAGTGGAAAATGATCGAACGAGCGTGGTGGATGAATAATTACACTGAGGACTGGCATAATAGTCTGTAAATATAGTATCCGGAGACTTTTAAGAACTATTCAAAAAGTCTTATGCAAATGAAACGAGATGTAGTTTGAACGATAATATGACAAAAAAAAGGGTTCCAAATTGAATCAATAGTATCTCAGATAGCAAAGTCTGGCCAGTCCCGAGACGTCTTCAGGACGTCATGAGGATATTTATTGGACGTCCATTGGATTTACCTATGCTCTCTTCTTCTTCTTAGTCCTTAACCCGATTATGAGCGTGTGGTGATCTCTCACATACACCTGTGCGTGCGCTCACAGGCATATGGGACCTGACGTTTAACGCCGGTTTCCGAACGGATATATTTGAGATTTACGAGGCAATTACCGCTCGGTAGTTTGCCATTGACTAACGAGGGGTGGTGACCATTGATTATCTGACTAGCTCACTAGTTTTGGCCAGAAAAAAAATTTCTAGCTGTGAACTAGGATGGAAACACGACGCGTCTCATCTCACGACAGAGTCGAGTGCGCTATGAACTAGGCTATTGTATCACCACTTATGTGGTGATACCATCACCTTACCTTTGCCCGCACTGATCCAAAAAGCGTCCTTTACACGTCCTATGGATATCCCATGGATTTGGATATTCTGTGAATATCTACTGGACAATCCACAGGATGTCCTCTCTCTCTCTCTCAATCCAACATCGTGACCGATGTGTGGTGGTCGATTTCAAGCGTCCGGGATGTTGCGAGTCACTCACTTCACAATACCTCTCCAATTGTCCGGGTCATTGGCCAGTCTGCGCGCTATCCTAGGTTTGACTCCCGTCAATTTAGACATTAGTTCTGTCCATTTAGTTGGCGAACGTCCCCTTTCCCTTTTGTTTTCCCGTTTACCTTGTACCAGGAGTCTCTCCATCGCTATCATGACGAAAGATGTGGCCCAATAACTTGAGGATCCGGCAATACGTCCCGGGCGAGAGCCACTGAGTCGGCTTGATCTCATTTAAGACAGACGCGTTGGTCCTCCTAAGTGCCCAGGGTATTCGGAGCGGCCTTCTCCAAATCCACATTTCGAAAGCATCTGCTCGCTCCCTATCACTAGCGCGAATCACCCAGGTCTCAGACGCATAGGAAAAGACGAGAAAAACTAAGGCATTCGCCAGAGCTATTTTGGTTTTTTGGTAATATTTTTATTTTTCCAGATTTTAGTAAGATCGATCAAGGCAGTGCGATCAATCGCGGTACGACTGGTGCAATCGCGGTACATGCTCACATCTTCCGGATTTATTAAGTAACGAACCGAAGTAGACAAATTTATCAACTACGTCGAATTTTCCAATTTTCGCAGGCTGTGGCCTCATCTCAACAGGATGTCCAATGGATTGAAAATGCTATCTGGGATGGAAGAGACTAATTTCTGGTCAAAACAAAAAAAAAAATTTCAAGTCTGACTTCCTAACAGAAATCTGGATTCCCATCCCATCCCAACCAACCCTCGAAATAAGGGTTGGGTAAAAGATTTCCGCAGACATTATAAATCAAACAAAAAGCAAAACCCAAAACGGAGGATAAAACCATTTACTTTTTTTCCACATCCTTTTCAAAAAATATTAGGAGCCCACACAAAAAAAACTGAAGCAGGTATTAAGCTCGCCCCACCCAACTTATATTAATCTTCGTAATTAGTAAACATACAATGCCTTTTCATCGCTAATAGGGTATAAATGACCAACTCGTTATCGATCCTTCGGTAGATAAATATTACTAATGTGCTGATGAAAGCATAAATGACATTAACTTCATTATTGTAAACGCGACCTTTAAATGTCGTCGATTTTAAGTAACTTTTTTCGAAATGTAAAAAAAAAAAAAAAAAAAAAATGAAATTCGATCACAAAGGTCGCTTTTCAAAGGAAACCTTACAAATTTCTTTCCTGAAAATAAAGAAAGCATTCTTTCAATATTTAAAAACGGAGCTATATTTCTTTAAAAAAAAAAAAAATAAAAAAGTAATTCCCACTAGGATCTTTCTATTTCAAAAGAGGAAATAATATCCGGGGCAACAACAACAACAAAAAAAGCCTAACGTGCTCATTTTTTTCCCTTCTTTCGAAATCTTACCCCCCGTCGCTTAAAGCTACTTCAAAGACTTTTTTTTTTTTTTACTTATATACAAAAAACATATATAAAGAATAATTTTCTTAAAGGAGGGCGGCGAAAAAAAAAAAAGAAAGTTAATGAATAATTCAAATTGCGATGGCAACGTCGCGAAGGCAGCCTGCCAAAGAGCCGAAGGGAAGGGTACGGAAAGGGGTAAGAAAAAAGAAATTTTTCGTGGAAAGGCAAAGCATGCATGCAGAATTTAATGCAGTAATTATCCACGATAAATAAGTACGTAGCGTAAACAACATGGGGAAAGAGTTTGGATTATTTTTTTTTCCTCTGCTTGCCTTCTTCCTCCTTTTATTTAAAAAATAAAAGTGAGAAAAAAAAAGCTATTAAGGAAAATGGTAATGTACAAGTCAGTTTCGGTCCGAAGATCGTATTTCTTTTTTTAACGTCCCGTCGGGAATAAAAAGAAAGTTCACAAGAGATGACAATGTCTAAGTATCTGATTTATTACGGGCTGATTCGTATTCGAGGTCCGAACTGGATTATGAAAAAAAAAAAAATGGGGCCAAGGAAAAAATTAGATTGGAATTATTTGCTTTCCGATTTTTTATAGAGAAATCAGTATTTCCGGAGTAAAATTATTCCGCCAAATTTGTCGGGCGTCCTGCCTGGAGATTTCGCCCGGGATTTCCCGACTCCGGAAATTCCCGGGATCCCTAGAAAATTTTCAATTTCAAAATTCCGGGATTCAAGTTTTTTACAATTTTTCACTCGTTTATTTCAATTCCGGGAAGGTTCCCGAAAAATCCCAGGAAGTCTAGGGATTTTCAGAATTTTTTAATCCCGATTTTCGGGATTAAAATTTTCGCTTTTCAAGTCGTTTTTAATTTTTTTTTTTTAAATAAAGAAATGATGATTTTCGGCGTAAAATTATTCTGCCAAATTAGTTCGACGTCCTAGAGATTCCGCCCGGGATTTCCCGACTCCGAAAATTCCGGGATCCCTAGAAAATTTTCAATTTCAAAATTCCGGGATTCAAGTTTTTTACAATTTTTCACTCGTTTATTTCAATTCCGGGAAGGTTCCCGAAAAATCCCAGGAAGTCTAGGGATTTTCAGAATTTTTTAATCCCGATTTTCGGGATTAAAATTTTCGCTTTTCAAGTCGTTTTTAATTTTTTTTTTTTAAATAAAGAAATGATGATTTTCGGCGTAAAATTATTCTGCCAAATTAGTTCGACGTCCTAGAGATTCTGCCCGGGATATCCCGATCCGGAAATTCCCGGGGTCCCTAGAAAATGTTTAATCCCGCAATCCCGGGATTCAAATTTGTCGGGATTTTTAATTCCTGAGAAAGTTCCCGAAAACCCACGAAAAATCCCGGGAACTCCAGGGATTAAAATTTTTCGCAAATTTACCCGTCGTTTTTTCTTTTATTTTATAAATAAAAGGTACACCAGAGTGGGTGGTACCTAGGCAGGAAGCACTATAGAGTGTGTGGTACCTAGGCAGGAAGCACTCTAGAGTGGGTGGTGCCGAGGCAGGAAGCACTCTAGAATGTGTGGTACCTAGGCAGGAAGCACTCTAGAGTGCTATAGTGTGTGGTATCTAGGCAGGGAGCACTCCAGAGTACTTAGGCAGGATCTAGGCAGGATGCACTCTAGATTGCGTGGTACCTAGGCAGGAAGTACTCTAGAGTGTGTGGTACCTAGGCAGGAAGCACTTTAGAGTGGGTAGTGCCTAGGCAGGAAGCACTCTAGAGTGATTTCCGGTCTAAAATTACTCTGCAAATTGGTTGGACGTCCTAGAGATTCCGGCCGGGATTTCCAGACTCCAAAAATTCCCGGAATCCCTAGAAAATTTTCAGTACCAGAATCCCGGGATTCAAATTTTCAGGACTATTCCCATCGTTTTTTAATTGCGGGGAAAATTCCCGAAAATCACGGGAAATCCCGGGAATTTCTAGGGATCTGAATTTTCCGAATCCCAGGAAATGAATATTTTTTTTTTTAAAAACGGGAAATTTCGAATCCCGGATTCAAAAATTTTCAGGGAAATCAGAATATCTAGGACGTCCTTAGCGGTATCCCATCAAAGCTGAAGAAATTTTAAAATGGTAATTCGTTACAGCTAAGGACTATGATCGGAACTAGGGGGATGCGGGTCTTTTGTGTATTACGTAACGCCTGGAGGAGGGGTGGGGGTTGGGGGTCAAAGGAGATGATACGTCTCGAGATTTTAAAAAATTTCGAAAATTACTGTAGATCCTAAAAAAAAAAAAGGGCATAAAAAGCCAAAATTCGATCTTCCTCATGTAAATGCAACCAGTGTTCTTGACAAACGAGTGGTGAAAAAAGTTAATATTTACTTTCTTCTTTTTTTTTTTAACAGTAAAAAAAATATATACATATAAATATACCGGACTTTTTGCTTGCCGTGGTTAACGGAGCATTCATTTTAAAGGCAGCGGTTTAACTTCTTGAACTTTTTCCTCTTGTTTTTATTTATTATCACGAGTCCAGATAAATTGCGTGTGTGAGCTCTGGACGGGAGAACCGGTGATTCGAGGGGGGGGGGGGGTGGATTTTCGTTTTCCCTCTAAATTTGTGCAATATGCAACAAACAACAAGGATTAAAACCCATCATCCCTTTTGTAATTAGTCATAATTTAAATCCTAAAACTTGCCAGCGAAAACGGAATCCGTTTCGTAGCAAAAATCTCTTTTCCCTCTATATATATACAATTTTGTTTTCCCTCCCACAGTATTAACGCGTTCGCGTTTTCAACAATATAATTTATAACCTGTTATCAAGATAGACAAACAATAGGAACTTATATTGAAATGTTTCTTATTTTCGATTTCTCTGTATATATATATATTCCGAATTCAATCCTTTCTGTATTGATTATTGTTTTGCTGGTTATTGTTTAATCCGGGGGATTGAAGATTTTCGTTCACCTTCCTTTTTACAATCGAAAAGCCGATTTCGAACCTTTTGAAGGAATTAAAACAAAAGAATGCAGTGCTATAAAAATTTAAGGGAAAAATCTGCCACCGGGTTACCGTAAGGTTCGTGCCACAAACCCATCGATAGGATCTAGTGAGAGGGTAAATTAGGCCGAATATTAGGGTCTAAATTAAAGGGGATGGGAGTGCTGATTCAGTTTCTATTTTTTTGGCAGAGAATAAATTATCCGAATGATAAATGAAAAATCGTAGGTCAGTAGCCTTTTTTCTTCTTTTGATTCTTGAGAACAAATTTACTAAGTTTTATTACGTTATCGTCCACGCATGTTATTGACGCGTATAATATCTTGTCATGTATTTTGCATTATCCTTAGATATTAACCCCTGTACTACGTCAGTCATAAAGTACGTGACATTTAATTAAGATAAGACGTATTCCGATGGACGCATTATATACGCTCCATGCAATTTGAAACATGTCTTCCTTAGTTCACCGATGTCTTCCTTACGTAAGAACATGTTGAGTAGGGTGGGCCGAAAATCTAAAATTCTGGATTTTCAAAATGCCTGATAGCGCAATCGCTGCGTTTTATCATTTGTAAAAATTATTTCCTTTTTGAATTTTCTTTTTTTAAATGGCGTCTTGAGGTTTCGCAAGAGGGCCAAAGTTTTGGAAAACTCCACAAGGGATGAAAATTCGACTATTAGATATTTGTGAAAAAAGTTTTCGTTTCCTATCGGATTTTTAACGCAGATTTCGAAAATGAAATCGGTTTGCGTCTAACTATTTTTGCTCTTGCGATACAGGCCAAATGTGGCATAAAAATGGCAAAAATATGAAATTTTAATATTTTTATCACATTTTTTACGATATCTCAAGAAAAAAAATAGTTAGACGCAAACCGATTTCATTTTTGAAACCTACATTAAAAATCCGAGAAGGAACGATACTTTCTTCAGAAAAGTCCAAAAGTCGAATTTTCATCCCTTATGGAGTTTTCCAAAACTTTGGCCCTTTTTGCTTTCGCCATTTTAAAAAAAATTTCAAAAAGGAAAAAAATTTTACAAATGATAAAACGCAGCGATTTCGCTATCAGGCATTTTGAAAACCCAAAATATTTGATTTTCGACCCACCCTAATGTTGAGTATGTTACCCTCGAGTTACCCTCGGTTATCCTCAAATTCCTGAAATCAGGAAATTCCGGAATTGTCCAAAACAATTTTTCAACAAAATTTTTCAGAAAAGGAAAAAACGGAGCCTTTTGTTCGTTTATGGGTTATTTAAAATTTTCTAAATGTCTCAGTGTACCTGTTTTTCTAGTCAAGGTAGTACTATTTACCAGGTTAAGTTAAGCATCACAATATCAATGGTATTTTAATGTATTTTCTTTTAGTTTGTAGCCTCCGAAGATGACTTAAATGTCATCAAAATGTAAATGAGGGTAGTCTCCTCGCCTGCATAATTTTTCAACAATTTTTGTAGTTGGGTTGCCCACCACAAGGGGTCGTCCATGTATTACGTAACACGAAATAGGCCACTTTTTGATCCCCCCCCCTTAAAAAAAAGGAAAAAAATCACTCCTCTTTTCACTAGGGGGTCAATGCGATTAAAGGTTTAAAGTCAAAAAAATTTTCAGTTTCATGATGAATTTTAATCAGTTTTTACGAGTTTGAAAAAAAAATTTAATTTAATTTTTTAATTTTGAAAAGTAACCGAAAAAAAATTATTTTTTAAGAGTGAAATAAAATTGAAATAATTTTAATATTAAAATAAAGGAACAGGCACCCTAAGAGGTACGCAGGGTTGCTGTTTAAAACATTTTTTAATAAAAAACAGTTTAAAACGTTTTATATTATTTTCCCATGTTTTAAAACGTTTTAAAACGTCTTTTATTCGGCCTGGTTTTAAAATTAAAATATTAAAATATTAAAAAAAAAAGGTTTTAAAACATTAGTAGGGTCGGGTCGCCTAAATGTAAACACTCCCGAAATGTCAACACCCCTTATTTTTTCCTAAGTAAAAAGCGTTTTCGGCCCAAAATGTAATGAAATGTGTTCTTTGTTTCATAATCTTCCTTCAAAAGCCTGATTTCCCCCCGAAAAATGTTTACTGTTTTTCTTATAACGTATTTAAAAAAATACGAATTTTTTTCTCGGTAAAACTCGTCTTGTGGATTTTTTTCGAATATTTATTTTGAACGAAAGACACATTAAAAAAAATTGAAATTCCACTCATTTACTTACATGTTAATGAAGTTTATGTTACCGACTTACATTTCAAGTAATATTAAAGATTTTAACGTTTTTTTCTTAAATTTCCGCAAAAGATCGAAAATCAAGAAGATGTCCGACATGTCAACACGCCATTTTGTCCATTTGATTGTTATGTAAATAAAAGAATTTTTCGGGATTTTTTGTTATTTAAAAAAAAAATGTAAAATTATTTCTGTGAGCATTGATTTGTAAAAGTGGTATGTATTACTATTAGAGGGATGATGTAGCATTCTGGAGAGATAAATTTTGAACTGATTTCTCTTCACGGAGAGCCGTCTGGTGAACGTTTACATACAGGTTCATTTTTATGAAAAACAGGTAAAATCAAACCGAAATGTCAACGCTATTATATCAACCCTCTAAGCAAAATTTTAAAGTAGTACCTGCATCACATATTTACTTAATGTCTTGAAGAACACATTGGGCCGTTGGATCACTTTTTAAAACGTAATTTTTTGTAAGAAAAAAATATTTGAAAATGCCATGTCCGAAATGGCGGAAAGTGTTTACATTTAGGCGACCTGACCCTATGTCTCCATTGGTGATTTAATTACATGATGTAATTAATTACAGAATGCAATTAAATGGTTTACAAAGGTGCTAATTTGTTTTTTCAAATCTTTGGAGCTGGATATCCTTTTTTATAATGCGGATCCAACCAACTAAATCGAAAACAACGATTTAGTACCTTCGAAAATCATTTAATTACATCCTGTAATTAATTACATCATGTAATTAATTCACCAATGGAGACATACTACATGTTTTAAAACACATTCAAAATGTTTTAAATTCGTTTCTATTTTTATTCAAATTTTTAAAACGGTGTTTTTTATTCAAATGTTTTAAAACGTTTTAAAACACCGTGTTTTAAACCAATTTGTTTTAAAACAATCACCCCTGGCGTACGGCATCAGGGACAACCACTGGGGGAAGAGGAGGGTCAAAAACAGGTTTCAATCGGTTGAAATACGACTCGTTCGACACTCTCAGCTTGCCGAACGGGTAACTGAGCCCATGGGCGGACAGCCCGTGCAGCCGGATCAGCCAAAGGGAAGGCTAATGTTTCGTCTTCCATATAACATGTTATATGTTTAATATAATATGGCTAATGTTTCGTCTTCAATAACATAATTATTTTCGGAATAAAATAATTATTTTCGGAATTGTTCACCTCTAAAATATTTTCCCGGAATAAATGCATTTTTAACTTATCGGAATTATTGTTTCGGAATTAATGCATTCGGAATTATTTAGTCGGAATTAATCGATTCGGAATTATGCCAGACAACCAGCTTTTTTATTTTCTTCTAACGCTTCCCGAGTTTTTCTATTTATGTTTTTATTTATTTTCGAGCCTTTGTCAAATTAAAAATACAAGAAATAAACCGAAAATGCGGAAAAATCTGAAAAATATTATAACTCAAAATAATTGGCAATTTAAGAACCATATTGCCGCCTTTAAAAAATCAGTTGAAAAGTGGTGTAGTGGATAAAGGCGGCCGGCAAGTCGACCTCAAGGCTCGGGTTCTATTCCAAAACATTAATTTTTTTTTTTCCTTTTTTCCTCATGAAAAATGTTTGAAAAAAGAGCCTATAAAGTCCGCATATGCTAAATATAGTCAAGCATAAAATTAATATATTGCTCAGTTAAAAATTTTAATTATAAAAATTTATAAAAAGTTATAAAATTTTATAACGCACTTTTTCTTGGGTCAATCTCAATCTCTAATTTTTTTCGGCATTCCTCTAAACATTCCTAGAGAATCCCAAAACTGCCTAGGAATTCTTTTAACAATCCCCCACTTCCGAAAGATTTATAAAATTGTGCGATTTTATAAACTGAACACAACAGATATAACGTTTTCCCAACTTAAAATGAAATTAAATCGTCCGTCGAGCATCATTACCAGCAAAAAAAAAAAAAAGACATAAAATGAATAAAATCATCCAACTCCTCGGAAAAAAAAAAATATCTTCTCTAGATTATACCGTCACTTGAACAGAAAAAGACCTTTTCTAACGTGACTAGGTTAGATTTACCATTGAAATATGGTCCCAACAGAAGGAGAAAAAAAAAAAAGGAAGACGAAAAAAAAAAAATTTCAAATTAGAGGCGAACTAGTTAGAAGAACAACGTCTAAAAGCATAAGATATCCTGAGAGAGGTATTGAATGTCAGAGCCAGAGACACTTGAGAAGGTGACAAATAGTCTTTTGGAATGAGAAATAGTCGCCAATCACATTCCGAATGACACTATTTGTCAAGACGTAAACCGGCTCATTTCATATTTCTTATCCTTTTTTTTTTCTTATATTTTATTTCTCTCAGCTTCTTCCCTCTTGCGGCCGAGTTTTAAATTTAAAAAGATAGACAGGTTGCTATTGCTCGGAAAATGAAACTAATCAAACGGACGAAAACGAAAACTCACAAGATGATTAATGATGGGAACGGAAAAAGAAGAAGGAAGAAAAAAAAAAAAGGGTGACGTGATATAAATCGGGATTAGAAAAGAAAAACTGGAGAAAAAAAAAAAAGGAAGACGGAAAAAAAAAAAAATTTCAAATTAGAGGCGAACTAGTTAGAAGAACAACGTCTAAAAGCATAAGATATCCTGAGAGAGGTATTGAATGTCAGAGCCAGAGACACTTGAGAAGGTGACAAATAGTCTTTTGGAATGAGAAATAGTCGCCAATCACATTCCGAATGACACTATTTGTCAAGACGTAAACCGGCTCATTTCATATTTCTTATCCTTTTTTTTTTTCTTATATTTTATTTCTCTCAGCTTCTTCCCTCTTGCGGCCGAGTTTTAAATTTAAAAAGATAGACAGGTTGCTATTGCTCGGAAAATGAAACTAATCAAACGGACGAAAACGAAAACTCACAAGATGATTAATGATGGGAACGGAAAAAGAAGAAGGAAGAAAGAAAAAAAAAAGGGTGACGTGATATAAATCGGGATTAGAAAAGAAAAACTGGAGAAAAAAAAAGACCGAGAAATCGTTTGTCGAATTTTGATGAAAACTACGTGGTTTCATTTTTTTAAATTTTCGATTAATAAAAAAAAAACCGCATGCGGTTAGTGTTGCGAAATGATAGGTATTCCGCAAAGTCAAGAGTATATTTCTGGGAATTTAAATAAATTCCCATAGATTTATTTTTGAATGATCCAATATAGAGTGAGAGATCAGGATTCAATAGGAATTTAATAAAAATGAAGATTGCGATGATACTGAGTTTTGTAAAACGTATTGGCCAATTAAAAACTACAAGTTTCTAATTTTAAAAAAAAGGGGGGGGGCTCCCGGAAAAAAATTCAGAGTTTAATTCGAATAAGATTATTTGGAACATACGGTAGGTAGCTTTGTTTACTTGTTAATCATATTAATTCTATTTTTCTATTATTTTCAGATTATTTCCAATATTACTTAATTGATGATTTCGTTCCCTTTATTTTGATATTCTTTTACTTTATTCTCGGGATGGGTGGAACGAAATTAAAAAATATTTAATTTTTTAATCATGTTCCACCCATCCCGAGAGTAAAGTAAAAGAATTTTCATTCCAAGTGTTTTGAAAGTCTCCATTTTGACTTTGTTTTCTGCTCCGGAAGTAGAACATTTCGCGGTTCTTCAACTGACCTCGAAAGTAAACAATTCAGGGATAGCGCCTGAAAAGAAATTACTTTCGAGATCACTTAACAGAAAATGGCGTCTGTCGACTGTCTCGCAGCAAAAAAAAAAAAAAAAAAAAAAAAAACAGCTGGAACCAATCATTTCAGTTGAAATGAAAACTATTTTTCTCTGCTGCGAATCGAACGCTCGATATCTCGAAGTCTCGACCGTTTGCCGCGCCGAGCGAAGCGAGGCGCGCAAATTCGGTCTCGACCTCGAAATTTCTCGCTTTCGATTCTTTCCGAGAAAAATACTATTCCAATATTAACAGAAGAGCCTCAGGAGGCCCAAAATTAGTCTATACGATTTCACTTCAGACTCCAGCTACCGGGAATCTGTATCATTATTAAAGTGTCCCTTATTTTGGCAATTTTCGAATTTCAAATCTCTTACCCTCAAAAATGGTTCTTCTTGGTGTATTAATAATCCCGAATTTTTTAAAAATTTTTTACACAACGGGAAGAGACTGAGTCAAAATCCCGACATTCTAAACCCCGACACTGAAAATCGGGGTTTTGCTTTTTCCTTTTTTATTATATTCTATTTTTTATTTATTTCAAATTTTTATAAATATTTTTTCCGGAAATTCCCGGGATCCCTAGAAAATTTTCAATCCCGCAATCCCGTGATTCAAGTTTTCCGGGATTTTTTCTGTCTTTTTTTTTTTTCACTTCCAAGAAAATTCCCGAAAACCCACGAAAAAGCCCCGGAATTCCAGGGATTTCCTGAAATTTTTCAATCCCGATTCCAGGGATTACGTTTCTTCAATTTTTCCCGTCGGATTTTCTTTCGTTTATAAAGAACTGGTCATTTTCTGGCTAAAATTATTCCGTTAAATTGGTTAAACGCCCAAGAGATTTTTCCCGGAATTTCCCGTCCTAGAATACATTTCCTTTTTTTTTTTTTTTGAAATTTTGCCCGGGATTTCCCATCTCGGAAATTCCCTGGATCCCTAGAAAATTTTTAATCCCTCAATCCCGGAATTGAAGTTTTCCGGGATTTTCCCATCAATTTTTTTTCACTCCCGGGAAAATTCCCAAAAACCCACGAAAAACCCCGGGCATCCCAGGGATTTCTAGAAATTTTTCAATCCCGATTCCCGGGATTACGTTTTTGCAATTTTTCCCGTCGTTTTTTCTTTCTTTTATAAAGAACTGGTAATTTTCTGGCTAAAATTATTCTGTTAAATTGGTTAAACGTCCTAGAGATTCTGCCCGAGATCTCCAGTCTTAAAATACATTTTTTTTTTTGAAATTCTGCCCGGGATTTCCCGTTCCGGAAATTCCCGGGATCCCTAGTAAAATTTCAATCCCGCAATCCCCCTAATTCAAGTTTTCCGGGATTTTTCCCGTAGTTTCTTTTTCACTCCCTGGAAAATTCCCGAAAATCCACGAAAAATTCCGGGAATTCCAGAAATTTTTCAATCCCTATTCCCGGGATTAGATTTTGCAATTTTTCCCGTCGTTTTTTCTTTCTGATATAAAGAACTGGTCATTTTCTGGCTAAAATTATTCTGTTAAATTGTGTAATATAGTTGGCAACACCTTTCGTTTTCTTATTAAGAAATTCTTGGACTTGCTCACTTGCGAATAGCAGCTCAAAAGAGAAAAATGCAACGAATGAAAGTAAAAATAAGGAAAATGATGCCTCAAGCTCAAAGCCGGCTTCTAAAAAGACAGATGATAAGAGAAAAGCAGATGTGCAAGAGGGAACTGGAAATTGTCAAGCTCAAGAGAAAAGTGCAGCCAATGAAAGTAAGAAAGAAATTAATGCCCCAAGCTCAAGCTCAAAGCTGGGTTCTAAAACGAGAGGAGCAGTGCTCAAAAAGGGAAGTGTAGATGGTTCAGTTCCCAGTGACTGTTTTTTTTAGGGATAAAACGTGTAATTCCTGTAATAAAGTGGGACATATTTCTCCCACATGTGAGCAAGTCCAAGAATTTCTTAATAAGAAAACGAAAGGTGTTGCCAACTACACCACAAATTGGTAAAACGTCCTAGAGATTCTGCCCGGAATTTCCCGTCCCGGATATTCCCCCGATTCCTAGAAAATTTTAGACCCAGCAATCCCGGGATTCAAATTTTTCGGGATTTTGCAGGTCGTTTTTAAATTCTTGACAGAATTCCCGAGAAACCACGGGAAATCCCGGGAATTCCCCGGTGAATTTTAATTTCCCGAATCCCGGGAGGCCATTTTTTCCCCAAAACCGGAAAATCCCGGGGTTCCCCGGCGAGTTTTAATTTCCCGAATCCCGGGAGGCCATTTTTTCTCAAAAACGGGAAATTCCGAATCCCGGATTCACAAATTTTCCGGGAAATTAGAATCTTTATTTTTTTTTTTTAATACCCGACCAAAACCTTGGGGGGCAAAATCCCGACATTAGAAGTATTTCTAGCCGGAGTCGGGCTTTGGTAGCGGGTGTACAGCGATTTTATTTTTAAAAAAAGATTTTATCTAGTCATTAACGTTTATAATGCCATAATCCGCCCTATAGTCACGTACGGCTGTGACACTTGGAGCCTTACCGTCCGCGCTCAAGAGAGGTTGCTGGTATTCGAAAATAAGGTCTTACGCCGAATTCTAGGCCCTAGAAGGGATCCAACTACTGGCAGGGTGCGCATGCGTTCAAATGACGAGATCCGAAGGCTCACTGGGCAACCTTTAATCACTAGTGTGATTAAGTCCCGAAGGCTCAAGTGGGCGGGACATGTCGCTCGCGCACCTCCGCCATGATATGTCCGACAGGTCTTGGGAGGGCAGACCGACGAGTCCCAGACCTCAAGAAAGACCACGGATCAGGTGGGAAGATAACGTGGCGGCAGATGCGAGAAGGTTGGGAGCGTCCGACTGGCGAGTTGCCTGCCAGAAGAGGCCCGATTGGAAGAAGGTTTATAGCGCGGCGATAGGGCTCCAGGTCCTGTAAAAGCCAGGTGTGTGTGTGCGCGTGATTAACGTTTATTAATGTTTAAACAGTTTTTTAAAACAATAAATTATAAATATAAATATAAATATATTTTTTTTTAAGTGCTATTTTTCGAAACCCCGTCATCTTAAAAATCAAAAAAATTTTAAAAATTAAAAATAAAATAAAATATAATAAAAAGCGAAACCCCGACATTAGAATTCGGGACTTTGAATGTCGGAGTTTTGCTAGGGTCCCGACGGGACAGGGGAAGTTCTTCCCGGACGGGTCCCGAAAATCCCGAAGGAAAGTTAAGCTTAAAGTTCCAAAAATTGCCATGAGAAAAAAATCGACAATTTCTTTTTTCGCGAAAAAAATGTGGCTTCTTATCGCAAATTTTCCATAGATCACGAATCTGAAATCCGTTCTTCTTATATCAGGCCCAGTTTTTGATCTAGAGGTCAAAATACGAGTGAAACTGAGGAATTGGTATGTTTTTTTACTTCACCACGTTTTTTTACAAATATTTTGGTTTTTAGCTCAAAAACCTGATACGTAATATATACTATTGGTCACCTTATCAGACTTAAAAAGATAAATACGTTTAAAAAAAATAAAACTTACGGTACATGTCGATGCTGACGTCCGTCGTCAAAGGCGAAACGATATCGTTATTCACTGCTTGACACTTATACACTTTCCCCGCGTGGCCCCTATCCAATTGGCCTAACACAAGCTCGTTTCTAACTCTACCGCTGGATTCCGCTTGATCCGATTCATCAATTAACACATCACCCATCCACCAAGTCACTTTCGGATGGGGCCAACCCCCCGAAGCCAGGCACGTTACGGCGATAGATGCTCCTTCCATATAAGGCCCTACCATGGGTCTCGTGATCGCTACTCCCATTTCGTTGAATATCGTTAATTTGCTAGGAGGAACTGAAAAAAGAAAAAAAAAAAAGTGAGCATCAAAATCATTTTTTGCTGCACGCAACGAGACGAAGGGTTGTAACTTTGTTCTAAAACCGTTTGTTTGTTATTTACGTCGTTAAAAAAAAAAAAAAAAAAAAAACTTGAATGTGAAGCTTTTAAAAAAAAAAAAAAAACTTTTAACTGCCGTGTTATGGTCTAGAGAAAAAACGAATAAGGTTAAAAAGTAATTGCCGGGATTTTACGACGAGCATTTACGGGAAGTAGGAGGGGGGGGGGGTGCGGGAGGGAAAGTCGGGGGTACCGAGCGAAGAAGGATAAGCCCGGGAGGGTCCTTTTAATAAAATTCAAAAATCGCAGAAACCGTACTGTATCAGACGTTCGAACAGTTGATTCCGATCGTAAACATCCAAACGGAAGAAGCTGCGAAGAATATGTTTTAGAGTAAAGCAAAGTTTGTTTTAAAGTTGTAAAATATTGTTCAAAGTTTGTGAAGTTGGGTTTCTACAATTATGAAGACTAACTTTCAAAAAACAGTTTAATAACAGAACAAAGGCATTATTTAAGACGATTGAAAAGATTTATTATTTACTTCAACGAGAAGAAGGAGAAATCCTTTTTTTTTTTTTATTATGTTTTTTTTTTTAATTTTCTCCTTTAAATTGAGTAAAATTCTTAAAGTAAATATAGCCCGTCTTCGGCTGGGGGAGGTTTTTTCGGGGGAAGGGAATTTTATAGAGACATCGAAGTTGAAACGAAAACGGGAGGCTCTTTGTTCGCTGCCTGGATCGTTTCATTCATTCATTTCGCCCACTAATCGAATAAAGCTGATTCAGTCAAGTGTAATTACTTTGATATAGATTCCGTATCTCTGAGAAATCGGTCCCTGCCAACCCCGACAAGATTGATGGGTCCGGTATTTTTACGCCGTTCGACAATTCCAAAACTATGTTATGCAATCATTTGGAGAAATCGTCCCGACCTATTAGACTAATTACTTCTATTTTTGAAAAGATCACAACTTTATTTACTGAAAGAGTAAAGATTTTTTTTTTTTCTTGAGGGAGACGTAGAAACAAAATCAAATTAGAGGGACATCGGAATCGGAAACGATGACCGAAAATCATAGAACTGGTGCTATGAATAATAAAGATACATTACTAAGCTCTAAGACGACATACAACGCTTTTGTGCTTATACACACACACATAAGGAGTTTACAGGGCATGGAGCCCTATTGCCGCATCACCCACACAGACCCTCTGAGCTTTGAGATATCTACGAATCACTAAAAAAATAGCTATACTAAAGATATCTTATATAAGTCTAATAGAAGGCTATAACAGTATGTAATAGACATCTAGTTTAGTATCTCTTAGATATACTATAGGCGTTTCAGAGATATCCACGATTTTCTGCCTGTTCGACTTTTCATTGTAAGCACATTAAGCATTTTTAGGACTTAAAAAATTAAAAAACAAATATTTGATCATTTTTTAAAATAAGAGAGTAGTTTTAATAAATTAGGTGATTTAATTCATTCATATGTATCGAATTTTTAATTTCAGTAAAACTTTTTTAGAATTTTAAAAAGTAATTAATTTATGTATTTATGTATTATACTTATTAACTAGCATTTAAATCAAAAGTTATCAGTTCTAGAATTATACTGGTACCTTGGCCACTTATATAAAATACTGTAATTTCTCAAATTCAGACAATTTTAAATCTTATAAACTTAAAATTTCTATTTATTTGACTCGCCAACAATAGCATCAAAAATGATGAGCTTAAATACCGAAGATGGTAAAATTTTTAGGTTTACAAGTATATATACTGTATGTGCAATATCGAATCCTACATAAAACAGTAAGTTGAACTAGTCTACTCCCGAAAAAGTCACAAAGTAGTTAAAAAAATATTTTATAAACAACATAGCTACAGCGGTGTAACCGAGCGAAAGTTCTGGTTACGGTACGATAGCCTTTTTATAGCCTTAAAAAAATAACCTGCTATTAGCCGGCTAATAGCGAGGACATTTCGAAAAATAGCTAGCTAATAGATGGCTATTAGCTAGTTATTGCAAAATTTTAGATATCAATTAGATATCCATTTTCAAATGTAGACATCTTACAGACATCCTATTGGAGGGAAAAGGTCTATGTGGGCACAGATAGCACGCCAGGGGGTTCTTTGCTGGCAAGCCGTCCTCCAATCAGGGACTCCCAGCCGACCCGCATCAGCAGACACATTATCTTCCCAACGAAGCCGTGGTATGCCCAAAGGCCGAGGACTCGTAGGTCTGTTATCCAGGACCTGTTTTATATACTGGGTGACATGTCCAGCCCACTTCAGCCTTTTTGATTTGATCACACCAGTGATGTGAGGATGACCAATGAGTTGACGGATCTCGTCGTTCGATCGAATTCTCAAGCCACCCGTTACCGGATCCCTTCTAGGCCCTAGAATAATTCGCAAGACCTTGTTTTCGAACACCTCAAACCTGTTATACGCTCGTACGGTAAGATTCCACGTTTCACAGCCGTAAGTGACCACAGGACGTATCAGGGCATTATAGATACTGATTTTGGCCTTTCTACATAAAGCTCTACTGCGAAGGAGACTGCCTAATGCAAAAAGACATCGATTACCCTTCTGGATACGTGCAGCGACTTCATAATCGGTATCGTTGTCGCTGGTAACGAGAGACCCGAGATACTCGAATTCGGTTACATTCCCAAAACTCAGATCTCCAACGTCCAGAGGTGTCTCTTCCTGCCGGTTTCGCCGGTTTTGTGCTTATACCCGACCAATATGTATCGGCTAAACCGCTGATTCAGAAATTCCTCAAACAAAGCCAGCAGGACAAAATCCATGGCTAGGTTATTTATTATTTTCTTTGATTTTAATCATCATTACAGCCTGATGAATACGGAAATACAAACACCTAGAAGTAAAGTAGTCAATTTTATATTTAAAAAAAAAAAAAAAAAGATTCTAAACCACTAAAAAATGATTATTACTTTACTTATTAAAAATCGAGGGTAATATTCCGTCAGGATTCTTTTTCCTCATAAGCGTTATCCTTTGAAAAGATAACGGTTGAAAATATTATGACGTCTCATCTTAGTTAATTAATTTTGGCAATTCCTCTCTTATCATATTGATAACCTTATATTGCATTGTCGCTTTAAATTTTATAATGTGCTGCCTAATTTTCACTTCCATTTAGATTAATTTCAGCACCGATATAAACTATCCAACCAAAACTGAATCAAAACTGGTACAACTTCCTGAAAATAATTATATCAATATTTGTTACCAAGCGGAAAAAAAAATTAGATTTTTTGTACCATTGAACTTAAGAATGACTTGAAGAAATGTAACGAGCCTTTCGATTCGGGGATTTTTTAGTTCACTAGAGTCCTTCAAAAGAGAAGGAACATTTTGGGCTTCCTTTTTTTTTTTTTTTTTTTTTTTTTTTTTTTTTGGACTTCTTAAACACTTTCATCAGGTGAGTATAGTGAAATATGACTATTCCTACTTCATTTAATAAGAATTGAAATTATTTATGATGCGGGAATTTTTTTCCGCAGGAGCAACCGAAACGTACGCCTTTCAATTTTTTTAGCTGGCACAATGAAGGTTGGGCCACTAGTGCTAATCGCAGGTCTAACTATTCACCTTGGATATGCAAAACTTACCAGCGATGAGAAAGATAAATTGTTTACAGCTCTTGACAAGCAAACTGAAATTGCAAAAGATATCAGCAAGCTGCTTGGAAAAGAGTTTCAGCTCGGTACATTGACCAAGCTTGTCGATAGCATTTCTAAAATTGGATCCATGCTTGGTCCTTTTGTAAGCGCAATTTCGACCGGAATGAGCTTCTTGAAACTTATAGGTGCAATAGAAACAGACGACGACGTCGGCGAAAAAATAAAGGAGTTGGGTGATGTTTTGGCTCAAGAATTCAGACGGCTCAACAGTCGATTAGATAACATTCTGGATGAAATCAAGAATGAATTTCAAGAGCAGCGTCTATTAGATTACAGGTAGGGATCACCAAAATTATTGCTTTTAAGCTTTTATTAGAGCAAAAATACTTTTTGGATTTCGGGAATGAAAATTTGTCGATTTAGTGTTCGGTGAGAGTGAACTTGACGGTTCGAAATTATATTTGATCTGATGAAAGCTATCGACCTTATGAATATATGGTCAAATTTTGGGGTCGATAGGTAAATACTTGTGGAAACGCGAAATGAAAAATGAATCGAAGGAAGCGTATTTTTGGCGCCAAACCGGGTCATTGGACCGTATGACGTAACTGATCACGTGACGGAATGTATTTTGCAACAAGCCGATTTGCGGGTTTCCCGTAGACGGAACAGGAAAACTACCTGTATTTTTGAAAATATTTTCAGAGTCGAGGATTCCGATTCCTAATTTCCCGAAATTCGGATTTTGTAAGTTCGTATAACGGCTTTTGTGGATCACTTACCGAAAAACTAATCGTATTTTTGAAAATATTTTCGGGGTCGAGGATTCCGAATCCAAAATCAGTTTTCCAAAATTCAGATTCGGAATGTCAGAATAGCTACTTTTGTGATTGACCGATCGCAAGAAATAAATCAAACGAATCCTGCGAATCCCAACCTACGGCCAGGACGGGCGCGAAGCGTCCTCTCCTAGTTTTCTTATAAATGAAAATTAATAAAATTATTGTTTTTTTTTTTTTTCAGATTAAAGATATCAAATTTGCAAAATAAATACCACTTCTATACATTAGTACCATCAAATGTGACTGCTGCTGAATTCGTCAATTCGTGCGAGCTGAACGACATGGCAGACGTCCTTAACGAATTTCATATTTTGATGACCTCTAAACAAGAACGATCGATTAGAGCGCTAATGAACTTCAGACATTTACCAAGCAGATATCAACAATATTCCAAACTTTTTGCATCATTATTTATGCAAGCGAGAACACTTAGGGCACTATGTTTAACTATAGATCAAAAACATATCAATGATCCGTCTCTGGAAGAGTTGCTGAATGAGGAAAAGAAAACTTATGACGAATGGTAATTAGCGATCGCTCGCGATTCAAGTAAACTTTTTGGGGGGATTGCTACCGTTTCCCCTTCCCCCCTCAAAGCAGTAATTTCTTACAAGACTCTTACAAGATAAAGGTCGATGACATGATCTTTGTTAACAAGGAATAGGGAACTTAGGCGTTGCAGAAAATGAGGCATATTTTTTTAAACTGAGTTTTTATACTCTTATTTCTCTTCTGTTTATTTTTAGGTTCGGTCATATTGAAAAAGCACTGAAGGAAGATTTGGCTGACCTGACTAAGAACTGGCTTAAATATGCTGAAACAAATTTTAAAAGGAAAATGGATGAAGAATACGATAAATATAATTGGGCCAACTTAGTAAAAGTCATGGCGAAATATATGAACGACGAGTATAGCATGAATCCGGGAAAGTATTCCTGGGGTGTGGCAGGTTGTAACAAGTGCACATTCGACAAGGAAGTAATTGGACCTGACAAGGGAGCTTTCAAATATTGGAGAGGAGACACGAATAAAGGTTGGTACATTATCCCTGATCGCATTTTCAATCCATTGAACGCCCTGTGGATAGTCATCAGATATCCCTAGGATATCCAAATCCATGGTATATCCATAGGATGCCAAAAGGACGGTTTTTGGATCAATGCGGTCAATAGGTAAATCCAATAGACGTCCAATAAATATCCTCATGACGTCCTGAAGACGTCCTCGGGACTGGATAGACTTTGTTATCTTGCTATCTTTGCTATCTGGGTAGACTTTGCTATGGTTCTTCTACTCCATGCTCTTTTTTGGCTCAAGCTAACATATTACCGCATCTTCACATGTCTCATTTACGGGTAGAAATAAAAGTAATACAGCAAAGGGTACTATGACGAACTCAACTGTTAATAGATCGACTGTTCCTAAACAGTAGTTGGGAATTTATTGAATTATGTCTCCGTTCCGACTGGTGATGTCAATAAATAAGAAGATATAAACAAACAGCCATCTTGCCAAAATGTTTCTACTGAATCGGTTCCACATTTATTTTCGGTCATCCTGAAAAATCTGGACATTCACTCTAGTCAAATATTTTAGGCGTTGCAATAGCTCTGTATAGCGCCGCGCCACAAACATGGAAAACTGTCAGCGCCCCATCAAACGTTGGGCTAATAATGGTGGACATGTTCTACATCCGCAATCACCTTGGCGCTTTCATCAGAATAAACAGGAACTTCATTTATGATTTTTCAAGTCATCTTTATATTCTCTCTGGTGTGAAGGAACTACAAAGATGTGACAGCTGGCTTGAATGCTTGAAGTTTAGCGATGAAAGTATGTACTATAATTGTTCAACGCAGAACAGTGAATGCTATTTAACGATTATTTTCCTTCTATAGTGACATACAGCAGGTACTGCAAAAAGGAAGGCGATTTTTGCATCGAGTATGACAACCCTTAAATTCCTTACTTTTCAAGTACCATCCCCAGCACTACTGCTACCACTACTACTACTACTACTACAAGCTTTTACAGGGCTTCGAGCCGGTCCGCTATTTGGGTCTAATAATATTTTCTAAATATAATTACTTATTTTTTAAAAACTCTTGTTGACTTTGCAGCAGTTTGAAAGGTATAATAATAAATTTAACGAAGCGGGAATAATTTTTTTTTTTTCTCTCTTTTGAAATCACCAGTCAAATTATACATTTCATATCAGTTTTAATGTTTCGATATGATGAGCTGTTTTCGATACTGTACATATCGAAATCAAATGCTTTTTCGAACTTTATTTCATTTGCTAAACCTGCTCACTTCTTTTCTTTAATTTCTCAAACAAAAAAAGATATTAAAATTAACCGAAAAAATGAAATTGCACATAATTATTTTTTATAAATTAATAAATGAAAATAAAATTAAAATGAAAATAAAAGCAGGAGGTTAAAGTATTGAAGCCATGTTGGATTTTGAGATCATGTGACTCTTAAGTCACATGACCTCAAAATCCAACATGGCTTCAATACTTTCTTCTTCTTCTTCTTTCAAGTGCCGTCTCCGCGACGAAGATTGGCTATCATCTGGCATATTTTTACTTTATCAATACTTTAACCTCCTGCTTTTATTTTCATTTTAATTTTATTGTTATTTATTAATTTATAAAAAATAATTATGTGCAACTTCATTTTTTCGGTTAATTTTAATTGTTACAGCTGGTCTGATGTTTTTTGTTCTCATTTATTTTTGTTTTTGGATTTTACTTCATGTAAATTATTTAATTGAATTATGCAAGCTTCTGAAGATGGTTTAAATATAGACCGAAACTAGTTAAGCATAATTGTCGATTAATTTATAGTTCCATTACCCGACTACATTATTCATAAAAAAAAGATATTGTCCGGGCTCTACAACAAAATGGAACAATCAATAAGTTCTGGGAATATTCTGGAACATTCTGCAATAAATATTCCGCAATGTTCAGGAACACTCTACAATATTCTGGAGCGTTCGGGAACAATCTGCAACACTTTCGAACTTTCTACGACATTTTGGAATGCTCTGAAGCATTCAAGAATGTTGCGGAACATCCTAGAATAGTCTGATTTGTCAGCCTATTGTGTTTAATAACCATTACACTGAAAACCCAACGTAATATTTATTGACAACTGAAATGAAAGAGTATCGAACATTAATAGCCTCAACTGTGGCTTGTTTAGATTTAAAAGCGGACTTCTTTTTTTTTTTTTTTTAACGATGATTGTATCGCAATATTCGTTGTCTTCCCACTACAGAACGAAACCCGGAAATGGAAGGCGAAGCAAATATCAAAAAGAGGAATGCAAACTCATTTCTGATGCACACGGAGCATACTAAATTCATTCTCTCTGTTCCAACCGTTTCCAGACTGCATTCCAAAATAATGAAGCTAAAACGTCGGGGCCGCAATAATTCCGGAATTTTTTTTTTTTTTTTAACAAATTTTATTTTACACCACGATTCCGTCTCGCGGTCGATCTTAATTTCAAATTTCGTGAAACAAATAAGGCAAGCCGCAATCATTAAAACACGCAAACAGGATCTCATTAATAACGCTATTTATATTATAAATCAATATGAATATGTATTTTAGAAAATAATAATAATAATAAAAAAAAAGTATTCCTTTTTTCGGTGTTATTCACGATATCGGGTTTTTTGAATTTTAATTGTAAATCACTAATAATGTTTTTTAATTTTCCAAATATTCAAGGCAGTTTTTTTAACTATGAATAAATTAACAGCCGGTATGTACTGACACTACTTTCTCAAAGGGGAAAGTTAACCGCTTTCTCTCTCTTTCCCTTTTCCCATTTCTTAAATCATAAAAATGTAATTTTTTTTTTCATATATATAAAAACTTCTTGGTTGCGGATGCGGGGGAAAACTTTCGTCCTGGCGTTCCCCGATTTTCGAAAAATAAGTAATTACTTTTAAGAACGGATATTATGTCGCGCTTAAGGAAATAGCTTGGGAAAAAATGATTGATACGACAGAAAAAAAATGTCCTCCCCCGGGGAAAATAAAAATTATGTTAAAACTTCAAATTCTTGTAATTTTTTTTTTTTTTTTTTTACTTTTCGTACGATATTTTTAACCGATATAACGGGGAGCGAGAAAAAAAAAAATACACAAAAGGGGCGAAATATAACGAAAAACCGTTTTCATTTTACTTTTTTTCTCTCCCTAAATGGAATATTATATCCAAGCGAGTGATTATTAAAAATGTTACGACTGGAGGACAAAGAATTTGGAAAGGGGGTGGGGGGGTAGAGAGAGAGAGCGAAAAAAAGTGAATTTAAAACTCTCGCGATAAGAAAATGCGGTAATGGTAATGCCACGACCTAAATATTTTAATTTTCTATATTATTCCGATTTTAATTGCGGGATCGGGTTTATGAAAATAGCAGCTTTTCTGCTAATTGGGACTTGAGCTTTAATTTAATTCGTTCCTAAATAATGTTCTTTTGAGGGGAATAAAGTTATGCGAATAACTCGTTTTTCAATTGTTTTAAAAAGCTTTTTCGCTTGGGGAGGAAATTAACAGTTGGTGATTATTATTTGCCAGAGCTAAAACTTAAATAATGGGGATTGAGCAGAAGATGGAATTGACGAAAGAACAGATCGAGTTTAATTGTTAACAAGAAGTAAACAGAGAATCAATGACATCCCGAATTTGCGGTTCTGTCGGTGTTTTCCTGATTTTAATGCCACTCACTGCAGCACATCATTAGGGCTGTGGCTCCGATCAGATATTTAAAAAAAATCTGATACGGAATCCAACTCGACGCAGTTAAAAAAAGTAAATACGTAAAATGAAAAATTTGAATAAACATAATATTGGCTTTCTGCTTTATATTTAAAAATTAAATGCATAAATTATTCAAAAATTATGCACACCTAACTTCTAATGCTTAATAAAATTATGCATAATTTTTACGAAGTTTATGCATAATTTTTACGAAGTTGATGCATATTTTTTTTTATTAATTAAATAATTTTTTTCTCAATTAAAATCTCGGTGTTTAAAAAAATCATTATTATTTAGTAAAAATCATGTATATAAATTATAAGAAAAAATTGGACGTACATAAAAAATGCATAAATCATGTGTAGAGTTTATACATAATTTATGCATAAATCATGTAGAGTTTATAAATAATTTATGCATAAATAATGCAGTTTATTACAATTTATGCATAAATCATGTAGAGTTTATACATAATTTATGCATAAATAATGTAGAGTTTATGCATAATCTATGCATAAATCATGTAGTTTATACATAATTTATGTATTTTTAAAGTATGTACATATTTTATGCATAATTTATGCATTTTTACTGACAATTTAACAAATAAATTTTATTGCATAAACTTTGCAAAATTTATGCATGTCCAAATTTTTGCATAAATGATACAAAAACAATACATTTTTTCATAATAATAATAATAATTAGTATTCTGCCCGAAAGCAGGTCTTAGGCTTTTGCCCGGACCGAGAAGTGTTCTCTCCACTTATTTCTATCCTCTGCCTCTTCTTTTAATTCCCATTTAAACTTCAAGACCTTAAATTTGGAATTAAAATATTTAGAAAGATAAAAATAAAAATTTTGGAAACAAGGTATGATAGATTCAGAAGGATATCTCTCAATAGCTACATTCGATCGCTCATTTTTTGTAAAAATTCGACCATTCATTCAAACCCAACCGATGTTTTTAAAGCTATAAAATTACTTTATAAAATAAAAAACTTCGCAGTTGGAAAAAAAAAAAAAAATCACCAACACCGTTTTTACGCCCTCACGCTTCCTAACTAATGTAATCATCAACTTATGCGGAGGCAGAATCTATCTCGTTCCAAAAAAAAAAAAAAAAAAAAAAGAATAAAAAAAATTTTTTCTGTCGCTTTTTATTTTTTAAATATAAGGGAAACATCCGGGAACTCACTTTCTCTCTCCCATTTTATCGTTTTTCTCCGTAACTTCGCAATTCCAGGGAAATCGTCTGTCACGTTTTCCGATGATCCCCAAATCAAATTGAAACGATTCAAACATGCCAATTATAACGCGGTTATAAATTTTTTTAAAAAAACAAACCCCGATTCTGAATGTATGACCCTTCACTGATATGATCTCTGCCTTTTTCCAAAAAAAAAAAAAAAACTTTATTAAAAAATTATTTAAAAAGCTTCACCTACTTTTTTATAACTTTATTACCAAAAAAAAAAAAATGTAGTTCTAACTTTGGAGCCTTTAAGTGAAGAAACCACAGTGGTTACCCGTACGAAAAAAAGATGCATATATTTTATAAAAATCATGCATAAATTATACAAAATATTGGACATACATAAAAAATGCATACACGGTGTATAAAAAACTTAACTTTTTTTTTGCCGGAAGAATTTGGTTTTATCCTCCAGTATAATTATGCATCAATGATAATAAACAAATATGCATAAACTATGCATAAATAAATAAATATGCATAAACTATGCATAAACATTATGCATAACTATGGATAAACATTATGCATAACTATGCGTAAACAAATATGCACAACTATGCATAAACAAATATGCATAAATGAATATTCATAAACTATGCATAAACAAATATGCATAACTATGCGTAAACAAATATGCTTAACTATGCGTAAATAAATATGCATAACTATGAGTAAATAAATATGCATAAAAGACGCATAAATAAATATGCATAAAAGACGCATAAATAAATATGCAAAAAAGACGCATAAATAAATATGCATAAAAGACGCATAAATAAATATGCATAAAAGACGCATAAATAAATATGCATAAATAAATATGCATAAATAGATATGCACAAACTATGCATAAATAAATATGCATAAAAGACGCATAAATAGATATGCACAAACTATGCATAAATAAATATGCACAAACTATGCATAAATAAATATGCATAAAAGACGCATAAATAGATATGCACAAACTATGCATAAATAAATATGCATAAAAGACGCCTAACTAAATATGCATAATAGTGGGGGAAAAGTTAAATAAGCATAATATTTAGAATTAGACATAAGTAAAAAATGCATAAATTACGTATAAAGAGCTTATACATAATTTGTGCAATTTTACATAGAAGGTAACAAATTTGGTGCTTAAAAAAATATGCATAAACTTATGTACATAGCAATATTTTTTATAATCAATTTTTTGCATTTAGTTTTGCCAAAATTTTATGCATTTTTGGATTAGGAAAATTGCATGCATAAGTTATGCAAAATTTATGCATGTCCAAATTTTAATGCTTAAAAAAACGATGCATAAATTCGGTAAAAATTATTCATATTAAAATTTTGGTGCTTAAAAAAATAAGCATAAACATGTATATAGCAATATTTTTTATAATAAATTTTTTGCATTTAGTTTTGCAAACATTTTAAGCATTTTTTGCATCACTTTTTCGTACGGCTACAAATCAAAATTTCTTTCTTTTTATTTCTAGTTCATCTCCGGTACCGACCTGCACACAGGAAATCGTATCATAAACTGAGCTATTGATTTCGGTAACATCTTAAAATGTTTAAAAATTTTACAAATATCTACCAACCTTAAAAAAAAAAAAAAAAAAAACTGGTCTTAAAGTTTATTTTTGCTTTGATAACTTGGTCGTTAACGGATTAAAAAAACCCCAAGAAAGTTAAGTGAATTTATCTTTACATCTGAGAAGGAAAAAAAATGCAAAAAAGATGGGGAAAAAAAACCCAAATTTGCTATTCGGAACTCAAAAGTAAACAAAAATGAAATGAATTTAATTTTTATACTTTACGCAATCTAAAACTTATTGCGGTAGAACGAGCAGTGTTTATTTACCGTGAATGGAAAAAAAAAAAAAAAAAAAAAAAAAGCGGGGGAGAAAAAAAAATTTAAACCTTGACGTCACAGCCACAAGTGCATGGAAGAAAGATAAAACTAAAAATAAAAGAGTAATTATTTTCTCGGTATCGAGTCTGAGTTTTCCGGGAAGTAATTACCGAAGCTATGGAGTCTTTTACTTAACTTTCAAACAAACTAAAATATTTCCTTTAAATGTCCTTTTTGGGGTCCAGCTTAAAACAATATATCTTTTCTAATCGCTTCCGAAAATTGTTTCCTTTTTGTTTTTGATACAATTTGTCGACGTTTCCTTTTAATCCGGTATAAATTTCGCATCCTTCAAATATAAATCTCCGAGAAAAGGAAGAGCGAAGCGAAAGAAAAAAATAAAATAAAATAAAATAATATCATAGAAAAAAATAAAAAAAAAAGGGGGGGAGGGGGGGAAATAATAAAAAGAAAAGAAAGAACCGCAGCGGTCACAAATTCGAGATCCTGCACATAACCTTATAGACAGAATATAACTGAAAAAAGTCGGTTCTAGAGATTCTTTTTTTCGCAGTACATTATATTCTTATATTGTTTCCAACTATCCCATTATAAATCACTTGGTGGAACGATGATACTCTCAAAATTCTATGGAAGTTTTCCTTAAATTTCTCTTTTTCCCTACTTATTCCCGTATCGAATTTTTTTCCCCTTTTTTTCTCTCTTTCCGTATCGGATTTTTATCACATAAATTTTTACGGGAATAGACAAAAACAGTGTTCATTTATAGTCAAATGAGATATTTTTTTTATTTAATGCACTCTAAATTTTTTTGATGGGAAGACATCGAATAAGATGAAATTATCTTTTCCTTTTTTTGTTTTCTGAATCAATCAATTAATTAATTTAAAACAGAGATTACTATTGAAGATGTATTTCTTTTAACATTGTTTTGCAATTTACACAATCATTTCAAATTGAATAATCAACCTGTCCCAGTTCTTCCTTTCCGTTGTTCTTTTGCAAAGAACCTTTTACTTCGAACATGCGTAATTATGATTGTCAATCATTTTCCAATCATATTTGAATTAATAAAATAAATGAACGGAGTCCCTTTAACACTAGCATTTAAAAGACCTACGGGGCAAAAATCTTTCTCCATTCATTTTGTAATCACTATAAAATAAATTAAGTTCAACGATTTGTTTTTATTATTCCATCGGACTGATAACTTAAAAACAATTATTTCCCCAAAAAATTTGTCAGACAAAATGTTGTAACTCTAACATGTTCTAACATGCTTGACTTGGCAAAAAATTAAAAACAACCTGATTCAAACACATCAAAGCAATGTTTGCTTAATACGCAAAATCTAATTTTAAAAAAAATTCTTGTGGTAGCAAAGGTCATAACCTCTTGAGGGCATTTGATACTACCTACTGATTGTCTCGTAATCAGTCAAAATTGCACATAAAAAATTTTTTTTTACAAAAAAATACCTGCCTAACCTGGCTTGGAAATCTCATCATAAAATCACAAAAATGACCAAGAAGAATAATAGCAAACAACCCTTGTAAAAATGAAAATTACCTGTTTCCATTCCGTATGACTTTAAATTGAGGCTTACATGTCACTTAAGCATCCAATAGACGTTAGTACAATAAACACGTAATTAATCACATTCTTCCCTGTATCAGCTTGAACATTCAACGCCATTCCATTATCCTTTTAAAAAAAATCACGCTTTCATCAAAAAGAAAAAATTAAACATAACCTTATTTCGTCAAACAGAAAGAAGTTAACAACGATTCTGTTTGTTTCATAGGCAAAAACTGAATAAACGATTCTCTATACGCCAATCGTATGCCTACATTTCACACACATAACATACCATCTCGAAATTACGATTAATCGATATGAAAAAATAATTATTTTCCTCGCGAAAAAACAAAGAAACCGATCCGTACCGAAAATTCCAGAAAACCTAAAGATGGCGGCGGAGTAATCCGTTTCAAAGGAAAAAATGCTTCGTCATTGTCGTGCAGTTGCAAGCACCAGCTCGCTCTAGCGGATTTTTTTCATCTCCGTTTTTTTTTTTTTTTTTTTTTTGATGAATTAATCATCGTTTTTAATGCGAATTAAGAAAAAATTGATTTATTTTAGGTTACTCTTATCATCTCCGGGGATTTTTTTATTTTTAAAAATGGATATTTTTTAAGGGGATGGATGGGGTACTATTTAGTTAAATAAAATTGAAAAAAACAAGTCTTTACTGATCAAAGGTGGAGATTTTAATCTCATAGTCAAATCGTGCATAAACACTATTGCCCGTATTTAGCTTATGAGTATATATATATATATATACATGAAGACGTGAAAGGAAAAAGAACGATGTTCACGACATCAAATTCGAACATCAAAAGAGGATCTTGTTTTGTTTATTTATTTTTCTCTTGGAACCAAAATGGCGTCCAAATTTAAACGTTGATGTCGAATACTTTTTTTGACGGGTAACATCAATTCGGACAACATCAAAACAGGATCTTGTTATGCTCATTTATTTTTCTATTGGAACCAAAATGGCGTCCAAATTCAAAGGTTGATTGTCTAATATTTTTTCTGACGGGCTAAACAACGTCCTTTATCGATTCACGTGTTCATACACGAAACTTAAATAAACCGTACATATATTTTACATGCCTAAAAATGGTTCAAAACAATATTTTAAGTGACTAAAAATGTTTCTTTTATTCTGGAGGCCTAGAAACTTGCACCCATCGGTTTTTGAGGTCTGTGATTTGGAATCCGATAATAATATTTTGAAATCCAAGATGGCGGACATTTATTTAAAAAATTCGTTTTATTTGGTACAAAAATCTATTCTTTGGTGTCGTTGATTTCGATTTGATATTTCTTCGAAATTTAAGATGGCAGATGCAATATGGCGGATACATTTCGGAAAAATTAAGTCCAAGCTTTATTTGTGTAAATTTTGCTTAGTCCTTAGTACTAAAAAAACATTTATTTCTGGTGGAAACTTATCAATAATGACCCAGATTGGAAGGCCCTAAGCAAATATTTCAGGGAATTTAAAAACGATATTTGGCTTATGGACGATTCGTCGTAATTTTTTGGACGGAAATACGAATACCCTAATCAGTGTTAGGTCCGTCAGAATATAATTTATAAGAAATTAGTAATATACATTTTTAAAGAAATATGATATAAGAAGTGCTTGCAAATGGGACATGCTTTCCTCCAGATGGAGAAGGGAGAAAATTTTGTAAAAAAAAAAAAAAAAAACCTTACATCAGAAATATTGTAACGGGGCCATTCGCAATGAGGCCAGAAGCACGTGAAGGGGTATGGGGCCCAATTAGTGACATTCGCCATAAACTAAGTATTTACAAAAGTGGGAGGGAATAAAAATGATCAAAAAAAAAAGAAAAATGATTACAAAACACTTTAGCGTCACCTATTTTTCCCGCTTTATAAGATATCGTATATTGGTTAATATAAATTTTTCAACAAATTATACCGGTGACATTTAAATTTTTTTAATTTTTTTTATTCCCCTCAAAGAAAAATAATTTTCCCGTCCCATGAATAGAAACGAAACTCTTGAAAAAACGAATCCGAAAATGATAAAACGCTTAAAGGTAACATCTGGCCGGGGAAAACCAAATATTTTTCCATCATCGAAAAGTCATTCCTATACAGTGCACCTCCGCCCTCCTTTCCCCCCTCGGGCCCCCCCCCCCCCCCGACGATGAGATGCGTCGACTCTCATTATTTCTCATCATCAGAAAAACCAATAAAATTTTCAGGATCGAATTAATAATAATGATAATAATACCTCTTTAATAATAAAAAATTGGTTATTTCTCCTTTTCCATTATCAAGGCTTTTTACTTCCTTTCTCCCTTTAGAAACATTAAATGCAATCTTATTAAAATAATAAGTTGAAATCTTCTTAACTTTTGAAAATCAAACAATATTATTTAAATTGGAAAAGTTTCCATCTCCTCGCTGTTGGGGAAAACTTGACGAGTTTTATCGGGTTATCCGGTATTAGTTCCACGTACAATTTTCTTCAACATTTCTCCCCTTAAAGGCGTAAAGAGTCTTTTTCCTTTTTTTTTGGGAGGGGGGCGATAAGGGGATGTGACTGACGAGAAAACAGGACTTAAGGGATTCCCCCCCCCCCGGTATTTGATACAGCAATAAAAACCTCCCAAAGTTTTCAATTCGAGCAGGTAAATAAAAAGCAATTTCCATTTTCACCGGGCGACATAAAGAGAAAATCAACAATTCCTGATTGAACAATTTTCGACCTGGAAAATAATTTTCTCCTTTCTTCCCCCCCGTCTGTCTCGCCCCCGAAAAATAATTGCAAAACGTGATTGCTGAATAAGCATTCAAAGGAACGGGGCCGCGCGGGGGGGAGGGGTTCTGGCTCTACGGGAGTATTGCTAAAAAGTTTCCTCCGAGAAATTTATATCTGTACATGTTTTCCGCTCGAATGGAAAATTTTCCCAGAGTTCGATTTTCTTTAAAAGGATATAAAGAACAGAGTTTACATGTAATTGTTATCCTGGGGATACCGATATTGCTTTTATATAAAAACTATCGCTTACTTATTTATTTTACGAACATGTAACTTTTCTTTTCTTTTTTAATTAAAACTTTTTAATTTATGCAGTTATCGCCGTTGCACGAATATTAATTCGAAAACATTTTTTTCCCCTCGTTCCTTTTAATAGAAGAAAGAAAGAAAAAAAAACTACACGGTGGATAAGAAACTTTTTTTTTTTTTTTTTTTTCCTTTGTAAGAAGAAAGCGACTAGCACTCAAAATATGAGTTAAAGCTCCATTTCAAAACCCTCAATTCGTTTAAACGCACGAAAATCTGAATCCATTTCCATATCGTTGTTCATTCCAACCTCCTTTATGTTGTTTCTTCACCCCCGATTTCCATCCCGACGAATAAGAAAACGAATATTCTTCCAAGTTATACATATATCTGGAAGTGTTCCATAAATGTCTGTACGCTCATCGCTTACACGCTTTTTTTTACTTGATGTTTAGATTTTTTGTCTAGATACTTATTTTTTTGATATTTTTTCCTCAAAGGGCAAAGCGGCCGTAAAATGGCCAAAATCTAAAATAATTTATTTCGTCAAGAAATAATCGGTGGTTCCAAATTTCGCCATCACCATGTGAAAGTGCTCAAAAAATTGGCCTGAAATCGTGTATTTTGCATTTGGTCCCGAGGATACAAAGTGGCCAAATTTAATGATTCCCTACCATTTTTCCTAAAAAAAAATAGATTCCTAATCTATTTTTCCTAAAAATTTTGCCTCTTAAAATTGTTTTCCTAACTATTTTTTTTCCTAATTTTTAATTTTCCAAAAATAGTTTTGATTCCTAGAATAAAATTTCCTAAAATCTTTGTAGGGATTTAAAAAATTTGGAAAAATATTCATTTTAGGGAATTTTACTTTAGGAATCAAAAAATTTTAGGAAATTTAATTTTAGGAATCAAAAAATTTTAGAAGATTTTATTTTAAGGGCAGTCTCCACTTGATAACGTTCACCGCATTCGCGTTATCCGCCTTCTCGATGAACGTATTCGCACCGGAAGTTTTGTGGATCTTTTACCACGATTTTTTTGATCATCTTCTGCTTTTTGCTTTATCGACCGCAGGGAGAATAAAGCATTGTTTTTAGCACAAATTTCAGATTTTCAGTTTTTGATATTTTTACACGTTTTGAAGTCCCCTGATGCCGAAAAAACCAAAATTTGGATGGTGGCCGTGTGTGTGTATGTGTGTATGTGTGTATGTGTGTATGTGTGTATGTGTGTATGAATGTATGAATATATGTGGAAAAAAAAGTGTCTGTCGGAGGAAAAGCAGAAAAACGAAAGAACGGATCTCGATGATTTTTGGTGGTTAGCAACTTCTAATGAAATGTAGGTGCTGATTAGTTTTTGAGCCAAATCGGTCCAGCGATTCGGAAGCAGTGAGTGAAAATGTTAAATTTTCAACAATTTCAAAATCTTTTTTGACTATACATCGCGAACGCAGCCACCGATTGAGTCAGATTTTCGTACCGCAGTAGATATTCATCCAGATACGCTACCATTAAAATTTGGTTAAATTCAGTTGAGTGGTTCAGAAACGGTGAGCAGGGCTAAAAGTATGGGTATAGGCCTAAAAACCGATATCTCCAACTTTTGAAACGTCACGATATGACGTCATCGATTACGTCAACAAAGCGATTTGGATGCTGATTGGCGGGTTCCTCGTGGGAGCTAACGAAAAAATAACCGTATTTTTGAGAATATTTTCGGGGTAGAGGATTCCGAATCTGAAATAATTTTTCCGAAATTCGAATTCCTTATGGCCGTATTGCGACTTTGGTGGACCTCTGATCAAAAATCTAACCGTATTTTTGAGAATATTTTCTGGGTTGAGGATTCCGAATCTGAAATCATTTTTCCAAAATTCGAATTCCTTATGCCCGTACTGGGGCTTTGTTGGATCTCTGATCAAAAATCTAACCTAATTTTTGAGAATATTTTTGGGGTAGAGGATTACGAATCTGAAATAATTTTTCCAAAATTCGAATTCCTTGTGCCCGTATTGTGGCTTTGGTGGACCTCAGATCAAAAATCTAACTGTATTTTTGAGAATATTTTTGGGGTAGAGGATTCCGAATCTGAAATAATATTTCCAAAATTCGAATTCCTTACGCCTATACAGCGACTCTGGTGTCTCTGATCAAAAATCTAACCGTATTTTTGAGAATATTTTCGGGGTTGAGGATTCAAAATCTGAAATAATTTTTCAGAAATTCGCATTCCTTGTGCCCGTACTGCGGCTTTGGTGGAACTCTGATCGAAAAACTAACCATATTTTTGACAATTATTTAAATAGTCGATAAAGCACTTTGATCGGTTCACCGATCTCATTTTTTAAATTTACAAACATTAAAAATGGCGGTTTTGAAAGATGTTCTTACGGTTTTAAAAAGAAAAATTTTAATTCGGGCATGGGGAAGACAATAAATCTGTTCCAAAACAAATTCTGGGTAAGTCAATTTTGTATACTTAATGAAATATACGGAACTCTTTTTATGCCACAAACGTTTACGGGAGAAAAACCTGCAAAGTACTTCCGGTGCGATTACGTTAATCGCGATGACGGACAACGCGAATGCCGTGAACGTTATCAAGTGGAGACTGCCCTTTAAGAATCAAAAAATTTTAAAAAAATTTATTTTAGGAATCAAACAGTCTTAGGAAATTTTATTTCAAGAATCAAAAAATTTTAGGAAATTTTATTTTAGGAATCAAAAATTTTAGGAAATTTTATTTCAGGAATCAAAAAACTTTTGGGAAATTTTATTTCAGGAATCAAAAAATTTTGGGGGAATTTTATTTTAGGAATCAAAAAATTTTTGGGGAATTTTATTTTAGGAATCAAAAAATTTTTGGGAAATTTTATTTCAGGAATCAAAAAATTTTTGGGAAATTTTATTTTAGGAATCAAAAATTTTAGGAAATTTTATTTCAGGAATCAATAAATTTTTGGGAAATTTTATTTCAGGAATCAAAAAATTTTTGGGAAATTTTATTTCAGGAATCAAAAAATTTTAGGAAATTTAATTTCAAGAATCAAAAAATTTTAGGAAATTTTATTTCAGGAATCAAAAAATTTTTGGGAAATTTTATTTCAGGAATCAAAAAATTTTAGGAAATTTAATTTTATGCTGCTTCTCCATTATGGCTCAAAATTAATTTTCTATAATTAATTTTTAAAATTTCCGGAAGTACTGTGCTTTAGTTATTCTACACAGTAAAAAATATTATGTAAATATGTTTTTAGGAGTCCACATAAATTTTTTCTGTTGTTTTTCTCCAAAAGGTAAACATAAACAGAAACAACATAAAAAATTTATGTGGACTCCTAAAAACATATTACATAATATTTTTTACTGTGTATGAATTTTCGACCATGGATTAAGAATACTAAAAATGCAATGTAGTAAAAATGGCCGACTCCATCTTCAAATCTTGGGCTAGAAATCCATAGAATAACAAAAGCACAGTACTTCCGGAAATTTTGAAAATTAATTCTAGAAAATTAATTTTGAGCCATAATGGAGAAGCGGGATTAGGAATCAAAAAGTCTTAAGGGCAGTCTCCACTTAATAACGTTCGCCGCATTCGCGTCATCCGCACGTACTCGCACCGGAAGTTTTTTTTGATCTTTCGTATACGATTTTTTTGATTATCTTCTGCTTTTTTTTTGTTTACAATCATTAAAAATGGCGATTTGCAAAATGTTTTCACGGATTTAGAAAGAAAAGTTTTAATTCGGGCATGGGGAAGATACTAAATCTCTTCCAAAATAAATCCTGGATCAATTAGACTTGTACACTTAATGAAATATTCGGTATTTTTAATACGTCAAAAATATTTACGGGAGTAAAATCTGCAAAGTACTTCCGGTGAGATTACGTTAATCGCGAAGGCGGACAACGCGAGTGCAGTGAATGTTATCAAGTGGAGACTGCCCTTTAGGAAATTTTATTTTAGGAATCAAAAATTTTAGGAAATTTAATTTTAGGAATCAAAAATTTTAGGAAATTTTATTTTAGGAATCAAAAATTTTAGGAAATTTTATTTCAGGAATCAAACAGTCTTAAGAAATTTTATTTCAAGAATCAAAAAATTTTAGGAAATTTTATTTCAGGAATCAAAAAATTTTTGGGAAATTTTATTTCAGGAATCAAAAATTTTAGGAAATTTTATTTTAGGAATCAAAAAATTTTTGGGAAATTTTATTTCAGGAATCAAAAAATTTTTGGGAAATTTTATTTCAGGAATCAAAAAATTTTAGGAAATTTAATTTTAGGAATCAAAAAATTTTATTTCAAGAATCAAAAAATTTTTGGGAAATTTTATTTCAGGAATCAAAAATTTTAGGAAATTTAATTTTATGCTGCTTCTCCATTATGGCTCAAAATTAATTTTCTATAATTAATTTTTAAAATTTCCGGAAGTACTGTGCTTTAGTTATTCTACACAGTAAAAAATATTATGTAAATATGTTTTTAGGAGTCCACATAAATTTTTTCTGTTGTTTTTCTCCAAAAGGTAAACATAAACAGAAACAACATAAAAAATTTATGTGGACTCCTAAAAACATATTTACATAATATTTTTTACTGTGTATGAATTTTCGACCATGGATTAAGAATACTAAAAATGCAATGTAGTAAAAATGGCCGACTCCATCTTCAAATCTTGGGCTAGAAATCCATAGAATAACAAAAGCACAGTACTTCCGGAAATTTTGAAAATTAATTCTAGAAAATTAATTTTGAGCCATAATGGAGAAGCGGGATTAGGAATCAAAAAGTCTTAAGGGCAGTCTCCACTTAATAACGTTCGCCGCATTCGCGTCATCCGCACGTACTCGCACCGGAAGTTTTTTTTGATCTTTCGTATACGATTTTTTTGATTATCTTCTGCTTTTTTTTTGTTTACAATCATTAAAAATGGCGATTTGCAAAATGTTTTCACGGATTTAGAAAGAAAAGTTTTAATTCGGGCATGGGGAAGATACTAAATCTCTTCCAAAATAAATCCTGGATCAATTAGACTTGTACACTTAATGAAATATTCGGTATTTTTAATACGTCAAAAATATTTACGGGAGTAAAATCTGCAAAGTACTTCCGGTGAGATTACGTTAATCGCGAAGGCGGACAACGCGAGTGCAGTGAATGTTATCAAGTGGAGACTGCCCTTTAGGAAATTTTATTTTAGGAATCAAAAAATTTTAGGAAATTTAATTTTAGGAATCAAAAAATTTTAGGAAATTTTATTTTAGGAATCAAAAAATTTTAGGAAATTTTATTTCAGGAATCAAACAGTCTTAAGAAATTTTATTTCAAGAATCAAAAAATTTTAGGAAATTTTATTTCAGGAATCAAAAAATTTTTGGGAAATCTTATTTCAGGAATCGAAAAATTTTTGGGAAATTTTATTTCAGGAATCAAAAAATTTTAGGTAATATTTCAGTCAACTAATCGCCTCAAATGGTTAAATTTAGGCCGATTTCTACATTTTTTTTTTCTCCACCAGGAAAAAAAACGATAAAAAAAATACGCCGTAAAATCAGCTTAGCGAACGAAATGAACAAAACAAAATTTTGAGACAGGTCATGACGAGTTAATTAAAAACCCGAGCGATAATAGAGATAAAATGTAAATTTAAAAGACGGAAGTTCGTTTAAAAAAAAAAAAAAATGCATAAGCCCCGTGCATTGATGATATATACCAGTATCGATCTTCTTTATGTTTTCATCCGTTCCATTTATCAAAAAAAAAATATGCGCGTTTCCTTTCCAATTCATAAAAAAAAACACACACATTAAAATTTTAACATTTTCCTAATAGCCCATCTTTTTCCTGGAACATTTCCTCACAAACAAAACCTTTCAGTAGGATATACATTACAAAAAAAAAAAAAAAAAGTATAGGAAACGCTTTCATAACCAAAAGAACAACAACAACAACAGGAACAACATAACAACAACAAACAGGGGAAAGCGTATACATCTGCAACTTCAAAGAAAATAAAGCTGCCAGCAAAATAATAAATAAAAACTTTTTCATATTCAATGAATTCTTTACGAGTGTTTGCATTGAAAAAAAATGAAGGTAAATATTCGCGAGGAAAAAAAAGGAAAAGTTGTCTCCCAGAGATAAAGGAAATGGCAAACCCAGGAAATAAAAAAAGTATATATGTGTATGTATATATAACTATACGTCATCGGAAGGGAATGGCAACTCCGAAAAGGAAGAAGGTTGGAGTGTATCCCCAGGAGCGACATGACCCAGACCAGCCCCAGGAGAGTCCTTTTTAAGAATTGAAACTCAACCTCTTGGGAGCATAGACCTTTTCCTTAGCTTTACATATTTACGTCACACCTTGATTTCTCTCCCCGAATATCAATTCTTTTCCTTTTTTTTTTTTTTTATTTTCCCCCCTATTTATTCTGAAAAATTCCTTCTTTTATTTCTCTCAGGCACGAGTGTACAAGAGGATTTTGACTTTTCTTTATTCGAGAGATATAAGTTTTTGTTGACACCCAAGTTTATTTCCCTTTCCGGATGTATTAAAATAATAAGTTTTTCCTTGGTGCTCTCCTTTTTTGAGAAGGTATATTATATTCCCAGGGAAGGGAGGAAAACCTAAGAAAAATAGGTTTGCGTATTCGATGAAAATAAATATCAAGGTTCTTTATTCCCTTCCCCTTGAAAGGAAAACGAAAGGATTCGTCTGTTCGAAAAAACGTAACGTAAGAAGACCGCGCGTTAAATCTCAATTTCCATAGAGTTCGAGTTCTTTTTAAAAAACAAAAAAACGAGGGAAATTAAAAAGGTAGGTAATTCCAAAATTGATTTCATTTTCTCCAATTTTCTTTAAAAAGGTGTCGTAAAAAATAAAATAAAATAATAAAAAAGTTTTTTTTTTTTAAAACGGTGACACTATTTGACGTACAATTAGATTAACATGCGATACATAACTTTACCAACTTAGAACGCAAAACTTTCAAAAAAAAAAAAAAAAAAAAAAAAAAAAAAAAAAAAGTGCCATAGAAAGTTTACTGATTTGTTTTCGATGAGGTTCCCCTGCGATATTAAACTACATCCTTTAGTAAGTTTTTTTACGACGAAAAAAAAAAAAGTTTTTATATTGTTGGTTTTTCCGTCAGCGTCGTGTGTTACATATTTCGGAAAATAAGAAGGCTATGAAATTTTAGACGGTGAAAACGCGGAGAGAAAGATTTTTTTGAGCTTTAAATGACAGGAAAACCGATTGATGGCCATTGAAACTTCTCGTCAGCATAACACAGTTTTGGTCGATCTAAACCGCGTATTTACCACGTCACCAACCCGTTCGAAAAATTCATGCGAAAAGTGTATAAAATCATTGTAAAATAAATGAAAAAAAAATTATATTAAAAATATACTGTATTATTTTTGTATCATTTATACTGGACATGCATAATTTTTGTAAAGCTTATGCATATTTTTTAAAGAGCCAAATTTTAAGATGCATAACTTTTACAATATTTATGCATAAATTTTTAAGCATGAAAATTTGGACATGCATAATTTTCGCAAAAGTTTATGCATATTTTTTAAGAGTCAAAATTTTAATGTGCATAATTTTTAAAACATTTATGCACATTTTTAAACATGAAAATTTTGACCAGCATAATTTTTGCAAAGTTTATTCATATTTCTTAAAGCACCAAATTTTAATATGCATAATTTTTGTAAAGTTTATACATAATATTACATTAATATTACTTCTTTCAAGTGCCGTCTCCGCGACGAAGATTGGTTATCATCTGGCAGATTTTTACTTTTGAGATCGCCGCTCTAAAAAGACTCAAGGAATCAACACCAAACCATGCATATTTTTATGCAAATTCTTTAAAGAGCCAAATTTTAAGAAGCATAATTTTTTCAATATTAATGCATAACATTCTTAAGCATGAAAATTTGGATATGCATAATTTTCGCAAAAGTCAATGCATTTTTTAAGGGCCAAAATTTTAATATGCATAATTTTTACAACGTTTATGCATATTTTTAAGCATGAAAACTTGGACATGCATAATTTTTGTAAAGTTAATGCATATTTCTTTAGGCGTTAAATTTTAATATGCAAAATTTTTACAAAATATGCATAATTTTTTAAGCATGAAAATCTGGACCTGCATATGGTGCATAATTTTTGCAGACTTTATGCATTTTTCCTTAAGCATAATTTTTATATGCATAATTTTTACAAAATTTATGCATATTTTTAAGCACGAAAATTTGGACATGCATAATTTTTTAAACATGAAGATCCTGCATAAGTTTTGCAAAAGTTTATGCATATTTTTTAAAGAGCCAAATTCTAAGATGCATAATTTTTACAATATTTATGCATAAATTTTTAAGCATGAAGATCTGGACCTGAAAAATGTTTGCAAAGTTTATGCATATTTCTTAAAGCACCAAATTTTAATATGCAAAATTTTTACAAATTATGCATAATTTTTTAAGTTTGAAAATCTGGACCTGCATATAGTGCATAAGTTTTGCAGACTTTATGCCTATTCCCTTTAGCATCAAATTTTAATGTGCATACTTTCCGCAAAGGTTACGCATATTTTTTTAAGAGCCAAATCCTAAGATGCATATTTTTTACAATATTTATGCATATTTTTATGCATATTTTTAAGGAAGTATCTGGATTTGCATAATTTTTTAAGAATAAAAATTTGAAAATGCATCATTTTTACAATATTTATGCATATTTTTAAGCAAGAAAATCTGGACATGCATAATTTTTAAGCATAAAAATTTGAAAATGCATAATTTTTACAATATTTATGCATATTTTTAAGCATGAAAATCTGGACATGCATAATTTTTTAAGCATAAAAATTTTAAAATGCATAATTTTTACAATATTTATGCATATTTTTAAGCATGAAAATCTGGACATGCATAATTTTTTAAGCATAAAAATTTTAAAATGCATAATTTTTACAATATTTATGCATATTTTTAAGCATGAAAATCTGGACATGCATAATTTTTTAAGAGCCAAATTTTAAAATGCATAATACTTACAATATTAATGCATAATTTTTTAAGCATGAAAATCTGGGACTGCACAATTTTTGCAAACTTTATGCATATTTTTGTAAGAGCCAAAATTTTAATATGCATAATATTTACAATATTCATGCATAATTTTTTAAGCGTAAACATTTTAATATGCATAATATTTACAATATTTATGCATAATTTCTTAAGCATGAAAATCTGGAACTGCATAATTTTTGCAAGCTTTATGCATATATTTTTAAGCGTTGAATTTTAATATGCAAAATATTTACGATATTTATGCATAACTTTTTAAGCATAAAAATCTGGACCTGCATAATTGTTGCAAAGCTTGTGCATATTTTTTTAAGTACCAAAATATTAAAATGCATCGTTTTTACAATATTCATGCATAATTTTTAACCAGGAAATGCATAATTTTTTTAAATTCCAAAGCAGGAAAATTTTCAAATCTTATGCAACTTTTTTTCATTTTACGGATACACGCAAAAACCCATAATTAGGTTTTCAGAGCTTTTAAATCCGGCCTGCAGCTCAAAAACCATGCACCAAAACTAATTTTCAACTTCAAATTCGTAATATACGCAAAATTTCCGATAGGAATCGATGGTTTTTTTATGCCAAAAAAAAAAATTCATTTTTAGCTCTTATATGAGCTTTTTAGAGATTTCAAGACCAATTTGACACTCAAGATGCCATTTAAAAATCTGAAAAAAATCCAAGATTGATACTCTACCTAAAAAGAAACTTTTCCCGACATAGGAACTTCGATAATATACGTATAAAAAAAATAATGAAATTCTCATATTTTTTTATCGCACGCAGAACCTACATAAAAAAAAAATAAGTAACTCAATTTAAAAGGAAACAAACATTCTGAATTTTTACTATATAGCCGTTGAGTGGCTCGGGTCGGAGTATCATATTTCAAAAATGGTTGCGCTATAATCGTTATTCATTTTTAATGCAGTGGCGACTTTGTCGATAACCTTTTTCGCAAAAGCCGAATAAAAAAAAAAAAAGAAAAATATATACTGTATTATGATACTTTTATTTTTATTTATAACTTTATATGCTCTCCAGCGGTTAAGCAATAATAATAATTTCTTTTTGCACTCGTTTTTTTTACAATAAGAAGACTGTAAATTTTAAGGTGGGAATATTGGATTTTTCAAAATCGATATTAAATCTCAGGGAAAAAATTTTGAACGTGCTTTTAATTTACATTTATAATTTTTGAGAATTTTTGAAAATTTTTAAAAATTCAAACAAACATTAGGCTAAACAGCAAAAAATAAGGCTCCAAAAATAAGGCTCCGAAATACTGCAACCAAACAATCCACCCCCCGCCCTTTATCTTAAAAAAAAAAAAATGCTATTTCTGTTCTACTGCTAACAATATTTGACAGCCAAGAAAAAAAGAACTTGTATTAACTTGCAGAGCCCACCGTACCACCTAATTAATTTATTCATTCACTTAATTTCATTATTGATATTTAAAATATTACCTTGCAGCTTTTTAATAAAATCGTTTATTTTTTTTTCTACACTTAAAGGAAAATACTATATATTTTGTAAGAAAAAGCTGTTTCGCTTTTTTTTTTTTGCCTTTCGCATCACGATAAGACACAAAATCCCAAGACCATTAAACTACAACTGGTAACATTATAAAAGACCGCATTTTCTTACCCTTTTGCAATTTCATATCTTGCCTTGGCGGGACGTCCATTTTTTTCTGCATAATAAAACGATTTTCGTATATACGTATAACGAAAAAAAAAAAAAAAGTGGCCTTTTTTTTCTCCTCTTAGGGATCCCTTAGGTCGCATGCTTCAATCGCATAAATCGAATTTTCTACCCGTCTCCGTCGTATATTATTTTTCTTTTTTTTTTTTGGTGTCTGTTACGCGGCGTAAAAGTCTCATAAAGTCTGGAATTCAAGTAACACATATTCTCTTGTTTTGTGATTTATTTTTGACTCTCAACATCGTCGCAACCACTAAGCACAAATCATAAAGTAACTTAAAAATTACTAGTTAATAAATCACGGAACGGGAGGCGAAGTTAAAAAAAAAAAAGTTATATTATGAGATAAAAATGGGAAAACCCAGTTGGTCGTATGTTGTTAAAGCTGCGATTTCTCGGGGTCTATATATTTTTATACGTAAAATTATTTATATGAAAAATAAATATTTTTTCGGCCTTGGAAACATAAAAAAAAATCTTCCACGTTCAGAATATAAATTTTGGTATCTTCCCCAACGACAAAGAGATGAATGAATCATATAAAAATTATGTATAAATTATACAAAAAATTGGACATGAATAAAAAAATGCATAAATTATGTATAAAGAACTTAACTTCTGTTACCGGAAAATTTTTCTTTTTATCCTTTGAAATGATTATGCATAAGTTAAGCATGAATAATTATGCATAACTAACTATGCATAAATATGTTTAAATTATGCATAAATTATGTTCAAATAACTATGCATAAATGAATATGTATAAAATGGATAAAAAAGTTGAAGCAGCATATCTAGAGATTTTCCTGTCTTACGATTTTAAAAAATTATATGCATAAATGATGTTTAAGCAGTTACGTATAAATTATGTTTAAATGGTTAGGCATGAATTATTTTTAATGATTATGCATAAATCATGTTTAAATTCAAAATTCAAATTCAATATATTAAATAATCCGTTGTTGACAATCGGAAAACATAGGATCTTGTCTCAAAGCATATGGTTAAGCATTAATTATGTTTAAGTGGTTATGCATAGACTAGGTTTAAATGGTTATGCATAAATCATGTTTAAATGGTTATGCATAAATCATGTTTAAATTCAAAATTCAAATTCAATATATTAAATAATCCGTTGTTGACAATTGGAAAACATAGGATCTTGTCTCAAAGCATATGGTTAAGCATTAATTATGTTTAAGTGGTTATGCATAGACTAAGTTTAAATGGTTATGCATAAATCATGTTTAAATGGTTATGCATTAATCATGTTTAAATGGTTATGCATAAATCATGTTTAAACGATCATGCATAAATCATGTTAAAAAGATTATGCATAAGCCATGTTTAAAACGATTATGCGTAAATCATGATTATGCGTAGATCATAGACTAAGTTTAAATGGTTATGCATTAATCATGTTTAAATGGTTATGCATAAATCATGTTTAAATTCAAAATTCAAATTCAATATATTAAATAATCCGTTGTTGACAATTGGAAAACATAGGATCTTGTCTCAAAGCATATGGTTAAGCATTAATTATGTTTAAGTGGTTATGCATAGACTAAGTTTAAATGATTATGCATAAATCATGTTTAAATGGTTATGCATTAATCATGTTTAAATGGTTATGCATAAATCATGTTTAAACGATCATGCATAAATCATGTTAAAAAGATTATGCATAAGCCATGTTTAAAACGATTATGCGTAAATCATGTTTAAACGATAATGCGTAAATCATCATGTGTAAATAATGTGTGAATGGTTCTACATAAATTATGTTTAAATTGTTATGCATAAATTATGTTTAAATTGTTCTGCATAAATTATGTTTAAATGATTATGCATAAATCATGTGTAAAATATTATGCATACACCATGTTTAAACGATCATGCATGAATCATGTTTAAACGATCATGCATGAATCGTATTTAAACGATCATGCGTAAATCATGTTAAAACGTTTATGCTTAAATTATGTGTGAATGGTTCTGCATAAATTATGTTTAAATTGTTATGCATTAGGGCTCTTCGAGACCAGACCTTTTCGAGACGAGGCCGTCTCGAAACCAAAAAAAGGTCTCGATTACGAAATCGAGACCAATCTCACTAGTAGAGTCTCGTAACGAGGCTGAGACTCTTTTCCGATACGAGACGGTATCGTCTCGGAAAGGTCTGGTCTCGAAGAGCCCTATTATGCATAAATTAGGTTTAAATGATTATGCATAAATCATGTTTAAAAGATTATGCATACACCATGTTTAAACGATCATGAATGAATCATGTTTAAACGATCATGCATAAATCATGTTTAAACGATCATGCATAAATCATGTTTAAACGATCATGCATAAATCATGTTTAAACGATCATGCATAAATCATGTTAAAAAGATTATGCATAAACCATGTTTAAACGATATGCATAAACCATGTTTAAACGATATGCGTAAATCATGTTTAAACGATTATGCGTAAATCATGTTTAAACGATCATGTGTAAATAATGTGTGAATGGTTCTGCATAAATTATGTTAAAATTGTTATGCATAAATTATGTTCAAACGATCATCCATAAATCATGTTTAAACGATCATCCATAAATCATGTTTAAACGATCATGCGTAAATCATGTTTAAACGATCATGCATAAATCATGTTAAAAAGATTATGCATAAACCATGTTTAAACGATATGCGTAAATCATGTTTAAACGATTATGCGTAAATCATGTTTAAACGATCATGTGTAAATAATGTGTGAATGGTTCTGCATAAATTATGTTAAAATTGTTATGCATAAATTATGTTCAAACGATCATCCATAAATCATGTTTAAACGATCATCCATAAATCATGTTTAAACGATCATGCGTAAATCATGTTTAAACGATCATGCATAAATCATGTTTAGAAGATTATGCATATATTGAGCTTAAATGTTATTGCACAAATCATGCGAAAATGGTTATGCATAAATTATGTTTAAATGATTATTCATAGATATAAATTATGTTTAAATAATTACGCATAAAATGGATAAAAAAGTTTAAGAAGCATATTTGAAAAATTTCCTGCTTTATGATTTTAAAAAATTATAAGCATAAATTATCAATTAATGCATATCCAGATTTACGCTTAGATAAATTACGCATAAATGTATAAATTATGTATATTCAAATTTTGATGCTTAAAAACTTAAACATAAACTTTGCAGAAATTATTCAGGTCGAAATTTTTGTACCTCTACGCATTCATTTTGCAAAAATTTGATAATTTTTTTGCATCACATTTTCGTACGGGTTGTCCCTTGCCCAATTTCCCCCGCAGTTTTTATACTTACCTATAACAGTTAAATTGACGAAAGAATTCCGCGTTGGTGACTTTTTAAAATCTACTCTGCACTTATAGCTTCCGGCGTCCGTTGTGTTTGCGCTTTCCAACGCGAGCTTCGCCTCTCCTTCCGTCGCCTGATCGGTCAGCCGAAAAAAAGCCCTTCCGTTCAAGGATTTCTCGGCCCAATGACTTGCTCGGTCGAGTGGTCTGCCCCTCGCGTCCACGCTATAAATCGGAGAATCCGTACCGACCCGATACCATATGACCAGTGTGACCACGTCCTCCTCTAACGGGGCCGATAAATCGCAAGGAAGTTTGGCGACGCCGTTGATTACGGCTTTCACGTGTGTCAGCAGCACTGCAATTAGAAAAAGAGAGGAAAAATTTTTTTTAAAAATTTTTAAAATTTAAATTAACTCTCGGAGTATTTTTTTTTCTTTTTTTTCCGCATAAATAAATAATCGGAATTTCTCTTTTTTTTCCGATTTAATATTTCATATCGCGGAATAACATCTGAGATAATTTTAATGGGTTCTCTGTAATGATTCATTCGGAATTTTATAGAGCCGTAAAATTATTATACGTCCGTGACTAATTATTTTAATAATTTTTTGTGATTTTGTAATTGAGCTTTTATCCGGTGCGGAAAGGTGAAAAGAGATTGTATCTCGAAATAAAATTTCTTTTTCCACAAAAAAAAAAAAAAAAAAAAAAAAAAAAAAAAAAAAAAAAAAAAAAAATTAATGATTATTTTGGATTTATTCTCAAAAAACTCGGTTTCGAGGTGGTTTGGTGCAACAGAAAGGATGACCTCCCGGTCATCAGCAGCCTCCTGTTACCTAGTGTGTACCTGTCAGCGCACGCACAAGTCTATGCCAGGGATCATCAAGCTTGTACTTGACAAAAGGAAATATGTTCGGAAGCCCTGAAGTTTCATTGTTAATTGATAGACTGTCACGTTTAAACCAGACATTATCCAGTTCGAACGTGGCATTGGCAGGTTCAAACCTGCAATGTCAAGTTCTAACCTGGCAATGTATGTTTCAAACCTAACCATAAATACACCTTAACACTGTCAAGTTGCAACAGGCCAGCATTTATTGTGGACTTTAAACATGACAGTGCAGGTTGGAATTTGACAATGTCAGGTTCAAACATGGCATTGTCAGGTTTAACTGACAATGCTGGCCGGTTGCAACTTAACAATGTTAAGATGTAACACACAACATCGACATTTTATTTTCACAAGACATTATCAAATAATAAAAAATTAAAATTTTAAGAATCTTTACCAAAAACTTTTAATAAAAAATTAAAACATTTTTTTTCAATAAAATTTTAAATAATTTTTTCCGATAAAAATTTAAATGATTTTTTTCGATAAAAATTTAAATAATTTTTTTCGATAAAAAATAATTTTTTTCGATAAAAATTTAAATAATTTTTTTCGATAAAAATTTAAATAATTTTTTTCGATAAAAATTTAAATAATTTTTTTCGATAAAAATTAAATAATTTTTTTTCATAAAAATTTAAATAATTGTTTTTAATAAAAATTTAAATAATTGTTTTTAATAAAAATTTAAATAATTTTTTTCAATCAAAATAACTTTTTTCAATAATCAAAACTCTAAAATCTAAAAAAATTTTATTATAAATTTCATTGAAAAATTTTTTAAAATTTTTAAAATTTAAATTAACTCTCCGAGTATTTTTTTTTTCTTTTTTCTCCGTATAAATAAATAATCGGAATTTCTCTTTTTTTTCCGATTTAATATTTCATATCGCGGAATAACATCTGAGATAATTTTAATGGGTTCTCTGTAATGATTCATTCGGAATTTTATAGAGCCGTAAAATTATTATACGTCCGTGACTAATTATTTTAATAATTTTTTGTGATTTTGTAATTGAGCTTTTATCCGGTGCGGAAAGGTGAAAAGAGATTTTATCTCGAAATAAAATTTCTTTTTCCACAAAAAAAAAAAAAAAAAAAATTAATGACTATTTTGGATTTATTCACAAAAACTCGGTTTCGAGGTGGTTTGGTGCAACAGAAAGGATGACCTCCCGGTCATCAGCAGCCTCCTGTTACCTAGTGTGTACCTGTCAGCGCACGCACAAGTCTATGCCAGGGATCATCAAGCTTGTACTTGACAAAAGGAAATATGTTCGGAAGCCCTGAAGTTTCATTGTTCATTGATAGACTTGTCAAGTTTAAACCAGACATTATCCAGTTCGAACGTGGCATTGGCAGGTTCAAACCTGCAATGTCAAGTTCTAACCTGGCAATGTATGTTTCAAACCTAACCATAAATACACCTTAACACTGTCAAGTTGCAACCGGCCAGCATTTATTGTGGACTTTAAACATGACAGTGCAGGTTGGAATTTGACAATGTCAGGTTCAAAAATGGCATTGTCAGGTTTAACTGACAATGCTGGCCGGTTGCAACTTAACAATGTTAAGATGTAACACACAACATCGACATTTTATTTTCACAAGACATTATCAAATAATAAAAAATTAAAATTTTAAGAATCTTTACCAAAAACTTTTAATAAAAAATTAAAACATTTTTTTTCAATAAAATTTTAAATAATTTTTTCCGATAAAAATTTAAATGATTTTTTTCGATAAAAATTTAAATAATTTTTTTCGATAAAAAATAATTTTTTTCGATAAAAATTTAAATAATTTTTTTCGATAAAAATTTAAATAATTTTTTTCGATAAAAATTTAAATAATTTTTTTCCAAAAAAATTTAAATAATTTTTTTTCATAAAAATTTAAATAATTGTTTTTAATAAAAATTTAAATAATTGTTTTTAATAAAAATTTAAATAATTTTTTTCAATCAAAATAACTTTTTTCAATAATCAAAACTCTAAAATCTAAAAAAATTTTATTATAAATTTCATTGAAAAATTTTTTAAAATTTTTAAGGATCATCAAGGATTTTTGATCAAATTTTATTGAAAAATTCATCTAAAATTTTTGAAATATTCGTTTTTCGTTTTTTTTTTTTTTTAATGTTGGGTGTCCAAAACACCAAGACAACCGGACAACCGGACACGACAAAACCATCATGGCGTGCCCTAAAACGTAGCCCTACGTCAAAAAAAAAAAATTTCTGGAGCCAAAAAAAACCTTCATCTCTTTTTTTGTTTTCTTCGATCTTTTATAAAATTTCATACCCGCTATTTTAATCAATGATCTAGCAAAATTTTTCTACCAAATACCCTTACTTTACACAAGCCTTTCATTTAATTATAGTCCGACCTTTTACATGCAAAAGCAAATAAACATTGAAATGAATTTTCCCCTCTTTTTCCTCTTAATGACCTTTTTTTTTTTTTCATTTTAGTTTATCTTTTTCTCCCTTTCTTTTATGCGATTTTAATGCATTACGAATTAAGGTATGAGACGAAAAAAGAAAAAAAAACACGACTCTGTAAAATAGTATATTACAACACAAGAGCTGCAAAAGAAAAAATTGTCCGTCGAGGCCGATTTTGAGGCCCGAGCCGAAGGCGAGGGCTTTAAAAAGGTCTCGACGGGTAATTCTTTTGCAGTTCTTGTGTTGTAAGCTACTTTTCATCACAAAGCACAGCGCAATAAAGGTTTTTCTAAAACGCACTAGTGCGGAAAAATAAGTTTTCCGCACTGAGTGATGAAAAATAATTATCATGATTAAAATGTAAAAAAGGCATGGAATTTTTTTTTCCCCTTTTCCCTTCAAAAGAAAAAAAATTTAACTTTTTGTGCAGAATCCGAGGAAATGACCTTTGACGGGGACGAAAAGGTTATTATCCCATAAAGATTTCGTCTCAAGGAAAGGAAGAGAAAAAAAAACCACCTCTTAAGATTAAGGTTTCATTATCTCCTCCATCATCCAAATAATTTCCTTAATCGAGTTAATTGTTCGTCATTTATAAGATGAAATCGTTTTTTTTTCTTCTTCTTTTTAATCGGTTAAGGCGACGAAAAAAAAAAAAAAGGGAAAACTCCCCTCGAATCCCATAAGATTAATCAATTGATTAATCGAGGTATATCCGGTCAGCTAAACGATTTATTTACCTTTTGCCTGAGGAAATTTATAATCTCTTATAACTTAGCTTATGCATCAAATTTCATCCCCGGAGAATTTTTTTTTTTCCTTCCTTTTTTTTGCGAGAGATAAACGAGAACTACATTTCCAAAAGATGTTTCTAATATCCTTGTCTGAGAGTTTGGAAAGGTTCCATTGATTTTACCTTAAATCGGTCATATTTCTTTTTTCTTCTGACTTTTCGCTTCTTTTTTATATCCGATACTCCTACGGCTGCCTCGGAACCGTACGACGTTATTGCAATTCTAATCTCTTTATTTCGTAATGGAATTTCTGATTTATAAAAAAAAAAAAGAAAAAAAATTCTACCATGTGATTTTATTTTTTCTGCGTTGAGCTGAAATTAAATGGATGGTAATAGCAACGGCCAGGCCGGATTTTATAGAAGACCTGAAGGGTCAAGTATCAATGTTTTTTCTATTGTTTGTTCCGGAACTGACAATTTTAAATTCGTTGTCTGTTCCGGAACTGACAATTTTAAATTCGTTGTCTGTTCCGGTACAGACAATTTAATGATTAAAAGCCGTCAGTTCCAGAACAAACATAGCTTGTTCCGGAACAGATAATTTTTTATTCATTGTATGTCAGTTCCAGAACAAACAATGCTTGTTCCGAAACAAACAATTTTTTATTAATTCTCTGTTCCGGAACTGACAATTTAAAATTCATTGCCTCTTTCGGAACTGTCAATTTAAAATTTATTGTCTGTTCCGGTGCAGACAATTTAATAATTAAACGCCGTCAGTTCCAGAACAAACACTACTTGTTCCGAAACAGAAAATTTTTTACTCGTTGTATGTCAGTTCCAGAACAAACATTGCTTGCTCCGGAACTGTAAATTTTTTATCAATTTTCCGTTCCGGAACTGACAATTTAAAATTTATTGTCTGTTCCGGTACAGACAATTTAATAATTAAACACTATCAGTTCCAGAACAAACGCTACTTGTTCCGGAACAGACAATTTGTTATTGATTTTCTGTTCCGGAACTGTAAATTTTTTATTGATTTTTTTTGTTCCGGAACTAAAAATTTTAAATCATAGTTTGTCCCGGAACTGACAACTTTAAATTCATTGTCTGTTTGGGAACTGACCATTTTAAATTCATTGCCTGTTCCGGTACAAACAATTTAATTATTAAGCGCTGTCAGTTCCAGAACAAACATTATTATTCCGGCTTGTTCCGGAACAGACAATTTCTTATTCATTGTCAGTTCCCGAACAAACATTGCCTGCTTTGAAGACAATTTTTTACTCATTGTCTGCTCCGGAACAAGCAATATTTGTCCTGAAACTGACAGCGCTTAATAATTAAATTGTCAGTTCCGGAACAGACAATCAGTAGAAAGTTATCTGCTCCGAAACAGGCCATTTATTTATGAAACTCTGTTTAAACAACGATCAATAAAAAATTGCCTGCTCCAAAACAGAATTTTTTATTGAATGTCTGTTCCGGAACTGACTATCTTAAATTCATTGCCCGTTCCGGAACAATCAATCAATAATAAATTGTAAGTTTTGGAACAAGCAATGCGCATTCTGGAACGGACAGCGTTTTATAATTAAACTGTTGTTTGTCCCGGAACTGACAACTTTAAACTCATTGTCTGTTTCGGAACTGACCATTTTAAATTCACTGCCTGTTCCGGTACAAACAATTTAATTATTAAACGCTGTCAGTTCCAGAACAAACATTGTTTGCTTCGAACCGACAATTTTTTACTCATTGTCTGCTCCGGAACAAGCAATGTTTGTCCTGAAACTGACAGCGCTTAATAATTCAATTGTCAGTTCCGGAACAGACAATCAGTAGAAAGTTATCTGCTCCGGAACAGGCCATTTATTTATGAAACTCTGTTTAAACAACGATCAATAAAAAATTGCCTGCTCCGAAACAGAATTTTTTATTGAATGTCTGTTCCGGAACTGACAATCTTAAATTCATTGTCCGTTCCGGAACAATCAATCAATAATAAATTGTAAGTTTTGGAACAAGCAATGCGCATTCTGGAACGGACAGCGTTTTATAATTAAACTGTTGTTTGTCCCGGAACTGACAACTTTAAACTCATTGTCTGTTTCGGAACTGACCATTTTAAATTCACTGCCTGTTCCGGTACAAACAATTTAATTATTAAACGCTGTCAGTTCCAGAACAAACATTGCTTGTTCCGGAACAGACAATTTCTTATTCATTGTCAGTCCCGAACCGACAATTTTTTACTCATTGTCTGTTCTGGAACAAGCAATGTTTGTCCTGGAACTGACATCGCTTTATAATTAAATTGTCAATTCCGGAACAGACAATCAGTAGAAAGTTATGTGTTCCGGAACAGGCCGTTTACTTATTAAAGTGTGTTTAAACAACGATCAATAAAACAATCGATAAAAAATTGCCTGCTCCGGAACAGCATTTTTATTGAATGTCTGTTCCGGAACAATCAATCAATAATGAATTGTAAGTTTTGGAATAAGCAAGGCGCATTATGGAACGGACAGCGTTTAATAATTAAACTGTTGTTTGTTCCGGAATAAACAATTTTCAATTCATTGATTGTCTGTTCCGGAACAAGCAATGTGTGTTCTGGAACGGACAGCGTTTAACAATCAAATTGTTTGTTCAGGAACAGACAATGAATTTAAAAATGTCAGTTCCGGAGCAGACAATCAATAAAAATTCTGTTCCGAAAATTTCCTGCTGCAAAACAACGTTTAATAAGTACATTGTCTGCTGCAAACAACAGACAATATTTGTTCCGGAACAAGCAATAAAAAGAAATAGATACTCGATCCTTCAAGGCTTCCGTAAGGATTTAGTAGTCTTTTAATTTAAAATAATTTTAAAAATATCAAAAGAAGGGTGAAAATTTAGAAAAAAACTGCACCGAGCGAACTTAATTAGAGGCACTGAACTCGGGATCTTTTGTTTGCTGATCGACTACTCTACCTACTGAGCTAACCCCTATAATCTCCGCACGAAAAAGAAATGCAAACAATATGCACGTTTTTGTAAAATAATAGCGAAAATTTTATTACAATCCAGTTGCGTAATTTATACAAATTAAGAAGCAAAATTTTTGCAATATGCAAAATAATGTGAAAAATTAGAGCCGTATTTAGGTGCGAAATAGTTCATTTTCTATCGAAAATTTTTCGGATATTTCAAAAATAAAAGTCAAGGTGCACGGAGTGCACCCAGCCAAGTTATATAAAAATTTTAAAGAATAAACTTGGCTACCTTTTTTTACAAGATGCGTTTTTGTTGGGATGAGTTTTACAGTAATTGGAGCCATTTTTTTTATATATGAGCCGAAAGAGGTATAGGGAGTTTAATAACAGCCGTTTTTTGCTCATAAATAAAAAATGGCTTCATTTTAAAAATTTCCGGAACATTTTCGATGGGAAATGAACTCTTTCGCACCCTAATACGGCTTACATTTTTTCGGCCCTTATAAGAGTTTAAAAAACTTTCGGGCTATGGTGGCAGCAAAAATCGGCCTCCAAAAAATCTGAAAAAAAATTAGGGTCAATATGGAGGCTAAAATAATGCAATTTTTCCGCGCTGTGACATTTTCCAATTCAAAAATTGAAAACTGACATAAGAAAGGAGCAATGGGCTTTCAAAAAGCTCACTTTAACTTCGGTGGGGGGAGGGTCAAATATAGTCAAAATCATGCTTGCATAATGCTTAATCGGTCTTCAATAAAAAAAAAATTACTGACGATTTATGATCATGAGAAACAAAAAAGTCAAAACCAATTACCGAATTCTTGTGATCTTTTTAATTTGTAAAGAAAAAAAAAAAAAAAAAAAAAAGCGATCGTCGAATTTTTCATCTTTAATTAGGATGAAAAAATAAAATCGGATAACGCTTACCCATACATTAATAATTACGAGGAACGTGAAAAAAAAAAAATCTCATTCAAAGCAATTACGAAAATTAAGATACGAACAAGCCAAAAGGGATTTTAAAATCCATAATGGGGGAGCAATTAACAAATCGATTAAACTGCAGGGGAAGTTTTCCATTTCCTAAAGGGCATCACACACGCCATCGATAAATAATGCAAATAAAACGAGTGATAACTGGGGTAAACCCTTCCTCGATATTATCAAGTGACATTCGGACATGAAATTTCCCCCCCGACGGTGTGACTTTAACATATCAATTTCGATCCCGATAACACAAGTTAAAAATAAAAATAAAAATAAATAAATAAATAAATAAAAAATAAAAACAGTTGTTTTGCTTTTAAAAAATAAAGTTATCGTGACGTTAAAACCTTGTAAAGACACCCAAAAAGTAATAATTCACGCCGTAACTTTTTTTTTCTGGAAAGAAGCCGGGCTTTTTCCTTTTTTTTTTTTTATGGCAGAGCAGAAGCCGAAAGGAAGAATAATACCATTTTAAAAGTGAAAAGCTAAGTAATTAAAACGAGTTAATTATCAAAGGACGGCAAAATGTAATGGCGGAGTACGGATGTTTACCTTAATCGGGTCTCTTTCTATATCGTTTTTTAGTGGATCATATGTGATCTCGGATCCAAACTTGATAAATAACACCGACGGTAGTAATAGTATGCGTGTGTCTACAACGTGTGAAATCGGAAATGTGAGTCTAAAGTGAAAAAAACACTTAGTGCAAATTGACATAACCTCAACTTATCAGCCACAAAAAACGTAATACCTGTGTTCGAGAAGTTGTAGTTCTTGCAATTTCTTTTGCCGTATGCTGTCGACACTTTGATAATACAAAGTCAATCCCATCAGTATAACAATTAAGTGAGGAGAAGCTGACTCTCTTTTTTCCCTAAAAAGTGAGTAAAGGCAAAAGATGAACCATCTGCATAAGCTTAACACAGTATACTAGTGCCAAAGAAACTTTCAAAACGATTTATTAGAAAAATAGACGATTAACCATTGTGTGGCAATATCACAGCAAGTGACACTCCCGGGTGAAGTTTTTGTACCGTGCCAATAAGTTTAAGAGCAATGTTACCAACTTAAACGAGGGAGCATTTGTGCTTTGTAAATAGTATAGATTATAAAAGGATTTTATATCCGTTTTCGTACTCCGCGTAAAGTTTAAACAGTTCTTTTTTTTTAAACTTTAAACTTTATTATTCATAATTTTTAAATCATGGATTCCTCACAAGAGCCAAAAAAATTTTCCCAATGGATTAGAACTGAAATCAAAGAGAAAAATAAGCAGAGCAACACTTGGAAATTTGAAGTTAGATATACTTCCCCGCAGGGAAAAGAATACACCTCTCCATCCTCCTTAAAAAAATATATCGAAAAAACACCTAACTGCCAAGTAAACATGAAGTATTTCCCTTTTCGGCCATTAAATCTCTGCCAGGATGACATTAAAAAAATGTATCAGCGTACACAAGATCCAAATAAAAAAATTCTGATACTCCCTGAGGATAAGCATGAGATCACCAGAAAAGATGAGGCTCAGCAATTGGAAAAAATCTCTTGTGAAAAGTGATTATGAATGATGAGGAAGTACAGGAAGTCAATACATGGGAAGATGAAAATGATGACAATTTTACGATAATAAATGAATCTGAGGAAAGCTCGGCTGATACCTCCTCTTCGTCTGTCATATCCGCCTCATGTACACCTAATCTCTTCTTCGATAATAATACTCCGAAAAAAACTGAAAGCCCAGAAAAGTCTATCCAAAAAAAAGATCATGAACGTATGTCGGGTCGCTTTTCTTTCAGCTCGTGGGATATTAAATCGTATGCGGATCTAGAAAAAGAAAAACAGTCCCTCTCCAGTGAATTAAATCAAGAAAAAAATAATAACCTGGGGATGAGACAGCTTGTCAGGAAACTAGAAGAACAAATTGATCAGCTAACAAATGAACAGAAGATCAAGCATAATCTGGAGGTTACCGAGTTGAAGAAAAAAATTGAGGAAAGAGATATTATAATAAAAAAGTTACAGGATAACATAGCGGTTTCAGAGAAAAATACTACATGTTCTCCAGGAGATCGAAATGAAGAAAATCTGTATAGAGATACTTCTCAACAAAAGAGCAACAAAGGAGATGAAAATATTTCACTGAATGCCGAGGAAATAAATAAAAATGAAAAAACAGCTAACTTTGAAACACTGGAAAACCGAATCTCTGTTCTGGAGTCCATGGTTAAAACGCTGCTTCATGAGGCCACCACAGGGTACAAAAATGGAAAAAAGGGAAATAACTACGTTATGAAAGATTCACAGGTTAATAACCATAATCAGTATAAGCGATCTTCGATTCTACCTAGGAATGGTCAATCCCAAACGGTAAAGGGAAATAAAAGATGTACACAAGCGTCTGCTAAAAAAAATCAAACGACTGCTAAGAAAAACCATGCTTCTACTGCGGTGTCGAATGTCCATACAAAGAATTCTACGGTAGTCATCGGGGATTCTATCGTCAAACACACTGGAAGCCATCTTAAAGAGAGAGAGAGTCTACCGAAGCAGGCTCTTAAGTCCACCGACAAAAGAAGCAATAACAATCGAACTAATAAAACAATGATAGTCCAGGAAATAAACTCTACGCCAAAAATCAACTCAATGATGGTTTCTACTGTGGTAATGGGAGATTCAATTGTCAAACACACGGACATGCACCTAAAAAAGCATGGGATGGCGGTCGTCTGCAAACCTGGGATTAGAATTGACCAGCTTTCCAACTTCATAACGAATCTGACAGATATTGGCACCAATCACCTTATCATACATGTGGGGACTAATGATATAAAAAAGGAAAGAACTCCAGACGACATTATGGATAAAATTAACTCGCTAATTGTTAAAACGAAAATAGCATTTCCTACTGTTACCATTACAATAAGTGGTGTAGTCCAACGTAGGGACGAAGATCCACGCTATGTAAATGCTGTTAACGACTCCATTCGATGGATCAGTGAAAAACTTGGTTGTCACTTCATAGATCCCAACTCAGGACTAACAGACCAGGAATTGGGTAAGGATGGTCTGCATCTTAATCGAAGAGGCTCTAAAAAATTGGCAGACCTCTTTATACACCAGCATCGTTTATCTAAAAATGCTTCAAAAAACTTGTAATGAGTTCTAGTGGTGATATTGATTCGGACTGTAAGGATTTGAACATAAACATTAGTAAATTCATCTGTGATAGTCTTAGTTCGGACATTAGTGCACATAACAAAATAAACAAAACATGCAACGGGCATAATAAAAATAAAAACAAAAATAGAGGAACTCGGTTTAAAAAGAATAATATTATTGTGCTACATCAAAATGTATGCAGTTTGGGCAACAAAGAACTTGAGCTAGATATATTAGTTAATGAGGAAAACCCAGATGTTATTTGCTTAGATGAGGTAGACTTGGATCTGGATCAAATAAAATTGATACAATGGGATGGCTACACCCATGCTGCAAGCTTTGTTCGAGAAAATCGAAAGAGTGGTGGGGTGTCTATGTGGGTAAAAGAAAATATTACGTTTGAATTATTAACGGGCATGGACAAATACACAGCTAATTTCGATTTAGAAGCGACAGGGATCTTAATCCAAAAGGAAGACAGACAGCTCTTGGTTGTTGACATTTATCGTTCCCCAAATGGAAATTTTGAAAGTTTCAGTAACGGTTTCGAGGGCCTTATGGACCTCTGTAATAGGAAAAGGAAGAACATGGTCATTGTAGGGGACTTCAATATTAATCTTTTAAATACAAAAGATAAAGACACATTAGCTTACAGAGATCTGATGAAAACAGCTGGACTGGTATCCAAAATAAATGAACCGACAAGGGTCACCGAAACATCAAGTACCTGCATTGATCATGTTCTGACTAACATTGCACAAGATGAATGCTCCGCCAGTGTGGTTATCACTGAAATTTCGGATCATTATGCTCAGGTTTTTGAATACATGGGGGGTAGCAGGGAAAAGGTTAATAAAACTCGGGAATGGGAAATGACCAGGAAAATAACTGAAAAGGGCATAAAAAAATTTAAACTGGCATTAGAACAAGAGAATTGGGGTTTGATTAAGAATACTAAAACGGTCCAACGAAAATCTGAATTATTCCACGAATTTCTTATAAAAAACTTCAACATGTGTTTCCCTCTCAAATTGACAAGAAAACGGGATCCTGTCAAACTGAAATGGATCACTTCCGGAATTCTTAAATCTAGGGACACTCTAATAATGCTAGGAGAACTTTGTAAGAAATCAGCAAATGAGGCCCTAAAATCTCGGTATAAAACATACAAACAAATTTATAGAAAGGTAATTAAAGCAGCCAGAGCACAGGTAGTTAGAAAAACAATTATGCAGGCAGAAAACAAACAGAAAGCATCGTGGAAAATTGTAAATAGCATTAGAGGGAAAAAGGGGGGTAAAACTAAGGTAAAGGCACTTAAAACTGACGAAAATCTTTTAGAAAATCCAGAGGAAATAGCACAGAGCTTCAACGATTATTTTCTCGGCGCTGCAGAAAAATTGATTAATAATAGGGAGGGACCAATCAGAAATCTAAATGTGAACATTGAGAAAACAATTTTTCTTCGATTAACAACTCCTTTTGAAATTGAAAAATTATGCAAGGAAGCAAAAAATAAGATGAGTGCAGGTTTGGATGAAGTACCAGATTACCTTATAAAACAAGTTGCAAATATAATCTCAGAACCGCTTTCGGACTTAATAAATGCAACATTTGAAGAAGGTATGTTTCCTGATATATTTAAAATAGCGAAGGTTGTTCCAATACATAAAAAAGGGGATACTCAAAATATGGCTAATTATAGACCGATTTCATTGCTAAACTCTGTTTCCAAAATCGTAGAAAAAGCCATGGCAAATCGTCTGTACTGCTTCTTCGAAAAAAACCAAATTTTATCTCAGTACCAATTTGGCTTTCGTAAGGGGAAGTCCACAATGAATGCAATTCATCAATTTGTCGAGGAAATTTTAAAAGGGTGGGAAAATAAAGAAAGAAGTGTGGGGGTTTTTATGGATTTTAGCAAAGCCTTTGACACTGTCAATCACAAAATACTTTTAGCCAAAATGGAAAATTATGGGATTAGAGGGTGCGCACTAGACTGGCTAAAATCCTACTTACTGAATCGAGAGCAGTATGTAGCGGTAAACTCAGAAAAATCGAAGTTAGGAATAATAAGAAGAGGGGTTCCCCAGGGATCTGTTTTGGGACCACTCCTGTTTCTAATTTATATAAATGACCTTCCAGCAGCTGTTGTTAATAAAACTTTCCTGTTTGCGGATGACTCAAACTTATTAGCAAAAAATCAGAACAGTTATAGGCTGGAATTAAGTGTAGAAAACGATGTGGAAAATGTACAGGAGTGGTGCCAAAACAATGAGGTAGCCGTAAACGGGGGAAAAACGGGGTATGTGGTATTTCAAATAAAAAAACTCCGCAAGAACCGATAGGCCTGGCAATCAAAATGCGGACGAGGAAATTAAAAACTTGCAAGCACGACTTTTTTAGGGGTGATAATTGATGCTTCACTCAGTTGGAATGAACAGGTGGATGCATTGTGTGGTCGTCTCAGTTCTGCAGTCTATCTCCTGGATACTCTTTCTAAGCTCTGTGATGACCACACAATGAAATCATTATATTGCGCGCTTTTCGAGTCGGTGATGAGGTACGGAATCACATGTTGGGAAATTCTAGTGCGGGAAATATGGAGAGAGTGCTGAAAATCCAAAAACGGGCAATTAGGTGCATAACTAGAAATAAAAATGGGAACTAGTCAATGGGCACTTTCAACCCCCATCGTGCAGAAATTTATTTAAAAAAGCAAAATTTTGACAGCACCCTCTTGCTATATTTTAGAAGCAATTTGCTATTTTATTAAAAATGGGGAGGGTAGACTTGTGGAGAGGTCTCGCAGCGCAACACCAGACAAGCTAAAGAGTATTATATTCCTGGAACCAGATTAAAAAAGTCAGAGCAAAATGTGAAGCGCTGTGGAGCCTCTTTCTACAATCTACTACCGAATGAAGTGAAAGAAAAAAAAGGGCAAAAAAATTTTAAGGGTTTGGTCCAGAAATTTCTAATTGACCACACCTTTTACTCGCTGGCGGAGTATCGTGATTTTTTCAGAGCTCCATAAGGCCATCGATGAAGACGAAATCGATGTACATATTGTATTTTATGATTGAAAAAATATAATTTAATTTAATTTAAAAATTTAAGTCGGTGGGATTTATCTCGAGTAAAGCGACATCTTTCCATCTGTCTCTCCCCTACCACAGATTAATGCTTCCACAACGTCCACAATTAATTCCAAGACATTCTCTTCGCTTTCTAATTAAGATTTATCGCCCCTGTTTCCCTTATTAATGCCGAACGATGCTAATCAACTCTCCTATGATTGTTTATTATGACGCATGGTTCCCGGAATTAAAACCCCCGGATTTCTTATTTTTCCGGTCATTTCCAAGAACGACGAATCCGCCCGGAGGAACCCGTCCTCGTTTCCGGGAAGATATCTTTCGGTCGGCGAAAGAAGAAACAAACCGATCTTCAAAGAGGTTTGCGTTTTTTTTTTATTTTGTTTAAAATATTTAAACGGGGTTTTATTTTAACAGGGATATCAAAACTGGATTTTCGTTAAAGTTTATCCCTCGAGGGAGAGAATCATGTAATAGCATTCGTAAGTGGCAGTGATATGTGCTTTTCCTTCCTTAATTTCACCGGAAATCGCCTTAAGGGTTTTCAACGGATTTAGATCCTGACGATCTTCTAAGTAAAAATAAAAGAGGGAAAAGGAGTTGATTTTTAAGTCAAAATTTTCAGCAAAATCAAATGCTAAAAATAAGAGTTAAATTTCATGATTCCGGGAGCATGTAAATCTACGGAAGCCCTGAAGGGTCATATTTTTATAATTGTTTTTTATTGTTTGTTCCGGAACAAGCAATTAACGAAAAATGTCTGTTCCGGAACAGACAACGTTTAGTTAGAAAATTGTCTGTTCCGGAACTGACAATTTTAAAAATTGTCTGTTCCGGAACTGACAATTTTAAATTAATTGTTTGTTCCGGAACTGACAATTTTAATAATTGTCTGTTCCGGAACTGACAATTTTTTAACTAAACGTTGCATTTCCGTTGCAACTAGACATTGCTTGTTCCGGAACAGACAATTTTTAAAATTGTCAGTTCCGGAACAGACAATTTTCTAACTAAACGTTGTCTCTTCCGGAACAGACATTGTTTGTTCCGGAACAGACATTGCTTGTTCCGGAACAAACAAGTAATTTTAAATTGTCAGTTCCAGAACAGACAATTTTCTAACTAAACGTTGTCTGTTCCGGAACTGACAATTTTAAATTAATTGTTTGCTCTGGAACAAGCTATGTCTGGTAGCAACGGAAATGCAACGTTTAGTTAAAAAATTGTCAGTTCCGGAACAGACAATTATTAAAATTTTCAGTTCCGGAACAAACAATTAATTTAAAATTGTCAGTTCCGGAACAGACAATTTTCTAACTAAACGTTGTCTGTTCCGTAACAGACATTGTTTGTTCCGGAACAGACATTTTTTCGTTAATTGCTTGTTCCGGAACAAACAATAAAAAACAATTATAGAAATGTGACCCTTCAGGGCTTCAACAATCATTATGGTCGTACGTTTTATTATGGTAAATAAAAAAAATGTCCAAATAAATTCGAATCACAATTAAAAACATCATAAAATTCATTAAAAAAAAAAAAAGAAAAGGAAAAATTGTCGTCAAAAACATGTATGTGCTCTCTAGAGTGTCGGGAGTTTTCGAATTTGAATATGCCCAAAAATGGCTGAAATAAGCGTTTGTAATATCACAGAAAAATACTATGGCCATTTTTAACAAAAAAAAAAAAAAAAAAAAAATCTTTCAAAATCTTGCCAAAAATATTTTTTTATTAAAAAACCTTGGTCCAATAAAAAAAAAAAAAAAAACTGAGTGAGTCTAGCTACGCAAACTCACTGAAGATGGGAAGTAAAACTTCTACACTCCGCTGATAATAGACACAAAAAAAAATTTCAAGGCATTTATTTGCTCGTTTTTGGTCAAAAAATTTGAATATTTTAATAAAAATATAACTTTTTTTTCCTGACACGAAAAAAAAATTCAAACACGCGCACTTTTCGGCCTAAAATTGTGGCCCAAAAAATTTACTCTCAGCGATTCTAAAGAAGTTTACTCCCCGTGATTCTATCAACTTTTGGCCTAAATTATTGCGCACTTTTCGGCCTAAAATTGTTGCGAACTCTTTGGCCTAAAATTGAGGCCCAAAAAATTTACTCTCAGCGATTCTAAAGAAGTCTCACTTCAACAATTAGAGCATGACAAAGGAATTCACTTATAAAAACCGGAGTACCGCCAGCTTCACGGCGGTACATTTTCGAGCTCAAATTTTGGTAAAAAGTCCATTATTTTGAGCTTTTTTTGAGCTTTCAGAAAAACCATGTCCCCCAAATTGAGCTAAAAGGGAACAATTAGAGCTTGACGAAGAAAGTCCCTAGGAAAAATTGGCGGTACATTTTCGAGCTCAAATTTTGGGACAAAGACCATTATTTGGAGCTTTTTTTGAAAATTCAAAATAGCATTTCCGCCTAACTTTTTTTTGTTCTTTTCGTCAATTAATTTCTTCAGAGAAATCTAAATTTTTAATAGGATTTCGGGGAATTATTGGTATTGGTTGATTGAATTATTGGTATTGGGAGTTATTGGTTTGGTTCTATCACGCTTTTTAACGGAGTTATGCAGGTTTGAAATTTTTGAAAATTTTTTTTAGCCAAAAAAAAAAAAAAAAAAAAAAAAAAATCAAATGGGTCGATTTGGTTTTTTTTGTCTCCCGAGCTTAATTTTCAACCGATTTAGGTCGGGGAGGTCTTAAAATGATCAGGATGAAGTACTAAGTCGAGTGCACCTTACACTTTTTGGCATCTTGAAAAAATGGCGGCCGCAAACCTGTTAAAAAAGTACCAAATCTTCAACTGCTTCTACAACCCCTTCCTCATAAAAAAAATTTAATTTTTATTAAAACTAAAAAATTCCTTTTCTTATAAGCTTTTGATTGGTTATGGAGAAAATTAGGGCCCGAACTTGCGTGGGGGCCGAAAAATTAATTTTTTTGACGATGCAACCAAAAATTTCGAATTTTTCGTGGTTTTTCACCGGATATGTCGGTGTTGTTAGTCAAGGCATCGATTCTGGGCCAAAATGGTCACTTTTTAGCGAAAAAAAAAATTATTTTCGTCCTGTTGGTCTCTCAAAACAGTCAATTAAAAAAAAGCAAACCTATTAAAAATAAAAATAAAAAAATTTATGGCTCATAAGCCTCCTTGCGGCTCAAAAACAAAATCACTTTTAACCAAACTCACTCGCTACGTAACTCATTATTCGGTTGGGATTTTTCTTCCGGCAACTTCTGAAACGGGACTCGACTCTATCTCGGAGCTTCATTTTTAAAAAAAAAATATTTACATTGCTTTTATAATAAACTCCAAAATTACGAAAATGCATGTCATAAGGTCATTGCTTTTGGCAAAAATTCGTCACCCCTACCCCCCCCCCCCCACCTCCCCCAGCTTACGATGCCAAATATTTTCATCGTAACGACTTTTTTAAACACTTATTTACAACCATTTTTTCTCGCTTTTATATTCCCTTTCTCTCTGCCCAACGGTTTCCTCAGTCGTAAATCAACCCCCCCACCAGCAGCTTCATTTCCCCCAAAATATTTCAAAGCACGTTTCGTTAAAGAAAACCCGGAATCCGGAATAAGTAGCCGGCGGCTTTAATCAACATCATCCTATCAAGCCCAAGATGTAACAATAATGAAGACCTATATTAGATTGTTCCTCGGCTAAAATCTCGTCTGCGACCTTAATTTTAAGGGAGAGAGATATCCTCTCCTTGTTTACAATTGAGCAGTCATCGAGGAAATTCAATCGATTAAACCGTTTAAAGCTCCCCCCGGATTTATTAATAAGAGGATTCCTTAAACCGGGGGAGAAAATTTATAATTTCAGTTTGAACACTTAATTTATTGACCAAAAATTTTTATCGGGGGAAAATAAAAAGAAGAAAAAAAAAATTAAGTCCTTAATTAATTCAGACGGTCGTTGCAGATGTTTCGAAGTGTCGGAAAAAAGAAGGGGAAATCCTCGAAAACAATTTTTTTTTTTCTTTCTCTGAAATTTATTAGTTCGATCGGAAAAATTTTTCCCGAACGTTATGAAGTCGTATATTTTTTTCAAGGTAAAAAATCGGAAGATTCGAGAGACTTTTTCCCCCCTTTTTTGGAATTAAGCGAAAGGAAGACTTAGCAGTAAGAAAGTTAACGTTGTAAAACAATTACGATTCGGGGAAACCCAGAAGACCACTTATCCGGAGCCAGACTTGAGAGATATAAGAGACCGCAAGCACCACACTACGGAAACATTCAACGAAAGAAGATTGTTGAATAGATGAAATTACTAAAAATTCCCCTTTTACTCGAATTAACTTTTTTTTCCACCCCCGGAGTTCTTTGAGACATGACCCCGGGGTCACAAAACGAATGTTTCAAGCAGACTCGCAATCACAATTCTCCTCACTTTTTTAATCTAAAAAATTTTTCCAATTAATAAAAGTAACCGGAAAATTCCTTATTCATCTTAGGTTTCTCAGAATGAATGAAATACCATAGGATTCCCATAAGAGTCTAAATTGTAAGTTGACATAGGAAAAAAAAAAAAAAAAAAAAAAAAAAAAAAGGTGCTAAAATAATATTGGTAAACGTCATCGGAAAAGCCTTTTGAAAAGTGTGATGTCCTTGTAAAATCACCAATAAGTATAAAAAGGTTTTTGAGCCCTTTTGAAAATCGTGAAGAGGAAAAGCAGAAATCAATGATAGACGGCGAGGAGACCACATAAATGGATATTTGACGTCTCCGAATCTTTTTTTTTCATTTTGAAACTTTTTCCAATTAGTAAAAGTAAAAAGAAAAAATCCTTATTCAACTTAGAATTCTAAAAGTGTAGGAAATCCCATAAGATTAACATAGAAAGTGGAAATGTAAGTTGAGATAGGAAAATAGGAAAATAAATGATGCAGTAAACGGCATTAGAGACGTCATGAAAAACCTCCGGAAGACTCTAAAATCACAAACAGAACACCGTAAAAAAAAAAATTCCAAGAACTTTTCAAAGTCTTCAGTAGGAAAAATAAGACGTCCGAAAAGTAGTTTAATATTTCGAAATCGCCCAACGTCACAAGCACCGATTTCGAATGTGACAATTTTTGTATAAAAGAAAGTAAAAACATGGAAAAAATCGAAAAGGGGGCGAGAAAGAAAATTGAATGAGCGAAGAAAAAAAAATATATATATATATTTGTTTCTACGGAAGAGGAAAAAAAAACCGAAATTGTTTTTGGAACAAAAGAAAGTCCAGGAATAACGCCGTCGATGAATGAAATCTTTCTTGGAAAAAAAAATAATACAATGCCATTCACGGTTTTCGTTTCCATTCGATATATACGTTTTCCGAAATTAATCGAATAAAGTTGAAGAAAAATCCTTATAATAAGAAGGAAAAAGCCGTGTAATGTCTTAAAAAAAAGTGCAAAAAAAGTGGAAGGAGGGTGGTTCCATGTGGTTTGTCGTCTCGCGCCATAAACTTTCATTCACGGTCGGTTATTAACTTTACAGCTGCCCGTTGACCATCGGAATAGACTCGTAAATTTTCCGAAGTTTTTTTTTCCCTCCTTCTCTTTTTTTTTTCCTCTCGGAACTTTTTTCTTTCCGAGCCAAGTTTTTTTTTGTGTGTGTCGTCGAGAGATTTTTTTTTTTTTTCGGAAAATATAAAATTGACCGTGATTGTGCCTTTTTTTTCCGAGGAAGAAAAAAAAAGTTGTATTTTTTTCATAAGGGAAATCCTATATACACGCTCGGTGTACGGTTGAATAAATAAATAAAAAGATTACAAACGTTCCAAATACACCGAGGGCTGTATGGTTGCTATTCAATTCATGAAGATTCTTCCCTACAAAATGCACCTCGAATTACTCTGAATATTCTAAAAGCGGATTTTTTTTTTTTTTCTTTTTTGGAAATAGCGGTCGGTGCTAAAACAATTTTTTTCTTTTTTCGAAGTGATATCCGAATTATAATTGCGTGTACAGAGTAAAAGATTACCCCAAGAAAAAATGCGTTATAAAATCTTATAACTCTATAACGTTTTGGGCGATTATAAAATTTTATAACTCTATAACGTTTTGGCCGATTATAAAATTTTAACGTTTTGGCCAATTAAAAAATTTTAAAACTCTATAATGTTATGGCTGATTATAAAATTTTATAACTCCATAACATTTTGGCCGATTATAAAACTTTATAACTCTATAACATTTTGGCCGATTATAAATTTTTATAATTCTATAACGTTTTGGCCGATTATAAAATTCTATAACTCTATAACGTTTTGGCCGATTATAAAATTTTATAATTCTAACGCTTTGGGAGATTATAAAATTTTATAACTCTATAACGTTTTGGCCGATTATAAAATTTTATAACTCTATAACGTTTTGGCCGATTATAAAATTTTATAACTCCATAACATTTTGGCCGATTATAAAATTTTACAATTCTAACGCTTTGGCCGAACATAAAATTTTATAACTCTATAACGTTTCGGCCGATTATAAAATCTTATAACTCTATAACGCTTTGGGCGATTATAAAATTTTATAACTCTATAACGTTTTGCCCGATTATAAAATTTTATAACTCTATAACGCTTTTGCCGATTATAAAATTTTATAACCCTATAAGGGCAGTCTCCACTTGATAACGTTCACCGCATTCGCGTTATCCGCCTTCTCGATGAACGTAATCGCACCGGAAGTTTTGTGGATCTTTTACCACGATTTTTTTGATCATCTTCTGCTTTTTTCTATTTACAAACATTAAAAATGGCGGTTTTGAAAGATGTTTTTACGGATTTAAAAAGAAAAATTTTAATTCGGGCATGGAGAAGACAATAAATCGGTTCCAAAACAAATTCTGGGTAAGCCAAATTTGTATACTTAATGAAATACACGGTACTCTTTTTATGCCACAAACGTTTACGGGAGCAAAACCTGCAAAGTACTTCCGGTGCGATTACGTTAACCGCGATGACGGACAACGCGAATGCCGTGGACGTCATCAAGTGGAGACCGCCCTATAACGTTTTGGCCGATTATAAAATTTTATAACTCTATAACATTTGGCCGATTATAAAATTTTATAACTCTACAAAGGTTTGGGTGATTGTAAAATTTTATAACTCTATAACGTTTTGGCCGACTATAAAATTTTATAATTCTAACGCTTTGGCCGATCATAAAATTTTATAACTCTATAACGCTTTGGCCGATTATAAAATTTTATAACTCTATAACATTTGGCCGATTATAAAATTTTATAACTCTATAACATTTGGCCGATTATAAAATTTTTTAACTCTATAACGTTTTGGGTGATTGTAAAATTGTATAACTCTATAACATTTTGGCCAATTATAAAATTTTATAACTCTACTAGCCGCTTCGGGGCCGCTTCGCGGCCCCTTCGCGTCTAGCCTAAAGTAATGTAGGAAAACGTTAAAACGTTAAATACTTAAGTTTTTTCCGCCCAAAAAATGCGACTGTGGACAAAAATGCGAAATATTTTAGGCAAATAAAACAAACTATTTTTTCGCCAATTTTTTTTTTATCTGATGCCACTAATTTTTTTTGTCTGCGGGAAAAAATGCGATATTTTTTAGGAAACTAAAATTAAAATCTTCAAAGTTAAAATTTTAATATTAAAACATTACTTTAGCAATTTAAAAAATTAAAATTAAAATTAAAATTAAAAATTTTTTACTTAATAGCTTGTCTGCGGACAAACGCGGACAAACGCAGACAAACGTTTGTGCAAAGAGTTGGTGCAAAGAGAACAGACAGACACACATGTCGAAAGTTGAAAAATATTTGAAAAAAAAAAAAAAAAAAAACCACCGCCTACCGACAGACACACATTCCCTCCCCCCCCCCCCCCCCCCCCAAAAAAAAAAAAAATCACCGCCTACAAACAGACACCCATGTCGAAAGTTGAAAAATTTTTTGCAAAAAAAAAAAATCACTGCGTACGGACATCGCACATCGGACATCAGTGAAGGTGTTGGGTTTTTTAAACCCATAAGACAGACATACGGACAGACCCAACCACCAAAATTTAAATTTTGAGCAATTTTTTTTTTTTTTTTTTAAATTTCAATTAAAATAAAATAAAAAAAATAAAAACCGCGCAAGACAGACAGACAGACGGACAATTCGAACCGATTTATTGCTTTTTTATAAAAAAAAAAAAAACCATAAGACAGACATACGGACAGACCGAACCACCAAAATTTTTTAAATTTAATTTTTTTGCGGACAAACGAATTAAATTTTTTAAATTTAATTATTAATTTAAAAAAAAAATTTTTTTAATTTAATTATTAAAAAAACACCGCGTAAGATAGACAGACGGCCAAGACTTTTACTTTAGTTGATTTTAATTTTTATTTATATTTTTATTTATGAAAATAGTAAAGTGTTTTTTTTTTCAAAAAAACTTTATCCCTTGCGTACAAACACCAGACAGACACACATTCCCCCCCCCCCCCAAAAAAAAAAAAACCACCGCCTACAGACAGACACACATGTCGAAAGTTGAAAAATTTTTTGCAACGACAAAAAAAAAAAAAAAAAAAAAAAAAAATCCCTGCGTACAGACAGAAAAACTTTCCGTTTTATTCGTCAAAATATTTTTTGTCTGTGGACGAAAACTTTATGTATATAAAAATACGAAAACTTTATGTATTTTTTCGTCGAATTCGTTAAAATTAGCTTGTCTGCGGACAAACGCGGACAAACGGAGGGGTTTTATTATATAGGTAGATAACATTTTGGCCAATTATAAAATTTTATAATTCTAACGCTTTGGCCGATCATAAAATTTTATAACTCTATAACGCTTTGGCCGATTATAAAATTTTATAACTCTATAACGTTTCGGTCGATTATAAAATTTTATAACTCTATAACATTTGGCCGATTATAAAATTTTACAACTCTATAACATTTGGCCGATTATAAAATTTTATAACTCTATAACGTTTTGGGCGATTATAAAATTTTATAACTCTATAACATTTTGGCCAATTATAAAATTTTATAACTCTATAACATTTGGCCGATTATAAAATTTTACAACTCTATAACATTTGGCCGATTATAAAATTTTATAACTCTATAACGTTTTGGGTGATTGTAAAATTTTATAACTCTACACGGTGGCAGAATTTATATTGTGTTTACACATAATGTTTTCTTTATGGGTAACCATGGCAACCTGTGCAGTATAAATTCTGCCACCGTGTATAACATTTTGGCCAATTATAAAATTTTATAACTCTATAACATTTTTGCCGATTATAAAACTTTATAACTCTATAACATTTTGGCCGATTATAAAATTTTATAATTCTAACGCTTTGGGAGATTATAAAATTTTATAACTCTATAACGTTTTGGCCGATTATAAAATTTTATAACTCCATAACATTTTGGCCGATTATAAAATTTTATAACTCTATAACATTTGGCCGATTAAAATTTTATAACTCTATAACGTTTCGGCCCATTATAAAATTTTGTAACTCTATAACGTTTCGGCCGATTATAAAATTTTATAACTCTATAACATTTTGGCCGATTATAAAATTTTATAACGAAGTTTAAGCTTTTAATAACTGAATTTTATAACACACTTTTTCTTGGGATTTTCACCCTGGTTTTCGATTTTAAAAAATGAATACACATCGGGATTTTTATTCTTAAAAACGTTATGCATAAATTTTGTGAAAATTATGCACATTCAAATTTTGGCGCTTAAAAAAATATGCACAAGCTTTGGAAAAATTTTGCATGTCCAAATTTTTGTATAAATCGAAGTTTTGAAATTCCAAAAAAGTTTATTATCGAAACACCGAGCTGGGCATCATTCGACGTCAAATATTATATCCCCTACTTCCCCAAAAATGATGAATGACATTTAAACGTTTTCAAAGATCAACAACCAACAATGAAAATTAGACCCAAAAAAATGAATGAAAAAAAAAAGAGGTTAACTTTTCTCCTTCTTTTTGACGTAGTTAAGTCACGATTTTTGAGCGAAACGAAAATATAATTCAAACAAAAGGCGGACTACCGGAAAGCAGTACGAACACCGGCTATCAAATTCAAGTCTTTTTTTGTTAATATGAAACGAAAGCTCGCACTTGTTCCTTTTAAAAATTACAAAGCAACCTTGCTTTTGTTATTCCTTCCGAATTCTAAAATCCTACATGCTTTTAACTTACAAAAGAAATACGAGATATTTACCTAAGCGTGACAACTCGCAAGGAATAGTTAAAAGGATCATGCGAAGCCGGAGGTCGAGGGCGAAAAAAATAAAATGAAATAAAAATCAAGGAGGGACGTAACAAAAAAAAAAAAAAAATTGCAGCATTGCGTTTCTCCGCCATACAAATTATTCCGCAAGAAGTTTAAATGTAAATTTATATGATGTTACAAATCTAAAATGCATTCACAACTCATGTTAATTTCTATGTTTGATTATACTCATGTAACAATGAAATAACATCTGGAAGGCGTGGTATATTCCGATGATTCATTTATTTTATGGCTTGTTTTCGTTTTGAATTATTCACTTTTAAGCTCCGGCCGTAGTGTGTGTGACCGCGATCACAAAAATAATGTCTGCTCCGAATGTGTTTTGCCTCCGCTAAAAAAAAAAAAAAATTGCCTATTCAATCTTATGAACTAAAAATCCAATCGATTATTGTTATCCACAATTGGTAATCGATTACGATTGCTGTTGACATTTTAGATCGCATTCGAGAATTAATCGAGTTTTCATCGGTTTTTTTTTCTTTTCGCAAAAAAAAAAAAGAAAAAAAGTGGGGGGACGGACAGAATTCACCTCTGCGGTACAATTATACGGATTTCAGACAATTTTGAGCTCCCGAGTTTGTCCGGGTCAAGGATTTTGATCGTTTGGTTCATTCCACATCAGACGACGACGACGACGACGACGATGTCGACGACGACTTTATCCGCTTCCTCGGTTTTGTCAATTGTAAAATTTTCGGGATTGAGAGAAAGTTCTATTTTCCACGAAGGATAAGTTTTCCTTTCCTCCTTGTTTATCTTGTATTTCGAGGAATATTAGGAGTTAAAAAAAAAGGAAAGAAAATCCGACATTATACAAAAAAAAGCAATATTATCAGAGATTTTTTTTTCTGCATGTATTTTCGTATATTTTTGCATGATACTTTATATTCAAGGATGATTACCTTTTTTTTCTTTATTATTATCCTTTTTTTTTTTTTTTTGCTCTCCTTTTCCGAATGCTATCATTAAAGCTCGAGGTTTTTTTTTCTTATCTGAGAAAGGGGAAAAATATAAATTAAAAAAAATCTAAAAGTAAATAAAGAAAATAAATGAAGAAGAGAAATAAATAGCCTTGATAATATGTCAGCACTAAAAAAAAAAAAAAAAAAAAAAAAAAAGCAAAAGGACGTAAAGGAAGAAGAAAAAAAAAAAAAAAAAAAAAAACTCAGGATGTATCGAAAAAAAAAAAAATCACTTTCACGTTGAAATTCTCTTGGATTTGATCTTTTTCTGACAACCGAGAAAAAAAAAAAAAAAAAAAAAAAAAAATTCTTTCGAATAAAAATTTTAATTTTACCGAAAGCGAGGGACTTTGAGATAAAAGTACCACAACACAACTTAGATTTCAACTCAATTTTATAACACACTTTTTCTTGGAATTAGGAGTTCCTAATCCCAAGAAAAAGTGTGTTATAAAATTGAGTTATTAGAAAGTTAAACTTCGTGATAAAATTTTATAACCCGCCAAAAAAGACATCTATTTATAACTCGTTATAAAATTTTATAACACAAATTATTTTTAGTTTTTTTGTAAGTTTTTTATTTTCTTCTAACGCTTCCCGAATTTTTCTATTTCTCTTTTTCTTTATTTTTGAGGCTTTGTCAAATTAAAAATACAAGAAATAAACCGAAAATTTGGAACAATCTGGAAAATATTATAAGTCAAAATAATTGGCAACCTAAGAACCATATTGCCGCTTATAAAAATCAGTTGAAAAGTGGTGTAGTGGATAAAGGCGGCTGGTAAGTCGACCACTAGGCTCGGGTTCTATTCCGAAAAATTGTAATTTTTTTTTCCTTTTTTTTTCTCATGAAAAATGTTTAAAAAAGCCTTATATAGCCGGAGCCTATTGCTGCTTCTCCATTATGGCTCAAAATTAATTTTCTAGAATTAATTTTTAAAATTTCCGGAACTACTGTGCTTTAGTTATTCTATGAATTTTCGACCATGGATTAAAAATACAAAAAATGCAATGTAATAAAAATGGCCGACTCCATTTTTAAATCTAGAATTAGAAATCCATAGAATAACAAAAGCACAGTACTTCCGGAAATTTTTAAAATTAATTCTAGAAAATTAATTTTGAGCCATAATGGAGAAGCGGCATATGAAGTCCTCATATGCTAAATATAGTGTAATAGACAACAGACACATTTTGTACTGAACATATTTTTTAAATAAACCTAGCATATAAAAATAGTAAATGCAATTTTTGCTGTCATGCGATGTTTAATTACCGAATAAAAAAGAATAAAAATTTTAACTGTTTGAATTGGCGCCGAAACGACCGTGACGTCACAGTTCACGATTTAGGTATGCTCCTAGGTGAGCTATCGGCGACATGCCGCGGCATGCACATCGGAGCAAGAAGAGTTGTCGTACGAACAAAGCTGTGTTAACCTTTGAGGACGAGCGGGTGCACTCGTGGTTTCGTTTTTTAAATAACCGCGCTTAAAAGTGAACAATGACGTCACACCAATGAGAAACGTTTTGGAGTGGGGTCACGTGACAAAAAGTTTTCACGACTTTATAATTTTTTTTTCTTAATTTCTAAGAAAATTCCTACAGTAAAAATTGCCATTAGATGACCAAAAAACTTTGAACTTTTATTATTCACCATAATTAGGAATCATGTCTGTTGTCTATTCAAGCATAAAATTAATATATTGCTCAGTTAAAAACTTTTAATTATAAAAATTTATAAATAGTTATAAAATCGTATAATCGGCCAAACGTGATGGAGTTATAAAATTTTATAATCGGCCAAACGTTATAGATTATAAAATTTTATAATCGGCCAAACGTTATGGAGCTATAAAATTTTATAACGCACTTCTTCTTGGGATATTGTGCTTATTCCACTTTTTTTTCCATTTTATGCATAATTTATGCATAATTTGTGCATAATTATATCGGAGAATAAAAAATAGATTTTCCGGTCAAAAACGTTAAGCTGTTTACACATGATTTTATGCATTTCTTACGTATGTCCAATTGTTCGTATAATTTATGCATAATTTTTACATAAATTACGCATTTCTTTTCCGAACAGAAACCTTCAATTTTTTTCAGATTTTTCGTACGGCATGTAACTTAAGCATCGGCGCAGGTGACGTCCATACACGTCTTCTTTATTTTAATGCTCATTCAGGACTATCGCCATGCGCGCGCATCGCTTGTGCTGTCGAGAGTAGTTCTAATGAACTCCGCTAGATGGCAGGACGATGCATATTTTTTTAAATTCTCGATTTATATAAAACACTTCCATAAGCTAAACATGGGACCTATATTTTTGCTAACATTATAAAACCGCATCATTTTAACTCCATATCACCAAAATTTTCCTTTTCATTTTCCAAAATTTTCCTTTTTCCGTTCACTCCTCAAACTACTCTAAACATTTTCCAACTCCCCATCAGAAAATCACAATTTCATACCCCTAAAAATGATTTTTCGCCAAAATATAAATTTTATAATTAATTCCATTCAAAGTCTTCCACTGAATGGTAAATCCTAATGCTTAACATTCCTAAAGCGTGAAAATATCGAACAAAATAGAGAGATAATTAGTACGAAAAACTTAATGTCAACTTTTCCAAAAAGACAAAGCCGCGCATCCCGATCTTGATATAATTTTTTTTATTACTATTATTTTCATTAAAACCTCCTTTCCCGCTAAAGAATAATACGAAAATACCTTATCGTATTATCTTTAATTTAATCAAACAAGAAAACTGTTTTCATAACAGATTATTTCAAGTTTTGAAGAAACTTTCTATCAGAAACTTTCATCAATTTAAATTTAATCAAAATGCACAACACTAATTACTAATAAACAACATTTCTAACGGGGAAAAGACGGAGCATGCTCCTGGATTTTCAAAAATTTTAAAAAAAATTTTTTGACAAAATAAATTTTTTTCTCCTTTTTTTTTCGAATCCTCATAAACTTTCTAACCGAATGAAATCGAAAAAGGAAAAAAAAAAAAAAAAAAAAAAAACGGGGCTAATGACAAAAGTTGCCGCATCGAAAACGGACGTTGAAAATTTTTTACTGAAACATTTTTTACTATTATTATTGTTTAGTAAACGTTTCGGTCTTTTTTTTTTTTTTCCTTCTGTTTTTTTTTCCTGACACTCGTAAACCGAAGACAAAATATGAAAGGGACTTTTCCGTTGTTTTTTTTTTTTTCGGGGAGGGGGGTGATGCAAACCGACGCCAGAAAATTTTCGTTCCTAAAAAGAAGAGAAAAAAAGGTTTTTTTTTTTTTGGAGGGGAAACTGTGTGTTTTAAGGGGATTCTTTACGATATGCTGCTGTGAAAAGCGATCGTTAAATTATCAAGGGGGATCTCTAATGAACATCGTTATGTCAACCCCCCCGGAACATTCTTTACAGACCATTCAAAAATGTTACTGGGGTAATTGGGGGAAACCGTCCCCCGTGGAAATTATTATATAGCCGCAAAACCTAAATACTAATCAAGAGGGAATCCGTTTGGTAAGTTTAAATTTAATTATGTTCATCGGAGTTTACACATTCGAAAACTGAGTGAATGAGATTTTTGATAAATATAGAGGACGGGGTGGATGGGTGCATATTTTTTTTTTTCATCCTTTTCAAAAGCAAAATGAGGTGTAATTAATAAAAATATTTTTTTTTTCAAAAATTGTGTACAGCAGGGTAGAGCATGATCAAGTCCACAAAACTGTAATTACAAAAACCGATTTCCTAGAAGAGTGAGCTTGCAATTCAACAGTCTCTTACATTGAAATTTTCAACGACTTGGTCAATTTGTATGTTGCACACAATTCATCACAATAGTATCTCCCCAAACCCCTTGCACAGCCCATTTTCTATGTAAAATTAACATTTATTAAGTGCAAGGACATTCAAGAAATTTTCACTCAGAAAAAAGATAAGCTTTCTCCATAAATAATTTTCAAAATGTTGAATCAAAATCAATATGGGAATCAAAATATTGTAATTTCAATTCTTGTCAGAAACCACAAAGCATTTATAAAAATAATCCATCAGCCCAAGCCAATGCAGTTGCATGTTAATCTTGCCTGACTATGGATGTGTCAAATCGTGGCTTATCAATGGCACAGCAATGAACATCATTATGTGTTAATGACTTTTTCTTGAATAATAAACCTTCCCTGGTTTCATGCACCATCTCTTCAACAATCCTTTCCATAAAATGATTCAATTATTAAAATTAATACAACATGAAGGGTATAAGGTCTCAAACAATAATGAGTTTGAGCAAAAAAAGATATGACTAAAAAAACATTTTCTGCTGAAAAGAAAATCATACAATTCTTGCAATGACTTACCAAACGTCCCGAAAGCAAATCATTATTACGTTTAATACATCTAAATTATTGTGCCGGAAGCTCCATGTAAGTATATCCTTCCATTGACAATAATCGAAATCACTTAAACTTATTGTCAACCGAACCTAGGCAGATGCATTATCTTTACTTCTATATCGCGAGGAAAACGATCTGAAATAGATCGATTTCATCGATTTCTTTATACATTATTTACACGATTTACACGAACCGATTCAATTTATAACCATTAACGATGGATTTTTCGCGGTTTGAAAACGTTAATAAACGCCCACGTCCGATCTACGAAAATTGCAATAAATGACACTTCCAGCGCGGAAATGGCCATAGAGCATAAAAGCTACGTGGAAATGGCGAAAAGCATGCTACACTCATCCCACTGAGGGTGCTAAGCTTATACAATAGCAAAATTTCCAAGAACTAAAGGTTCCATGGGAATATTCCCGTTTGTATAAGCGAAACAGGTATATTTTCAGTGTATTTTTTTAAAGAAAGGAGTTTAGAATCTGACAGGAGTTTTATTAATACAGTACTATTGGTGACGTCACTTCCGGAATTCGGCATTGTAATTTTAAATCTTCTCATATTCTTCCTTAGATTCTGCCACCCAGGAATTGACATTACAGTTAATTAATGGAGAAATCCGCCCCCAAATAATCCAGTTACAATAACTTTTAGAAAAAAAAACAAGCAAAAGAGTGCGAGAACGACTTTTTCAATTTTGCAAACAAACCGCCATTTCAAAGACAGTCTATTTCAACATGGCGCCGTGTTCCTGAATCGTTTGTTTTAATAGTAATATTATTTTATTTTGAAGTTGTTATTGCAGCATTTTTAACATTTTTACATTTCTAATGAAACAGGCTGCAAGTGAAAGGGTGTTTGAACGTAAATTTCGTTTGAAGAGGACATAAAGTTTTAGATTTCTCCAGGGAAATATACAATTTGTTTTCATGTAAGTTGCACCTGGGTTAGAAAAAACCGGAATCTTTCCTCCATTGCTCATTATCGAAGATCACAGATATGCCGCGCGAAAATTACATAAAATCCAAAGGGAAAGTAAGCTAATTCTGTATAAGCACATGCATGGCAGCAACTCACTGTTATGGAGAACTTAATAATTAAATAGCAGGAGGCTACTGATTGTTCACAAGTACCCAAGATTCTTGAATTAGCTGGTTTTTTTTTAATGGTACAAGCAAATCAATAAAAATCTTTTTGTATTTTCTTGTTACACAAATGGGATGACTTTTATTAAATCATGAATGTTTGAAATCAAGGAACTGACAAAAAAATAAAAAGAAATCAGTTGATAAGATTGCACCGTCCTAGTATTGCAGAGTAAACCTGCATTTCTAATGCACCGGCTTGTTATGTATAGGCATATTAGATGCTTATTAATTAAGCATTTAATTAAGCAAGTACAGCATGCAAAATTTTATAATTTTTAGCTAATTAAATCTTTAGTGTCTGGTGGTAAAATCTGAATCCAGTTTTTGATTTGATGTCGATTAACATATCATAGCTCAAAAATACATCTCTTTGAACAAAAGCTTGTATATTTTTGGTCTTTAAAGGGAAAATAATTTAACTTATTCTTTTTTCTCATTTAATTAAATTTTTTCTTGAATTTGAATTCAGTGCTTTAAAATTTAGCAGTTCTCACATGCTAATTTATTTCTTTATTTATTTTTTCAGCTTCATGGCGATAGCATTTATCAGTACTTGAAGTGACATTGACTGTTCTTGGCCTTCAATAAGAAACGTTAACTCCATCTATAGTGGCTTAGGCATTAAGGCTAATGGAAGATTGCTTTGGTTCATGTTCAGTTCGGTTCTTATTTAGTTTCTTTCCTTTCCGGTTCGTTTCGGTTCAGTTCTTTTCTAAACCGGTTACTCATCGGGTTCGAGTTTTGGAGATTTATATGGTGTTGGCATGATGGTTTAACAGGAGCATGTGGCCCTCATTCTCTTGATAATTTTCAAGGCTGGAGTTCGATGGAAATGCAAGGGAAGAATAAAATTGGTAAATCTGCTTAATATTTTTATTTTTTTTCTTTTTTTTTTTTTTTTTTTTGTTATTGTGGAACCATGGACTAAGAATTTTTTTTTTTTTTTTTTTCTCAGGCTAAATTGCCAAACTTATGTTGAGTCCCGTTAATTTTAAAAAATCTAAATGAGATGCGTGCGCATTAGAGATTGCTCCCGGGAATTTCCGACTCATTTTTCCGGAAGTGTTTTTCTTTATTTTCTTCCGGGAAACTAATTTCCCAGGAATTGAATTTTTCTTATTTACAAGAATTCTCTGTTCAGGGAAGGAAATTGCAAGGTGCCAGTTTCGATGGAGATATTTAAAAAATTTTTGGACTTTTTGCATTTTTTTCATTTTAAAATTTTGATAAATGAATTCCCGTCAGACCAAAAAATTAAGCAGAACGGTTCTGCTCTCAAGAATAATTTTTTCGGAAATGTGATTTCCTGGGAAAGAAAATTATGTGGGGAGGGGGTTGGGGCTGAAGCTTTGTTAATGGAGGGGAAGCGAGTTTTTAGAAATTTTTTTTTGGTTAAGGAGGGGGAAGGAGGTCAGAAATTTTCAAAATCAAAGTCTGGTAATTCTTGAGTGATCCCAAACTAACGCCTAATTTTTTTTTTTTTTTTTTTGAACGCTCCGAAATGAACGTTTCAGCTGTTATTTATGACCTTGAAAACCTTCAAAGAATCTTTTTTTTTTCTTAAGCGATGAAAAAATCTTTTCTTTAACTTTTTTTTTTTTTTCTAAAAAAAAAAAAGTTGCTGATTAGAGAGGTTGGAAAGTCGAAAAGTTGATTTAATATCAATCGTCGAATCGGTGGAAAACTTTTCTGTTGCCATAACCACAGATTGAGTAATGCCGGTGGCTGGTGAAAACTTGATTAAAACTCTTGGAAAAAAAAAAAAGAAATGAAATAAATATCGGTGAATTGAGACAGTTCGAAAAACGTTTTGGTGAAAGGGAAGGGCTTGGATTTAGATTTTTTTTTTTTCTTCTTCTTTTTCTTCCTCTCTCTCTCTTTCTCACATCTGCGGATATCCTAAGTTACCAAGTAAATTTTCCCTTGTTATTTTATTAATTCCCGTCCCCCGTTAGCAAAGCATACGTGACACGGTTCTTTTATCCTCATCCCCCTCTTTTTCTTAAATTTCTTGTTCTAACTTTATTACAACTCTGCTTTATGCTTTGATGACCGAGCAATATTTTAAACGTTTTAACAGCTCTTATAGGACCTTTATCTGGATGGGGTTTTATCTAACAAGTTAACTGGAAGTTATCTGTTGACGTATTCTGCAAGTTGCGGGGGGGAAAACATTATAATCATACGTTTCCAAGGCATTTCGTTTTCATTTTCAAGTAGTATTTTCCAGGGGAGATTGAAAAGTTTTTGAGCGGATCCCCGGTTTAGCTTATGGCCGGGATTGATTTTTTATTCGCTCCAAAGAGTTTTCCCTTCCACTGCAGATAAATTTTGTGACCTAAGAGCTAAAGGAAAAGAGTACTGGAATAAAATCACTTTTATCCATTTTCGACGGAAATTTATGGATTACGTGTAACGTTTTTTTTTTTTTTTTGCTTCCCTTCGTTTCTATTTTTCCCTTAACGCTGATAGAATATGGTCACGTTTGCGATTTGGCGGAAAAATATCTTATTGATTCTAAAGAAGAATGTGCCCCCGTTTTTTTTTTTTTTTTTTTTTTTTTGGCAAAAAAAATTTTCTTAATTCAAGGTATGCTGAAAAGTCGCGTTCTAGTTTTTTTTTTCCTTCAGGGTTTTCATTTTTTTTTTTTTTTTTTGTGGCGGATTGCGTGATGTTTATACAAAGCATGTATGCGGGAGAAAAAGAGCTGACTCGAAAATAGAAAATAACATGTATGTCAATCAGATTCCGCGGAGAGAAAATAATGTAAACATAGAGGATGGTGATTGTTGAGGAAAGAAGGATTTTTGGTTTCCTGAAATAATTTTTCTTGATCATCTTTTTTTTTTTTTTTTTTTTTTTTTTTTTTTTTTTTTTTTTTTTAGAGAGAGAAAGAAAGGAATAACGGGGATGGTTTCAAGACTGTATTTTTTTTATTTAAAACTATTTGATCCCTGGCGGAAATTTTGATTGGAAAAACAAGGTCTGGAAAAAGAGTTCTTATTAGCTGATCTCTAAATTTTTTAAGTTGACGTTACACCTTAATGTAAGAAGGGTATATTTGCTTTATCGACCTCAGGGAGAGTAAAGTATTGTTTTGGTATATATTAAAACTGTCAGTATTTTTAATACAAGTCAGTATTTTTTTAATTTTTTTTTTTATCAGTAGAGTCGATCAGTAAATATAATTATTTGTCAGTAAATAATATCAAATTTATCGGTAAATAAAGTGACTCCTGTCGGTAAAAAGGTTATTTCGTGTCAGTAAATAATATTATTTTTATCAGTAAACCGATAATTAATGACTAATTTTAAAGGTAAAATGGCATCTTGAGGTGGCGTTAAAGTTTTCAAAAGCTCATTTTAGGGTTAAAAATAATTTTTTTTTTCTCTGAAAAAATGCAGCGATTCTTGTCGGGAATTTTGCGTACATTACGAATATGACGTTTAAAATTAATTCTGATGAGTATTTGAGTTATTGATCGGTTTTTAAAGCTCTAAAATTTTTCAACCGTTTTTCATTCTTAATTTAATAATCTTACACTAAACTTAATTTTAAACTTCAAGTATTTGTAATCGCAAAATTTCCGACAAGGAATCTGCATTATTTTCAGTAGAAAAATAATTGATTATTTTTTGCCATAATGTAAGCTTCAGCTTTTGAAAAATTTCAAGGTCGTTGCTCCACCTCAAGATGTCATTTTAAAAACCTGAAGAAAATTAAAATTTCTTAAAGAAGAATTTTCCTGAAGAGAATTAAAGTATCTTTCAGAAGCAATGATTCTGACATCAGGCGATTTCTAATTCGGAAATTCGTATTTAGCAACAGAACCCTGCAGAACCAAGCGAAATTCATTGATATAATTTAAGTGTTTTTTCTTCGCAGTGGCGTTAGAGTAAATTTACATTTTTAAAATTTAAAAAAAAAAAAAAAAAAATTCAACAAAAAAAATTTTGCATCAATTTACCGATTAAATATTGATAATTACTGATGAATAATTAATTTTACTGACAAATGATTAAAATTACTGATTCTTTTTTAGCTGACCATGTAAATACTGACAAATAATAATTTTACTGACGCTTTTATAAAAATACTGATATTTAATCAAAAAATGCTGACAACTTAAATAGATGCCCATTGTTTTTAGCACACATTCTCTGTTTTTTCTTTATGGGCAAAAGCATTACTTTTTCAATTGTGTACAGTTCACTTCATTCCCCGTCCTGGTATACCCTCCGCTAGTGCGCATTGATATCCCTTACCTTCTACAATCTCAGACGAATCTATTGCCTAAAAGTGGTAGTCGAAAACTTACCTGAAACAAAAAAGGGAAAGTCAATTTTTATTTTTTTATTTTTTGAATTAATTTGAATTCGTTTAAATTTTAAAATAATAACTAAAGTGACATAAACTGACAAGCGACATAAAAGAAACGGTAAGAGTGGATTTTTCTCAGTGTCAACTCTGCTGTCGACACTTTTAAACAGGGGTCCGAAGCCGAAGCCGAAGCCGGTGCCATCCGCAGCTGACTGTAATTTCAGCTCGGTGTTGAAGCTGGTGCCAGTGCTAGATAGTTTATTTTAAACGTGGTGCAACCGCCGGTGCTGGCACCGGTCTTGTAATAGGGAAGATGCATGGGTCAAAGAAACCGATTCGGACATATACCATTTGAAAGTACTTTTTAGACTAAACTCAAAAAACACGAGAAAACCTAAAAAAAAACCGATTTTTCGATTTTTTATTCAATTTTTAAAAATATCACTTAGACCCCTATGTTCAAAACGCCACGCCATTGGTCGGAGCGATCGTGACGTCACAAGTTACCAAAATAACATTTCGTTATATGGAAAAATTGCATTTTTTTGATATTTTATTAATTTCAATCTTATAACGGGTAAAAACATTACTTAAATTGAAATTTATATTCTTCATTGATATTCTCATGAACTTCCCAGCAACGAAAAAGGCTTTCGTTTGATTAAAAAAAGCTTAAAAAGTGAGTGCGGGTCCGGTCTAACGAGTGTTTTGAATATTTAAATTGCTTTTTTTTAAACTTTTTCAGTTTTGATTTCCCAATACTGCTTAAAAAAAAGGATCCTCATTAAATTCCTATCCTGTCTAATGCATTTGTTGGCTGAGTTTAAGTTATTTCAGTTTGTATGGCCATTTTTGTGAAGAAACTACTACCTAACCTTATCTGGTTAAAAATTCATTGTTTATTTCCTATTCCTATGCATGAATGACCAATCTGCATACTAGAAGGATAATCTTTCAAAATCAAGGACTGTGTTGCTTAGTGATGCTGCAATAAGTACAAAAAAAATTCCCATTAATTGTTTTACTGTTGAAGGCACAACATTTAAACCATTTGACATCTTACCGATTATGAAATAAACTGATACTTGTATTTCTACCTGGTATCAAATAATCAGTAAAGATTTGTGAGAGTTATGTTGTTGTATTGATAAAGAAGCAAAAACCAACCAGGAATTGGATATTCAGAAATAAAGTTGTTAGTCGAAACTGATATGTGTAAGCAAACCCAATGGCTACTACTGGTTAACGAAACCAGCCAAGATTCCTGAGCTGCTGTACTTACACCTATCAATTTCAACTAACAACTTTATTTCTGAATATCCAATTCCTGGTTGGTTTTTGCTTCTTTATCAATACAACAACATAACTCTCACAAATCTTTACTGATTATTTGATACCAGGTAGAAATACAAGTATCAGTTTATTTCATAATCGGTAAGATGTCAAATGGTTTAAATGTTGTGCCTTCAACAGTAAAACAATTAATGGGAATTTTTTTTGTACTTATTGCAGCATCACTAAGCAACACAGTCCTTGATTTTGAAAGATTATCCTTCTAGTATGCAGATTGGTCATTCATGCATAGGAATAGGAAATAAACAATGAATTTTTAACCAGATAAGGTTAGGTAGTAGTTTCTTCACAAAAATGGCCATACAAACTGAAATAACTTAAACTCAGCCAACAAATGCATTAGACAGGATAGGAATTTAATGAGGATCCTTTTTTTTAAGCAGTATTGGGAAATCAAAACTGAAAAAGTTTAAAAAAAAGCAATTTAAATATTCAAAACACTCGTTAGACCGGACCCGCACTCACTTTTTAAGCTTTTTTTAATCAAACGAAAGCCTTTTTCGTTGCTGGGAAGTTCATGAGAATATCAATGAAGAATATAAATTTCAATTTAAGTAATGTTTTGCCCGTTATAAGATTGAAATTAATAAAATATCAAAAAAATGCAATTTTTCCATATAACGAAATGTTATTTTGGTAACTTGTGACGTCACGATCGCTCCGACCAATGGCGTGGCGTTTTGAACATAGGGGTCTAAGTGACATTTTTAAAAATTGAATAAAAAATCGAAAAATCGGTTTTTTTTAGGTGTTCTCGTGTTTTTTGAGTTTAGTCTAAAAAGTACTTTCAAATGGTATATGTCCGAATCGGTTTCTTTGACCCATGCATCTTCCCTATTATGACCCGATATGGCAATGTTGAATATGATTGAGAAAGGCCACTAATTTTGATCATATTAAGCGGCCGATTGGGTTAACCGGCACTACAATAAACGGCGGTCACTGTAACAATGTTTTTTTTTTTTTTTTTTTTTTTTAATTAAAAAAAAAAATTGATTTCTCAATTTTTAGGGAATTCCGGAATTTTTAGATATTTGTGGACATTGCTAAACGACATCCCAAAATTCTGGAAGAATTCATTCAGTCTTCTTTCAGTTACTATGAAATAATTAGAAGGTGCGTTCACTGAAATTTAAAAATTCGTAAAATAAAGGTCACCCTAATAGACCCAAGACATCTGTGTTCAGATATTTCCACGCCACCCCAGCTCATCTTTCACGTCCTCTCGCAATAAGTTACAATCACAGAGCTATTTTTGTAAACGCATTAAAACAGAGTAAAATCTGTTTTTTAAATACGTCTAAATTTCTTCGCAAATAATCACTACTTTCCCTAAAATCTACCGCTACTTCTAACATCTACCTTCATTTTAGCTTTGAAAGTAAAACCAAAAAAGAGCCGATAAGGCCGTTTTTTGGGCTGAATTGTTTTTTTTTTTTTTCCCGTGGAATTTGATCCTTGAGTCCTGGTAAATAATTTCTCGAAAGGATTTTCAATTTCGGTCATCGGTACCCTTAATATTCGCCTAAAACCATGATATTTTATTAAAGCAAATTTTAAGGATCGAAATAGGAACTAATAGTATATTGTTAACCTAGGGAGGAAAATTCATTTGCCTTCCTAGGTCAAACAAGATATTTTTCTTTACGAATTAATGCTTAATTATTCAGAAAAACTAGAGAGAATGATGTGGTGAATTGTAAACAAAGTCTTCTTTCAACAAGTTTAACATTGTTTTGCCCTATGCGGAAAAACTCACTTTTCGTAATGGTTTACAAAGCAGAAACAAGTTCTTTCCTACTATGAGTAATGAAAAAAATTTTAATGCGGCAGGGAAGTACCCCTACCTAAGGCCTTTTTTCATGCCTCGAAAAATGTGTTGAAACCTCTTAAAAATGGCCATTGTAGGCTATTTGTAGGCCATTTGGCCATTGTTTTTATTTTTTTTTTAACACTGTTGCTTGGACTTAGTCAAACTCCTGGTGACATATTGTAGGGCGACCTAAGATCTACCACTGGTAGATCAATTTTCCCGGTATGCGGCCCTATGTTAAAAATGCATAAGACGCGGTTTTAACGGTCTTTTTTTACCTCCTTTTTTTTTTTTTTTTTTTTTTTTTTTTAGCTCCTTGGTTGCCAGATTTGTATCTTTTTAAAAAAACATAATCTAGGAGTGACAATTGATCGATTATAGCCATTATTCCGCTCCACCCATGATCAAGTTATCTTCAAACAATTAAAAAACAAAATAAGGCCTTAACGACCCTCATCCTTTACTTTTTCCTGCAAAAATCAGGTCTTCGTCATAAAGAAGAAAAAACTGAAATCAAGACAAAAAAAAAAAAAAAAAATAGAGAAAAAGAAAAGCCTCGAAAATAGTTGGTTGAATTACAATGATAAGAAGTTTCCTTAAACGAAAACAAACATTTTGTTGTTTCCGCAGTTGTGCTACCGTTTCCTTTAACATTTACAATGATATATGAGACGTGGAGGATGAATTAAACGTTTATTGACTAGGCGAAAATCATTTTCCACTCCCTTTTCCCAACGCTCTAAATGGAAAAATTATGCGGCTTTTGAAACAAAACGATAAGATTTCCTTTTCTTTTGGACATCCGCAAAAAAAAAAAGGTTTCTCTTGGGGCGGTCATAAATTTAAGCCCTAATGAAAAACACTTTACGTGATCGATAGAAATCGATAAAAAGTGACGCTACAACCTTTTTACTTGATCAAATACGATTAAAAACCGATTTTCTTTGATTAAATAATAATAGTCCTCCGTTTTTTTTTTCGTACCCCCCTCCTCACCCCCCCTAAAAAAAAATAATAAAACTCGAAACTTTTCATTTATCCCTCGTGTCTAAACCATTCGGTATATTTTATTTCTAACCGAATTTTTTTTTTTTTTTTTTTTTTTTTTTTTTTCGGGACAAATGATGGTGACCTAATTTTTTTTTTCTCTCTCTTTTCCTCTCTGTCAGATCAGAGATTAGCCCTATTGTTTACGACTTCTTTTTTGTCGAAGTTTGAACTGCATTTTTAGCCTTATCGTCGATTCAAGAAAAAAATAAATAAATATAATTTTTTTCAGTGACCTAAAAACGATATTATTTATAGTTTTTGGCGCAGGTTTTAAAGCTTTTTTTTTTCGGGACGAAAAAAAAAAAAAAAAAATTGCTCTTATCTGATGCACTGACAACTGACGTAAAATTGTAACGTCCTCGTGACGTTTTGCCTCCCGGCCAATATAGATCATAGTGATCGTAAGAGCATTATACAACCGCATGAATTGTTCCCAAGGGTTTCTTATCTGACTTTCTTATTGCCGTTTTCCAGTTCCTTAGATTACCATTCCCTCGCTCTGGACAAGTTTTTTTTTTTTTTTTCTCCGGCACACTTCTGGGTTTAATGGCTTTTATAATACATCTCCGGATGGGGATTTTCAAAAAAAAAAAATCCTTTTTCCTTTTTAAATTGTTCTTGATGCTTTCGAATCTTTCGTACACCCAAAAAAAAAAAAAAAAAAAAGATCATTTGCACAAAAAAGAAAAACAAGACGAGGAAAAATAAAAATTAAAATTAACGACTGGCACGATTCGGCTTTTTGAGCAATGAGGCGTGCGCGCGGGGGGGTTTTATCCTTTTTAAAAAGTCTCAGGTGTAATGATCCTGATGGCGAAGGAGTTTAATAGAGGTCTATTATTTTTGAAAGCATAATGAAACTTCTTTACGTGCTTTTTTTTTTTTTATTTTTTAAGGAGGCCTATCCGAACCAGATCTCATTAATTCTAAAAACCGACATTAAATAACCAACACCTTCCCCAGACGTGTAATAATGATTTATAACAGTTCAAGTATATTACAATTACGATGCCGAAAACTTTCACGAAAATAAAATTGCACTTGTAATTGAGATTTACTAACCACTCGACTTCCTTCTCTCAGTTTTAATATAAATTACATAATACACGGATTACACCGGCGTCTTTCCCTTTCTTTTTTTTACCTACCGTCTTCATCCTCAGATTTCTTTCTTTTCTTTTCTTTTCCCTCTTTATTTTTTTTAAACGTGTTGTATATCTTCTTATTCGAATTTTTAGTCGAGAGAAAATGAATGACGTTTTTAATTAAAATAATACAGTTTAAGATAATGACGATGATGTTTGCAACGTTCGCAAAGAATATAAAAAGAAAAATGATAAATTAAAGAGGATTTTTTTTTCTTTCAAAAAAAAAAAAAAAAAAAAAAAAAAAAAAAAAAAAAAAAAAAAAAATTAAAAAAGTGATGGTAAAGCTGTGTTCCAAGCTCCTACAATTTCCAAAATATATGTCCAACATTTTAGAAGGAAAATAGTAAATTAATTTTAGACCAGATGAGGATGTTAAGTCTTTTTTGAAATACAGGGAAACCCCTTCACAGTGGTCCGGAAACTTCGAAAGAAGATGAAGGCGTCAAAAGCTTCGACATTTTGTGCAGTTAAAAACCTGCTGCCCGTGCACCAAAATTTAAATTGACGGGCATAATATGGAAGGCAAAATTTTTAATTTATGAATGAAATTTCATGAATATTTATTTTAGGTGTTTTTGTGGCTGCTGATTTCATATTTGGAATAATTATTTTAAAATTCAAGATGGCGGACTAAGTATGTCGGCAAAATTAAAAAAAAATTAAAGTTGTTAAATTTTCATGACAATTTGTACTAAGGGGTTTTCGAGGTCGCTGATCTCGAGTTCATAACCAGTTTTTCTGAATTTCGATCATACAACGAGTAAATTAATTTTTTTCGATTTATTGAGTCCCTGAAATAAATTTTAGAAAACTATTAGCGGATTTGAGATCAGCGACCTCGAAAACCCCTTAGTACAAATTTTTATGAAAATTTAACAGCTTTAACTTTTTTTTTACACTTGTCACCATACTAAGTCCGCCATCTTGAATTTTAAAATAATTTTTCCAGATGTGAAATCAGCAGCCACAAAAATACCTAAAAATAAACAGGGATGATTGTTTTAAAACAAATTGGTTTAAAACACGGTGTTTTAAAACGTTTTAAAACATTTGAATAAAAAACATGGTTTTAAAAATTTGAATAAAAATAGAAACGAATTTAAAACATTTTGAACGTGTTTTAACACATGTTTTAAAACGTTTTAAAACCAGACCGAATAAAAGACGTTTTAAAACATGGGAAATTAATATAAAACGTTTTAAACTGTTTTTCATTAAAAAATGTTTTAAACAGCAACCCTGAAAATAAATATTCATGAAATTCCATTCATAATTAAAAATTTTGGCTTTCATATTATGTCCGCCATTTTGAATTTTGGGGCACGGCAGCAAGTTTTTAATTGCACAAAATATCGAAGCTTTTGACACCTTCATCTTCTTTCTAAGTTTCACACAGACTTATGGATGAGTTTTGGCCATTTATTTTTATTTTTTGGATCACTCTGCGAGGCCCCCGAAACCTGAAGAAATCATCCTAAAATTCCCCAAAAAATTCAGGGTTTGTACTGAAGGGGAGTCACAACTTTTCCGCCGTATTCCAAAGAGAAACTCGAAAATTTTCAAAATTTGAACCACCTTAGATTGTCGATAAATAATTGATATTATAAGAAAAGTAAAAAGAGTTTGGGTCCTAGGTTCACCCCCTGCGGAACGACACTCAACATGTAGTAACAAACGGATTTACCACTATTACAAGGTGACGTACTTTTCTGACAGCTTAACTACAAACGAATCAAAGTCGCAATTCTGTGCTTAAAATTACGCGAATTCAAATGTCGTGTCACGACGAGGAGACGGTCAATAAATTCCAAAACTTTTTCGGACGTTTCCAAACCTGTAGTCCGTGAAATCGCAAACGTCCGTAACTCGCTTTGGTACACAAACAAAAGGGGGAAAGCCGATAACCTCAAGAGAGGTTTTAACGTGAAGTTAATTCGGTTAAATTTGAGGTTAAAATGTTAAAATGCAACGGTTTTTAAAAATGAAAATTGAATCAGAGTGTTATTAAGACCATATATCCTTCTCACCCTGCCTTTCATTTATCTACTGAAAAAAAAAGCACATATACACAAATTTACATCCAATGCCTCCTAGTCCTCAGGAAAAAAAAAATGAGAACAAAATGGGAAAAACAGGGATATGCTAATTTTCACACATTTTGCGGAATACGAAATTAACAAAAAGAAATGTCGAGTGACGTCAGGACATCAGGAATATCTCGTTCTTTTTCTTTTTTTCTTTTTTTTTCTCCCTCATTTTTTTTAAAGGAAATTTTTTGTTTTCTTTTTTTCTCCTTGGGAAATAATTCGGATTAATTAAAATGATTATTTTTAATGTTTAAAGAGGAATTTAAAAAAAACTTCCCCATTAAAAATAAAAGTTAGGAGAAATTTCTTTTTGTCAGGTCACCGGGAGCTCTTTTTTTTTTTTTTTTTTTTTTTTTTTTACCCTTCCGAGGTTGTGACATTTGAAACGATTTTCATAATTTTAGGGGAATGATGTTATTCGATGCGAAAGAGGTTTTTGCGTGCAGCTTTGAAGTTATTCGAGAGATATTCGGATACGTTATGGTATGCTGAGGTTATTGATCGAGGATAAGTGCGACATGTTTGGGGGATGAGCTTGATATTAGGAAGCAACATTTAGAATTTTTTTTGTATTGGTATAGATGTCATTGATTAAGAGTTGTTTAAAGATTAGACACCTTACTAGGAAACAGGGGTCTTTTAGAGCCTAGAAAGGATCTAATTTTGGTGCGCATGTTTATGCGGTGCAACCGACAGATCACAACTGACCCAACCGCTGGTCCTTGATTTGATCAAAGCGCAAAGACTCTGAGGACAGGACCTCCAGGGTTGCTGTTTAAAACATTTTTTAATAAAAAACAGTTTAAAACGTTTTATATTATTTCCCCATGTTTTAAAACGTTTTAAAACGTCTTTTATTCGGCTTGGTTTTAAAACGTTTTAAAACATTTTTTAAACACGTTCAAAATGTTTTAAAACGTTTTAAAACACTCCCCGAGTAAAATAGTATCAGGAGTTTTAAAACATGTTTTAAAACACGTTCAAAATGTTTTAAATTCGTTTCTATTTTTATTCAAATTTTTAAAACGGTGTTTTGTATTCAAATGTTTTAAAACACCGTGTTTTAAAACAATCATCCCTCCGATTAAGCAACCATTATGAATATGAGCGGCTCATACAATCTATGGTATGGTCCATACCATAGATTGTATAAAATGAGTCGTGGCGACAAATTGCGGGCTCGGGCCTCTTAAAAATTCATTTTAAAACGTATTTTATTCACTTAATAAAATACGGTGTTTAAAACAGTGTTTTAAAACGGTGTTTTTTATTCAAATGTTTTAAAACGTTTTAAAACACCGTGTTTTAAACCAATTTGTTTTAAAACAATCATCCCTGCCTGTAGCTTCCTCGCTTCTTATAGATTTTTTGGAAGGTCTAAATTTTTGAAAAATTTGAGCTTCCAAAACCGCCAAGAATGCCGCGTAGGAAATTATTTTGCATGCGACAGTCTAAACACCCCGACATTTTTCAGTTTTGGTCTGAGTGGTCGAAGTTGAGTCTGAGAGACTGTAGAGTCTGAGATCTATTATTGTCATCTTTTTTTTATTATTATTTTTGATCATTACTATGATTGTTCCCTCGAACTTCTTTCGTCTTCTTCGCAAGTCATCTCGATTAACTAAGTCTCAAGCCAGGGTTGCTGTTTGAAACATTTTTTAATAAAAAACAGTTTAAAACGTTTTATATTATTTTCCCATGTTTTAAAACGTTTTAAAACGTCTTTTATTCGGCCTGGCTTTAAAACGTTTTAAAACATGTTTTAAAACACGTTCAAAATGTTTTAAATGCGTTTATTTCTATTCAAATTTTTAAAACGGTGTTTTTTATTCAAATGTTTTAAAACGTTTTAAAACACCGTGTTTTAAACCAATTTGTTTTAAAACAATTTGTTTTAAAACAATCATCCCTGCGATTAAGCAACCATTATGAATATGAGCGGCTCATACAATCTATGGTATGGTCCATACCATAGATTGTATAAAATGGGGCGTGCGCGACAAATTGCGGGCTCGGGCCTCTTAAAAGTGCATTTTAAAACGTATTTTATTCACTTAATAAAATACGGTGTTTAAAACAGTGTTTTAAAACGTTAGTGTTTTAAAACGGTGTTTTTTATTCAAATGTTTAGAAAACGTTTTAAAACACCGTGTTTTAAACCAATTTATTTTAAAACAATCATCCTTGGGACTCCCAACTGCGTGCAGAAGGGGTACATCTGAATTTTGTAAAAAGAAAAACCCCGTGTGACGCGTTTTGTAGCGCATCACACGAGGCCATTTGTTCTAAGTTTTGTGTGTCTCGACTTCATGCAGAAAGGGCTTATATGAATTTTGGGGAGGAAAGACCCCGTGTGCCGTGTCTCAAGGCGCGTCACACGGGGCTTTTATCATCATCTACTTTTCGCTTTTTATGATTATTTTAGGTTCTTTTTATTTTTACTTTTATCTTTATTTTTTTGTAATTAGTTTTCATCTTTGTCTTTTTTATATTTTTGTTAACTAGTTATAAGTCAATTTTAATATAGAGGGGAGTTTTTTTTACGGTCCGGCACTTCAATAAAGTTTCGCAGTCAGATTTTTTTAAAAGCCGTTCCGGCTAAATTCTTTGAAGTGTCGGCCCATCTGTGGGTCCCAGTTTATGAGTCTGAGAGACTGAAGTTGGTCCGAGAAACTGGAGTTGAATTTGGAGATCGAAGTTTGGTCTTAGAGACCAGAGGTAGATCTAAGAGACCAAAGTTGTGTCTGAAAAACCGGAGTTTGATCTAAGAGGCCGAAGTTCGGTCTGAAAGACTGAAGTTGGGTCTTAAAAACCAGAGTTTGATCTAAGAGGCCGGAATTGTGTCTGAAACACCGACTTCGATATCAGTATCGAAGTTCGGCCCAAGGAACTAAGTTTCCGGTCTTTAAAGTTTTTGTGTGAAATTGCCTCTAATTTGGTGGTAGGGATGTTTGGTTTATGGGTGCGTCATCGACTAGTCAGGAAAAAGCCGTAAGCTAATCTTTCGCTTTTATGTGTGGGTCGTTCGAGTAAGCACTAATCAGCTTTAACGAAACAGTTGGCTGACTTACGATTCTTTGAACTTAAAAATAAAAAGGTAAAAAAAGAAAACACTTCTGAATTTGTCCTCATAACCGACTGTTTTGTAATGAGAATTCCTTATACTTAAGCTAAATTGCTGTTTTTAAAACTTGAATTAGGAAAGGAAAAAAAAGAAAAAAGAAAAAAAAAAAAAACTTTTTAAAAAAGTTTTGAAATAAAAATGAGATTCCAGTTTAATTTTTTTCAAAGTTGGCATTGCTCGCTTTAGAAGCGTGGTACGATATTTTATACTTTCATTTATTAAACGCAGTTGACATTATTTTACATTTGTTTCAAAGTTTTTTCGAAGTCTTTGGACTGAATAAACTTGCTCGTTCTATCTCTCTCTCTCCCTTTTTTTGTAAGAGAGGAGAAAAATTTCTTTCCCTTCTTGTGCTTCTTGCCGTTTTTTTATTTTTCTGGGGGACTATTAAAATTGTCATTTCAGAGCTATTGCCTCCGAAATTAAAATTTAACGTTTTAAAATGATAAAATAAAGTGTTTTCAATTACTCTCTAAACCTGTTACTTGTTTGTCACGGAAATATCAAAATCACGTCTCAAGGATATTTTTGTCGCAATTTATTGTGCTCCTGGGTTTTTACGTTGATTCGAAACAAATAGATTTAAAGGATGTTGTCGCGACATATTGATGTCGTTGTCGCGCCACATGAGTTCCGCAGCTTGTGGATTATAAATTGGTACGACGAATGAATAAGTTCTCCGACATGGAAATTGTCGTGACATGCGGAATGAATGATGTCGGAACAACTCATAAACAGGGATATTGTGTTAAAAATTTTCTGGAATTTTTTTAAAAATTAGGAAAAACATATTAAGTTAAATTCCTGAAAAAAAGTGTGAAACTCCCAAAATGTCCGGACAAGAAACTGATTGTATGTTTTAGTGTTTCCTAGGGGGGGGAAGGAGAATCTAGTATTTAAAATTTACCATATTGTAAAAAAATGACCAATGATTCTGGTTTTTTCTTTTTATTCTCGAAAATGGTTTTGGCCCTAAATGATTGCGTACGTCGTTTAGAAAAGGTACCATCGGGAAAAAATAACTTATAATGTTCTATTTCTAAAGAACCCTTGTTGGTTATTGGTGGATGAAAATTTATGATGTTATCAAAATGGATTACAATACTTTAGTCAGCCATTTTGACAGCGTCACGACATTTTGGGTTATTGACCTTTTCTATGGAATTCGAACTTACATTCTTTTTTTAATTTCTCAAAATTTTCCAGCAAATTATGAGCACAGATTCCATATTTATGCGTTGTCGCTACTGCTTCCTTTCAGCTACATTTTTAACAGCCTATTTTTAACAGCTAAAGCAATCAAAACCTTGTTTGCAAGCACACTTGATATACCATATCACCTTAATCACTGTATCCTTCGCGCTCCTATAATCTCCCGTCTAATCTTACATGTTATTAATAATTTCCACCGTAATCCATCTGTTCTTCGTCGCGTACTAATTTTATCGTCATTTTTAACCCGAATCAGCAAGGGAAACAAAAACAACAGCAACAACATTATCAGGAATGAAAATTTTATACCTTTCGAACCCAGCGTTTGGGGTCGTCCATAAATTACGTTAGCATTATTTTGGTAAATGCTGACCCCTCCCCCCCATATTTGGGACACCCCCCTAAAATTACGTTAGATTTCGGTTACCCCCACCCCCCTTAAAGTTTTTTTAAAAAGAAAATTAATGTTAAACATTAAAAAAAGAAGGCAAGACCTTGACTTGTGAACGCAGCTCAACCGCGCAGTCGAGAGCCAAGGAAAAGAACACACCCAAATTTTGCGTAATGATGTCACATGTTTCGGCGTGTCACGACAAGTAGTTTTAGCGTTCATTTAAATTACGGAATTTTATTTTGCGTTAAAGAGTACGTATCAGAGAAATTTAAGCGATCATCGATTCGTAAGTTAAGAGGAGTCATCAGTCGTGGCAGCAGACTAATTGTATTTTACTTTTTACGGGGAAACAAAGACAAATCTCGAAACATTCTCGATTATTCTTTGTTTCGAGAATTGTCTTCGCCTCCCCGTAAAAATTAAAATACGAATTGTCTGCTGCCACGATAATAATTTTTCTTAAACATACCCAGGTAGCACAAGACGGGCGAAGAGCTCTGCTAGAATTTCTAATGTCCCTCTACGAAGAAGTTTCCTAGAAGGAAAATAATCTAGTAGACATCTTCTAGATCAAAGACGTCTAATAGAGAGCTTTCAAGAGGGACATTAGCGTATCTTCAGAAATCTAGAGCCTGTTTATAAGCGCAAAAGTCGTCTTGTGCTACTTGGGATAAACGGAAAAATTAAATCGTGACAGTAGACAAGTAACTGAGGCATACTCGTAAGAATAAGCATTAGTCGTGGTAGCAGACCATTCTACTGCCACGATTAATTTTATCCGCTTATGATTAACTTATGAATCGATGAACACGCTAAATTTCCGTATATATACGTACTCATACGTATTTCAGTATGATACGTACTCTTAAAGGCAATAATCAGTCGTGACAGCAGACTAATCGTAATTTACTTTTTACAAAAAATTATTAAATAAATAAAAAAATAAAAAAATAAACTCAATTAAATAACGAGTTTTTGGACTTTTGTCCTGAAAATTACTATCGTGGCAGCAGACTAATCGTATTTTACTTTTTTTTATGGATAAAAAAACTCGTATAAAAAATTAGCTAAAAATTCGTTTATTTTTTTGGGCGGTTCAATCTTGTACCGCAGGTCCCTTTCACCACATTCAACGGTACAAAATAAAGTCTGCTGTACCAGGATCAATTATTTAAATGGCGTTAAAATCCGATGCCGAAAGGTACATTTCAAAACACACTGTAAATAGATTCAATGTTTGTTTAAATGCTGGAGGACAATCATCATAATTTATTAGATTGACGATGTAATAAATCTTTCTGAAATTTATTCGATTTACAAATGCTTGCAAATATTTAGAGTAGCTGTTAAATTAAAAAAAAAAAATAAAAAATAATTTTTTCTACAAACTTAAATCCAACTTGCAGAAACTAGACCAGGCTCCGCTTTCGGACTTGGTTTTTTGCCAATGTCCATTAAATCCTACAAAAAGGGGAGCTGCTAATGAAGAATCGATGAAACCCCGTGTATGTAAAATTGATAAAATATAGTTAACCCTCTCTTTCTGTCAGCACTTATTACTCGTTTTTTGTTATCTCAGCATAAAAATTTCCCCCGAAAAGTTCTCGGACTATAAAAAATGCCATTTTTTTCTCCTCGCCCCCCGCCCCCATTTCTCCCGCAACTTTTTATTTCGAAAAAAAAAAAAAAAAACCTAAACCAAGGCTTTTTTTTTTTTGACAGATTTCCAGTCAGCGGAGACAAACTACGAATGTCAAACGAACTACAGTAATAAAATAACCATGGCAACGAGCATATACATTTTTTCTTTTTTATTTATTTATTTATTTATTTATTTATTTTTTTTTTTTAATAAAAAAAAAAAAAATCATTTTCGACGGCGGACGAAGAAAAAAAAAGTGTTGACATGAAGTCGTTCTGAGTTAAGTAAATAAAGCAAAAGGTCTTGAACTTCGGGTGACAAGGTCTTATACCAAAAAGACATCTGACAAATGACGATGATATGCAAATTTTTACCCAGGACAAAAAAAAAAAAAAAAAAAAAAGCACTTAGCGGAAAAAAAAGAAGCGGTGGCAGCGTTTTAGCTTCCAAAATGCTGGGGGGGAAGGGGGGGCGCAGAATGAAATTCAAAAAAGCTCGTAATAAATTAATCTCGAAATAACAAAGCTGTTTTTTGAAAAAGCTTTGATTTGTATTATGCAGATTCATTAGTTGACATTAAATATTTTCTTTCTACGCCATTGCTTTTGTTTGTTTCAGCGTTAATCGGGCAGTTTTTGACTCCCCCTTCCCTTCCTCTTTGCTACATTTATTAATATTCGATTCGTATGATTTTTTCCTCCCCGAAAAAAAAAATTGAATTAAAAAAAAAAAAAAAGAAGGTAACTCGGTAAACATTTAATTAAATAAAGTGGTTTAAAAAAAAAAAAAAAGATATGATACATGCAAATATGAAAATTTCATTAAAAGAAAAACTCAGATCTCACATTTATCACTTTCTTTTTTTTTTCGAATTTAAAAAGATGTATAAAAAAAATTGCGTTAATTAATTAATTTGTTCGATGCATATCGGAATCGTCACTTTCTTTTTTCGCTTCGTTTAATTAAAATAATCGATTGAAGGTATAAAAGAGTTTCCAGGCTGGAGGGGAAATTGCCAGGATGTTCGTCATAAAAAAAAAAAAAACATTATCCTCAATTTCTTTTTCTGTATAAAATAATTTTTCTAACGAAATCTGTATTTAAAAAAAAAATCCATTTTTCCTTTTTTCTTTCTTTCCCTTACCGAAGAAAAGTTCCCTTTAATTAAAATGGGATTTCTCTCACGTTTCTCGTTTTCAAATCTCGTCGCAGGATACAAGACCGAGTTTTTCAAAGGAAAAACGGGATTTTTAAAGCTTTCTCTGTCGCCATCTCAACGACCGGTTTCCATTTTTGATTCGGATATCGAAATGATTTTTTTTTCTTTTTTCAAAGATGAATAATTAATTTTTCTTTGTAAAAAATCAAAGGAAAAAGAATTCAAATTGATATTAAGGGAAAATGGATCCTTTCTGTGCCCCAGAGTAGAAGTGAGCCAAGTCCATCCAAACATTGTTATTTTCCGAACCATTATTTCGAACCCGAACCTTCTCCTCCGGTCTATTGAATTAGAAAAGAGCTTGTAAATTTTTAAATAAAGATCTTCGTTAATATCACCCTGGGATGTCATCGACTCAAAATATTACTTTAATCAATTTTCGTCCGATTTACCTGAAATCGCGCATAGAAGGGGAATAGAACATAAGATGTTGGAGCCGTTTGAAATATTAATAGCCCAGATGTCGGAGACGTTTGAAATATTAATAGCCCAGATGTTGGAGCCGTTTGAGATATTAATAACCCGAGTGCACCCAGCCAAGTTTTAAGAAAATTTCAAACTTGGCTGGGTGCACTCCTTGCACTTTAATTTGATTTAAGAAAATGTAAAACTTGGCTGGGTGCACTCCGTGCATCTTGATTTAAGAAAATTTAAAACTTGGCTTGGTGCACTCCGTGCATCTTGATATGATTTAAGAAAATTTAAAACTTGGCTGGGTGCACTCCGTGCATCTTGATATGATTTAAGAAAATTTAAAACTTGGCTGGGTGCACTCCGTGCACCTTGATTTGATGTTCGGCGTCATATTAAATTCTCTGCTTGAAATTTTGTCACTCTGACATCAATTTTGAAATCTACTGGGAACGAAAACCTATCGACTCACTTTCTTTCCGATTATTTTGCAACGAAACAAATTTTATGCGATATTTTTCGATTTTTTTAAAAAATTCGGTAGGAGCTTTTTATCAGGTTTAAACGCTTAACATCAATCCATTACGGGTTTTTAGGTTATCTTGTGTCTCGCTTCTGCTTATAATTGAATTTTAAATCCAAAAATCATTTAGAATTTTTTATAAAAAAAAATTGAGGTCAATCTTTTTTTTTTTTTTTTTTCAAGATCGTCTTTATTCTGAATATAGAAAAATCTCCCGAAAAAAAAAGGTTAGTCAAATGGTAAATATTGGCATAAGTTTTAATTCAAAATTGAAATTTTTCTTCGTTTTTTTATTTTTTTTTTTTTTTTTTTTATGTTTTAATTTATTCATGCTGACTCCCATATCCCGATGTATGCCGGTCGAATCAACGAAAAAGAGATGAGATTTTGATTAAAACATTCTTCAGCGTGAAATAATAAAAAAAACTACGGGAGACTTTTTTTTTTTTTTTTTTTTTTTTTTCTGCCTGGATGCGTTCGTGTCATGTTCAGCATTTTTCGCAATTAAAAACCACTTCATTCGCAATCAACATTTTGCAGGATGCTTTGTCGTATGGTGTATACCTTTCGGGCTGAAAACCGTTGTGTCTTGTTTTTTTTATTGTAATCCATGAGGAGATTTTTTTTTTTTTAATAGGAAAACATTTCCAAAAAAATGCAGAAAAAAAATGGAAAGCCGTAAATGCTCATTTAGCCAAAAGCACGACAAGATATATATATATAGATATGTATATACACAGCAAGCCAGAAATTAACTCTTGAGATTGTGTTTGGTGGAAGGATCTCTCAATATTTATTTTGGAGAGGATGAGGGTTTTCAATTTCGAGATCTGTAGCCTCGAGTACCTCTTTATATTTTCTCGACGATGTAACTTTTTTTTTTTCTTTTTGGGAAAAAAACCTCCCGTTTTGGTAAGTTTTTTTTTTTTTTTTTTTTTTATCATCGAAAAAAAAAATTCGATTGGCTAAAAATGACATTTTTAATGATGTCGAAGAAAAAAAAAAAAAATTCGAGATCATTTTTTTCTTCTTTCCCTTCCTTCCTTTATTTTTCTACATTAAATGTTTTCATTGAAAACTATATTGAAAACTCGTTGAAAGAATCCTCCGGATAATTTGATGATTCGCTTTTCGTTTATAGCCGATCTGTCTTTTTCTCTCAACTTTTTTATTTGACGTATCAATTTCGAAATGACTTCCTTTTTTTTTTCTTCTTCTCCTTCTACGTTTCTTAACTTCGGCCTCCATTTTTTTTCGTCCACCTTTTTTTTTTTTTTTTTTTTTTTTTTTTTTTACGGATCAAGTTTGAGCAATATGTCTGGAATTTCCTGTCGATCGTCCTGAAAGGATGTTTTTATTGCTTTTATTGATGTTAGCGAGATTCTACTTTTGTTTGTTTACATTGACTTTGGGATTCCCGAGAGAGCCTCACATTTTCAACGTTTTGTGAGGATTATAAAAATGTTATCGATGTTAAGAAGTAAGATGATTCTCGAGGAAAACATTCCGAGAAGGAGGAATTTGTTTTGATTCGAGAAGGAGAAAGAAGTAAAAAAAAAAGAAAACCTTTGAATGACGGCGGATTAAACTTTCTCTCATCGTACTTCAAAAATCGATGACGTCACTCATTTTTTCCGCTGCCACCAACGTTCGTTGCCTTGTGTATTCACCTTATAAAAGAGCTCTTATTTTTAGCGTGGGAACTTGAGGTTCCTTTCATCTAAGTTTTTTTTTCTTTTTTTGCGCCCTGAAAATCGTATAGCCAGTATTATTGGGTCAGGTGGATTTTCAAGGTCAAATATTTCAAAAATTTCAAATATTTTTGTGATATTTCGCGCATTTTACGGCGGCACCGCAGATGCGAACGTGACTTAAAAGCCCCCCGGATTCCTGATAATAAATTATGACATTAAGAAAATATATGGCCGTATAATGACAATCCCCCGGTTAGGGAGCACGATTTTCCAACTTGACCGTTCAATATTTTATGGCTGTGATTACGAACATTGACCGCCGGGTTATAAGTACATAAATATAGCCGAGATATTAAATAAACAAATAAATACGTATACGAGCGCGGTCATGTTTACATGAATTTTCGAATAGTCCATTCGTTTTTTTTTTTTTCTTGTTTGAGGGAGAAAAAACGATTTCCCCTCAGGCGAAAAAAGGGGCTGAAAAAAAAAAAGGGTTTAAAAAATTATAGAGATTTCAGCAAATGCAAACATGGAACAAAAGTAGTTATTAGCGATTGAATATTATGTTACTAACGCCCACACGAAATTCTATAACTAATTCTTTTGTTCTCACCATGAAAGCAGACGTTTTTAAGTGAATTTTTCTTCAAAGGATTATTTATCCGATCTGAAGATTAACTGGAAACAAACTTTCCTTTCTATAAAAATAATTTAATAATTATGGTCCCATGACCTGATGTGCCGATATGAAAAAATAGGAGTGGCCTAAGTTTTTTAGGAATGACTCCAAATGGCCGCTTATCGCGTGAATGATAGAAGAAAATACAAAGGTCCCCCAATCCCCAATCAAAAGGTACCCCAATGTTTCTGAAAATATTTTCAAAATATCTGAAATGTAATTAAAACATAGCTTTAAATCATTTTTAAAGTATATTTTTTCATATATTTAATGCAATATATAGAAATATATATTTTTTTTCAAATATTTCAAAAATATTCAGAAATATATTTTTTCAAATAATTCTGCAATATTTTTTTTTTTAGTTTGATGGTAAGTCTACCATTCGGTAATTATTATTTTTATCATCGTTTGTTGTGTCCAAGTTATTACTTATTTCCCAGTTTTTAACTTATTTTCCCAGTATTACACTTTGGCACGTAGAAGCTACTTGTACAACGAGATTAAGATGATTGTATTCATAGTTTCCACGATCCCGCCAGAGGGGAGGAGTTTCGGCGGTCACCCATCCAGTAGCTGGCCGTAATCAATGCTGCTTAACTTCATTGATCACGTTGCCACTATTCTGAACAGGTTAAAATATTTTTGTTGAAATATTTTTGAGGGTCTGTGAAGTCAGCAGCACAACAAGAAACCCCAAATTATGGAAACCGTGCCAGGATTTTTAGCCTCCAGGAAAACCAAATTTCAGACTTTTAGCTTTTAAAACAAAAAAGTTATTTCCATTATCAACTTTGTACTGCTAACTTCCCGGGCAGTACACTGAAATTTCAAAGTTTAAAATAGAAGCCGTTCTTTGCCTCTAAATTTGAGCTTTCAAAAAATCATGTTCCTCAATCTGAAACTCCAATAAAATAAAATAAAAAAATAAATTTTGATTAAAAAAAAAAAACAAAGTTGGCCCAAAAATTTTTTATTAAAAATGTATTTTTGGGCAAAATTTTCAAATAATTTTTTTGCTAAAAATTTTGGCCATAATACTTCTCTGTGACCTTCAAAACGCTTATTTAAGTCATTTTCGGGCATTTTGCGCTGCAACGGAGCCCAAAATGTATTTTTTAAACAAAAGCTAATTTTGATGAAAAAAGTAGCTTGGAATGAGGTTTTTCGGAGTTTACATAGGGTCAGAGTCGTTTCCCATTAAAATGACATATGTTTCATTATTTTTACATATTTTATATTAGGAAACTTTTGGTTATTTTGAAATTTTTAAAACTTTTAGGCCACACCCGGCCATGGAGATTCCCGTTTTCCTAAAACCCTGCCTATAGGGGTACATGTGAAATATTTTCGACGAAAAAAATTTTTTTTTCATGTAGTTTAATATATACTTAGACTCCCCTATTAAAGAAAAATTTCTGTATTAAAAAATTGTTGATGAGGTGAATTTTCGTCATTCAAGTCATCCTCCATTTTTCACAAAATAGATTTAATCACAGAAATACGGGCAACGAAAACGGCGCCGTAATTTTTTTTTTCGCGTCCTCGCGATGAAAAAATAGTCCCATTTTTTTTTAAAAATCATCGCTAAAAACGATTTAGAATAAGCATAAACCTATTCTAAATAGAATCTGACCATTTCGTCAGATATGTAGAATTCGTGCGGGATTCTTTGGTAAAATAAACGGAAAATTACCTCAAAAAACTTTTAAAACCCCTGGACCCGACCCAAAAAATTTTAGGCTTCTTTTTCCATATAAAGGAATGATTTTTGCCCAAGAAGCGAAAATCAAGAGACATCGATTTGTTTTGGACCACCCTAAACTATTGTTGTCCAATCAGTTTGAAAGTAAACAAAACTCTTATGGAGCGACGACCATGTGACCTTTGAAGCAGACGATATCCACTAAAATAGGATTCTTACTATAGAGATCTCACTTTAACGAAAAAAGTTTCTGAGATCCCCTTTCCCCCCTGTTCCGGAACACCGGAAAACGACGCACAGACGACAAAAGAGTGTTGTTTATTTTCGATTTAAAAAGAAAAGATGTCTGTTTTGATAAAGAAAGATAAAATATATTATATTTCATAGATTTGAGGTATAAATTGGTCCTTCGAGCCTATTTTTAAACGGACTATTGTCGGACGGGCGATAGGAAGAGAAGTTAAGTTTTTGAAATTTTATTTTTATGGAATTATTTAAAAAGAAAAATGCTTCGAACCCCGGTACGTAAAAGTGCAAGAACGAATAAAGGGCGGCTGCCCGCGAGATATTTATCGGCGTTGGATATTACGCAAAGACAAAATGGATTGGAAAAAGGAAACGACGATGAAAATGTGGATGAAAATGTGGACGAAAACACGGAAAATGATGGGATGCAAAACGATCGACCAGAGGATTCGGATATTCGTTCATATCACACGGATCGACCATCCAACGTAGATAATGTATCGCATCATTCATTGTATCCGGATGTCCATATCCGTGATATTATTGAAAGGGACCCCGAACGGAATGTAGATGGCGGTGCTTCAAATTCGCAAGCTAAAGACACTAATCCGAAACCTAATGACACGTCGCATTTGTTGACAAATAATAGTAAACAAATGGAAAATAATATTAATTCTGTTAATTTTAGATTAAATCAACGGAATGGAATCGATTCGACTAGGGAGAATGATGACCGGGTTAGCAACGGAAGGATTTCGCACGCAACAAGGTCCAGCCGACATCGAGTGATCGAGCTTCAGATGCAAGCGTTGCAAGAGGAAAAAAGATTAATGGAGGAAGAGTTTCGATTAAGAGAGAGAAGATAAGAATGGAAAAGGATATGGCGCGAAGATTGATGGAATTGGAGATAGAAAAATCCAATATGAGCGAAAACGACGAATTAGAATACAGATCGGTTGACAGTAATTACATGAGAAGTCAACGCACCAAAAATTGGGTAGAAAACATCGAGAAAGACAAATCACTTCAAGAAAACGGAGTCGACAATCCGAAGCAGGTTAGAGAAGATGATAATGTATCGATTAATGACCCCGAAAAATTGTTCCAGGCAGTTTTATCAAAATTAGCAGATGCAACCACGATGTCAGCTGCGGCAATTCAAAAATTAACGAGGAAAGATGAAAAGGATAGCGGGACCATGAAAAAATTGTTAAATAAGCAATTTTTCGACAAAAATTTAACGAAATTCGATGGTAAACCGGAGGATTGGCCGTTATTTATCGAAGAATTTACAAATGCTTCGAAAAGCTGTAATTTATCGAACCCAGAGAAGCTAGTCAGACTACAGAAAACTGTTGTTGGCAAAGCCAAGGCCGCTGTTCAATCATTGCTGTTGCAGCCGGAAAATGTTGAAAAGATTCTTGAAACGTTGGAAAGAAGATTCGGGAGACCTGACTTAATAATTGAAGCGCTTATTAACAAAATCAGAAATCTTTTGCCGTTAAAGGAATATAAACAAGATGGAATAATAGAATTCGCCGACGAAGTTAGCAATTTAGTGGCAGTCATTCAAACCTCCGGATGTACCGCGCATTTAAATAACCCTCAGTTATTAAAAGAACTAGTTTTAAAATTATCACCAAGTATGAAGTTGGCTTGGGGTATGGAAGTTTCAAGTAGGACGGAAGTCGATTTGGGGGTATTTTCGAAATGGATATCGAATCTCGCCGACGCTGCAAGTAATGTCAGATTTTTTATCGGAAATGCGGAGCAGTCGAGAAGAGAGCACGAGGGCTACAGGAAAGAAACAGCAAATGGAAGAAGTAATCAAGCTAGTCAGTCGTGTAAACGTAGTAATAATCCTGAAGAGAATTGTATGATTTGTCATAAAGGGAAACACTCAGTAGCAGACTGTTACGAGTTTAAGAGGAGTTCTTTGGATCAACGGTGGAATTCAATCTGTGAAAATAAATTATGCTTCTGTTGTTTAAAATCGAACCATCGCACCAATCAATGCCCGGAAAAGAAGGAATGTAACGTAGATGATTGTAGAAGAATACATCACCATCTTTTACACGTAAAAAGAAATGAAGATTCAGAACAGAAAAGGAAACCGGACACAGGGGGCGATAGATCCGTGATACCTAAGAAAGCAAAGGATGTCAATTGTCATGTAAAAGAAGATGTCGCAGTAGAGCAGAAAATACTCTTTCCCTTTACACCGGTCACAGTTGTCAATGCTGTTATTCCAACGGAAACCTTCACGCTTTCAGATGAAGCATCCTCGTTTACCATGATGGAAGATGATTATGCAAATGAGTTAGGATTAGATGGTCCTAAAATCCCGCTAGAAATGAAATGGACAAACGGAAGAAAATACGTGGATCCGGATTCAAGAACAATCACCGTGAAATTAAAGGGGTCAAGTAACGAAGTCTTTGATTTAACCGTAAGGACCGTTAAGCATCTGGAACTCCCAGTGCAATCCATGAAAAAGAGTAACTGGGATCATTTACGAAACATTCCAACGGTGGATTACAGAAACGTTAAGCCGAGAATTTTAATCGGTCAAGATTATACTCATTTAATAATTGCCAGAGAAAATGTGGAGGGACCTCAAAATGCCCCAGTAGCTTCGCGAACCAAATTGGGCTGGGTAGTGCATGGACCTGCTCGAAGCCGAAGAGAAGATAACAAAGAAGAAAATTTTACTGCCGTTTCTTACCACGAATCGAAGACGCTAGATAATTTAGAAGTCTTATTTAGGAAGCAGATAGAAATGAATAATATGGTGAGGGAAATTGCAAAATTTCAAAAGTGGAGGACACATTAGCAGTAAAAATTTTAGAAGAAACTTGTCGTCAAAGAGAAGACGGAAGTGGGAAACTGGATTATTATGGAAGAATAATCAGCCTTTTCCCGAAAGCAGAAGTGCAGCCTTCAAGAGACTTTTATCTGTCGAGAAAAGAATGGACAAAGATGAGGACTTCAGTAACAAGTATTGCGAACAAATAAACGATTATGTTGCCAAAGGATATGCAAGAAAATTAACCAAGGAAGAAATTAAGAAAATGGATGACAGAACGTGGTATTTGCCGCACTTTGCAGTTTTCAACCCGAATAAACCCAACAAATTTCGATTTGTTTACGACGCTGCCGCCAAGTCGAGGGGAACGAGTTTAAACGATCAACTTTTAACTGGTCCTGATTTATTGAACCCTATTTTGCACATACTGTTCCAGTTTCGGCAGTACAAGGTCGCAGTAGCAGCTGATATTCAAGAAATGTTTTTAAGAATAAAAATTAGAAAAGAAGACGAAAATTCATTAAGATTCTTATGGAGAGGCAAGGATAGAGATCGACTACCAGATGAATATGTTATGCAATCATTGATATTTGGTGCAGCTGTTCTCCTTGCTGTGCGATGTACGTGATTCGGAAAAACGCGGAAAAGCACGAAAAAGAATTTCCGGAAGCGGCCTCCGCAGTTAAGGAAAGGACGTATATGGACGATTATTTGGACAGTTTACCGAACGCAGAGAAAGCAGTCAAACAAGCCAAAGAAGTAATCAAAATTCATGAAAATGGAAAATTCAACTTCAGAAATTGGATCAGCAACTCAAAGGAGTTCTTAAAAGAATTGCCAGAAGACAAAATGCAGCGAGGAAAGAAACTGCAATTGAAAAAGTGCTTGGTTTACACTGGAATTATGAGGATGATAAAATTCAATTCCCAATCAAATTTGCAAAAGTGGATAAAGCTATTTTGAACGCCGAAGTCACACCAACAAAGCGTCAAGTTTTGCAAGTCGTTATGTCCATTTTTGATCCTTTAGGATTCCTGACGCCTTATACGATTAAAGGAAAACTTCTGGTACAAGAAATTTGGAAGAGAAGATTAAATGGGACGAAAAAATCAGTGAGATGCTCCTGATTAAATGGAAAAAATTTTTAAATGCGATAACTGAATTCAATAGCATTAGTATTCCTAGATGCTACTCAAGAACAATCGGAAACCCCGTGCAAGTGCAATTGCACATCTTCTGCGATGCAAGTAATAAGGCTAGTACCGCGGTAGCTTATTTTCGACTTATGGACGAATTCCAACAGGTCGAAGTCAGTTTTGTAATGGCGAAAACAAAATTGGACTCGATAAAGAAACCTTCAACGATTCCTAGATTGGAATTGCAAGCTGCAGTTCTTGGAGCAAGACTGTCAGAAATTGTTATTAATGGACATAGCTTGAAGATTCAAAAAAGAAGATTTTGGATTGATTCCACGATCGTATATTATTGGATTCAAAATGAAGATGTCAGAAGTAAGAAAGACAAAATTACGTTAGAAACAGAATAACCGAAATATTAACGCTAACCGCAAAAAAGGAATGGAATTGGATTCCGACGAATTTAAATGTCGCAGATGAAGGTACAAAAGACGATATTAAAGTAAAGTTAACTCAAGATTGCCGATGGTGGAACGGAGAGAAATTTTTATTGAAAAATGAAGATCAATGGCCAGTCTTTGAACCTAATCTTGATCAACTACAAAGAAGAGAAGATCAACTCCATGAAAACAATGAAGTTGTTTTCGTTACTCAGGAACAGAAAGAAGAAAGAATATTTGATCCAAGTAAATTTTCATCATTCGAGAAGCTCATCAGAGTAACGGCTTGGTTCTTTCGACTAGCAGATAAAATTAAGAAAAGGAAGTCAAAGCGTATTTGACTGTTGAAGAACTACTCAAGGCGGAAAAATATTGGCTGAGAGTAGCTCAGTCCGAGTCATTCTTCGAGGAAATGAATTATTAAGTAAGAAAAAAGAAATTCCAAAATCAAGCAAATTGTTTAAATTATTACCGATGCTGGATAAGGATAAATTAATAAGGTTAAATGGAAGGCTCGATAATGCGAAGATCAACGAATTTACGAAGCAACCATACATTTTAGATTCAAAACATGTCATTACAAAGCTCTTAATAAACGAGTATCACATCAAAATGAAACACCAAGGACAAGAAACAGTCGTCAATGAATTAAGACAGAAATACTGGATTTTAAATTTAAGAAATGCTGTTAAGAAATGTAGAAGAGAATGTTTGACGTGTAAAATAGGAAACGCTAAACCTGAAATACCTCGCATGAGTCCTTTGCCCAGCTGTAGAGTTTTGGAATGTGAAAGACCGTTTAAGAAAGTAGGAGTTGATTATTTTGGACCCATTGAAATTTTAGGAAAAAACGGAAAAGAGAAGATGTATGGCGCGATTTTTACTTGTCTAGCTGTTCGAGCAATTCATCTGGAACTTGCAAGCGACCTTACAGCAGATACAATGATCATGGCCCTTCGAAGATTTATTAGCAGACGAGGCCATCCAGAACAAGTTTTCTCTGATAATGGAACTAACTTTCACGGTGCAGACAACGAATTAGCGAAAAAGATTCGAGATTTGGACGAAGAAAAAATTGGAAACTTCTTAAGCACAAAACGGATCGAATGGAATTTTATTCCGCCAGCTGCACCCCACATGGGAGGAGCGTGGGAGCGCTTAATAAGAACTGTTAAAACTGCATTAAAAGCTACATTAAAAGGAAGAACCTTTAACAGCGAAATTCTTTACACTGCACTAGTTGAAATAGAAAACATCATAAATTCGAGACCTTTAACCCATGTGTCCTTGAATCATGAAGACGATGAAGTTTTAACCCCGAACCACTTTCTTATTGGATGTTCCAGCGCAGAAATCGTTCACTTGCCATTAATAGGAAAAGAAAGCAGAAAAATCGGATTGAGGAAACAGTGGGAACAGTCCCAAATCCTCGCTCAAACGTTTTGGAAGAAATGGTTGAAAGTCTATATTCCATCAATAATCGAACGGAAAAAATGGTTTAAGGAACAGGAAAACCTACAGGTTGGCGATGTGGTAATAGTAATGGATAAGAACAGCCCCAGGAACTACTGGCCAAAAGGAATGGTGGAGGAGATTTTTAGAAGTAAAGACGGAGCAGTTAGAGATGTCATAATAAGTACAGAAAACAACACCTACAGAAGACCAGCTTCCCAGCTATGTAGGATATTTTCGGCGGGGGAATGTTCCGGAACACCGGAAAACGACGCACAGACGACAAAAGAGTGTTGTTTATTTTCGATTTAAAAAGAAAAGATGTCTGTTTTGATAAAGAAAGATAAAATATATTATATTTCATAGATTTGAGGTATACCCCCAAACATTCTTTCGTAACTCACTACTGATTTACGGTAATATTGCATAGTGATATTAATTAGAATGACTTCTTTACAGGAAAAGAAAACAAACCGCAGGGTGCAGCCTGTGTCCTCCTCCTCCTTCTTTTGCCGAGGAATAAAAACATCTAAAGCTCCTAACGCTCCACGTAATTTGAATCGAAATCCTCTTTCATGTAGGAACATCAGGGACGACACTAAAAAGGTTAGTATTCTCTCTGCCAATTTACTTCTTGAAATGTTGCTCCGCAGTCTTTTGGGAACCGCCTGTAAAAAGTAGGGTTGGGTTAATGAAACCGAATTGAAGGTCGCCGGAAGCAAAATAGGTTTTCGAATTCAACTTTGATCGGCTTCAAAGTTAAAGAAATATTGAATTTCATTTATTTATTAAAATTTCTTGAGCTTTAGAGTGTAGCGGGAATATTTTAACTTTGAATGGGAATATGACACGACAGCATGTTATTGCGATATAGGTTATTTAATTATTATAAACTTAAAGTCTCGTATAGTCAAAGGAGAAATTGATTTACCAATTAAGATGTAATTTGTTAAAAGATGCGTAGGCTCTTTCCTGTCTAGCCAAAATAATAGAGCTATTGTTGCATGGGGGATTAGATCCCGATGAAAATCCACGTTCGGTTCACCCGTACTGGCAAAAGATGTGTAAAATGTTTAAAAATAGACGACAAATATTCATAGAAAAAAAAAGTGTTATTTTTGCACCGTTTACACAAAAATGGACATCCGTAATTTTGACTAAGTTTATTCAATATTTTTTAAGGTCCATATATTTAATTTATAAAAAAATTATGCATAATTAGGTTGTTCTCAGCCTGGAAGTGGTAGATGTTGACCAAAATCACTAAATCAAAGTTTCAATCACAAATCACTTAGCCTGTGCCTTATTATTTTTATATCGTTCCCGATCATTTTTCCTAATCCGTTTTTCCTAAAAAAATAAATTCCTAATCCATTTTTCCTAAAAATTTTGGCTCCAAAATTTTTTTCCTAATTTTCAATTTTTCTAAAATTTTTTGATTCATAAAATTAAATTTCCTAAAATTAAAATTTTTCCTAATTTTTTATATTCCTAAAGGGATTTTAGGAAATTTTGTTTTAGAGATTTTAAATTTTATTTTTGAAATCGAAAAATTTTAGTAAAATTAAAAGTTAGAATTAAAAATAGTTAAGAGAACAATTTCAAGAGCCAAAATTTTTAGAAAAAATAGATTTGGATTTTTTTTTTTTAGGAAAAATTGATTAGGAATTTTTTTTAGGGAAAATGGATTAGGAAAAGTGGTAGGGAATCATTTTTTATACATAATTTATGCATTTTTCTGTATGTCCAATTTTTTGTATAATTTTTACACCATTTTTACTTTCGAGTGGCCGCGAAGCGGGCGCGAAGAAAGTATTGCCGTGGTCGGAAAAGGGAAAATCGTTAATCCTGCCAGTTTCTACATGAAACTTATATAGTTATACTTAGAATAAAATTCTGAGTTCCCGGTTGTCCGCCTCGTACGCCTCGTACGCCTCGTACGTCACGTACGCCGCGTACGCCCGGAGCTTTTTCTCCGCTATTACGCATCGGATCAAAAGGAAATTTTGCACACGTATTTTTCGTCGAAAAATAAGAGGGGGTCTTTTCTTATTTTTTAAAATTTAAAAAATTACGTAAACGGCAAATATTTGAACTTTTAAATTTGGTTTTCTTCTTGTGACGATAAATCTCGAACCCGGCTACAAATCATCACCAATTTTCGTACTGTAGTAGATATTGGTCAAAGTATCATACCATCAAAATTTGGTTGAATTCGGATGATTGGTTCACAAATTATGAGGATTAGGCTACGTGTAAACTAGGCCTAAAATCGATATCTCGAATGACGTAATAAGTCATATCGATATATCGATTAGTCATTTCGATATATCGATATATCGATTAAGTCATATCGATATCTCGAGTTACAGGAACAATCGATAATTCGGATTTTTTTGTGGTACAGCGGATTTCGCGGACCTCGGATCAAAAAACTAACCGGATTTTTGAAAATATTTTCGGGGTAGAGGAATCCGAATATGGAATTATTTTTCCAAAATTGGAATTCTTTATGTGGTACAGCGGGAATCGTGTACCTCGGATCAAAAAACTAACCGGATTTTTGAAAATATTTTCGGGTGAGGAATCCGAATATGAAATTATTTTTTCAAAATTGGGATTCTTTATGTGGGTACAGCGGGATTCGTGTACCTCGGATCAAAAAACTAACCGGATTTTTGAAAATATTTTCGGGGTAGAGGAATCCGAATATGGAATTATTTTTCCAAAATTGGGATTCTTTATGTGGGTACAGCGGGAATCGTGTACCTCGGATGAAAAAACTAACCGGATTTTTGTAAATATTTTCGGGGTAGAGGAATCCGAATATGGAATTATTTTTCAGAAATTGGGATTCTTTATGTGGGTACAGCGGGAATCGTGTACCTCGGGTTTAATTAATACCCTTTGAAAACCTAAACTTGATTTTTTACATTTTTTCTTTATTTCAACTTCTTTTTTCCACCAATAAAGCCGCGAGAAAGTTTAATGGGGTGCGTATGCACCCCCATTACCATTCTCCTTGTTATATTATTTATGCATCCTTTTTTCGTATGGGTACCTTAAGCTCGAAAATTTGGGAATATGTAATTTTCACGAAATTTATGCATAATGTTTCTAAGCATAAAAATCTAGATATGCATAATTTATGCATACCAATTATGCATAAATAGTATGCATAATGATTATGCTGAAATAGTATCCATAATGATTATGCTGAAATAGTATGCATAATCATTAGAGTCGATGAGACGGGAAGTCTCATCGACCGTAATCGCCTGATCAGCGATTTTGGTTAAGATTCCTATTTTTTTTATTTATCAGCTATCTCATGCATAAATATTATGCATAATCATTATGCTGAAATAATATGCATAATGATTATGCTGAAATAGTATGCATAACGATTATGCATAAATAGTATGCATAATGATTATGCTGAAATAGTATGCATATTCATTATGCTGAAATAGTATGCATAATGATTATGCTGAAATAGTATGCATAATGATTATGCTGAAATACTATGCATAATAATTATGCTGAAATACTATGCATAATAATTATGCTGAAATGGTATGCATAATAATTATGCTGAAATAACTGTGAATAAAATGCACAAAATTATTAAATAAACTATGTACAAAATCATATAAATGAACTATGCATAAAATGTAAAAAAGTTCAATGTTATGTACATAATTTATGCATTTTTTATGTACGTCCAATTTTTTGCATAATTTCTACATGAATTTTTATACAATTTATGAATCTCTTTTTCTGTACGAGAGCATGAATATTGGTTGATATAATGTTTGTTGGATTCCCCCTCCCCCCCCCCATTTTTTGCATATTTTTTTATACATAATTTATGCATTTTTTTTTTTAACAAAAACATATGCATTTATGTAACTCGCAAATGAAATAAGGCTTTATATTCTGCATGAAAAAGGAAATTCATCCATGAAGAAAGGAAATTTTCAAAATCAGATTTCCTCATCTCAAACCTAAATAAGGATCCATGTCAGTTCACCCTACCTTTCCTTTTGCTAGGTAAACAAGCGTGAAAATTCGATAAAGCGATTGTTACATTGATTTGCATGATATCCAATCGATCATAATTGTCCAAACTCACCCGCATCCCCCCCCCCCCCCACCGTTTTCCGACGTCTTCATCGAACCCTTCATTTTCCGTTTCCCAATCAAAAATCCTCATTACCTTTAACTTAATCAACCATCTACGAAAAAAAAATAAAATAAAATAAAATTTCCTTTACGCATAATCTCGGTTGTTTGCTTTTCGACTTCGGGGAGGAAAAAAAAAAAGAAAAAAAAAAAAAAAAAAAACGAAAAGTTGAAGCAACCGGAGGAAGGAAAACTGTTAACCCGTAGAACACGTTCGAACGAACAAGTCAATTAGAGGTTTTACAATGAGAGCGAACGTGCCCTGGGTTTCGAATAGTTCTTTCTTACATCATTATTCGAAACATTTCGTCACATGAAGGGCAAAGACTTGAAACAAACGAGTAATAACATTACACCACATGCTCATTTGCGATTTTCTCATTTTTTTTTTCTTTTTCTAAATAAAAAATCTTTTTTTTTTTTACATAGAAACTTTTTTATATTCGTAAAGGCATTTCATACCGATACCGTAAGACTTGAATGAAAAATTATGACCTTGAAAAGAGGGGGGAAAATTTTTGTATAAAAAAAAAAAGAATTCATATCCCTTCTTTTATGTCGATTCCCCAGTCAATTTTTCTTCCTTATATTTTTTTTTTTTCCTTTATAAAGAAGCCGAGAGAAGAAGAAAAAAAAAGAATTTTCATTTTCAATTTTGAAATGTTAATTTCTCTTAGTTATTCATTGACTAAACGTTTATAATAGGGATGGAAGATTTTTTTTTTTTTTTTAATAACGAAATTGTTCTTTCAAATCAAACGATATCGAAACTAATTTCAAATCCATTGAATGGAAAAAAGCCTTTTTAATATTCAAACTCCTTTCTTTCTCCTTCTTTTTTTTTTTTTTAACTTCCGCCCTTCCACATCTGGTCTGAGACAAGAGAAAATTGGGGTTTCAGTTTTGAACTTGGGAGGGTGTGATTTTTATTTTCAAAAACGTTTTGAAATGCTGAGGTGTTTCCTAAATAAAAGTGGCGTGGTTTGATTGGCACAAAATGGTTGCTCATGTGACTACAAGTTTAAACTCGCTCTTGTTGGCGCAAAATTGTCGTCACGTAACTAAAAGTTCGAACTCGCTCTTGTTGGCGCAAAATTGTCGTCACGTGACAATTAGTTTAAACCCGCTCATGTTGGCGCAAACGTGACTACAAGTTTAAACCCGCTCTCTTTGACGCAAAATGGTCGTCACGTGACCACAACCAGGGTTGCTGTTTAAAACATTTTTTAATAAAAAACAGTTTAAAACGTTTTATATTATTTTCCCATGTTTTAAAACGTTTTAAAACGTCTTTCATTCGGCCTGGTTTTAAAACAGGTTTTAAAACACGTTCAAAATGTTTTAAATTCGTTTCTATTTTTTTTTATTCAAATTTTTGAAACGGTGTTTTTTATTCAAATGTTTTAAAACGTTTTAAAACACCGTGTTTTAAACCAATTTATTTTAAAACAATCATCCCTGCGATTAAGCAACCATTATGAATATGAGCGGCTCATACAATCTATGGTATGGTTCATACCGTAGATTGTATAAAATGAGTCGGGCCCGACAAATTGCGGGCTCGGGTCTCTTAAAAATGCATTTTAAAACGTATTTTATTCACTTAATAAAATACGGTGTTTAAAACAGTGTTTTAAAAAGTTAGTGTTTTAAAACAGTGTTTTTTATTCAAATGTTTTAAAACACCGTTTTAAACCAATTTGTTTTAAAACAATCATCCCTGACCACAACTTTCAACCTACTCATACTGGATCAAACTTGCCGTCACGTGACTACAAGTTCAAACTCGCTCTTGTTGGCGCAAAATTGTCGTCACGTGACAATTAGTTTAAACCCGCTCATGTTGGCGCAAACTAGTTGCCACGTGACTATAAGTTTAAACCCGCTCTTATTGGCGCAAAATGGTTGTCACGTGACCACAACTTTCAACCTACTCATACTGGATTAAACTTGCCGTCACGTGACTACAAGTTCAAGCTCGCTCATGTTGGCGCAAAATTGTCGTAATGTGACTACAAGTTTAAACCCTCGCTCATGTTGGCGCAAACTTGTCGTCATATGATTTTAAAAAACATCCAAAACGGACTATCTCCAATCATGTTTACGATGGAAATTCGTCGGTTGATCTCCAGCTCCCTGACTTTTTCCAGTGGTAATTTTTTTTTTCCTTTTTTCATTTGCTTCGACGTCGAAAAATAATTTACCAAAAAAAAAAAAAACGTTTCAACTTTAAAAAAAAAAAAAAAAAAAAAAAGAAATCACCAGAAGAGGAATTTTGCGAGGGGCTAAATCGATGGTGAATAATGTAAATCGTAATCCACATCGCGTGGCTTATAGTCGTAAAATTTGTAAATAATTTGAATAACAAATTACCTTAGATTTATATTGGGCGGAAACATTTTCTTTTTAAAGCTTAGCGGACATAATAAACATTTTCGGAGGAGATTTTCATATAAAGAAAAAAAAGGAGTGAAAAACACTTTTCGTCCCCTCCCCCCTCCCATCTTTCCTCGGAATTAATAATTTTTTTTTTTTTTTTTTTTCGTTCAACAAAAGCGAAAAAGGTGAAAGGGGATGTTGTAAAAAAAAATTGATGATTTTCCGGGGAGGTAACTTCGCGGCGGCAAAATTAAAGATGATGGGAATATGCATATATTAACGTCAAAATGAATAACCTTGAAATTAGTGCGAATGAGTGATGATGGTTGCGCCATGTCATGGATTGGCGGATAACGTGTAATGTAGCCCTGATGGGTGCGACCTTGACATATTGTTTTATAACCTTGGAAAGATATATTTCAATTTTCAAACATTTTTTTTTTAAATTTTTTAATAATATAAAATCATTAATTGGATGATAAACATAAATAAATAGTTCCGTCTGGGGTAAAGTCCGTGATTGTTAAGAGGGGTTAATTCGAGAGATTGGCATCTCAGCTCGTTAGTTTAGAGGTTAGAACAGCCCGGGCCAAACGGGAAGAAGGAATATGAGCGGGTTTAAACTATAGGTCACGTGACGACAATTTTGCGCCAACATGAGCCAGTTTGAACTTGTAGTCAAGTGACGATCAGTTTGCGCCAACATGAGAGGGGTTAAAACTAATAGTTACGTGACGACAATTTCGCGCCAACATAAGCGGGGATTTGAACTTTTAGTCACGTGACGATCAGTTTGCGCCAACGTGAGCGAGTTTGAACTTGTGACGAAGTGACGAATTTTGCGCCATCATGAGCGAGGATTTAAACTCGTAGTCACGTGACGTTCAGTTTGCGCCAGAATGAGAGGGGTTTAAAACTAATAGTCACGTGACGAAAATTTTGCGCCAACATAAGCGGGGGTTTGAACTTTTAGTCACGTGATGATCAGTTTGCGCCAACGTGAGCGAGTTTGAACTTGTAATCAAGTGACGAATTTTGCGCCATCATGAACGAGGATTTAAACTCGTAGTCACGTGACGTTCAGTTTTCGCCAATATGAGTGGGTTTAAACTAATAGTTACGTGAAGACACTTTTGCGCCAACATGAACGAGTTTAAACCTGTAGTCACGTGACGATCAGTTTACACCAAAGTGAGCGAGTTTGAACTTGTAGTCACGTGACGAACAGTTTGCGCCAACTTAAGGGATTTAAAACTTGTAGTCACGTGATACTTAAAATAATCAAAAGGGACTATCTCCAATCATACTGAAGACGGAGATACGTCAGTTCACCTCCAGCGCAAAGTAAAAAAAATTTTGTATTCTCCTGACACGTTCGAAAATGGCCTTGTTTTCACATGACGAAACCCATCAATGCAACGCTTCTAACATTACAAATACTCGAAAATATTAAATATTAAACGAATTTTTGTAATTCAACTCCGGTTTCACCGAGGAAACTTCTCGAGGAAACAAAAAAGAAAAAGGGAAATATTCCGGGTAGTCGACAATGTATTCAGCATCACGTTACCAAAGGGAAGAGAAAGTCTTTCTACAACATAAGGCAAACAAATACGTAAAACACCTACTTGAAGCAAGTTCGAGAGGAAAACAAAAACGCGCGGTATCCTACAAAATTCGAAAAACTTTTTGAAAATGAAAACCCAAAAATTTTGAAAATGCTTTTTAAAGCTCCATTTCATTTCGAAAATAATTTCGGGAGGGAAAATCAAAGAAAAACTTTTCCCCTTCAGGGAAAATTAACAGGATACAGTACGTATTTATGTTGAGAAAAGAAGGGGGAGGTATCAAACCGTCAAGGGAAGTTTATTTTCCCGGAATAATCTTTAACTCAACTCAAAATGAAGAACCCGAATTTTCTTACATTTTCTTTTTTTTTTTTTCTTTGGTGTGTGTGTACTTGTATAACTCTTGTTGTTTGGTTTTCGTTAACATAACAAACAAGAAAGTTCTCGCATCCCTTTTCCTTGAGAAACCGGAGAAATTTTACCTTTTCTCGCGCGCGGGGTATATATCCCGCCTTCTTTGGAATTAAGTAAATTGTTTATGTTTTTAAGGGGAAGATTGTGATTTTAAGTGACGTTTTCCAATTTTCAGCTCGTGAAAGGGAGGCCAAATTTATTATGATTATGTTTTTCTTATCGAAGTCTTTGTCTTGCGGGAGAAACAAAAGGATGAAAGTTTCGTGAATAAATTTGGAGCCGCTTTAGGAAAAATCTTGTGGGCAGTAAATTCTTTTCGAAAAAGCTTTTTGAGACAAAAAATGGATTAGTTTGTTACAAAAAAAAAATAACTTACGGATAAGGCTTGAAATTTCACCCGTTATGGGAGGCATTCAATGTTAAATATCTCCGCCTTCGGGAGAGATAGAAAATGAACTATTTCGCGCCAAAATACGGGTCTAATTTTTTCGGCCTTTATAAGACTTTCAGGAACTTTAGGCCTCTGGGGGCAGCAGAAATAAATCTGAAAAAAATTTATGGAGGCTAAAATGCAACTTTTCTGCGCTTTCCTGTCTCGATTCGTGTTTTTCGATCCACCCTACTTCACATTAGTGGCTTTAGGCTGGGTTCGGTTCAGTTTTCAAAAAATTTTTTCGGTTCGATTCGGTTTTTCCAAACTTAATTTGTCTTTGGCCGCCATCTTTGATTTTTCAAAAAACTCCGTATTCAGCTTGAAAACAATGCCGTGACCTGGAAGAAGCAAGGGGAAGCAAACCGCGGAGGAGGAAGGAAGAAGGAGGGGAATATCTGGATAAGACCTAGATAATAAAATCAAAGTAACTGACTTGCAGAATTAAATTCTGGGCATTTTATTGAATTATATTACGTTACATTAATCCTTTCAAATTGCGTAATTAAATCACTCTCGGGAAATCTGCGAAATCTCTTTATTTCTTTCTGTCACATTATCTTTTTTTTTCCCCCCGTTCTAAAACTAAAAAGGGAAAAAATGACTCGAAATAAATAAAACGAAAAGTCAGATTTATAGCCCCGTAAAAAATTATCACGGAAAAATATATCAGATTTTACATAAATCCGACAAGCAGACGAGAATCATGTCAACGATCCCTCACCTCATCCTTGACGATCGTTTTTCTTATGATGAAAAAAAAAAGGATCTCATCGACAGGGAAAAAGATAAGAAGTAAACTTTTTCGAAAAGTGACGGAAACTGATATATGTTAAGTCTGGGAGAAGAAGGACGGTAAAAGATAACGGGGAATAAGTTTTCAAGTGCATAAACCCTCGGTTAGACGTAAAGTGCCTACGGGATCTGCGTGGAAATTTAAATTGCTTACCATTTGTTTAAGCTCATTAGACCGGAAGTCCATGCTCTGGTTGATGCATACAGGAAGTTAAACTTCCGCTTTAACTTCGGGCGCGAGGAACGGGATCCATCTCCACTTCCCCCACCCCCTCCCGCCCCCCGCGTTAAACGAAAAAAAAAAACCAAATCAGTCTGACGGGGAAATATAGAAGGGGGACCCAGAGAAGGTTGATCCGATTAACGAGCTCGGTAAAAGGTAAAGAAGTTGAGGTTGAATTTCCTCGCAAGTTGGAATAACATTCGTCAGCAATTTTCGTAAGAAGCTGAATTACTTACAAGTTTCCAAAAGACAAAGCCCTAAACTCGAGCAATGTATCATCTCCCTTAGACTCTTACTACAAATTGCGTTCCTCCATTTCCAAGGGAAAATATTCATCATTTTATCCTATTTGTATCTTCGCAGGCATCAGGCGAGCTTTTTAATACATTTTATATTCATCATCATCGTTTTCATTCTTCAAAACGATGGGAGGAAATTTTACACGTAAATGAAGAAGGAGGATTTTGAAATATTGCTCCCCGCTTTTTCTTTTTTTTTTTTTTTTTTTGTTTTTTTTTTGAGAAAAACGAAAACTCTTTTAATTCATAAAAAGAGAAAAGAAAAGAAAAAAAAGTTTAATGCAACAGATTTAACCTTTCGAATTTAAAATTCGCGTATGCGACGAATTTTTTTTTTTTTTTTTTTTTTTGAAAAAGAAACGTCCCTGAAACAGGAATCGAGTTATCAGATTTAAAAAAAAACCCTTAGCAAACGACTATCCACATAACCTCTTTTCAAGGGAAAGGATTTACTTACCGAGATCTTTTTTTTTTCCCCTTCCACAGTAGCCTCCTTTCCTCATCCTTCGACCCGTTCCTTCCCGATATCATTAAAAAGTGCTTAGCTTAGCGAAAGATTTTTGATTCAATGTAATGCTCCTCGGTAAGTGCTTTCTACACAAAATATATCTTGAATCGATCGCAGATTTTTTTATTAAATTCGCTTCAGATCTCCTTTTTTTTTTCTTCCCCCTTCCCCCCTTCCATAACTTTATCTTTATCCCGCGATAGGATGACGCCTTTAAAATATAAAAAATTTGAAGCGGATGCGCCTTCGTCTGCTACAAATTTGAATTATGCCATAACCATACCATCAAATTTGGCCATATCTGTATCGACCAACCGTAACATATTTTGCTCCCCTTTAAAAAAAAATTAAATACGCTCTATGTGCATAACCTAAAGAAGACTTGAAATTTCTTATGGGGTTAAATATTATATTGGTCGTTATTTTATGGCGTTTAACCACTTCAAATCCTAAAAACCCGAAAAAATTAAAAAATTTTCTTGAAATTTTCTTCTTCGAATTTATTTTCACGGAAACTGACGAAAATTTCAATTTTTTTTCAATTTATTTGCCATAGCCGAAAATTTTACCTGAAATTTCAACCTTTTTCAAATTATTGTTCAAACAATTTGCCATAGTCGATCATTTTTCCGGCAGATTTTATCATTAAATTTTAAATAATATTTAAAAATTTAATTTTGAAAACTTTGGAAAACTTCACTTCCTTTCGCGGACCCGTCCCATATGAAGTTTCATTTCAATTAAGGAAAAATTAACAAAAAATAACGAAAAATTAACGAAAAAATTAAGAAAAATTAACGAAAATTAAGATAATTAACAAAAAATTAACGTAAAATGATGAAAAAATTAACTACATATTAAGAAAAATTAACGAAAAATTAAAGAAAATTTCCGATAAATTAAAATTATTAACGAAAAAATAACGCCAAATTAAGAAAAATTAACGTATAATTAAGAAAAATTATCGAAATATTTAAAAGAATTAACAATAAATTAAAAAAAAAAAAAAACATAAAGCAGCCTCTCTACGAAAGCTGCTTGAGGAGTGAAGTGAAACTTCATTTCAAACAAACTTATTAATTAAATAAAATAAAATTTTAAATTCGACAGGACAAGAGGTAATTCTAAATGCATTTTGTGAGGAACGCACTTTGTAAAAAATGTTTTCACCAAAAATGAAATATTTAGGGAACGAAATATTTTTCGTAAATATTTCGAATTTTTCGTTTTTTTCGTTAATTTTTTAAAATTTTCGTTAATTTTTCGTGAATTTTTCTTTAGTTCATCATTTGTCATTCATTAATTAATAAATTTCATTCATTAATAAATAGGATAAATATTATTTTAAAATCGCTTTTCAATAAAATTTGTGACTAAAGAAGTTTCGCTGCAAAAAGAGTACATACCTTGGCAATTATAAACCGACAAAATATAACCGACAAAATATCAACCGACAAAATATCAACCGACAAAATATTGACGTTAAAATTTTCAAAGTTAAAATTATGAATATTTAAAATATTATTTAAAATTTTCGAAGTTACCTACAATTTTAATATTTAAAATGATCGAAAAATATGATTCAAAAATCGATTTTCAATGAAATTTGTGACTGAAGACGTTTCACTTCAAAAATAGTCAACACCTCGACAATTTCGGGGATTTGACCTGGCCCCAACACCTCGACTAATTGGAAAGATTCGAAATTAATTATAGAAAAAATGGTTTGGCAGATTTGGGTCATTTAGTGCAAAGAAAAAAAAATTGATTCGTGCTCCATTGAGCTTAAAAAAAATTGCCATTGAGCTTAAAAAAAATTGCCATTGAGCTTAAAAAAAAATTGCCATTGAGCTTAAAAAAAATTGCCATTGAGCTTAAAAAAAATTGCCATTGAGCTTAAAAAAATTGCCATTGAGCTTAAAAAAAAATTGCCATTGAGCTTAAAAAAAATTGCCGCTCGAGCTTCGCTCGAGCGGCAATTTTGTCTCGGTGTTATTTCGCCCATGACTTTTGATCTTTTTTTTATCAAAAAGATAATCCATAATTTCCGTTATTTAAAAAAATTAACGGATAATTTAGAAAAACTAATGATGAATTAAAGGAAAATGAACGAAAATTAACGAAAACTTTCTAAAAATTTACGAAAATTTTAAAAAATTAACGAAAAATAATGAAAAATTTAAAAGATTAACGAAAAATTCGAAATATTTACGAAAATTATTTGCGTAAATTTTTAATATAAAGTCTTCAAAGTTAAAATTTTGAATGGTCAAAATGTTATTTAAAATTTTCGAAGTTAAAATTGTAATATTAAAATGATCGAAAAATATGATTCAAAAATCGATTTTCAATGAAATTTGTGACTGAAGACGTTTCACTTCAAAAATAGTCAACACCTCGACAATTTCGGGGATTTGACCTGGCCCCAACACCTCGACTAATTGGAAAGATTCGAAATTAATTATAGAAAAAATGGTTTGGCAGATTTGGGTCATTTAGTGCAAAGAAAAAAAAATTGATTCGTGCTCCATTGAGCTTAAAAAAAAATTGCCATTGAGCTTAAAAAAAAATTGCCATTGAGCTTAAAAAAAAATTGCCATTGAGCTTAAAAAAAAATTGCCATTGAGCTTAAAAAAAAATTGCCATTGAGCTTAAAAAAAAATTGCCATTGAGCTTAAAAAAAAATTGCCATTGAGCTTAAAAAAAAATTGCCGCTCGAGCTTCGCTCGAGCGGCAATTTTGTCTCGGTGTTATTTCGCCCATGACTTTTGATCTTTTTTTTATCAAAAAGATAATCCATAATTTCCGTTATTTAAAAAAATTAACGGATAATTTAGAAAAACTAATGATGAATTAAAGGAAAATGAACGAAAATTAACGAAAACTTTCTAAAAATTTACGAAAATTTTAAAAAATTAACGAAAAATAATGAAAAATTTAAAAGATTAACGAAAAATTCGAAATATTTACGAAAATTATTTGCGTAAATTTTTAATATAAAGTCTTCAAAGTTAAAATTTTGAATGGTCAAAATGTTATTTAAAATTTTCGAAGTTAAAATTGTAATATTTAAAATGATCGAAAAATATAATTCAAAAATCGATGTTCAATAATATTTAAATATTATTTAAAAATTTTCGTATTTAAATGTTAAAATGTTAAAAATCGATTTTCCATAAAATTTGTGAGTGAAGAAGTTCCACTTCAAAAATAGTCAAAACCTCGAAAAAGATTAACTATATCAATTAAAACTTTTGAATTACTTGAAAACTTGTAAACTACCATTTTAATATTAAAATTTTAGTCAAATTACCGCTTTTTTCGCACCAAAAATTAATATTTTTTAATAAATTAATTTAATATTACAATTTTAATGTTTTTGAAGTTTTGCTGTTTCTAAAAGCATCAATTAATTTAAATTAATATTAAAATTAATAAAATTTACAAGCAATATTAATTTTTAAATAAATTTTTTTTCAACTTTTGGCCTTTTTCAGTGGAGACAAGCTATTTAATATAAATAGTATTTTGACTGTTTGAAATTTTAACTTTGAAGACTTTATTTAACATTTTGACTATTTTTAATTAATAAAATTAATAAAATTTTAATATTAAAATGATCGAAAAATATTATTTAAAAATCGCTTTTCAATAAAATTTGCGATTAAAGAAGTTTCACTGCAAAAATAGTAAACACCTCGACTAATTGCCAATTTGCAATTTTGTCTCGGTGTTATTTTGCCCATGACTTTCGATCCTTTTTATCAATTAAAAAATTAACGAAAAAAAGATAATCCATATTATCAAAAATTCAATAATTATCAAAAAGATTTCCGTTAATTAAAAAAATTAACGGAAAATAAAGGATAATTTAGACAAATTAATGATGAATTAAAGAAAAATGAACGAAAATTAAATAAAAATTAACGAAAATTTTAAAGAATTAACGAAAAGTAACGAAAAATTCATAAAAATATACTTTTTTTTCCTAAAAGTATATAAAAATATACTTTTTTTTCCTCCCTTTTTTTTAACTTTATTAATTTTTAATATTTAATATATTAAAATCCCATGTTTACCCCCCCCCCTGTTTCATCATTCACTCAATTTTACTCTGTGTCGATCTTAAGCTTTTTCTGCTTTTTCTTTCTTTAATATATTATTTTATATTTATTTTATTAATATATCCCATGTTTACACCCCCCCTGTTTCATCATTCACTCAATTTTACTCTGTGTCGATCCTAAAGAAGTTTATTTTATTAATTTTTAATATTAAAATCCCATGTTTACACCCCCCCTGTTTCATCATTCACTCAATTTTACTCTGTGTCGATCCTAAGCTTTTTCTGCTTTTTCTTTCTTTAAAATATTAAAATCCCATGTTTAAAATTTTAATATTTAATATTTAATATATTTTATTAATTTTTAATATTTAATATATTAAAATCCCATGTTTACACCCCCCCTGTTTCATCATTCACTCAATTTTACTCTGTGTCGATCTTAAGCTTTTTCTGCTTTTTCTTTCTTAAATATATTATTGTATATTTATTTTATTAATATATCCCATGTTTACACCCCCCCCTGTTTCATCATTCACTCAATTTTACTCTGTGTCGATCCTAAAGAAGTTTCACTTCAATAATGAAAAATTAACGAAAAATAAAGAAAAATTAAGCAAAATTAACGAAAGTTAAGAAAATTAACAAAAAATTAACGTCAAATTAAGAAAAATTATCGAAAAATTACGAAATATTAAGGAAAAATATTTAAAGTTTTAACTTTAAAAACTTAAGAAAAACTTGATTACGCGGACCCGCCCCATAAGAAGTTTCACTTCAAAAAATTAACTTAAAATGATGAAAAAATTAACTACATATTAAGAAAAATTAACGAAATACTAAGAAAAATTATCAAAATATTTAAAACAATTAACGATAAATTTTAAAAAAATAATGAAAAATGAAGAAAAATTAACGTAAAATGAAGAAAAAAATTTAGAAAAATTAACGAAAAATTTAAAAAAAAAATTATAATACATTAAAAAAATTAACGTCAAATTAAGAAAAATTATCGAAAAATTAAGAAATATTAAGGAAAAATATTTAAAATTTCAACTTTAAAAACTTAGGAAAAACTTCATTACGCGTACCCGCCCCATAAGAAGTTTCACTTCAAAAAGAAAAAGGAATCTCCGAAAAAATATTTTTACTGTATAAAAACGAAAGGCGGAATCCAATCTTTCCCGTCTGACCTTTGAGCAAATAACCCAGAAAATGAAGAAGTAATGTGTTTTAAGTGAATCAACTTTAGGCCCCTCCGATTCTTTAAATGAAACTAATTTTTTATAGTGTCAGCTCCCAACTGATCTTTATAAGAGTGCAGTATAGTTTCACGGTAGTTAATAACAAAGTTGGAAAAAAGAAAGTTGGCAAGTCCCTCTTCCTATCTCACGGGAACTGTGCTGTAATGTTCATGTTTTCTCTGGGTTAACTTGTTCAAAAAAGAAAGTTGGCAAAGAAATTTTTATTTTTTTTTTTTTTATATATTTCGCCGAAGGAATTTCGATGATGAAAAAGATGCTCTTTTTTTTTCCTTTCCCCGTTTCAGAAGAAAAAAAGCAGTTTCCTAAAAATTATTGAAATAATTAATTTTTTTTCAATTTTTTCACAAAAGAAAAGTTCACTTTCATAGTTTTTTTTAAAAAAAATTGGCTTGACTTTGAAACAAAAAAAAAAACGTTAAAAATACCTCATTACTTTTTTTAAAATTCCGTTCTGACCTAAATGGTCTCATATTTTTTTTTTCTTTTAAAATTCCGAAACAAATGAAAAAAATGTTGATTTGAAGGGTTTTTATTTTTCCTTCTTTTGCTCTGATAAAAAAAGAGAGGAAAAAAAAAAAAAAAAGTTTTCCCGTCATAAATTTTTTGATTAGCATTCCACAAGGACTTTCCATCGACAGCATCACGAATTCTTTTTATGAAAGACCCTTCGCAGTTCTCCCCCCCCCCCCTTTTTGTCGCATTATATTTCGAAGGATCAGGATTAGCTCAAATTTAAAGTTCATGTTCTAAAGTAGTGTACAAAGTTTAGTCTGAGAATTATATGTAAAGTTTTCTGTCCGGGGGTGGGATTTCGGTGGTTTTTGAAAGCATTAGGTCTTTATGGCCTTAAGTCGGTTTTTATTTGTTCGTCAATAATTTTTCCTTGTGAGAGAGAAAAAAAAAAAAAAGGAAAATCTGTTTTGCGAAATAAAAAAGTATAAAATCGTTTGAAAAAAAGAGGAGAAATTCCATGATTTGTGAAAAAAAACGTAGTCGAGGAGTCATTTAAGGTATAACGCCAACATTGTAGGAGGGGAGAGGCTACGAATGAAGCATCAATTCTAAATTTCCATAAGAAAAAATCTATTTTTCAAAAGCAAAATTTCAGCAAATTGGCAAGACGGGCAAGAGACTAGGGCAAGACGGCTTAGAGGGACAGAGCCATAAATTAAATATTGACTAGGGACTGTTGATCAGTTTCGTAACCATTTTTTGCCTGACCCATCCATACTTATACATACCTCCCATAATACTCGTTGATCCTCCGTAATATCTCCTCATATTCTCCATAATACCCCCCATAGCCTCCATAATACTCTCATATCTATATAAATAAAAGGCATTTGGGGTTTGCCCGTACACAAGGTTTTTTTTTTTTTTTTTTTTTTTTTTGCTCCATTTAAATTAGGTTAGATACTGATTGCGGCTTCTAAATAAATTAGGGTTGATGTAGTAAGGGTTTTGCAGTTGTGAAACTTACCTGAAATAAAGAGAAGAAAAAATGTTAGTGATAATTATTTTTAAAAAAAGAAAAAACGAAAAATAATGAAAAAACATTGAAATACATTCACGATGGTTGTCATAATAATTGAAATTTATGCACTTTGTTGACATAATTTTTTATATCAATTCTTTTTATTTCAATGGGAGTACCATGAGTTTACCCTTTGTATTACAACATAATAACATATTCGGATAAAACGTTTCAGACATAATTAGTCTACTAGCTGCAAACTGCGAAGTGAAGCGAGCGCCAAGCAGCTAGTCCTTCATAATACCCCCCTTAGACTCCATAATATCCCCCAAAGCCTCCCTAATACTACCATATCCTCCATTCTACCCCCCATTGGCTACATAATACCCCCATACCCTCCATAATACCCCCATAGCCTCTATAATATCCCCCAAAGGCTCCATAATACTCCCAAAGCCTCCCTAATACTCTCATATCCTCCATTCTACCCCCCATTGGCTGCATAATACCCCCTTACTAGGGTGGATCGTTTTTTACGAATTTTAGAAATCGAAACTGTAATAGCGCGGAAAAGTAGCATTTTGGTCTCCATATTAACCCTAATTTTTTTCAGATTTTTTGAAGGACATCTTGAGCTGCCACAATGGCCCTGAAATTTCCAAAAAGCCCATATAAGGGCCAAAAATGAAAAGTTTTTTTTGGCATAAAAGACCATGGATTCCTATCGGAAATTTTGCGTAGATTACGAATTTGAAGTCCAAAATTAGTTTTGGTGCACGGTTTTTGAGCCACAGGCAAAAACCATAACAAGGTTTTCAGAGCTTTTAAATCCGGCCTGTAGCTCAGAAAACATGCACCAAAACTAATTGTGGACTTCAAATTCGTAATCTACGCAAAATTTCCGATAGGAATCCATGGTCTTTTATGCCAAAAAAAACTTTTCATTTTTGGCCCTTATATGGGCTTTTTGGAAATTTCAGGGTCATTGTGGCAGCTCAAGATGTCGTTCAAAAAATCTGAAAAAAATTAGGGTTAATATGGAGACCAAAATGCAACTTTTCCGCGCTATTACAGTTTCCATTTCTAAAATTCGTAAAAAACGATCCACCCTACCCCTTACCCTCCATAATACCCCCATAGCCTCCATAATATCCCCCAAATGATCCATAATATTCTCATATCCTCCATTCTACCCCCCCATAGACTCCATAATACCTTCATACCCTCGATAATACCCCCATACCCTCCATAATACTCCCATTTTCTTCTTCTTTCAAGTGCCGTCTCCGCGACGAAGACTGGCTATCATCTGGCAAATTTTTACTTTTGAGACCGTCGCTCTAAAAAGCCTCAAGGAATCAGCACCAAACCAGCCTCTGAGATTCTTAAGCCATGAGGTTTTCCTTCGACCTTGCTTGCGCTTACCCTCGCAATACACTCCATAATACCCCCTTATTCTCCATAATACTCCCATGGGCTCCATTATACTCCCTCATATCCTCCCCATCTCATATCCCCCATAGACTTCATTATACCCCCCAAAGCCTCCATAATACCCCCATACTCCCCATAACACTCCCATAGACTCCTTAGTCCTTATACCCCCTCGTATCTCATATCTCATTTCCCCCCCATATCCTCCCCCATTGACTTCATTATACTCCCCACAGCCTGCATGCCCCTTTGTAATCGTCAACATTGAATACCCCTCCCCTTCTCCGAAATAATTTCGATGTCGTTTTGCCACACAAAAGCGTCGAGGTAGCTCGGTTCTAGAGCATCAGCACACAAACGGGAGGGTCAGTGGTTCAACTCCACTCTCCACCAGTTCCAACAATTAAAAAAGGCTATATAGTCTTTTTTAATTGTTTGTTTTCCACCGCTTTCTTTTCCTTAAATTTTTCCAAGAATTTTTACCCAGTCTTTAAAAAAATCCTTACAAAATTGAAAACTTCGCTTAAATTTTTACGAATATTCAGCCATCTTAGCTTATTCAACTTCGTTTGACGTGAAAAAGATCCAAATTTTTTAAAAACACCTCGTAAATTTTTTGTAAAAAAAAAGGTGACTACCGACTGTTTTATAAACTCTTCCCCGAATTTGAATTCCGAATTCAAATGCGTTTTTTTTTTTCCTAAAAAAAAAAAAAAAAAAAAAAAAAAAAAAAAAATCTCGAGTCCTTTTCTGATTTATTGTTGAAAAATTCAATCGAACAGTTTGTTTACGTTACGTGAAGGTTATATCGGGGAAAAAACGGAGACAGATAGTAATTCAGACTCGAAATTTAAGATTTATGATTTTCACTTCGGAAAAAAAATTCAAGAGAGCAACGGCTTGTCGAGTTGGTTAAATACTTCCCCTTACAAAAATAAAATACAGAAAAAAAAAAATTTAAGTCTGCAAAAGAAACTACCGTCAACTACTTTTTCCTTTGATCGAGCGTTCAGCAGAACAATATTATCTTAATTCCGTTTTTTCCCCCTTCTTGTTCTTCCTAAAGTCATCACGTTGTTATTAAATTTCTTTATTAGGGTTTTCCCTTTTCTTTTCGCTTTGTTCAAGGAATTATCTTAACTGTCCAAGCATGTCATCTGTTTTGTCTTTTTTCGTCTTTTTTTTATCTGGTCCTTCGTAATTATCATCGTGGTCTTTTTTTTTTTTTTCTTTTTCTTTTTTTAAATAAAGAACGATTCCCGGCTGCTGGTTTTCGTCAAAAGAAACGACAAGGAAATTTCAACAACGCATAAGGTGCTTCAGTTCAAGGAACTGAAGGAAGAAAAAAATAGAATACAAGAAAATCTAAACGTCATATGTAAGGCGCTTTAGCAGTAATAATAATAATCATAAAAAAAAAGAAGTACACGAAAATCGAAACGTCATTTGTAAGGCGCTTCGACAAAAACCATCGTAAGGCGCTTTATTGAAGACAGGGGGAAAAAAAGAAGCACATCACTAAAATCTAAATATCATACGTAAGGCGCTTTTCAAGGAAAAATAAAAGTAATACTCCAAAGTCTAAACGTTGTTTTCAAGGCGCTTTGAAAAATAAAAACAATTCCAATTTTTTTTTCGTTTTAATTTTTTTTTTTTTTTTTTTTTTTTTTTTTTTTTTTTTTTTTTTGCGCCGGGAAAAAATTGATTGTTCAAAAGGATCCGGATTAAAGGATCAAAAAGGGAATTCGATTAATATTAGGGGACACGGACATTGTTAAAACAAAAAAAAAAATTTATCCCTAGGTGATAATTTGGTTATTTATGGGTTCGAAAACATTTCATTTCATTTTTTTTTTTTTTTTTTTTTTTGTTATATTTCGTGTAGGATAACTTTTCAAAGGAAAAAATCGTGGGGTTTTTATGAAATAAAATTATGAAACACGTGTGGGGCTTTCTTTTTATTTTATTTTATTTATTTATTTATTTTTTTTTTTTTTATTTATTTATTTATTTATTATTTTTTTTTTTTTTTGCTTATTTGTGTAAAAATGCAAACAGTTTGGAATGTTGTTGAAGAAAAAAAAATATTTTAATAAGAAGAAAAAAAAAATGAAAAGACCATGTGAGGAGATTTGTCAATGTCTTTCAGTTCGATTCTGACGACGAAAACTTTTATACTAGAGTTTTATATATACGTATATATATTTTTTTTTCTCGGAAGAAAGTTTTTTTTTTTTCTTTCTTTCTTTCTTTCTTTCTAAATCATTCATAACAAATCATGAAAGATTTTTTTTTTTTTTTTTTTTATGTAGGGAAAGGAAATTTAGGGCTTTGCTTTTTTCCTTTTAATTTTTATAAGATATGGGCTAAAAGGAGGGGAAAGTAGGTCAACTGATACTCTGGAATTTAATCTTTAGAAATTGAAAGTTAATAAATGATCGGTTCGAGATTTATAGAGAAGAAAAAATTGTAAAATTTTAAGAGCGTTTTCCTTTTAAATGGCGATGTTCGAGTTGTGCTTTTGTAAGAGTTCCGGCATTCAAGATGTGGCGAAATTTTAGGACGGAAAATAAAAAACTATTGATATTTTGGAAAGATACAGCCGGGTACAATTAGATTTAAGGAGGACTAGGTTGTAAGTTGGGAGTGCTTAGCTGACGGACTGCCTGCCAAACGAGGTCCGACTGGTAGAAAATTTATAGTGAGCCAATCCACGGACGATACACACCACGGCCATAAGCTAAATATGGTGCGCACGTTACACTCGGACGTTACACAGGTGAAAACGTCACACACCACGCCCATAAGCTAAGTAGGGTGCGGATGTTACACGTTCTACTCTGATGTTACACTCTACACTCAGACGTTACAGGCTACACTCGAAAGTTACACTGGAGCGGACGTTACTCTACCTTCGGACGCTACACTGGTGAGGGCGTCACACACCACGCCCATAAGCTAAGTAGGGTCCTTAATCCTTTTCGGACGTACAATCATAGACGTTACAGACTACACTCAGCCGTTACATTGATGAGGACGTCACTCCACGCCCATAAGCTAAGTATAGTGCGAACGTTACGCTACACACGGACGTTACACTGGTGAAGACGTTACACTCTACACTCGGACGTTACACTCTACACTCGGACGTTACACTCTACACTCGGACGTTACACTCTACACTCGGACGTTACACTCTACACTCGGACGTTACACTCTACACTCGGACGTTACACTCTACACTCGGACGTTACACGCTACACTCCGTTTTTTATGTGAAACACAGTTATGCCCGTGTTAAATTAAACCCAGCACCACAATACGAACATACCTGTAGGTTTCAAAATTCTCCGCTAGAAAGAGAGGAGCTTCGATGGTCACCCATCCATTGCTCGACCGCGATCGTTGAAGCTTTACTTCATTGATCGCGAGTCGTTACCTGAACAGCCGTGCTAAGTCCACCCCTCTCCGTTTTTCCGTAAAAAGTAAAATACGATTAGTCTGCTGCCACGATGACGGTCCCATCTAGCGAAAGAGCAAGGCTTCCAGTTTTTATGAGTATCATTCCTCTCGTCTCCTTCAGGAAACTCACAGCTGCCTGTAGGACGAAGGAAGATAACCACCGGCTACCGTTTCAAACAACGGTTTTAAATGTCATCGTTTCTGATTTGAAAAAACATTGCGGATGACCAAAGAAAAATAAACATTCCGTCGGTTACCTCTGGCATGGTATAAAAAAAATTAAAAATTGAATGCTTTTACTCGTCCCGCATCTCTCAGCAATCAAGCAAAATGATCATTCAAAGTTTAGATAATTCTGAGAATTTGAACAATTTCCCAGTCCCTTTCTCATTTTTTTATTTTTTTTTTTTTTTTTATTGTATGCGCCTGAATTTTTTTTTTTTTTTTTTTTTGCGTAAAATGTTTTTATCAGCCTTTAATTAATTAAATTAACTAATCAAAAAGTTTCCCGTTAATGCGGGAGGCTCGATGAATCATATTTTTCCCCGCCGCGCCCGTAAGGAAAGAAAAAAAAGGACGGAATGTTGGCGAATAATCACCGGACCCATCGTAACAAAAAAGGGGGAAGAAATAAAATTTCCCGGCTAAAAAACAATTGTCATCTTTTGTTTTATAAAATAACCCCGGAATTTTCACCGGAGAGTCGGGTCGGGCCTCGGTCGATCAGGTCGTGAGAAAAGTTCTTCCCCTTCCCGAATTTAATTGGATTTTCGGGGAAGTGGTAAGTGGGGGAGGGGTGGGGCTCAAAAAAACTTTTTTCTTAAAATTGAAAATTATCAAGGTTCTGAGGATTTTTGTTAAATGATTCACTTCTTTTCTTTTAATTTCTCGGTATTATTATTCTTCCTCTGCTTTATAATCCGGTTAAAATTTAAAATCCTCTTGTGAGATGTTTTTAAGACGGTACCTTTCTTCCTGACCTTTCTTGATTTCATAAAAGAAAATTCGGGAAATTGATTTAGTCGGATTGCCGTTAGAAAGTCGAAAAAAAAGTGGAGGGGAAGGTGGGGAAGGTGAGGGGGACGGGGGAAGGGAACATAAATAAATTTATGTAGAATTTTAAAATGGTATAATTGAAAATCGCTTAACAAAAAGGTATTTTTCAGATTTTCTTTTTTTTTTTTATCTCTTCCATTTTATTTTTTACTTTTTTTTTTGTGTGTGTGTGTGTTCGGCGAACATGGAAAGCTTCCGGTTTTTTAATAAAAGGAACAAGATTTTTAGTTTTTTGCAATACACGAGAGGTTCATGTTCGCCATGTGTAAGCCGTCGTAATTTTGCAGATGGCGAATTCCCACGTGCTTCAGAATTTTTTTTTTTTTTTTGTTTTCGGTTTAATTGAAAGTAAAAGAAAAAATGAAAAATAAAAAATAAATGGAAATGATCTTTGATTTTTTTTACTTTATTTTAAGCGACTTTCCAATTTAAGAAAAAATGAAATCTGACCCCGAGTTTTTCCGTCAAATTATTTTTCCAGGAAAAAAAAAAATAACAACAACCGAAAAAAAAAAAAAGCTTAATTCCGATCGCTTTCTTTCCGTAAAAGAGGAAAAGGCTCGGGACTTTGAGAGAGGGAGAGAGTATCTATCAAGGGAATAATAATCTCAGAAAATGTTAGACTAACCTTGTTTCATGAGAATTGACCTCTCCCGACCCGTTTTTGAAACATTCCCAGACTTCTCTCTTCTCTTTCCTTTTACAACTTATACACAAACAGAATTTGTTTTTCGCCAATGGAATGATATTGCCTTTTTGCTGACGAGAAAGAGAAAGAGCCGGAGGAAGGGTGGGGGGGAGGAGGGGTGTGGGAGGGGATTTTCCTTCAGTCAATTACGGACAACAAACCCGGGCGAGTATGGAGTCATTTTCCCGGGAACCGAACTGACCCGAAATGCGACAGCCAAGACAAATGGACATACTTTTAATTATTTTAACCATCGTCTGGTGGGGAATGAAAGCGAAATCACATTTTTATTTTCAGCTCCCGAAACATCTTTATGTAGGTTTTTTTTTTCTGATTTTTACTAATAACAGCAGCAATATAACAATATTTTTTACGCAATCTTTTACTATTTGACGCACATTCACACACCCACATACATGGATAGACTATTTTTTTTTTCTTTTTTTCTTAAATCCTATTTCTTTTCGCCCGCACCCACAACATTTATTACGGGCTTTATTACCCAGTGGCTCGCACACTCTTAAGCCTTTTACACATACGGAAAAGAAAAAATTACATCCTTTTTAGAAGAATTGTCTCTCGATTCGTGATTTATCATTTTAATTTCCGGTTCCACTCTTTTATTCCATTGATTTTCTAAGCTTTCCCCAAGTTCAAAACTCCAGATGCCTATTTCCTGGAACGAAAAGGAAATTGTGCGGGGACGACTAAAAAAACAGAAGAGAGAAAAAAAAAAAGAAAAAAATATTACTTTTTGATAGTCCGCCATTCGTCATTTAATTTACATTAATTTGAATCGAATTTTCGAGAAAAAAAAAAGAGTAAAAAAAAAAAAAACACTGACAATGATACACAGCGTCCCAGCAGAGAGAGAACGAAATCCTCGAAACTAATTAAAAAAAATTTTTTTTTTTTCTTTTCAAAGAGGAAAAAAAAAATTACCGAATGAAGATCTAGGAGAAAGTAACAAGCCGCGGATAATTTGGGCAGGAGGGAGAAAAAAAAAGTTTGAAAAATTAGCAGAAGAAAAGATATATAATTCCAAAGGTGGGTGTGTTTGTAATTCCAATTTCCAGTCCTTTGTAAACAGAAAGTAATTGAGTTTCAAAGGAAGCTAACTTGTTTTATTTTTTCTATTGTTCTTATTTCGAGGGGGTTGTTCTTGTTATAATTCCGAGGATGGCTACAAATCAGCATTTCGACAAGTACAGCAGTATGCTTTCGTTTTAACTGAGTGCTTTTGAACAACATGCGTTATCTGTCTTTCCGGCAGCAAAAAAAAAAAAAAAACTTCCAAAAAAGGAACGTATGGAAATTCAGACAATGATTTATTTAGAAAAGCTCCTTTTTTTTTAGTCGGAGCATTCCGCTTGGGAAATACTTAAAATGGAGTAGGAAAAAAAAAGATACTTAAAAGTCGTAAATATCAATGCCCGAATGGGAATGAGGTGTACTGGAAAATTTTTTTTTTTCTTTTCGGTGATGAAAAATCTCGAACCTTAAAAAAAAAAAAAAAAAATTTGGAGGAAAATACTGTTTTTCAAGTGTGCAAAGGGGAATGCGTATCATCGCCCATTTCGTCCGTTCTCAAGCATCCCATTTGACTTTATTTTTTGTAGAGTCCACTTGAATTAAACAGGAACGAAGTCGTATTGATCAGAGAGTTTTTATTTTTATTTTTTTCTCTCTCTCTGTCCCTTGAGTTTTTTTTTTTTTTTTTTTTGGGGGGTCACTTAAAATGAAAGAGAGGAACAAAATGTTTTAGAAAAATATTGGCCTAAAAAATTTCTATGAATTTTTTTTTACTCTTTATTTATAGGAGGCAAATTATCTGGTTCTTTGTAGAAGAAATTTTCCCAATTTTTTGGTGCGCCTTAATTTAGGTGGAAAAAAAAAATTAAATACACACACACATGTGGCTTTTACAGGACCTGGAGCCTTGTCGCCGCACTATAAACTATCTTCCAGTCGGGCCTCTCCTGACAAGCATCTCGCCAGTCGGGCACTCCCAACCTTCTCGCATCAGCCGCGACATTATCTTCCCATCTGATCCGGGGTCTTCCTTGAGTTCTAGGACTCGTCGGTCTGCCCTCCAGGACCTGCCGGATATATCTTGTGGGGGCGCGCGAGCGACATGTCCCGCCCACTTGAACCTTCGAGACTTAATCACGTTAGTGATTAATGGTTGCCCAGTCAGCCTACGGATCTCGTCATTTGAACGCATTCGCACCCTGCCATGTACCTTTGAAACGAAATGAGATAGGAAAGTTTTCTGAACGATTTTTTTTAGTCATTAGATGCATTTTCAAAGGAAAATATCACGGGAAAAAATGGAGACGTTCTACAACCCAATTGCTAGATTTTACCTGGTTGACTTCTCGGTGCTACAGGTTTTGGTACGCCAATTGAGTATAGAATCTGGTACGATTTTGGGGTCAAGCTTTTTTACTTCTGGGAATGTTTTAGAACACAAACCCACTCGATTTAGATCTAGCCACATTTGTCGAACCCGTTCGTCCTTAAACAGCACCGTGTTCTAGGGCCTAGAATTCGGCGTAAGACCTTATTTTCGTAAAAATTAAATACGAAGGCTCAAAAAATGGTTCTCTCCTTAAGTTCCTCTCCCTCAAATATGCTGGGATAATACTTAAATGACCTGTTAATACTAGAGTTAGAGGACCCCGTACTAATAACCATAGTACCGTAGACCTAACTGTAGAACCATTCTGTCTATAAGATCCCTACGCTGGATTTTTGTTCTCCTAAATATTTTTTTTTTCTATTTTATGTCAATCGATAGTAACTCGTGATCGCTAATTAAACAGATAACGAATCATCTGCTTCATTACTCAGTTAATCAGTTACTCGATTACTCGGTCATATAAATTAGGAAGCTTATTTACTTTTTCATGGGGATATCGCATATAATTATGTGTCATCGATATCTTTTTTTTTTTTTTCCTTTTTTTGTTTAATTTTTTTCTCACCTTTTAACCGTTAATAACTTCGAAAGTAAGTTGGAAAGAAAGGGAAAAAAAGAACGGGGGAAGGGAACTTTTTCTTCCTCGCTCATTCTTTTTAATAAACCAATTGACGCACTGCTCTCGGAAAAAGAGCCAACTTTTTTTTTTTTTTTTTTTTTTTTTTTCGCATATTTGTTATTCATTGAAGAGAATTCTCCAAAATGAAATAAATCAAATGTTAAATGTCACCACTTTTACCAGAATCGTTCTATATTAATGGCTCGATTCAACAAGTGGCGGCGTGAGCGCGATATGAACAATAAACGAAATTTGAATCAGCATCTAGACCGACGTCGACGACGACAAAACAACAACAACAACAAAGAATAGCCCCCGATCAATTGCTTAAAAAAAAAAAAAAAAAAAAAAAAAAGAACTAATAAAAAAAGGAGTTTTGAATTACCTTTTCGCTTTTTGCATTTTTAAAAGGAAAAATGGAAAAGGCTCTCGCGTTTCCTTGCTCTTCTCCTTTCTTTTCGGCAACTTGATCCAAACTTTCATTTAATTATGCACTACTTTTGCTATTTTTGTTACGCGTTACGTTTTTAATTCCAACTCGGGAAAGGAAGGGAAAGGAGGCGGAGGCGCGGAGGAGGATTACGATGTAATCTGTCTTTTATTTACTTTTCCCCCGTCTATATTTTAAAGTCTGGAGTAGTTTTACAAACCTGATCTGGATCGTCAAATAGAAAATGAAGGATTTTCTCATCGTAATTTGACTTTGTAAGAAAATCCGTTTCTCGGAATCCTTTTTCTCTTGTAAAAAGTTGTGCGGAATGTAAATTCTTTGAAGCAGTTTTCACCTTTCCTTTAGGGAGGGATGTTTTTATTTTAAAAAGGAAAAAAAAAGGGTAGGCTAAAAGTTGAAAAACGTGAGAATAAAATTATATTTTTCTACTTGGGGGAAAAACAAATGGTCCCTGAAACGTGGTTATGTAGCGACTCCTCTTTTGAGGAGTCGGAAGTGGTCCTACTAGGTCAACGAAGTAGAAGTACTAAAAGTATTAAGAAGATAGGAGGTGAAGGCCGTGATTTTACGATAAAACATGTTGCAGTAACATGTTGTGGCAACATGTTGCTCAAAATTCTGCGTCTTGAAATTGTGGCCTTTAAAAAAAATGGTCTCTGAAACGTTGTTACAAAAAGGTAAAACTAAAATATAATAACAAAGGGTAAAAAAAGGGTTTTTTTTTGGGTGGAATCACAAATCTTTACTTGAGCGTTTGCTTGCATTAGAATAATACCTCTAATTAAAAAACCCACCCTTTTTTTTTTTTTTGTTCCATTACTGCTTTTGCAGGTCTATTTTATTCCATAACTGCTATCACAGGTCTATTTTATTCCGTAACTGCTTTCGCAGGTCTATATATTCTATTTCTAAACTAAACTGGCTTTACAGAATCTACTCTTTCAATGAAATTAAGATGATTGAATTTGTAGTTCCTGCAATCCCCGCCTGAGGGAAGAAGCTTCGGCGGTCACCCATCCAGAAGCTGGCCGCCATCAATGCTGCTTAACTTCATTGATTACGAATGCCGCTATTCTGGATTGGTCACCACTCCGACCCCCTTGACCCTTAACAGAAACCTGAAACTTTGTCGTACCTACTATGGAACCTTTAAAAGTCGTATCTCCCTGGTTTAACTTAATGGTCAATCAATTTGTAAGCTTTTTAAATGATTACAAGTGTTTGAGCGAGAACCGTTTAAATGCCCATTATTTTTCGTTAACATATATACTTTTGACCCAAAACCATTTTCAGGTTTCTCAAGTCTGACCAGGAAGTGCAATTTCTCACTTTCATGATGTTTATATCTGAAAATGTTATTCCAATCCGTTAAAATTAAGGGTAGTTTTTGCTCAGAGGAATAACCAAAGTACAGTAACTAGGGGATGACCGTAATTAGCGACCGGCCAAGTTATATGGCGCGCACTGCACGTAACGATTCCTCTTTTGAGAAGTCGGAAGTGGTCCTACTAGGTCAACCAAGTAGAAATACTGACAGTGTTAAGATGATAAACCGGTGAAGACCTTGATCTCACGATGAAACAAGTTGCTCAACAGGCTGCATCGTGAAATTGCAGCCTTAAAAGACAAATGGTTATTATGTACCGATTCCTCTTTTGAGAAGTCGGAAGTGGTCCTATTAAGTCAACGAAGTAGAATTAATAAAAGTATTACGAAGATAGGACGTTGAAGGCCGAGATTTCACGATGAAACATGTTGCAGTAGTAAAATGCGACAACATGTTGCTCTACATGCTGCATCGTGAAATTGCGGCCTTAAAAAACAAATGGACTCTGAAAAGTTGTTATGTAGCGATTCCTCTTTCGAGAAGTCGGAAGTGGTCAACCAAGTACAATCTTCTTTGTAAAGACATTTCTATAATAGGGTCTTCTACACTATATTTCTGCTGATATCGATTTCCACCCCTTCCCTTTTGATCCACACCACCCCCTCCGAACATATAGGATGCATTTTTAATTTACAACCCAGATCTTGGTCTTTTACGAGATTTCGAAATCTTTACTTCTTCCATCGAATATATATTAGGATACATAAGCTGCTTTGAGTCCACTCCAAAAAGCCGCTTACCTTTTTTTTTTTTTTTTTTTTTTTTTTTTTATGAAAGTATATTATGAAAAGGTAGAAAGTAGCTGTAAGTAATATAAACGTTAGTAGGAGTCTTTTTTTCGCAACGGATATCTTTTTCCCTTAATTTTTTTTTTTTTTAATGGAGAAAAAACGAATTTAAGTAACGTAGGTAGACCTGGGATTTATGCTTTTAAATACAACGTATGGGTTGTTAACGAGTATTGTTATTTCCTTTTCCCACTTACTCTGCAAAGTTGACATTTTTCAAAAAATTTTATGAACTGGGAAACAGCTTAGCAGCGAGTAGAGTATCACACAATTTTTTTTTTCTTCTTGTAATCCTCTTTCGACTACAGCGACGAAAAAACAAATTAAGAGCCTTTTGTTTGTTCAATGAGATTAGATCTAGCAGTTTCCTCTGTGGTAGACGTTATAAACCTATAAAGGGAAGGTGATTTCTATTGTCTTTTTTTTTTTTCAATTGTGGCATGTTTGGAACGAGATGAGAAGAGACGTGAAGAGACGTGGAGAGACGTGGAAAGGTGCTTTATTGATTTTTTCCTTTCCGCGTTACAGGAGGGCAGCTGCGGGAGTTGAAATCTTCCAGGGTTTTAGCCCTCTGGGGGGGGATTTCCTGGAGGAAAGTAAGTCTAACAACCACTGGAAAAAAAAAACGAAAATGATATTTTGGAGAAGAGGATCAACCTGGGGACTAATTTTCGTTTCGACACGCAGGGTAAAGAGATCTTAAAAATCCTGATTCTTTCGGGTTTTTTGATTCAATTTATTGACAACCATTCACTCCTAGAGAAATGGTCTTTTATACCTAAATTAAGAACTTGAGCTAAAAGCAAGGGATTGAAGGGTCAGAAGCAGGCACTGTTTAGGAAGATGAGGAGTTGAAATGATTAGGAGCTGGAAATTGGGACGCCAATTATAAACCTATGCTATGAAATTTTTTTTTTTTTTTTTTTTTACCAAAGCGGCGCTTTTTTTGAACTTTTTATCGGGGGGCACCGGGCATAGGGTATTTTTGCGCTAGGCCATCTCCTTCGCAGTAGAGTACTATCTAGACGAGCTAAACTCTGCATTTATAGTGCCATAGTCCGCCCTGTAGTCACGTACGGCTGTGACACTTGGATACCTTCCGGGCTCAAGAGAGTTGCTGGTATTCGAAAATAAGGTCTTACACCGAATTTCAGGCCCTACAAGGGATCCAACTACTGGCAGGGTGCGCATGCTTTCAAATGACGAGATCCATAGGCTCACTGGGCAACCATTAATCACTAGTGTGATTAAGTTCCGAAGACTCAAGTGGGCGGGACTTGTCGCTCGCGCACCTCTGTCAAGATATATCCGGCAGGTCCTGGAGGGCAGACCGACGAGTCCCAGACCTCAAGGCATACCATGGATCAGATAGGAAAATTACGTCGCGGCTGATGCGAGAAGGCTGGGAGTGCCCGACTGGCGAGGCGCCTGCCAGCAGAGGCCCGAATGGAAGAAGGTTTATAGTGCGGCGATAGGGCTCCAGGTCCTGTAAAAGCCAGGTGTATGCGTGTGTACCGGGCATAGAGGAGAAAATCTACAACTAATGTACAATCTCTGTAAGTCACGTGTGATCTTTCATCAATCACACAATCGAAAAATGGAATCAACGAACCAAATTGAACGAAATTGATCTTCAACCTAGGCTGAAAGTGGCGGCATGCACGTACACAGTTGAAACTTCTGCAGAATTAAGACCATATTGTACAGGTGCTTTGGTGCCCTGTAAGTTATCCTTCACACATCATAGGAGGTGATAGCTAGGGAGCTCCAAAACCCAAGTTATCGGCCGCCCTCCTTTAACAAAATTTTGGATAAATAAGGAGAAAGCAGTCCAAAAGGACAAAAAAAAATTCAATTTTCGAGAATGAAGTCCCAAGATTAATCCCGTCCAAAATGGTCCGAAATCTCGACATTCCGGGATTGCACTCTACAAGCAAAACATGTGACAACGTCACTTGATTACTACTACTACATCCGATCCTTTTATATCGTAGTCTTTGGAGCATGAAGATCCCCCCCCCCCTCCTCAAGCCTTTTAGAATCCGTTTTCGATAAACAAAAAAAAAAAAGTAGAACAAACCCCTGCAATATTCAATCATTCAACCTTTAAATATTTTAACGAAAATCCGCTATTGTTTCCTTATTTTTTTTTCCTCCTCCCGTTTTCTCTTTCATCTTCCATTTCAGGTGATCGAACGCACAATTTCCCCTTTTTTTTCTTTTTCAAATATACATCACATATATAAGTTTTTTCCATTTGGCCATGGGCTCATTGAGAAAATATTTATAAAGGAAATTTTCGATCGAAAACGAATCCAGTCAAGTTAGCAAAAATAAAAACAGGTTCCTCTCTTCTCGAAACATGAAAGAACTTTCACTCGAGGCAAAGTGAAACCGACCGGTGAATGATTTCCAAAGATTAAAAACTTTTTTTTTTTCCTTCTTCTTCTTCTTCTTCTTTCTCTTTCTTTTCCCTGTCGTTCCTCTCCTTTCTTCTTAAAATAAACATATTATTTCGAGTAAAAAGAAAAGAGGAAAAGTTTATACCGGAGCCGGATGTCTTGAGATTCTGTGGAAACTTTTTTCTTTTCCTCCCTCTCCCCTCAATAATCAAAATATTCAAAAAAAAATTTTTCCACCTGAAACTTTCTTTTTTGATTTTAAACGTTTCCCTGTTCGACTATTGTATAAGCCCCGTTATCAATTGGGGTAAGAGGCGCGGGGGGGGATGGAGGGTAAAAGACAAAAGGCCTCATGTCGAAACTGCGGGTTTTCACACGGGGGCGCTTTTAAATTTGAATTAAAGCAAATGATTAGAAAGCAATCAGAAGGAATGAAAACTCTCTTTTCCCCCTGCTCTCTCTCTCTCTTTCTCTGCGTAGGAAAAGCGTTTTATCTAAAACCATCTATCTATCAAGTTCCTAGCTCCTTTTCAAAAAGGATGCTAAACTCTCTTTTCCTTTCCCTCTCCCTATCCGTTTAAAATCCCCCATAAATGATATTTCGGAAAAGTTTTTAAAGTTTACCTTTGAAAATTTTCCTTTTTGCGCAAAAGTGATTTGCTTTATAACATACGGAAAAGGTTCTTAATTTGAAAGCTGTTGTTTCCGTCTGTTGAGGTAATGGAATTCACTCGTGTGTTACTTGCCTATTAAAGCTTTGTTGTAATAAGACCGAAGGAGGGAGAGAAGTAACAAGGAGGGATATGTCGAAACCTCTAATTATGCATTATGCCGTAAAAATAATATTGTTTTAGACGTTTGGGAAGACATGGCTTATTATTGTTTGTATTGATTCGTGGTTTTAGCGGCTGGATGCAGGGTGGAAGCGTCGTTGATAGGGATACACACAACAAAGTTCAACAAAATTTCGAGTTGTAAGACTCTAAGAATTCAAAATCTTGTTCGAGAATACTTGAATACTTAGAGTCTTACACGTCCAGAACCAAAATCTGAGCAAATTTCTCGAAATTTCGTTGATTTGTTGTGTGCATCCCTAGTCGTTGACGATGCCGAGAACGATTGCGATATCGGAAATCTTTTCTCAGGTCGATTATTTGATGCTTTTTTGAATCGGCCAATCCGATTTGAATATCACGTCATTTCTAGATGAGCTACTTCCAATAACGATTTTATAGCCGTTCCCGATTTCTGTTTCGGGATGCTGATGTTGATTGCGATTTTAACAAAATCGTTTTGGTGCCATTCTTTCTTTTTGGTGTTTTATACACAATTAGAGTGCATGGGTAACAAGTACTCTAGATGGGCTCTTTACCTCTAGGGTGCTATTTACTTGCAGGTATGGAAGATTCTAGAGTGGCTCTTACAGCAGGTGTGGAATATTCTAGAGTGCTACTTACTTCTATGGATAAAACATTCTAGAGTACCTCTAGAGCACCTGAAGATAAGGAAAATTCTAAAGTGTTTTGTACCTGCTGGATGGAACATTCCAGAGTAGCTCGTACCTGTAGGTATGGAAGACCCTACCATATCGGCTTTGCAAACCTGCTTAGATGTTTTAGTGCAACCATTTTTAAGATGTTATATCAAATTTTCTTTTTACAGGATACTGGAACAGGGGAAGGGATACAGTTGAGGATATAGGATACAGGATACAGGATGACAGTTAAGGAGGTTGAAATCTCTCGGAGTTTCTGCAGTCAGAGGCTCGATTTGAATAACCGAAACAATGTCAAGCATCGCCCAAAAATATCGGAAGAAGAATTTGAATGCCAGTTTCCGGTTTCCGGACGTGTGAGCGTATAAAGGTAAGGTGATTTGAACTGAACCGTTTTCCCATTTCGGGTTTTTGCAGACGGGGATTCTTGTTGTGACTTGTCTGGTTCTTGTTGCCTGATTCTTGTTGTGACTTGTTTGGTTCTTGCTGACTGATTCTTGTTGTGACTTGTCTGGTACTTATTAAGTGATTCTTCTTGTGACTTGTCTGGTTCGTATTGACTGATTCTTGTTGTGACTTGTCTGATTCTTGTTGTGACTTGTCAGATTCTTTTTGTGACTTGTCTGGTTCTTGGTGACTGATTCTTGTTGTGACTTGTCTGGTACTTGTTAAGTGATTCTCGTTGTGACTTGTCTGGTTCGTGTTGCCTGATTCTTGTTGTGAGTTGTCTGGTTCTTGTTGCCTTATTCTTGTTGTGACTTGTCTGGTACTTGTTGTGACTTGTCTGGTTGTTTTTGTGACTTGTCTGATTTTTGTAGGAACTTGTACGGTTCTTGTTAACTCTATTCTGGCTATGATTTGTCTGGTGCTTGTTGCGACCTGTCTGGTACTTGTTGTTATTTGTCTGATTCTTGTTGTGACTTGTCTGGTTCTTGTTGCCTGATTCTTGTTGTGACTTGTCTGGTTCTTGTTGCCTTATTCTTGTTGTGACTTGTCTGGTTGTTTTTGTGACTTGTCTGGTTCTTGTTGCCTGATTCTTGTTGTGACTTATCTGGTTCGTGTTGACTGATTCTTGTTGTGACTTGCCGTGTTCTTTTTTTCTTGTTATACTACCAAATTAAATTGTGGACCGTTTTTAACAAATAAAATATCTTAAATTGAACGCTAAAGTTTTTACTGTGTGTATACCTCGAATTTCGACAGGACCCGGGACAATTTGCATTAATTCATCCAGAAATACGAAATAGGAAACAAACAAATTGGGGCACATGAGGCAGAGCCTATACTAAGAAGGGTCACATGATGCCTTTGCTTAGAGTCATATGCGTAAAGTACCCCCAATTAGGTCTATTATACGCATGTTTTCCTCTTTGCGGAAATGTTGATTACGTACAACAACTTTAATTATTAAAATTTAAGCAACGGGAAAAAAAGCGAGGAACGAGCCGCTAAAGGCCGACTAACATTCAGCCTGACCAAATAAAAAAAAAACAGAGATTTTATCCAAATTACCATCAAACAATCATACCCCTCCTTCTCCCCTCCCCCCTTCTACTTACCGAAACAACTACAACCCATAAATGTCAATAACGAAACCACGTTATATTAAAACCGTGTTAGAAAAAAAAAAAAAAAAAAAAAATACAAACTCGTATCAGATCATTCCGAAAGCGTTCAACATTGCTTTTCCTGTTTAATTGCGATTAGACTTATACGCGCCATGTTCTATGCCATGTGGAACAAATTATAGCATTTTAAAAGTAAACCCGAGCCGTAATATTGAGCTTATGAAAACAATCGGAAGTTTTTGCTTACATTTTCAATGCTATGATTTGTTCCTCCCTGTATACATATCGAAAAAAAAAAGGAACTTGTAATTTATTTTATGATGTTTTTTGAAATGATGCGAACCCGAAAAAAAAAAAAATGAAATTATGAAAACGGGTAATAACTCAGTAGACAATTTCCTAAATCAGCCGGATTTTTTTTTATTATGCTTTGCTGGCAATAAAATGACATCGATCATCTCCATCGGAGAGAATTTTTTTTTTCTCCCGTAATTGATTCGTGGGATATCGGTTCGATGAAAATATCTCCGGGAAAAAAAAGGAGAATTGCTGCTAAATGCTTGAGAATTTTTTTTTTTTTTGTCTCCTTTCTTTTCTGCTTAATATGCAAACTAACGTGATCGGGAAATTTTTATTCGTTTCCGTGCTGCGTTAGCCCCCGTCGTATAATATTGTCATAAAGAAAAATCTTCTGACAGGTGTAAGGGAATGTAATAGGTCATGCAATAAAGCTCCGCTTAAGTCCATTTTTTTTTCCCAGGGAAAAAAAAAAGGAAAAGGGAATGAGTAATAAACTGCTGTTAAACGGGCGCGATAATCACGATTTTATTTGTTGGACTTTTGTTGCGAACGAAGGTGGGGAGGGGGAGGGGTGGGGTAGTCAAGAATTATTTCGACCGTCCGGGTGAGGGGGGGGGGGTGCGTTTCAAGGTTGTAAAACGTTTGTATGTTATATGATAATATAAATTAAGACATTTTTTTTTTTTTACAAAGGGAAAATAATTTGAATATAAAATGAACGAATCCCATTAAAATGGTAATTATTAAAAAACTTCTTTAAGAATTTCTATTTTTTTTTTTTTTTTTTTTTTTTTTTTTTTTTTTACTTTTTTTCAGGATAAAAATCATAAAATGAAAAAAAAAAAAACAAAAAGAAGGAAATCGAGAAAAAAAAACTTTTAACGAAATTCGAAACAAAAATGACCCAGACCAATCTCTTTTTGTTTCCTGCGTTTTTTTTTTTTTTTTTTTTTTTTTTTTTTTTTTCCTTTCTTTCTTTAAATGACCTTTTGAGGAAAAAGTTTTCGTTTTAGACGTCTGAGCGTCTCATCGACATCTGTTTTATATATTATTTACTTTTTTTTTTCTTCTTTTCAAATCTCAAAAGAAATTTCTTTACAAAGATCGAATATGTTATTTATACGTGGATTGATTTTCGTAGAAATGGATGAAAAGGAGAGAAAAAAAAAATCATTTATTTTTTTATTTTTATTTTTATTTTTTTTTTTTTTTTATCCTTCGATGTATGAGCCTGAAGGTATAAACATGCAATTTCTGAAAAAGGATGAGAAAAGGAGGAAAATATCAAAACATTTCAGAGTAATAGTTCCCTTCAATTTTTTTTTCTTTATTGATTTGAAGAGAAAAAAAAAGGCGAAATGCGAAAAAAAAAAAAATGGAAAGCGAGAATCTTGACGTCAAATCATTTTTATTTCAACAACGCCTTCTTGTTCTCGCTAATTGAAAAGCTGGCACGTTCCTAATAAAAAACGTCTTGAAGGGGGATGAGGGAGGGAAATGAAGAAGAAAAAAAAAATTGTATTGTCTACCTAAAAGATAAGAATCTTAAAAAATAGAAAGCTTTTCCGACGATTGTTTTGTTATGTTTTTTTAAGACTTTTAATTGTGTGTGATTTATTTTGTAGAAAATCGTTGATTTTGTCTGCGCAAAGTCGGATTGTTTATTTTAAGAGTGCTTCCGGTTTTTGAAAGGCTAAGAATAAGTCGAAGTCCACCTTGAGCTCGTTATTATGGTTTCCAGCCAGTGGGGGTGGTGGGGAGTGCCCCATTTAAGTAAGTACCGGTGTTAAGTCAGAATAATTTTGGCATGTAAATGATTTTCCTAACCAAAACAAGAAGAGAAAAAAAAATTAGCATCAATTTTTTGTCGTTCCCGATTATTTTTCCTAATCCGTTTTTCCTAAAAAAATTAATTCCTAATCCATTTTTCTTCAAAATTTTGGTTCCAAAAATTTTTTGATCCCTAATATAAAATTTATTAAACTAAATATTTTTCCTAACTTTTTAAATCCCTAAAGAAATTTTAGGACATTTCGTTTTAGGAATTTAAAAAACAATTTTTTTTAGGGATTTTAGGAATTTTTAACTTATGAATTTTGGGAAGTTTTGTTTTAGGCATTTTTGACAATTTTATTTTAGGGATTTTAGGAATTTTTATTTGATGAATTTTAGGAAATTTTGTTTTAGGCATTTTAGGAAATTTCGTTTTAAGAATTTTAGGTTTTATTTTAGGAATTTTAGGAATTTTTTTTTAGGGATTTTAAGAATTTTTATTTTATGAATTTTAGGAAATTTTGTTTTAGGCATTTTTGAAAATTTTAGGAAATTTTATTTCAGGGATTTTAGGAATATTTATTTTATGAATTTTAGGAAATTTTGTTTTAGGAATTTCAGGAATTTTTTTTTTTTAGGGATTTTAGGAGATTTTATTTTAGGAATTTCAGGAAATTTTTATTGTTTTCTAACAAAACCGTAAATTTTGCGTTTAGGCGCAAGGGATTTTAGGAAATTTTATTTTAGGGATTTTTGAAAATTTTACTTTCGGGATTTTAGAAAATTTTATTTTAGAGATTTTAGGGAATTTTTATTATTTTCCAACAAAGCCGTAAATTTTGCGTTTAAGCGCAAGGGATTTTAGGAAATTTTATTTTCGGAATCAAAAAATGTAAGGAAAATCAAAAATTAAAAAAATAGTTAGGAAAACAATTTTAGGAACCAAAATTTTTAGAAAAAATGGATTAGGAATTTATTTTTTTAGGAAAAGTGGATTAGGAAAAATGGTGGGAAATAATTTTTTGTTTATCATTCGTTCTTCTTTTTAACCTGCAAAATAAATGCTTTTCTCAAACTGCGAGCAGTGAAGAGCAACATCAAACCCTGGATATGGGAATCGGATATGGGGAGAAAAGAGAACGTCATCCTCACCAGAATAAGAATCGGACATACCAGACTAACGCAAGCCTACCTGCTTCTGGGAGAATGTCCACCGATATGCTCGTGCGGCGAAGACTTCACGGTGGCGCACCTACTTATGGAATGCCCAAACCATCGGGACGCCAGAGCAAGGCATCAAATAGTGGGAGAACTAGCCGAGCTGGTTAAACCAGGATCGGAAAAACTACCCAAATTAATGGTATTTCTAAAGGAAACAGGCAACTACTACCATCTATAACAGAACACCAGCCACCAACATTTCGGGCTCAACAATAGGATAAACCTAGTCAGTAATATCTAGTCATTGGGAGGGCCCTATACATCCTCCCAACTTTTATAGCAGGAATATGGGCATAATGCCCGCCCCAAGTGGCCGAAGGCTAAATGGCCGTAGTAGCCGTAGCCAGGCATTTAAAAAAAAAAAAAAAAAAAAATGCTTTTCTCTTCTTCCGAACTTCCGGACTTACCGCTTTGTTTTTCCTCCACAATTTCAGATGAAGTAACCAAACCCAATAGAACACTCACTGAAAATATGGCAAACATTTTCACACAAAGCTACCGAAACTCCCCGATCAGATTCCCGCACCGCACATTGTAACGATTTAGCGTTTTTTTCGGGGCCCTTTTGTACACTTTATCGGAGCCCACTTTCCTTTCGATTCGATCGCAAACGATAATGTTCATGTTGCAAACACTTTTCGTTTGATGCACTTTTGATGGTTTTTCTCCCGTCACGTCGCATATGTATCCTGAAACAAACAGAAAACGGGGGTTAGAATATCCTAAGGGCTCTGAAAAAATATTTGGTTGAAAATGCGTCATGGTACTCGTTTCTTATGTTTTCGAGGTTTCTGATTTTAGATTTCATGTTGTTAACGCCGTTCGAATCGCCTTTTAAAAGTTATGCAAATTTTATTACTCAAAAAAATTTATTTTTTCAAAATGAATAAATTTCACGGGGAAATAATAAAAAAACGTTTAATCATAATAAAATCATATCTTTCAACGCTTCAATTGTTCGCTTTTCCTTTTCTCCGTAATCAAATTTCGATAAGAGAGGAAAAATAATTAACCCGTATAAGATATTTATGTAATTATTAAATAAAATTTCCACCATTTTAAAAGCATGATTTAATAACTTTTTAATTACCGAAATCATTTTTTTTGTTAATTATTTTCCAGTTATTTTTTTTTTTTCGCCAGTGGGTTAAAAGCAGGAAAAAAAAAACACTTTTCGTGTTCCGTAAAATCGACAAAAAATATCCTACTCTAAACTGGAAAATTACAAAATGAGGTGATTTTAACCGTTTTGCGTGATTAACGATTGTTAAAAATTAGCCGATTTCATGCACAAAAGGTTTCCGGACAAAGTGTATATTTTTTTTCTAAAGATAAGTGCAAACACGATTCCTGTCGCAAAAAAAAAAAAAAAAAATTGTTTTTCCCTTTTTCAGTTTTGAAATTTTCACGAAAAGGAAAACGGGGAAAATTCAAAAATTATTAAATTATCCTTTTAATACCGCTTCTAATTATAATTAATATATAATCAAAGATTTCAAGATCTAATTTATGAATAATTAATTTTGATCCAACTTAATTTTGGTTTTTCCCTCCCCCCAAAAAACTTTTATACATGAATAACATAGACTCTTTCTAAAGCCTAGATAACTAGCATAAAATGAAATCGAAGTTTGTTTAACTTTCAAGAGCTCTTTAATCCGTTAAACCCCCTTGTGTCGTCTCCGAATTTCCTTTTTACTCCTCCCCCCCCCCTCCCCCCGAAACCGCGTTTTCCTTTCCTACCCTTCAGTTTTCTTTAATGAAATTACCGAGCTCAATGGCTACATGGCTCAATTATTCATGTTTTTCATATATCCTTGGCTTCAAATTTTATCTTTTTTCCCCCCAAAAAAAGAAAAGGTCAACTTTTATAAAGCCTTTTTTTTTTTTTTTTTTCGTGAAAAAAATAAAAAATTACAAATCGATGAATTTTTTTTTTCTCCTGAAAAGTAAAAAATCCTTTTCAATTTAGCTACTTATGTTCTATTTATTCCTTTTTTTTCTTCTTTCCAAATCCCAATCCGGGTATGAGATTAGTAGATCAAACGCCCTTGGGGGATTTCGTTCATTTGACGATGTTTATCTTGTTATATTAGGGAAACCTGGACGATTTTTACATTATGGAAGCAAAAGAGAAAAAGATCATCAAAACTTTTTTCAAGCTTTGTAATTATTAATCTATTTTCAACCGGGGGGGGGGGTGAGGGGAGATAAACTTTTCAAATTTATTTTCATGGTTTTAAACTCGGCTGCTTTCATTTTCTTCTTCTTTTTTTTTATTTTTTTTACTGACTTGCAGAAAAAGGTTTTTTGGTAAAGAAAGCAAAAGGGCTCCAATGAATTACGTAAGTCGAGTTTTTTTTTACTCCCAACTTTTTTGCTTTATAAATCCAAAATATAAAAGAACGAAGGTATGAAGCGGTTTAAATTTTGTTTTCGAACTAAGTTTCGTTTCGTCAAAAGTTTTCAAGAGGTAACCTTTTTTTTTCTTTTTAGCGTTTTGGAGGCTCCCTATCCGAAAAATAATATCAGATTTGAAATAGGCGATAACGAAAACATTGAAAATGAGCCCCATGACTTAGGCAAAAAAAAAATTATTTTTCTGGGCCCTGGAAGAACAAAACTAAAAGGAACTGGAAAATAAATTTGATAATTGCGTCGTTTGATTTACAAAAAAATCGTTTAAACGGGCTTAGAAAATAATTTCTGGGGCCCCGAAAAGGGCCAAAAGTGAAATATAACGAATTCATATCATTGTACTTGTTTTCAATGTTCTTGAACATGTAGATTTTATCTGATATCGATTTTACATCAGAAACCAACTGGTTTAAACAGAAATTAATTTTTGGGGCCCAGAAAATGGACCAAAAGTGCAATATAACAAATTCATATCATCGTAATTGTTTTCAGTGTTCTTGAACATGTAGATTTTATCTGATAACAATTTTACATCAGAAATCACCTGATTTAAACAGAAATTAATTTCTTGGGGCCCCGAAAAAGGCCCAAAGGTAAAATATAACAAATTCATATCATGGTACTTATTTTCAGTGTTCTTGAACATGTGGATTTCGCCTAATATGGGTTTTACAATCAGAAACCAACTGGTTTAAACAAAATTTAATTTCTTGGAGCCCAGAAAAGGACCGCGAAAGTGAAATATAACGAATTCATATCATGGTACTTGTTTTTAATGTTCTTAAACATGTAGATTTCATCTGATATCGATTTCACAATTAAAAATCAACTGCATTAAACAGAAATTAATTTCTTGGGGCCCCGAAAAAGGCCGAAAAGTGAAATATAACAAATTTACATCATGGTACTTGTTTTCAATTTTCTTAAACATGTAGAATTCATCTAATATCGATTATACAATCAGAAACCAACTGGTTTAAACATAAATTAATTACTGGGGCCCTGAAAAAGGCCCAAAAATGAAATTTATCAAAAACATATCATATTACTCGCTTTCAATGTTTTTGAACTGAAAGAATTCAAACCTGATATCGATTTTACGGTCAGAAGCTAATTGTTTAAACGTTTTAGAGTAAATTGTTTCGGGCTCTTTTGGGGCCCAAATGTGAGAAATCTAAAAAACACACATTGTTCTCGTTTCCAACATTCTAAAACATGAAGATTTCAAATCTGATATCAATTTTACATTCAAAAGGTTGTAACGCATTAGAAAACTTTGGGAAGAAATTTTACTAGGGATCCTGTACACCCTGCTTTAGGGTCACAGGCTGAGGAGAATCCAGGAGAAACTGAATTTATTCCATTAGCCAATTTTTTATCCGTTCTTCCACCTCTAACTGTTATTTTTAACTTAATCTTCGATCTTTCAAGGCCCTAAAAAAAACTTTCAGGGCCTCGAAAAATATAGATATATATATTTTTTTTTTTTAAATCCATCATGGTACTCGTTTCCAATGTTTTCCAGGTCGACGGTTTCAAATTTAACGTTGATTTCCTCGTATCGCTTTCGGTTTTTAAAAATACGAAGTGAGAGGGAAGGAAAAACTCGGGAGATCGGATTCGGTTTCTCATTTAAAAATACATCCTCGAATTCTCTTTAAAAACTTTTCGCGGAAAACGAGAAAAGAAAAAAAAACCGAAATAATAATAGGATTAACGAAAAGAAATATAAAGTAACCAAAAATCTCGGTTTAAAATTGAAAGCACGGCATCAATGAAAATACATTCAATCAGTTTGTTACTCCTTCGAATCTTATTTGCTCTTTCATCGCCTTTCTCATCAAAACTCAACAATCGTCTCAAAAAAATTCAATTTAAAATTACCTTGCTACGTTTATTTATTTTATTTTATTTCATTTTTTTTTCTCTAACGGAGAATTTTTTTTTTTTATTATTATTCATTCGTCGCTTTTCTTTGAAAAGTTAAATACAAACCATGTGGTTTGACGGCAAAGAAAAAAAAATCTGACGTTGCCTTTTTTTTAAGTCTTAAAAAAGCCCGTGATGGCTTAATTATTTCATAAACCTTGAATTACATGTTTATTAATTCTCCTTCCCCGAGCTCGGGTGGAAATTAATTATCTCCTACAACGAAATGCAAAGTGAGAAAAAAGAATAATCAATCTCAATCAAATTACGTTTTTATCTTCTCAGTAACAAACGGAAAAGAGTTTGCTTCGAGGTAATTATCTCTTTTTTCCCAAGCCTTAAATCATAAAAAAAAAAAATTAGAAAAGATGATTTAAGCTTCTTATCGTCTTTTTTTTTTTTTTTTTTTTTTTTTTTTTTTGGTTAGTGAAAAATATTGAAATTAACCTGCGGGAAAAATATCAATCTAACCGAGGAGAAAATTTTATTCTTTTGTAAATTTATAAATTTACGAGGGACCGTAAAATATCTCGTGCTAGAATAAACGATGGTACGAGGTTTGTCCCAAAGTAAATCCTTTTTAAATGCATGCAGACGCCACCGAATGAAGGATGGCGGGAGTTTTTTTTCAATTGATAAGGTCGACTATATGAAAGTTAAAATGAACAATTTTTGATAAATCAAAATGGTAAATAAATATATAAATAAATAAATTAATAAATAAATGCAAATGTAAATAAAGTAAATATCGCGCCACCACAAATCATTCGAAGAAAAAAACGATAAAAATTATAATGAACCACACACACCTTTAAAATATCCATTTTCGGGAAGCTCCTCTTTATTTTTTTTAAATTTATTTTTTTCCCTCGACGAAAATTTCGAAAAAAAAAAATTGCCACCGCACTTTAATTTTTTTTTTTGTAAGTCGGGGGAAAAATAAAGTTAATATCCGAATATATTTGAAAAAGGGAAGAGAAAATTTTTTTTTTTTCAACGGTATGAAAACATATTCCGATGTGAAACGTTCAATTTTTGAAAATCACAAGCCATTACGAACGTGATCGACATACATTTTATATACGAAAACACGGGGGTGTAAACGAAGCGTTCTCATCCCGTTCCCGACGTGAACTGAAGTGCCGCGTCGTTGGCGCAAGTTTCGTTCCTCTTGCTTTTCTTTTTTTTTTTTTATCTTCCTTGTAGAGAAAAAAAATGGAAATTTTTTTCTTTTTTTTTGTTTTTACCCGGTTCTCTTACCGTTTTTTTTTCTTAGATCCTCGTGGTCCTTTGCTTGCATTTCGAAAATATACTGAGGATATTTATCTTGAAGAGGTCTTGGAAACATTTTTAAGATTTTTTTTTCCTTTCTGAGAGAATTTTAAATTTAATTTTTTTCGAAAAATAGAATGAACTTTGAAGAGAATAAAACAAGGGTAAGCACCACTGGGGGTAGCTGTCATACCTTCAGGTTATTGTAAGCGATGGTAGGGTAGATGGCTGTAAAACTGTCTGAGCTTTGGGCATCAGGTGTCCGAAGCTGATGCCGATGCCGATGCTCATGACATCCTATGCTGTTTTACCCTTTGCCGGCAATATTTCAAAATTGGGAAATATCTCATTCCTCCCGAATATTATTTTTCTGTATTATATATATAAAGGTAGCGCACTGGGCCAAAGGGACATAAAGAAGAATTGATACGCCCGATATTGCTCAGTTATGCATTCGGTGATCCAAACTCAATTTTCATTTTTTTAAAAACCCTTTTCATGAAATTTTTTTTTAGTAGTTTTTATATCAGGTGTTGAGGTAGAGTTTGAACGTCGAGACTGGAGTTTACGACCTTCATTTCGTTCGAGTCGTAACCAGTCGAGACTTGCAAGCTGCCGACGGACCTGATAAGAAAAATACCGAATTCTTCATCACGAGTCAAAGAAAAAGCTAAAAATCGCGATTTTTAAAAACTCCCTAGGGAGGGAAATTTCATTTTCTGCCTATGAGTGATGAAAATTATTTTTTGTAGGAATTAAGGAGTTTTAGGGGTCGCTGATTCCGGATCTGAAATTAGTTTTTACGCGGGGGACACTGGTAGCCCCCCCCAGAAAACAAACTTTTAAACTAACGGAAAAATCACATATAGTTATGAATTTATATGTTTTTCGGCAACCTGATTTCAAATCTAACATCGGATTTTACGTAGGGGGCACGTGCTGCCCCCAGAAAATCAACTTCTTCTAAAATAACTGCCTCCCGGAAAATTAACTTATCATTATTTTTCAAAAACCGATTATTTTTCAAGTAATAATAATTAGGAAACTGAAAATTTTAAAAGTTGATAGTCCACCATCTTTAATTTTAATTTTTTCAAGAATTTGGTCTTCAGATTCAGAATTAAGCAGCTCGTAAACCCCCCCCCCCCCCCCAAAAAAAAAAAAAATATTTAGTTTTTATTATTTTTAAACTTATAAACTCCTCTACAGGGGTCGTCCATAAAACACGTGAGCATTATTTTTGGCCATTTTTGACCCCCTCCCCACCCCTTTGTTAGCAAAAGTTAGCATTTTGGGACTCCCCCTCTTTAAATTTTTTTAAAAATCAATATTAAACATTTAAAAAATCTGAAATTCTTCGGAACTTAAACTTTGCAAAAAACAGGTTTTTTTTTTTTTTTTTTTTAAGTGAGTTAGGTTGTATAATTTAAAAAATTTAAATTATTTTCATTTTGGCACGTTTATTACACGAGACAAATAATATGTAACCCCTCCTCCCCCCCCCCCCAATTGGCTCACGTGTTTTATGGACGATCCCACACAGAAAAAGTTGTTTTTCCCATAAGCTAAACATAGGTGAAGAAATCTTGTTGAATATCACATAGTTGACTGTCCATCCGTTATTTACTTGCTTTTTTAAGCTCATAAGAATAAAAAGAGCAATAAATAAAGCGTTTACAATATTCGAATATTAAAAAAATGGAACATGTAATGAGCATTTCGAATAAGGACAATTATACAGTATATTTAAAAACGAAAACGTTTAACAAAAATGAGTTATTTTCCTAATTTGGTCAGCCCAAAAATCATTTTTTTTTTAAAGCGAAGGAGTCCTACATTATATTTTTAATTTATTCTCCTTGATATTCTTGCAGTTTTATTTGCACTTTATCCAATAACGCTTGCATTGATTCCAGTATGTTCTTTCGCGTTTCATCGTCTTCATTTTCAAGCCTTTCTTTAATATTTTTTTGGAGATTGTCAACAAAGTCTAATGACTTCCTTAGAACTGTGGCTTTCGCACTTTGATTTTTCGCTTCCAAATCTTTAATAATCTCGTTGCCTTTCACCTTTATTTGTTCCCATTTTTCTTTAAGCTGTGCGATTATCTTGTCCGCACTCCTCCCCGATTCCTCGACATCGGTCGTTTTCCCGTTTTCTTGATATTCTTTCAACTTTGCTTGCAGTTTATCCAAAAAGCTTTGCCATACGTCTAGGAATTCTTTTTCGTTTCTTCGTCTTCATTTTTGAGTTTCTCGTCAACATTTTTTTGGAGTGATTCAGCAAATTTTAATGTCTTGTCCACTGATTCCGCTTCCGAATTCTGACCTTTTCCTTTTAATTCCTCAACGATCTTGTGACTTGTTTCCTTTATTTGTGACCAAGCTTTCTGTAGGTAGCCTTTGATTTTTTCGAATAATTCTTTAAATGAATGGTGCCCCTCTTCTTCTTCTTGGGGAGAGCGCTTTGTTATCGATCTCTGTGCTCCCACCAAATTTAGAGCTCGGGCATCGACCTGTGTCAATCATTGAACATAATGCTAAGAATTCAATTGCTCATTTATTAAAATAATTATTTATACCTGTTCGCCGCTCTTTAATTCCCGACGATTGCTTGAGCATTATTGCTGATTAATTGATCCAGATCAGCGTTCCGAGCCAAAGCGCAGCCGATCAACATAAATATAGCAATTTGATACTTCATTGCTGATTTGCTTGAAAATTAAATATGAACGATTAATAATCTTGATTGCCTTTGCCTTTACGAGGAAGCTTTAATAAATGTCGGAAGAAAATAACTGTTTTGCCTAATATTGAAGACTTACAGCCGAAAAAATCAAAATTTTAAATATTTATCCAGCAAAAAAGAAGACGGATTTTTAAAGTCGTAAAGATGTCAGCTAAACAACTTATGTACCAAAGAAGTCAACACGAGATTTTCCACGTCAAAAGTACACGACTTTTTGACCGTTAACATTCTTCAGTAGAGAAGTCACATGTTTTGATGACAAAAAGCGTAATTTTCACTCAGTAAAAAAATCTGTTAACCCCCGAAAAGAGAAAAAACAAAAATTTGAATTTGAATGCCCTCCAAAACGGAGCGTGACGTCATCTGCCTAAAAAAGGTTGTGTTCATTTCTGAAACTCTGAGCGGCATCGATGCGCAATGTTTACAAGCATGTTTCGACGTGTTTCGCTTCAAGTTCGATATCTCGCTTCTGTACAGGCAGATGACGTCACACCAATAGAAAATCGTTTAAGAAGTGATCACGTGACAAAAACTTTCTCGGACTTTTTTTTTTTTTTTTTTTTTTTTTATGAAAAATTTTCACGTGGGCCATGAAGTTTTTATTTCCCAGTTGATTTGACTAAATTAGCAAATCATACAGTGTCCCGAAAATATATTTCAAGGGGTCATACATAAATTACGTAAGCACATTTGGGGGGGGGTTCAAATTTAACGTCTTACCCATAAGCTAAGCATAGGCGAAACGGGATAAAGCGTGCAAAAAGGGCCTAACCCATGCTTACGTAATTTATGTACGACCCCCCAAGACGAAAATCTCACGAGTCACCACCTTAAGTTTATCACGTCTCCTTTTTCGCAAAGGTATGGAACACCTCACCTTTGGTAAATTCTCTTGTTACAAGTTTCAACTTGCTCCAAAAAAATAGTTGGGTACTTGGAAATCTAAAAAAAATTTTTTTGAATGTTCCTTTTTGTATTAATTTTTTGGTCGCATGTATCCCAACGAAAAAGGTGACGTCATGGTGACTCATCATATTTCCGTCATCAGAGATATGGTCATTTTCCCGAACTTTTTAAATAGATTTTCCACTTGAAAATGACGTGGGCGACGTCTTATTGTCGTCCTATTCACGTTACGTCGATATTAGAATTCTAATGTCATCTCTTTTAGACGTCAATAGGATCTTTTCTTGACTTCATCCACTGACAAATTGCATTATCGGGCATTCTTATTAACTCTTAAAATTGTCCTACAAAGTGACCATGCCTGATGACGTTTTTTTGACGTTTAAAGTACGTCACATTTTTCGCTGGAATTTTATTTTAGACAAGTTAAAACTTGCATCAGAATTTCCAGTACCAGCCAAATGAATTCCGTAAAATATCCAAAATTTTGACATGAATTATTTAGCAAAACAGCCATTCTTCATCTGTTCCCTTAAGCTTACTCTTGTTTCTGATCAAAACAAACAAAAAAAAAAAAAAAAAAAAAAAAAAATTCAATTGATTTCGATATACAAAACCCACAACCGAATTAAATAATTTTAAACAAATGACTGGAAACATCTATCTGATGACAGTTGTAGAGAACAATGTCAAGGTGTATCCTTGAATCAACAGCAGGAAGAAGGCGTTAGTAAAAACATTGTGCCGTGCGTCAGGGGGTCATTATTCCGTAGCTGAGCCATTGTTGCAATGTAATTATGATTTCGCGTGCCATTTTCAAGTTCGTCAGTAAAGAGGATTTTCCGAAATAAGGAAAAACAATTGTACATCGGGTAGTCCGAAGTGTCTTAGTACAACGTGTAAACACAAACTCAGATAACATTGACCGATTATTATTTCTCTACTAGATACAAAGTTTTCCTCCGCGCTATTTTTAAATATTGCGTTGAGAAACTGATTGGTTGAAAAACATGGAACAGAGAAGTCACATGTTTTGAGATGACTCCGTCGTTTAATTTTGCGAGGGGAGATATGACAAAAAGCGTAATTTTGACTCAGTAACTCCTCCATTTAGGGAATTACCGAACTAGAACTTCTTATCCTAGTCTTCTCTTAGTATCTCTAAATTGTTTTGTAAAGATCCTTTCGTTCCTTACGGGTTCCGTATACCCAACTCAAAAATTATATTTACCCTCACATCCTTATTAATCAAGCCTTTATTAAAAAAAAAATTCCGATTTCAATTTCCAAACATTCATTCGGTTTTTTTTTTCTTTCCGAAATTTTAAAAAGATTTCATAAACCATTAAAAAAAACGTCTGAAAAAGGTGACGCACATTCTTAAAAGAAAAACTCGCGGAAGGAAAAAAAAAAAAAAGTTTTGAGTTGGAGAACATTGAAAATGCCCCATAAAAAGTTGAAGAAATATCTGCAAAAAGTTATTAAACGCTCGAAAAAAAAAAAAAAAAAAAAAAAAAAAAGTTGATCACTTGAGAAAGTTCATTAATCTTGTGGGAAAAAATCCATACACACTCCCTTCCCCTCTTGTAAACTCGGTACTTTACGTTTTTATTTTAAGCAATTTTTTTTCCCCCCCTCCGATTAATAAGGTCAAGGATTTCGAGTGTACGTTATAATCCGTTGATAAAGTATTCTCGACTGGAAATGACAACAATGACTTTGTCGTTCGGGAATTAATTTTTCAATGATTTAAAAAGGGAGCGAAAAAAATAAGAAAAACCAAAGTAGAAAATCTTAATGAATTTTTGTTCAACGATATTTTTTACACATAAAAAAATAGAAATTACTTAATCACCGCAACTGGATGATTTTTGAAAATGTTCGTAACCTAATCTAATTAAATATTGAAAATGCCTGTCGTGCCTTAAATCTCCTAATTCGGGAGATTCTAAAATGGAGTTAATGGGCGGTAACAGCTCGTCAGGGTGGCCACCTGTTAAAAAAAAAAATGAATTAAATAATCTGTTTGAAATCATTTTAACGAGTTTCAACACTTACCCATAATTCGACGATTTCGGCCAATTTGAAAAAATGAAGATTTAAAATATTTTCGATCGGGGAGTCGGGATCGATGTCCTTCCACGAGTCCCGTAAAATAGCGCTACACCAAATTGTATGCCTGAGTTCGTTCCTTTCCAATTCGTCTTCGATATGTTCTGTCAAATCCAAAGCTTTTTTGAAATCGAATTCGGAGATATTTTCGTTTTCTTCGCAAATATAAAGTTTAATTAATTCGACTGGAGTGAGAACTCCCAACCTCGTGACGTCATATCCGTACGATATCAATACGTTTTCCGGTAAATCTTCCTGATGCGCAACCAATTCCAATTCGGAATCAATTTCGTTGGATATATCTTCCGTTACGTCTTCTTTTTCGTCCGAAGCCAAAAGCGACAATTTCGCCAGAGACAACATTGTTTTTTTCCTAGCGACGAGTTCGGTTTCTTGCTTGGCCAAAGATTGTAAAGTGTCCGAAGCTTCTTTGAACTGCTGCGAAAAAATATTCTGAATCCACAACAGAGAGGGATGGTCTTGCAAAAAACGGTTGAGTTCTGATTTTTGTTTTTCCGGTTTCGTTTTCGATCGGAATTGCTCCAACAGTCTTCCGGGTTTCCCTTCTTTTATGTACCAATTAAATAAAAATTGAGAGAAATTCTGATCCGAATATTTATCGCAGTAATTATCGAGTCGTTCGATGTTGTTGGTTAATTCGCAAATTTGAATTAAAATGTGGAAATCGTGGTATTTTTCGGCTAAAATCGCGGCTCTTTCGTACTCTCCGTCAGCCACTGAAAAAAAAAAATTGATCAATGCATAAAAAACTAAATGATGCATAACAAAATAATCGACGCATATAAAATTACGAAATGCATTAAAAATTGGACTTAAAAAATTAATTCCCGCGACAAAAAACCTATCGATTAATCAAAAGTTAACCAATGCATATAGAATTAATCAACCTCATAAAAAATAAATCGATCTTAATTGATCGATGCGTAACAATTCATTGATGAATTAGGCTAAAAATTATTATGAGCTTAAAACATTACTTGACGCAGAAACCTGTAATCAAAGCATAAAAAATTAATCGATGCATAAAATACTAATCGAAAATTAATCAAAGCATAAAATACTAATCGGAACCTAAAAAATGTCCTGACGCATAAAAATTAGTCGATGCATTAACAATTAATCAAAGCACAAATAATTAATGTATTAATAAAAATTTAACCCATGCATAAAAAATTCATCAGCGTCATAAAATTTAATAGGAGGCTTCACGGAATTCGAGAAGGAATGGCTGTTTTGTTTAACACTCGATTTACGGGGGAAAAAATCGAATTTTAGGTATCTAACGACCTCCTTTGACTTCTTCTTGTGTTTTTGGTACAAGTTTCAACTTGTTCCAAGAAAACAAAAGCCAGGAAAACAAAATCAAAGATTTTCGACCGCAATTTTTTTTGAAATTATTTTCCCGCCATCCATACATTTTATACAAGTTGAAACTTGCACTAAAATTTCCGGGATATACCAGAGGAGTTCGTTAGATACCTAAAATTTGAATTTTTTCATCGTAAGTAGAGTATTCGACAAAACAGCCATTCCTTCTCGTATTCCGTGAAGCCTCCACTTAAATAGACCTTAATTAATCGATGCATACAAATTCATTGATGCATAGGCTAAAGCTTAAAAAATTAATTGACGCAGAAAACGGCAATCAATGCATAAATAATTAATCGAAGCATTTAAAACTAATCAAATTTTAAAATACTAATCTGGGTTTAAAAAGTTTACTGACGCATAGAAAAAATTAGTCGATATTTCACATTAACAGTGAATCAATGCATAAAAATTAATCGATGCATAAAAATTAATCGATGCATAAAAATTAATCGATGCATAAAAATTAATCGATGCATAAAAAATTAGTCGATGCATTAACAATCAATCAAAGATAATTATTCATGGATTAATAAAAATTTAATCAATGCATAAAAAACTAATCAGTCTCATAAAAAATAAATCGATCTTAATTTGATCGATGCATAAAAATTAATTGATGCATTAGGCTGAAAAGTAATTAAAAGCTTAAAAAACTAATTGACGGAGAAAACGGCAATCAATGCATAAAAAATTAATCGATGGCGTCGAAAATGAATCAAAGCATAAAATACTAATCGGAACGTAAAAAATGAATTGATGCATAAAAATTAGTCGATGCATTAACAATCAATCAAAGATAAATTATTCATGGATTAATAAAAAGTTAATCGATGCTTAAAAAATTAATCAATCTCATAAAAAATAAATCGATCTTAATTAATGGATGCATTCAGCCAAAAATTAATACGGGCTTAAAAAATTAGTTGACGAATTGATGAATAAATAATTAATCGAAGCATTGAAAATTAATCAAATATTAAAAAACTAATCTGAGCTTAAAAAATTTTCTGACACATAAAAAAATTAGTCGATAAATTAACAGTAAATCAATGCATAAAAATTAATTGATGCATTAGGTTAAAAATTAATATGAGCTTAAAAAATTAATTGACGCCGAAAACGGTAATTAACACAAAAAATTAATCGATGCATTGAAAATTAATCAAATATTAATCGGAGTCTAAAAAGTTTACTGATGCATAAAAAAATTATTCGATACATTGACAGTGAATCAATGCATAAAAAATTAATCGATGCATCGAAAATTAATCAAATTTCAAAATACTAATCGGAGCCTAAAAAATTTACTGAAGCATAAAAAATTAGTCGATGAATAATCAATCAAAGCATAAAAAATTAGTCGATTAATAAAAAACTAATCAATCTTATAAAAAATAAATCGATCTTAATTAAACGATGCATAAAAATTAATTGATGCATTAGATTAGGCTGAAAATTAATATGAGCTTAAAAAATTAATTGACGCAGAAAACTGTAATTAATGCATAAAAAATTAATCAGCGCATAAAAAAAATAATCGATGCATTGAAAATTAATCCAATATCAAAATAGTAATCGAAGCCTAAAAAATTTAGTGATGCATAAAAAATTAGGCGATACATTAACAGCAAATTAAAGCATAAAAAAACTAATCGAGATGTAAAATTTTTATAAACTTACAAAATGGTTTTATGATTGCCAAACGGGTTGCTTCATACTGGTGATTCAAAGCTTCGTATTTTGCTTTCCCTTGTAAACTTTCAATGTGAGTTCGTCTTCCGTCCAAAATAATGTCCGTTAGATTTAATAAATGCTCGTAAAAACGATTTTTAAGTTCCAATTCCCCCGTAACTTTTGCTCCGTATTTAATTGTTAAGGAATGCTGAGTCATCAGACTCTCCCTTAGACCTTCGCTCCCGGAGGCTGCGGTCCAGGGTAAATATTCGCAAGATTGAAATGGGACGAATCGACCTTTCGGGGCAAAGAAATCGTATTTTTGCTTCCGCCACTGGTTAACCTCGAAAAGAACAGTCTGAAAAAAAAAATTGAATAGATTAACAAAAATTTATAGATTTAAAAATTATCTGTGAGAAATTCTTACAATTAAAACTGTGTTGGCATCTCGAATTCCGTGGGCAATTTCTTGAGGTCGTCTATCGCTGTGCGCTAAATTTTCGGACCAATGAGTGATGGCCTGCAGACCTTCTGTGATTTTAGAAACTTCCCGGTAAAATAAATCTTGATGGGTCAAGCCGTGTTGAGGTTTTTCATTGCCGACGACATATTTTATACACTGCTCGATTAAACTTCCGAAATTTCCGTGCAGATTTTTCAAGGAAATAGCCGCAACGATTTTTTCCGCGTGTTCGGAGAGGACTAGAGTCGTGCCTGTTATCACATCTCGGATTGTTACCGCCGCAAGCTATCAAAAAAAAAAAAAAAATTAGCTGTTGACCGATAATTTAAAACGAAAAATCGTTCATTTATATTTTTTTAAAAATTAATTAATCGGTTAACTTAATTCGTTATTAACTTAATTCTCCATTTTAAAAAAAACTTACTCTATCCCATAATTTAGTTTCTCGTAAAAACGAAAAATACCATTCCAATGCTCTCTGCTTATCTTCTAATTGATTCAAAATTTGTAATGATGTTGAGCTGCCCAAAGACATTTCGGTTCCTCTTGCGGCAGCCCATCTAGGGTCCCCTGCCGGAATATCGTTTATAAGGTCTAAACTGACTTTGGTGACAACCGTATCTAAAGCCGCGTCGACGTCCATCGCTGGCTCCTTTTCGAAGGGGAACAACGTGTTAACTATTCCTTCGGCCATTTCCTTAAATCAGAAATTGAAAATTAAAAATTGCATAAAATTAATTAATTTATAAATTTTTAACTTACAAAATTCCTTTTTACGAAATAAAGAAAAGCTGCTTTTAATTGGCTGACGCTGTCTTTGTTAAGAGACATTTCTTCCAGTTCTAAATCGGTTACTGTTAAATTTAACTGTTCGGACATCATCGACGTGGAAGATGGATCGATTGTGGCCATGTCGCTCACGCTTCTGTAAATGAAAAAAAAAAAAAAAATAACAAAATTTTGAGCTAAATTAATTTAGAACATAAAAAATTCCTATTAACTTACAAGTTGCTCAAATCCTGCCGAGCTTGATCGTTCGAAATAATCGACACCATCCCATGGTCTTTTGAAAAAAAGACCGGAACACCCCTGCATATGGCAGCCCCTAAAATTTCGTCGTTTTGTCCTAAAAATTCTATATTGTCGGAATCTTCTCCGTAATTGGACACTGCGAAATCAACAAAAATTAATAAATTATTAGCTCCATAAAAAATTAATAATTTTTCTTAAAACATTAAATTTTTTTTAATATACCTGACACTGCTAGAACCGATTTCGGCTTGTACAGCAACGCCGTAGTGCCACACAGCAAAAATCTGTAACTCAACAAATCCGTTTCATCCGCTTCCCTGTAAAACCCGGTATTTTGCAACGGGCAAAACCTATCGAATCTGCTAGGCTGTATCTGCTTGTCTGTTACTAAGGTTCCCAAAGCATAATAAAATTGCGGGGAAGCTTGAGGATTCGTAGCTCCGACCAGTATGATAATTCCGTTATCCGTCGGCTGCATGTCCAACAGCCAAACTTGAATTTCGTTTGGACTCCCACCGCAATGTTCCCAAATCGTTTTTTGGAATCCGTCGACTGCAAAACGATTTACATCAATTTCAAATATCAGTCGCTCAATTTCCCCTGGGACTAAAACCCATTTTTGAAGTGTGTGCCCTGCTAAAATAAATAACGTCCATTCGCAGGTTTCGTACCCTGGATTTTTCACTGCAGTAACTTTTATTAATTTCTGAAATAACAAAAAGAATATTTAAAAATTGAAATTTTTTTTTTCTGGATAAATTTTTTTCTTACTGTTTCCATGATATGCGATGACTGTAGAGAACCAAAAATAATTGAAGGGATTAATCGGCTGATACCTCCAAGCCATCCTTGAGGTAATTTTAAAGGTTTACATGTTATACTATGCCTCCCCATGCTTAATTGAGGCTGTACAAGGACGATAGTTGCAGTAGTTGTTGCTAAAATGCAACCAATTGGGGAAATATCTGTTAAAGAATCACATTCTTGACCTTGCAATTCAGCATTCATTTCAAAAGATGATCCTTCATGACCAATATTTGGCCAGTAGCGAACTATTCCCTCAGGAGAAGCAGCAATGCAAGAAGGAACCTATAATAAATGTTTTTTTTTTTTTTTTTTTTTTTTCATTTAAAAAAAAATCTGAATTTTGTTTGAGGTAATTACCTGACTACCAGGAGGATTAAAAATAACAACTAATTCTGCTCGATATGCTAAATCACTTGAAGGCAGTGTTAACTCCCTACATTGACTGTTAACCATTCTCCTTCTTCCATCTTCTTGTTGTTTACATTGCCAAACTAATAATCTCCTTCCACAAACAAACCATGCCCAGCCTTCATTTGATATCCGAACACTAACTGCTGTATTTTCTGCAAAAAGAAAGTTTAAAAATTAAAATTTGAATCATATTTTTAAATCTTTTAACAATTTTCTTACTTTCAGAAAATGTAAGTGCTTCCCTAACTAAAACAGGCAAAGACGTTCCAAAACTCTCGACGGTATGCAAACTTGTACGATAAATAACTTGATTAGTGGTTACTGATTTGCCCGAAATACTTTTCCTATAAAAAACAAACAAAAAAAAATTAGGAAATGTAAAATATAGGTTAGAGTAAACATATAACACGCTTACAATGATTGGCGTCTATTAACTCCGTACAATCCTGACTTTTTAACAGATGAATATCTAGATTTCGATGACAACACTGAACTATTTAAAACACTCCGTTCCATTTTACTTTATTCTAATCTTTGCAATATTTAAAATTAGTAAAAACTACCGGTTAAGTGGAAATGTTTTCATTTTTCAGGTTAACAACGAACGGTCGTGGGATTAGCCGAAACTTTTCAAGATGACTTATTTTGGAGGCCCTCATTACATCTGGAAGAGTCATCGAGTTGCTAACAACTCTCCAATGCAATGTTAAGCTTACGAGGTATATTTAAAATGGCGGAAATTGTCGTAACTTATATGGAAGTTCGTAACCGACGCTTCGTTGGCGTCATTGCGCGTCATTTCCTTTGATTTCCTTTGCCAACCGGAAGAAGAATTCTCAGAATATTGTCAGTTTGAGAGGTCCTCGCAACGCTCAATAGAACTGATAATTTTTTAACTTTTTTTCATATTTGAAGTCTTTGTGAAGTCTTAAATTAATCAAAATGGTAAGTTTAAAACTTATTCTTTGCATTTATATATAATTTTGTAGGCGGGAAATATTTTTTTAGTAAGAAAAGAGAGGTAAAAGCAGGGCACGTTTTCAAGCTTGGGCGGGTATAGGGTCAGTAGGGTTGAAGATTCCCATTTCCATGAAAACTGCTTTGTATCGATTTTTTAAATGGAGTAGGATTTATTTCGAGAATGATGGAAATGTTTGAAAAAAAATCCTAGTCGTAACATTTTCCTGTATTAAATCGTATGTGCGATTTACAACGCCCGGAGGTCGATGACTCACTTTTTTTTTCTTTTTTGCCTGTTGCGTTCTTACGTGTAAGCCGGTGACTAATATAACGATCGTTACTGACTAATAAAAATGTACGAATAAGGAAAATGTATGATATTCAGTTTTATTTTAAGAGATGATAAAATGGCACGCCTTCTTTAAATTAAATTTTTTTTTCAGTAAATGGGTATGTTCCATCCTGTTTCTGAAATTAGAACAAAGGGTTGCTTTGTATAATAAATCTCTGCTGTTAACAACCCTCATGTTTTATATTTAGCTCTTTCATTTTTCAAAAACTTTTCCTCCATTGAAAGAGTTAATTAATTAATTTGATGTGTTCAATTGAATATGAAAGTTAAATGATTCTTTAACATGTGTGTAAGGTCATTAGTCCGTTAAGTAAAAGACTGGTTAATAAAACATTTATTTTTCTTGTTTTATGCCAAGACAGTTCATTCACTTTTGCATAGGCCTAAATTTTACTTATTCATGTATCAAATACTGTTCTTTGTTAATCTTTTATTATTGCTTGTTATACATCATAGGCCTATTAATCTCAATTATTTCAATTTTGTTTCTTGAACCAGTTGAGTGGTAAAGCTCACATGATGACTTAGTTTGGTCCGTGTTGTTGAAATTTAATGAAATCAAACTTCCAAACTGCTGATGAGCTTTATATATTTAAAAAATTAATGGGAGGCGGTTGTGCTAAGTTGGCGGTTTTCTCCTTATTCCTGTTACCGTTTTGCTTGTTCTGTTCAAAGATGGGTCCTGCCATCAGACCTTCAAAATGGTGGTTTTAAACTGCAGTGGTATTTTCAGGCAAAAAAAAAAAAAAATTACCTTGAAAATGGGTTTCCTACATCAGAGTAGAACTTGCTTTAACCTGTTATAAATTTTTTAAAAGGAATTTCTTAGCAAATAGCTTATTGCTAATAGAATTTTCATAAAGTGAGACTTGCATGGACTTGGTCACGTTCTGCCTGATGCAGAGTCGACTTGTTTTCCAGATCCTTTTTTTTTTGTTTTTTTTTTTTTTAATACAATGTCACTGTAAGTTTTACTTAAAGTAAAAAGAGCTGGTTAATATTTCAGCACTTAGGCAAGATATTCCTTACTGTAGTACTTAATACAGTCATAGGTGTATTATGTCTCAAATATGATGACTTAGTTTGGTCCGTGTTGTTGAAATTCAATGAAAACAAACTTCCAAACTGCTGATGTTTGCAGATTTAAAGATGGAGTTTTTAAAGTTCCTACAGAATTTTTAATTTAAACCCATTTTTTTTTTTCCTTTTCAGCGTGAATGTATTTCCGTACACGTCGGCCAAGCTGGAGTTCAAATTGGTAACGCCTGCTGGGAGCTTTACTGTTTGGAGCATGGCATCCAACCTGACGGTCAGATGCCCTCTGACAAAACTATTGGAGGAGGAGACGACAGCTTTAATACCTTTTTCAGTGAAACCGGTGCCGGCAAACACGTTCCTAGAGCTGTTTTTGTAGATTTGGAACCCACCGTCGTAGGTGAGTCAAAACCTAGATTTTTTTAGAGAAAAACAGGGAAGAGGCAGTGCTCTGTTGCGAACAAGCTTCTTGTTTCAATTTTTTACCCTAGAATTTATGAGTATTTTGTTGATTTTTAAATTTTGACGGATTATTTAATATCGTAAAGCAGTTATTGCTTACTGGTATTGATGATTACATTAAATCGCTTGGTTTAAGAAGTACTTTTATTTCCTTTGAACTCTTGAATGATGATTACTTCTCTCTTGGTCTGTGTTGTTGATATTTAATGAAAAGAGAAATCACGTCTGATTTTTTCCCCCCTTTTAAAACAGGTCAAATGGTTAGTTTTTTAAAAACATTTTGCTGATTATATATTTTTTTTTTTCCAGATGAAGTAAGAACTGGGACATACCGTCAGCTTTTCCACCCCGAGCAGTTGATTACCGGAAAAGAAGATGCCGCCAATAATTACGCCAGAGGTCATTACACAATTGGAAAGGAAATTGTGGATATTGTTTTGGACAGAATTCGCAAATTGGCTGATCAATGCACGGGTCTTCAAGGGTTTTTGATTTTCCATTCCTTTGGTGGTGGTACCGGTTCCGGATTTACTTCCTTGCTCATGGAAAGATTATCTGTCGATTACGGAAAGAAGAGTAAATTGGAATTCGCTATTTACCCGGCTCCCCAAGTCTCGACCGCCGTCGTTGAACCTTACAACTCAATCTTAACGACTCACACGACTTTGGAACATTCTGACTGCGCATTTATGGTCGATAACGAAGCCATTTACGATATTTGCAGACGGAATTTGGATATCGAAAGACCCACTTACACGAATTTGAACAGGTTAATCGGTCAAATCGTGTCCTCCATCACGGCTTCCCTTCGATTCGATGGAGCTTTGAACGTCGATTTAACTGAATTCCAAACCAATTTGGTCCCTTACCCTCGTATCCATTTCCCTCTTGTGACCTACGCTCCTGTCATCTCCGCCGAAAAAGCTTACCACGAACAATTGAGCGTCTCCGAAATCACCAACGCTTGCTTCGAACCTGCCAACCAGATGGTGAAATGCGATCCTCGCCACGGTAAATACATGGCCTGTTGCATGTTGTACAGAGGAGACGTCGTACCAAAGGATGTGAATGCCGCCATCGCTGCCATCAAAACGAAAAGAACGATTCAATTCGTCGATTGGTGCCCGACCGGATTCAAAGTCGGTATTAACTACCAGCCCCCGACCGTCGTGCCAGGTGGTGATTTGGCCAAGGTTCAACGTGCCGTTTGCATGTTGTCCAACACGACCGCCATCGCCGAAGCCTGGGCTCGTTTGGATCATAAGTTCGACTTGATGTACGCCAAACGTGCTTTCGTTCATTGGTATGTCGGTGAAGGTATGGAAGAAGGAGAGTTCTCTGAAGCCCGTGAAGATTTGGCGGCTTTGGAGAAGGATTACGAAGAAGTTGGAATGGATTCCGTTGAAGGAGAAGGAGAAGGCGGTGATGAGTATTAAATTTTCCATTTTTTTTACAGTAAAATTGATCTGATCAAATAAATGAATGAAGGCATTTAGCTATCCTGAAATTTGGTTTAGTTTAATTCGTTTTACCTTTCCTGTAATCTTTTAAAACTCTGTAAGACTCTTATCTTAAGCTTATGGGCTCTAAAGACTTAAGATTGTGGCCCGGGTCTTGAAACTTAAAAAAAGCTGTCAAAATTTTGACCGGCCAATATTTTACACGAAACATGCTATGATTTCCATAAAAGCATTTTTTTTTCTTCGTAATCGCTTTTCATTGGGAAAGCTGTTAAGCTAATTAAGACGAAGAAAGGGCTTTTTTTGTTTAAAATTTCTAAAAATTCCCAGGCCTGGCAAAATTTCCGGGAATATATGAATCTGCAACCACGACAACATTTTCACTAGTTGGCAACACTGCAAACCGCCATTTTGTTTACTTTCTTCTGCTGTTTATTAATCAATGGCGTGATATTTGTTTATTTTCGGGATTATGTTGATTTTTTCAGCTTTTTTTCATAGTTTTTCTCCATTATTACTTATTTCTACAATTAGAAAGTGAAAGAGTATGTTTCATAAAATGGTAAGTACCCCTTTTAATTTGAATACATTAAAATTTACATATCACAGAATTTTAGAAAAAAAATGAAAAGCATGGCTTTCAATCAATTTGTCTGTATCAAAAGAAACAAAAAGTTATAAAATAATCTGTGAATCGTTTCGTTTTATAATCCCATGATTATTCTAACTCACATTTAATGTTATTAAATAAAATGAATCGATTTTAAAAATATTTATAAACGTCGATTATCGGTGCTTTTGAAATTTCTTGAATTTTTATCTATTTGCGTCAGTCAATAATCCAATCCAAACCTCGAGTGTAAATCCTTTGATATATAAGCCGGCTCGTGTTTTTATCAACCCGATGAATTAATTACGTAGAGTCACTTCTGCAGTATAATAACCTTGCTCAAGGATTTCAACTTTAGTCCGAAGAATATAGACCGGGTACCGTTATTATTATTCTTGTCTGTGTTGGTCTGACATTTTCTCGAGATTTACGTTGTCACTCGTCTCGTGAACATATGGTAAATCAATTTTAATTTTTTTTATTAATTATTTTTTATTTTCGGTTATGTAGTTCTATTATTTTGTTCGTGTTTAATCATGTATTTAACAACGTCGGACGAATTACTTATCGCCAGTGTTAAGGTATGTTTTTTTTTTATCAAAAAGGAAAAAAAAAAAAGATGTATCGTTAAAAAAAAGGGGGAAACAGTGAATTTCTTGTAAACATTTCATACTTTTTTTTTCATTTGAGAATAAATTTTTGTTGACTTTGCCAATTTTTTTTTTGTTAGGAGTTGAGCGAAGAACCCTTATATGATCCTGACTTGCTTAAGCAGTTGGATTTTCGATATGCTGCTGGAATCTTCAACCCACCTGTAACTGCTGTAGAGCCTGGTGAATTCCTGTTGGTTAGGCCGCTTTGTTCTGCTGATTATGAAAGGGGTAAGAATTTAATTTTATAATTAGTTTTTATTGCTGGAGGCATATTTGACATTTCGACAATGCAGGGTGGAGCAGTTAGCCTTGTCAAAACAATTTGTAACTTTGTCCTTGGTAAAAGCGAAAGATTATTTATTAAAAACTTGATTGATTATTTAATTGTTTTTTTTTTTTTTTTTTTTTTTTTTTTCTCCAGGATTTTTGGAACTTCTTGGTCAGCTTACAGATGTTGGGCGGCCAACAAAGCAGCAATTTATAGGTGAATTAATAACTTAGTAAATATTTTGCCCGTTTTACCGGTATCAATAAATTTTTTTTTTCTTTTTTAGAAAAATTTGAGGCTATGAAAAAATGCCCGAATACATATTACGTAACTGTTATTGAAGATACAAGGAATCGAAGGATAATTGGATCAGCAACTTTATTTGTAGAGCACAAGTTTATTCATGGCTGTGGAATGGTAATTATCTTTATTTGCTGATTCTTATTTTGAATGGAAAAATGTTTGAATATTTTGATGTTATTTACATGGTTAATCAAATTGTCATCATTATCAATGAATTTAGCCGTTAGCTGATAAAAAGGATTACATTAATTACTTTATGCCCGTCAATTGTATTTATCTTCTGAATTCGTATACATCCTATTCTGATAAAAACTTAGGCTTTTTTGCTTACTATTTATATATTTTTCTTATTTCATTCAATTGTTTGAATCTTTTTTTTTTTTTTTTTCAGAGGGGCCATTTGGAAGATGTTGTTGTCAACAATACCTACAGAGGAAAACAACTAGGAAAATTGTATGTTTTGATTTTATAAAATTAGGAGATATTCAAAATTACGATATTTTTTATTTTTCCTTTTCAGGATTGTCACGACCGTTACCCTTCTGTCTAAGCATCTCGGATGCTACAAAATGTCACTGGAATGCAAAGATAAATTAATCCCGTTTTACAAAAGTTTAGGATATAAGATCGAAGTCGGGAACAGCAACTCCATGGTTTTGAGATTTAACTCTTCTCCACCGCCGTCTTGACAATTAGCCGCCAGGGCTAAATTGTAAAAAAAAAATTATTTTTTTTTACAATTTTGTTTTTGCAGGATAGTTTTCGTTTTCTATTTTTTTTTTTCTAAATGTGTGTTTTTGCGTTTTTAAAAAATTGATTAAAAATGAAGGAAGGAGAATCTCGTTAAGAACTTGTCCTGCAAAAAAAAAAGCCCTGGCCCTCGGATGTCAAATGATTAAGATTTGGATTAATGATTATACGATTAAAATTAAGATTGGGATTAATGATTATATGATTGAGATTAAGATTGGAATTAATGATTTTACGATTAAGATTAAGATTTGGATTAATGTATATACGAATAAGATTAAGATTGAAATTAAAGTTGTTAATGGAAAAGTATTTCCGATTTTTTAATCAATAATTTTGTGTTATTTTGTTAGATTTTGCTTGTACTTAAATAAAAAAAAAATTGGATCAGCCGTCACTTTGTTTTTTCTGAACTGAAAAAGTATTTCACCGTGAAATTGGGTTAGAGTGACCGCTTGGGTGCAGTTATCTGCGTATCTTTAAAATCTAAAATAAACCAATATTAAATTCTTCCAGACCGGTCAGCTAGTCCCCTGTTAACGGTACTCCTCTCTTATAGGTTCTCATTTTCGATTTAAAATATCCTAAGCACTCCTCTTCAATTACCTTTCTTTTATTAATTATTTCCTTTTTTTTGCTCTTTTCAGATGAAAGTTTTTTAAGGACTTAAAAATGCGTCAGCTCCTTACTTTCGTTTTCCAGTCTCCAGGACCGAGGATTTTCGTGGCGGACAATTTTTTCAAATTTCACAACATAACGTCGTGTTTCACGCCTCTTTATATTTTGCAACTGCAAAATCATCTCCACCGCGATCAGATTCGGAATTTTTCCAAAGTCAAAAATGGGAAACCGAAATCATCTGACATCGACACGAACGCCATTAGGAAAATATTATCTCAGCGGAAAGCCCGGAGGCAGAAAATCCAGGAGGTCATAGCTCTCCATCAAAAGAAATTAAAAACCAACGTTGAGGATGCGATTTTAGATAGGAAAATTAAATTGCAAGCCACGGAGAAAAAAATTCGGGCGAAAGGGAAAATGATCATGGAGGACATTAGGAACACGAAGGATAAAATGAAGGAAAAGATGGAGGAAATTATAGAAGTAAGTTTATTTATTTATTTATTTATTTTTGAATTTTAAAATAGACGATTTCGACAGTGACGTTTCATCCCATAATGCATTGCTTTATCGTGTCGTCTGACTGGGTACATTCTAATGCTTCTTATAAGCTAAGTGTAGACATGGAAGTTAAAAATTGATTTTGCTCGGTTCAAGGAAGAAATTATGTAGGTTTGACTTCGGAATTATTTTCATAGAAATAGCTGGCATAGCATAAGAATTTTCAAAATTAAACGCCTTGAAATAGCTAAAATCACTGTACCGCCTATTCTTAACTTACGAATCACACGTACGCGCCGTCTGCTTGTTTGTCCCATTTAATCCCACAATCCTTAGCGAAAACTGGATAGTCGAAATCGTCTATTCTGTATAAGGATTCCTTCGTCACAAGTGTAATGGAGATACATGCTTAGCTTATGGATCCCCATTACACTTGTGACAAAGGGATCCGTGGACAAACCCAAAGGTAAACAGGCGAATGTTTGAAATGGCGGCTTATGGGAAAGCAATGCCTAGCGGCCATTTTGGTTTAGGGGTTGTCAATTAATTACGGCGTTATTTTAGTGGGAAATAAGGGGGAGTCATTAAGAGCCAAACTTATGTTCTTATTCGTGTAATACCTTTTATTTATAGAATTTTATTCGGGTAAAATGTTGTGGTTAGGCAGGCATAGGCCTAATTTTTAATATATATTTTTTTTTCTTTTTCAGAGAGAAAATATTTACACTATTCCTAACCTTTTGTGCGTTGCCAGGATTGTTTTTTCTCCGTTCTTAGGATATTTAATAGTAACAAATTGTTTTGAATATGCATTAGCTTTTATGGCAGTAGCGGGTTTTTCAGATTGGGTGAGTTATTTGCTTTATTTATCATAAGAAATATGGTCAAGTAATGACCGTTTTAAAAATTGTGCATAAATATCGAATATCTGGAGCTCAGAGCCAACTAAATTTGACATTTTGTCAACTTCTAACACATTTCTTCCTCATTGTAAGCAGAAAGGAAGGTTTTTTTATCCCCCCCCCCCCCCCCACTCCATAAATATATGTGAGATTTATGAGACTTTTCCCAGGAGAAAAGTTTTTATAATTTTTTTTTCCAAATCGCTGAGTTTTAAAAGCGAACTGCTTTTTTCCAAAATATTAAAGCATGATTTCCACCCGTGACTTTTTAATATTTCTGCAACATTTGCAAAATATTACTGTGTGAATGCGATATAACCTCAAAAACAAGAACTACGAATTAATTTTTGGTTGTTCTGTTAGGTGGACGGATGGGTAGCTAGAAATTATAAAAGTCAATCAACAAAAATAGGTAGTTTTTTGGATCCGATGGCTGACAAAGTTCTCATCGGGACTTTATTTTTAAGCCTGACCTACATTAATCTTATACCAGGTAACTGCAAAATAAAATTTTCGTGAGCGGCGGTATATTGACGATCCCTTTATTGTTTTTTTAGTGCCACTTACAGTTTTGATAGTGGCTAAGGATGTAATCCTGATTGCAGCTGGATTTGTAATCAGATATCAGTCTCTTCCTCCTCCGGTAATTATTAGTATTACTTAATTTTTTTTCTGGTTTCTTAAATTAAGCAACGAAAATTTTTCAGAGGACATTCTCCAGGTATTTTGATGCAACTCATGCAACTGCCCAATTAGCCCCAACATTCATCAGTAAAGTTAACACAGGCATACAGTTAGCGCTCGTCGGTTCGACGTTAGCCGCTCCTATTTTCGGTTACGTCAACCATTTTGGTCTTCAAGCCTTGTGGTACGTAACAGCCGCCTCTACGGTCTTAGCTGCAGGAAGTTACATTAACTCGAAAAAGACTTACAAAATTTTAAAAGATAAAGAAAAGAAAGATAATTAGAATTGAAATACTTAATTTTTTAATATACAGATTTACATATTATTTACTTTTTAATAATAAGGTGCATCTGTTAAATATTCTTCATATGCAGTTAATTCATGGTGGTATTCGTTTCTCTCAACTCCTATATATTCAATTTCTAAACTAAAAGGCCCTTCTATGTTATCGCTTAATGTGACTCCAACTCTAGCTATTTTATCCCTTACCATAATAAATTGTTTTTGTATATATCCACCTGCTCCAAATACAAACTTTGAAAACGGTATCTGAAAGCAAGAAGTTAAAAATTTAATTTTATAATTTTAAAAAAAATCTATTTCAAAGTAAGTACTTTAGTTATTTGCCAGTAAGGTCCTCCTCTTGTATAAAGTGGATACAAGTATGTATGTTGCTGTGTTTCTTGGTAACTGCCAGGACTAGCTAACAGCAAATTATAGCTCCTTCCATCTCCTCTGACTTTTACAACTAAATGAGTAAAATGTGCCCAATCATGATATGTAGGTCTTGCAAACGCCTTCATTGGTCTTTTACTGTTAAAATTAACATAACCTGCATATTTTGTAATTCCGTCAGGCTTTAATTTGTTACACAGGAATCCAGAAAAGATAGCAGTTTCCCTTGAGGTAGTAGTAAGGGAGGCTACTGAATGACCAATGCCATGATCAGTGTCCGTTGTAACTACAAAATTATCTAGTTTATCTTCATTTTCAAATGTATGAACCATTTCTATGGTCCCATTTGCAGGTGGCAATGGCTCTTCCCTGAATTTTTCTTTTAATTCCTCTTTGTACATGGTAAATTCTTCTTTTAAAGTGTCGCGCATGTCTCCAAATAAATTATCAGTAGTTCTTAGATATTCCTTAACATCTTCTGTGGTTGGACCTCTGTTCCCAAGGCCCAAAGTTGGGCTGTTCATGTCGAACGTACCATTAGGATTTCGAAAATCTACGTTGTATTTTTGTTTTTTCCTCTTTTTAGAATTATCCGAAGATGTAGATGAACCCCGGAGGGAATTGCATAAACAATTAACTATTATTCTTGAAGATTTAAATAAATTAGTACTAGATTTCAACATTTTTAAAAATTAACTGGTTTCTGCGTATTTACAAACTGTCAAATGCCACGATTTTTTTTTTAAATCGGGAAAATGTTGTGTCAATAGACAAAATGGCGGCTAATGCAAAATAATTTTTTTTTTCTTTTCTTTTTCCATTTCTCTTTTCTGCATTGAAACTCAGACTCGTCAATGGTGTCGTTACTTTCTTACATTTGAAGAATTTTGTAATTTTTTAATAAGAAAAAAAGATAGTTCGCCATTTTTGGCTAGGGGATGAAAATGTATCTTTCAGCCCTATCTTATTTTTAAGAGAAATGCTTTTTTTTTTTTTTTTTAGAAAAAAAATCTTTATGAGAATACGTAGTTGTATCTTAAAAGCGTCCTTTTTTTAGAAAACCTTGTTCTTTATTTTTATTGAGGTTGAAATAAATTCGATGAAAGAAAAAAATGTTCATCACACAAAGTGAATAATCGATCAATTGGAAAATAAAAACTCAAAGTGAATAATCGATGAGATAAGATGGATCGTTAAAAAGTAAAATATAAGAGTTCACCCGGGACTGAGTTACCTGAATCAGTTTGGGATTCAAATAAATATACGACTCGCTTTTCTCTTCATGTATTTTCTATCGTTTTCACTTTTTTTGAGCATTTATTTTTTTATTTTTATCATATAAAAAATTAAGAAATGACATTATTTTTTCATCACACGGTACTGAAAAGTCCACTTTTCAGTCCTAGTCAGTTTATTTACAGACTATTTTACGCCGTACCTTGTGATAAAAAATATCTTTCAATGCAAGAAATGCAAATGACTTGCCCGTCTCGACCTATTTAAGACCCTCGCCTTCGGCTCGGGCTTAAAACTCGGTCTCGACGGGCAATTCTGTCGTTTGCAGTCCTTGTATTGAAAAATACTATTTATTTCAACCTGACATCAACATTATTTTTTTTCCAGACCGACAAAAAAAACTGAAGGATTTACTTTGGAAAAGCAAATATCGGACTCCTTTAAGTTTTCGAGCAAAATCTACTTTTTGGGTAACGTTTATTCGCTTAGGTACATTTCGCTTGCAAACAAAAGTAAATGAACCCAAAAAGTGACGGGATAATTAATGAGGGACACTTCTCAGTACCCGGCGCTGCAAAAGGTCACCCGTTTAAATTGACAACTTTGATGCTTTGATTTTTAACAACCAATCAAATTCGCCGATATCATCCGATGGTATGCGGCGTCGAAAATAGAGCCCCTAGAAGGAGAAAATTGACGTATCAGTTTAAATCCGAAGGTGCTTTGTGATTAGTAGTTTTCTTGAGCTTTCCGATTTCCTCAGCAATGTAGCTCTAAGTGATTCCATGCAATTGGTAGTTTTCACTCTCAGTTCTGAGAAGAATCTCTAAATACATTTTAGAGAGATTTTTTTCTGTCTGCTCTAGGCTCTATATATAGCGCCTAGTAGTGAGGAACGTTTTATTTTTTTTTTTTATGTGTGTAGCCGTGAAGAGAAAAACTTTTATTAGTGTTTTATTGACATAATCGAGCTTCAAGTTATTTTCGGAGTTCACCGGATGATTATTTTTTTTCTTTTCATTTGTTAAGGCTAAAAAAAAGTGTTTCATTTCTTTGAGTAATTACTAATATCGCTGGCAAATTTAGGAAATTTAAATAAAATTCTAGACAGCATGCCTAGAAATTTCTAGTCAGTTAGACAGAATTACAAAGAATCCTCTGAAGTTTCAACGATGACAACAAAATTTTTTATAGTTTTATTTTCTAAACTGCAGAATCATTTTTTAAAATCAAATCCCAAAGGAAATACTTTAGATAAAATTTTCCTACATAGGTATATGATCAGTTTGGTTTTCATTTACATTATTTAATATCAATTTTTATAATTTACTAAAATATTTATTAAGTTATTTTTATATTAAAAGAGGCCCCACAAGAACAGCCTTGTTCGGCTTGTGGATTGTTTACTATTCTAAAAGCAGCTCTAATAAGTTCTTTATGATAATCTACAGTTGATCCTTTCAAATACTCTAATGACATTTCATCCACGACTACTTTCGCTCCATTTTTTTCGAAAACGATGTCATCATCGTTTATTGTTTTATCTAAATCAAATTTATATTGGAAACCTGAACAACCACCTCCTTCAACTACTATTCTCAAATAAGTAGAACTATCGGCTATTTCTTCTAGTCGCTTAGCACAACCGTCGCTTATATTTAACGAGGTCTTTTGTTCTTCTAATTTTGCTTCTACGTCAGTTTTTGTGGTGATTTTCTTGAATTTAATTCTGAAAAAAAAAAAAAAAAGTTTAAATACATTTTGGCGGAAAACTTTTCTTCCGCAAAATAAGTAATTTCTAATTGGGATGTTCGAGCTAGTCATACATTTTTGCGATCGTTATTTTTTAACCTTTTTCAATAAATTAGAAATCGAATTAAATCGATATTAATCGCTTTAAATTAATATAAAACAACAAAATCAAGAATATAATGGTTTTAAAGGGGAAAAAAAAGGTATTGAAGCTACTGCAGCGCCCTCAAGCGGCTTGCAAAACAAAAGCAGCGTTGCCAAAATTTAAAATACGGATATTTTTAATCCCGTAAGAATAACTAGTATATTTATACACTGTAAATGTATACACAAAACAAAAATTTATCCTGTTATTTGGAATAAAGTTCAAGAAGGCGTTGACGTATTTTTATTTCTAATTTTTCGTTAATTATTAATCAACATCTCGAAATAAATAATGTTTAGTTCGTAAAAGCGATTAAATTTGTATTTAGAAACGTTTACTAACCTCGAATGATGCAGTATATTCCTGGTAATGAATAAATTTTGCGAGAGTGAATTTGAAAACAGACGTCCGATGACCGCCATCTTGAAATCGGTGTTTTTGCGAATTGCATTGTGGGAGTAGGGACTGCTAATTAGAGTGCAGTGAATTTTTATCAAAAATCGACCTTCATGGCTGTCATGATAGATTCGTTATTTGTAATAAAATCGTTGGTTTCCCGGCGAGGTTGACGCATTTAGAAAACAAAGAGCGGCCTTAAAAGGCCCCGTGAATATTAACGGTCGGGTTGCGGATTAGATAGCGCCAATGTTCACGGGAACGGTCCGGGTTAAAATATGCGAGGCTAGCGGGTTAAGACCAACAGATTTTCAAAAACGGCTTAACATGACCTTCGCACAGACGACTATAGACCCTTATGTTGCAATAGATGTGGACCAGAATCATTTGGACCGTTCAACCACAAAAACGAAGACATCCGACCCGGTGTGGAACGAACATTTTGTACACAACGTCCAGGGCGCCGTCAACCTGGGCCTGACCGTCTTCCACGATGCTGCTATTCCCCCAGACGATTTTGTAGCCAATTGTAATATTGCTTTTGAAGATCTTATTCAAAGGGATAAAGATGCAGGAGACTTCTGGGTATGTCAGCATTTATTCATGAGACTTCTTTAACACCTCTTTCTTAATCATTATTTTGCCTTACTTCAGGTGGATTTAGAACCTCACGGTAAATTAAAAGTCCGAATTGATTTAAAATGGAGTTCAGAACAACCACCCCCAGAGACTACAAAACCAAGGGTTTTCAAGGAGCGTCAAGGATTCAACAGGCGGAGAGGTGCCATGAGACGAAGGGTGCATCAAGTAAATGGACACAAGTTCATGGCTACTTATCTGAGACAGCCTACTTTTTGTTCTCACTGCCGAGATTTTATTTGGTAAGTGCAATTGAAGCCAATCATGATTGATTGATGCTGTCAAACGGATTTGTAATTGAAATTAATTGACAATTTATACCTTTCAATTTTTTTTTTTTTTTTAAGGGGTGTGCTTGGAAAGCAAGGATATCAATGTCAAGTTTGTACATGTGTGGTACATAAAAGATGCCACGGGTCCGTCGTGACAAAGTGCCCAGGGATGAAAGATACAACGCAGCAAGATGAGGTAGAGATCTATTGACATGCGAGTCATTTTTTTTCTTATCACGATGAAGTCATGCTGAATCTTAAAGTCAACAGTTTGATGTGATGATTCGTTTTTCTTTTTAAAAGTCGCCAAATGACGTTAATTTACCGAGATTTATAGAATTTGTCACATGGAGAATATATCACATCTGGATTTAATTCTATTATGGAACCCTAAAAAAATGATGATACAGAAAAAATAACATCTGGGTTAACAAGTGGAGGGAAGAAAAGTTCTCATAAATCCCTTTAAGATTTCAGTTTGACTTGGTTCTAAAGCTCACTAAATTTCCAAGTTACTCGTTTTTATATTGAGAAAAAATTATGGTTTTATTTCTCATGGTTGGAATTTATTTTTATTTTTTTATTTACTTTTTTTAAAAATTTATTTACTTATATTGACCTTTTGACCTAAACCCCATTGTTCTAAACCCCATTGTAGTTTTCCAAACGACAACTTACAGCGTATTTTCCAAGTTTGTTGTCCATCATCCGACGATGAAGAATTGGAAGAATTTCATAGCTGCAGCTCGTTTACTTCCCACAATTCGCATTTGGCAAGCCCAGCGTTTAGTAGTTCTCGGTCGAGTACAGTCAGTAGGAATTCCAGCAATCGAAGTAGAAGAGACAGCGAATCGGAGGTTTGTCGGATTCTTCATCAAAATATGAAAAATTTGGGTGGCATGAGGTTTCGCATCGGTGACGGTTTCTGCAGGCTGGAAAAAAAAAAAAAAGAAATAAAAAGTAGCATGTTGGGTTACCCTTGGACATTCCGAACACCTAAATTTCCTTCCGTTTTGTCCATTTCGGCTTTTTGGGTGCATGTAAGGTGCTGGAATTTTCTCCTGTTGAGTATAAAACTGCAGGTTTGGTTGGTTGATATTGGACAGTGTTAATGAATGTTTTCTAATTTTTCCTTATTTTTTTTTTAAAAATTTATTTACTTATATTGACCTTTTGACCTAAACCCCATTGTTCTAAACCCCATTGTAGTTTTCCAAACGACAACTTACAGCGTATTTTCCAAGTTTGTTGTCCATCATCCGACGATGAAGAATTGGAAGAATTTCATAGCTGCAGCTCGTTTACTTCCCACAATTCGCATTTGGCAAGCCCAGCGTTTAGTAGTTCTCGGTCGAGTACAGTCAGTAGGAATTCCAGCAATCGAAGTAGAAGAGACAGCGAATCGGAGGTTTGTCGGATTCTTCATCAAAATATGAAAAATTTGGGTTGCATGAGGTTTCGCATCGGTGACGGTTTCTGCAGGCTGGAAAAAAAAAAAAAAGAAAAAAAAAGAAATAAAAAGTAGCATGTTGGGTTACCCTTGGACATTCCGAACACCTAAATTTCCTTCCGTTTTGTCCATTTCGGCTTTTTGGGTGCATGTAAGGTGCTGGAATTCTCTCCTGTTGAGTATAAAACGGCAGGTTTGGTTGGTTGATTTTCGACAGTGTTAATGAATGTTTTCTAATTTTTCCTTATTTTTTTCTTTTTTAAAACAGATCACGCAAAGGTTCAACGTGAACATGCCGCATAGGTTCGTAGTACACAATTATAAAAGGTTCACATTCTGCGACCATTGCGGTTCTCTTCTATACGGCCTCTTCCGTCAAGGCCTGCAATGCGAATCATGCTACATGAACGTACACAAACGATGTCAAAAGAATGTAGCCAACAATTGCGGTTTAAATACGAAGCAACTTGCGGAGATTTTGTCGCTCATCGGGATCGAACCAAATAAACCTGGGAAAGCGAAAGTGAGTTGATTCACTTGTTTTATGCATTTCATTTTTTTTTTTTCAATTTATTTACATCTGTCTCTCGCTTTTTAAAAAAAATATTAATCCGTTTTTTCGCTCTTATCTCTCCATTTTGCTCAGTAACTCTTCCTCAGCCGTTTTCGGCAGAATTGGTTTTAGCTGATTTCGGTCTTCCCCCTATATTTCGTTACATTTTCTTTGCTCCTAAATGCTCATGCTTGTCTGTTGTATGGTTTCCTTTATCTTTCCATCATTAAAATTTCATTCTTTTATGTTTTCCTCGTGGATGTGGAATTGTGGATTCTATCAATCGGTTTACTCTTTCGTTTCCCTGTAATCCTTGTCTTATTTTTTTTTTTTTTTTTTTTTTGGTTCTTCTCTCTGTTTTGCCCCTGGACCACATTTTTCTCTTTTGGACGTCAGTGTGTCTCTGTCACTTGATTTTTGTCTGTCTCCCTTATTTTTGGCGTATATTCTACTTTGCTTTTGGGCCTGGAGCCTCCTTGGCTTTGTGCCTTCTCCCTTTCATCCTCGTTTTCATGTAGCAACTCCATATGCCATACATTTTTTTCCAATCTTCATCCATCTATTTTCCTGTCTGGCTCTATATTTCCCGGTGTGGTTTATAATGTCTTCTGAGCCTGTAGCCAAAGGACTTTCAATCTTACACCCTCCCCCCCCCCCCCCCCCCCCCCTCGCCAGAAAATTTTGAGCCACTTCAAACCCGCCTTTCTGGCTATGGGTATCTTCTCTTTTTCTATTCTTTTCGTTTCTTTTGTATTTTCTACTGTGATTGATGCCCTTGATCAAATATCTTCTTTGGGATACTTTCCTTTGCTTTTAAATTTACACCTTTTCAACCAATTTATTTCTTCGTTTTTCGGTACCTGAAATTGACAATCCGTTATACAAAATTAAATTTCTTTTAGTTGAGCACAATTTATTTTTATTTAATTGGTTTGGTTGTCTGACATAATTCCGAATCGATTAATTCCGACTAAATAATTCCGAATGCATTAATTCCGAAACAATAATTCCGATAAGTTAAAAATGCATTTATTCCGGGAAAATATTTTAGAGGTGAACAATTCCGAAAATAATTATTTTATTCCGAAAATAATTATGTTATTCCGAAAAGAATTATATTATTCCGGAAAAGGGGAAAAAAATTTTTTGAAACGAGTGAAACGTAAAATAATGCATAATACATTTGAAAAAACCACGGAAACTATTGTCGCACAGTGGTTAAAAATGAAACTTTAGCTGGCCAAAATTAGAAATTTGGAGTAAATCATTGAAAATGATATTCTAGGGGTTTTTGAGGTCGCTGATTTCAAATCTGAAATCAGATTTTTAAAATTCAAGATGGCGGATCCAATATGGCAGCCAAGTACTCGAGTTTTTTAGTTTAAAGAGACAAAACTGGTGACCTGGGGATTTTTGAGGTCGCTGATTTCAAATCTGAAATCAGATTTTTAAAATTCAAGATGGCAAATCCAATATGGCGGCCAAGTACCTGAGTTTTCGGTGCATCAACATGTTCCAACTCATCCTGCTTCTCAAAATCATCCCTCCAATTCTACTGAAGAATATATACTTAACGGTTACGAAAATGCTTTTGGATCATTGCCGACGGAGTTATCATCCCGTTCTTACACTGCATTACCTCCGTCGCCTAAAACATCCACTCAATCGTTATTTCCGTCGCAAATTTTAATTTAGATTCGGCTTCTAACTCAGCAACATCCACTCAATCGTTATTTCTGTCGCCGCCAAAGAAAAAAAAAAAAAGAGGCCTCCCTGCTGGGAAAACCGTTGTTCCGTGCATGTCATTGGATTTAGATTCGGCTTCTAGCTCAGCACATCCACTCAATCGCCGGCACAGAAAAAAAAAAGAGGCCGCCCTCCTAAGAAAACCGCTGTTCCTCCCAAGAATCTGTGATAATTCTTAATTTTTAATATAAATCAGTCTTATTTTTATTAGAATACATTGTTTTTTTCGGAAAAAAATAATTATTTTCGGAATTATTTACCTGTAAAATATTTTCCCGGAATAAATGCATTTTTAACTCATCGGAATTATTGTTTCGGAATTAAGGCATTCGGAATTACCTAGTCGGAATTAATCGATTCGGAATTATTACTAATAACCAATTGGTTTGTTTATTCGTTTCGTTTGTTTCATTTCGCTTTTATTCCATTTCATTTCATTCATTCAATTGAATTTAAACTACGTTATTTAATACATATCAACTTAATTTAATTTAATTTAATTTAAATTTCATTCATTTCAATCTGAATAAATAAATTGTAATTTCCATATCGTTCATTTCAATTTTATTGAATTTCAATTTCATTGAATTTTTATTTCATTCATTTCAATTTAATTATAATTTCATTCATCCCAATTTAAATTTAATTTCATTCATCTCAATTTAATTTTAATTTCACTTATCTCAATTTAATTTTACTTTCATTCATTTCAATTTAATTTTAATTTCATTCATTTCAATTTAATTATAATTTCATTCATCCCAATTTAATTTTAATTTCATTTATCCCAATTTAAATTTAATTTCATTTATCTCAATTTAATTTGAATTTCATTCATTTTAATTTAATTATAATTTCATTCATCCCAATTTAAATTTAATTTCATTTATCTCAATTTAATTTTAATTTCATTCATCTCAATCTAATTTTAATTTCATTGAATCTAATTTTAATTTCATTCATCTCAATTTAATTTTGATTTCACTCATCTGAATTTAATTTTACTTTCATTCATTTCAAAATAATTTTAATTTCACTCATCTCAATTTAATTTTACTTTCATTCATTTCAATTTAATTTTAATTTCATTCATTTCAAATTAATTTTAATTTCATTCATCTCAATTTGATTTTAATCTCTTTCATTTCTAATTTAATTTTAATTTCATTCATCTCAATTTAATTTTAATTTCACTCATCTGAATTTAATTTTACTTTCATTCATTTCAAAATATTTTAATTTCACTCATCTCAATTTAATTTTACTTTCATTCATTTCAATTTAATTTTAATTTCATTCATTTCAAAATAATTTTAATTTCATTCATCTCAATTTGATTTTAATCTCTTTCATTTCTAATTTAATTTTACTTTCATTTATCTCAATTTAATTTCATTTCATTCATCCCAATTTAATTTTAATTTCAATCGTCTTAATTTCATTTTAATTTCATTCATATCATATAATTCATATCATTTAATTTATTTCATTTAAATCTCTTGATTTCGTTTCATGTCATTTTATTAAATTCATTTAATTTAATTAAGTTAATTTTTTTTCATTGTAATAAGTGCAATTCATTTGATTTAATTCAATTTGTTTCATGTACGTCAATTCACTTCACTTCACTTCACTTGAATTCATTTCATTCGCGTTTTGTCTTTTCATTTAATTTTTTGCATTTCGTTTCATTTCATTCCATTCTATTCAGTATCATTTAAAATCGTTCATTCATTTCACTTGAGTTATTTCATTAATTTTATTAAATTTAGTTCAATTCAATTAATTTTGTTTCATTTTAATGCATTTAATTTGTTTCGTTTCGTTAAATTTAAATTCAGCGCAATTCCAGTGCAATAATTTTATAGCATTTAATGCACAATACCTACTTACTTCACTTCATTTAATTTCATTAATTTTGATTTATACAATTCATTTAATTCATTTCATTATTCCGTTTCTGTTACTTTTTGGGCATTTAAGTATTATGTGAGTAGAATTGTTAAAGTTTTGGCCTCCCCCCTGCTTCCCCTTGGTTGGAAAAAATTGACTTTCTCTTTGGAAGACTTTGCACATTTTGAAATCTATCCTACATTTTTGTCCACAACTTTCATTGCATTTATTTTCTTTCTTTTAAACCTTAGCCTCCTGATAAAACTAAAAATATCACAGTTTAAATCACTTTTCCCCAGAATTTTGATTAGAACATGGCAGAGCCATTTTAAATATCAATTAATTGATTTTCGCCGCCATATTGGATTTTCTTCCTAAAATTTGGTCATTTTGACATCAAAATTTTAAATTGACGAAAACTCATTAAACATTTTTCCTGATTGTTTTACGGAAGTAAGGATTATATGATATTTTGCATTACATGCATGTAATGCAGGTTGCCTATACTTAAATTCGGTCTCTTTGTTATGGATTTAAAAAAGTGCAAAAGGTCCATAAGTGGTTCCAGGTTAACTTTATGCTCGGCTTAATTAGAAATAAAATTATGGTGGCAATTTTCTGAATTTTCCGGACAATTTTCAAGAATTCTTGAGTAAAAAGGTTAAATACAGATTCATTTCATTAAATAATTTTTTTAAAAAATTTCATTTCACTTAATTTTTTAAAAAATTTCATTTCACTTAATTTTTTTAAAAATTTCATTTCACTTAATTTTTTTAAAAATTTCATTTCACTTAATTTTTTTAAAAATTTCATTTCACTTAATTTTTTTAAAAATTTCATTTCACTTAATTTTTTTAAAAATTTCATTTCACTTAATTTTTAAAAAAATTTCATTTCACTTAATTTTTTTAAAAATTTCAATGTTTTTAAAAATTAAATTTAATTTTTTTATTTCATTTTTTTAAAAATTTCATTTCATTTCATTTTTTTAAAAATTTCATTTCATTTCATTTTTTCAAAAATTTCATTTCATTTCATTTCATTTTTTTAAAAATTTCATTTCCTTTCATTTTTTTTAAAATTTCATTTCGTTTCATTTCTTTAAAAATTTCATTTTGTTTCATTTTTTTAAAAATTTCATTTTGTTTCATTTTTTTAAAAATTTCATTTCGTTTCATTTTTTTAAAAATTTCATTTCGTTTCATTTTTTTAAAAATTTCATTTCGTTTCATTTTTTTAAAAATTTCATTTCGTTTCATTTTTTTAAAAATTTCATTTTTCATTTTTTAAAAAATTTCATCTCATTTAATTTTTTTGTTTCATTTTTGTTTTTATTTGTTTATTTATTTATTTATTTATTTATTTATTTATTTTTTTTCTCTAGCCAATGACGCAGTCAGAGTCTCCTAGCTCATCATTATCAACACCTTCGCTAGCGGAAAGGAGCTCTCGCGACAGCGTGGTTGCATCGAATGAAAAAGCACAGGAACAACTCCAAGAAAAACAAGAACCTGGGACTGAAAAGAAAATATCACTCGACGATTTCCATTTTATAAAAGTGCTCGGTAAAGGAAGCTTCGGAAAAGTTATGTTAGCTGAGAAAAAGGGAACTGACGAAGTTTATGCAGTTAAGGTAATGAATGCATATACTTTGTAAAGACAGAGAGAGAGAGAGATCTCCTTTGTTTTTAGACATGATTTCGGATGACATCCGGATTTAATGTTGTTATTTTATTGAAAACTTTTTCCCATCATCAGGTGCTTAAAAAGGATGTAATCATACAAGACGACGACGTCGATTGCACCATGACTGAAAAAAGAATCTTAATGCTGGCTGCCAAACATCCATTCCTGACGGCGCTACATTCGTGTTTCCAAACGAAGGACCGGTTATTTTTCGTAATGGAATACGTCAACGGCGGGGATTTAATGTTCCAGATTCAAAGGGCTAGGAAATTCGACGAGCCTCGAGCTAGGTTTTACGCAGCTGAAGTCACGCTTGCGCTACAATTTTTACATAGGCATGGTATCATTTATAGGTGCGTATTTAGGGTCGGGATTAGGGTGGGTCGAAAAACGCGAATTTAAAAAAAACTACTTCTTAGGGCTCACCAAGGCGGTTGTTCGGTTGTCCGATTGGAGTTTTGGAATCCGAACATAAAAAAAAACGAATATTTCAAAAATTTTAGATAAATTTTTGAATAAAATTTTATCGACAATCCTTAATAATCCTTAAAAATTTTTTAAAATTTTCAATGAAATTTATAATGAAATTTTTTACAAAATATTGTAAATTTTTGACTAATTTTAAAAAAAAAAGGAAAAATTTTTAGAAAATTTTTTAGATTTTTGATAAAATTTTATTTAAAAAGGGGGTCACATGGACTAATATTAGGGCTTGGGAGGATTTAGGGGGGTCATTAACATTTTTTGAAAGGAAAATTTCGATGATTTTTGATGATTGAAAAAATTTATTAAAAATTTTATTGATAAAAAATTATGATTTTTCATACAAAAGGTCAATGACGTGGGACTACGTCTTGGGGGTCAATATGGAACAAATTGTTTGTGGGATGTCAATTCAATTTTTTGATATAAAATTTCTATAGATATTGTAAACATATTTTTTTCTCGTTTTTGGCTAAAAAATTCAAATTTTTTGATAAAAATGAATATAACAATTTTTCCTCGCACGAAAAAAACTTGCAATTTTTAATACAAAAGGTCAAAAGCTGAAAAAAATTAGTCAAAAATGTAATATTAAAACATTGCTTTAGTTCACATTCTTGGCTAAAGGAAAAATGACAAAATTAAAAAATGTATTGAACATTTTTTTTATTAGACGACATGAACGAAAGCAAGTGTTTATAAAATTTCTTGTAAATTTTCAAGAAACTTAAAGTTGCTAAAGCAAGGACAAACATTTCTTGAAATTTTATTAATCTTTTTTTGAAATTTTTACTATTTTTTTAAATATCTTTTTTTTTTTTTTTTTTTTAATATTAAAACGAAAACAAGAACTTAGAAATTTTAAATAAAATGTTCACTACATTTTTTAATTTTGCACTTTTTCCTTTAGCCAAGAATATGAGCTAAAGCAATATCTTAATATTAAAATTTTTAACTTTGAAAACTTTAATTAAAATTTTGACTAATTTTTTTCAACTTTTGATTTTTTTTAATCAAAAAATGTAAGTTTAATTTTTTTTCGTGCCAGGAAAAAAAAATTATATTTTTATCAAAATATAAAAAGACCTAGTCCTATGTAGGGATATGCCCCCATATCCCAGCTTGATTTTTTGAAACGAAGATTCTGATAATTGTTGATAAAATTTTATTTAAAAAGAGGGCCACGTAAACTATCATCAGGGCTTGGAAAACTTAAGGGGGGGGGATCATTAACATATTTTGAAACGAAAATTTCAATAATTTTTGATTATTGAAAAAATTTATTTAAAATTTTATTGAAAAGACTTTTTTTTTAAAAATATTTTTTGAAAGAAACATTTGATAAAATTTTAGATATTGTCATTGGCGCACCTCAATGCGTCGTTTAAAAAATCTAAAAAAAAAAAAAATAGAGCTAATAGTATTATAATAAGGTATCAATTCCCATAACAGGCATTTTCAAATTTAAAAATTTGCGTTTTTCGACCCCCCCCCCCCCCCCTATTGAGGATTGGCTACGAGTGTCAAAACAATTCGTATTAATTTTGTTCTCTTTTTTTTAGGGATTTGAAATTAGACAATATTCTATTAGACAACGAAGGGCATTGCAAGCTAGCAGATTTCGGAATGTGTAAAGAGGGTATTATCGACGGAGCTACAACGACGACGTTTTGTGGCACTCCAGATTACATAGCACCAGAGGTAATCGCGAAATGAATCGTACTTGATTCATGAAGGATTTTTTTACAGTACCAACATAACGGAACCATTTTAAATATTAATAATTTTATTTTCGCCGCCAAATTGGATTTCTTGCCTAAAATTCTGTCATTCTGACATTAAATTTGAAATCTACGGCGTTAAAAATCTCTAGAACACTTTTTTTTTTTTTTTACGGAATTAAACAAATTTTAAGCGATATTTTGCATTACGTGCGTGTAATGCGGGTTGCGTGTACTAAAATTTGGAAGGCGCTTCTTTACAGGTTTATACGGGTAGCTTTGGTTTATAAGGGATTGAAGGTTAACTTTACGCCCGAAATAAAATATTCGGACATGAAATTTTCGGACAAAAACTTTCACGAATTTCCCGGAAAATTTTGCGGAATCCGGTCGTTTACAGGGTTTTGACGTAAGAAGGTCAGACTATAATTTTTATTTTATGTTGAAGTCTGTGAATTAGGTACAAACTAGGAAGGTTTTTTTTTTTTTTTTTTTTTTTTTTTTTTTAACATTTTACCAGGTATGCGGAGACTTACTCAGAATTTTTTTTCCATTTTTCAGATTTTACAAGAGCTAGAGTACGGTCCAAGCGTTGACTGGTGGGCACTCGGGGTTCTCATGTATGAAATGATGGCTGGTCAACCACCTTTCGAAGCGGACAATGAGGACGATCTGTTTGAATCCATATTACATGACGATGTTCTCTATCCTGTTTGGCTTTCGAAAGAAGGAGTATCCATTCTAAAAGGGGTAAGCGTATATTCGATCGACCGGTAGTTTCATATTTTCAGTTACTTTGGCACCAATTAATTATTTTTTTTTTTTCAGTTTTTAATAGGTTCTGATAAAAAAATTAACGAATTTTTTTTTCTTTGTCAGGCTTCATAAAATAAGCTCAATATTTGAAGGCTGTATTTTAATAAATTTTTTTTTTTTTTTTTAAATGCAGTTTATGACGAAAAATCCGGGGAAAAGACTTGGATGCGTTTCATCACACGGGGGAGAAGCTGCAATACGTAGTCATCCATTCTTCAAGGAAATTAATTGGGAAGCTTTAGAAGCAAGACGTGTCAAACCTCCTTTTAAGCCAAAAATCGTAAGTTTTCAAACATTTAATTTAATGTTTAAATCAATTTTTGAGAAGTCGATAATTTTTTTTTTTTTTATTTGGGACGTTAGTACCAAGAGGACATTTGTCTTAAGCATCAGTATGACAAATTCACAATTTTTTTTTTTTTTTTTTTTTTTTTTTTTAGAAGATTTTTCCAAATTTTGCGGAAAATTCTCTGAAATCGCTTAATCATTGTATAAATTTTAATCGTTTTGTGAACTTTTTTTTTTTTACAGAAAAGTAAAAGAGACGCATTAAATTTCGATGCGGAATTTACAAAGGAAGAGCCGGGACTGACGCCGACGAACAGCGACGTCGTGAGGGACATTAATCAAGAGGAATTCAAGGGTTTCTCGGTGGTAAATCAAGACTTCAATCCCTCTCATTTCCTCAATTAAAAATATATATAAAAAAAAAAAAAACTCGTTCGACTCCCCGAAAAAAAAAAAAATTATAAAAAAATTAAAAAAAGAAAAAAAAAAAAAAAAAAAAAAAAACCTTGCTGTAGGAATAACGCCTTATCAACGTTTCTGTATTATGTCTCTCGTCAGTCTCAGGATTTCTAGTATTCGATTTCATCGAAGTGGAGATTACTTCTAGTTTTTCTTTCTTTTTTATATATCTTCGTTTATTAATTTTTTTTAAAAATAATCTCCGCTTCGCAGAATAGGCCTATCACCTAACTCTCTTTTACGCGACAAAATCTTTTTCTTTTTAATTTTTTTTTTTTTTTTTAAATGGCCTAAAATTATTATTTTTTTTTTTCAATCTTGCCTTGTTGATTTGTCTTTGTGCTTACAGGCGACGTTTGACACCAGTTTTAATGAAAGTGTTTAAAAAAAAAAACCAAAAAAAAAAAAATATGTGATGATTCGATTTGTTCATCATTTTCCAGTCGCAAAAAAAAAAAAAAAAAAACTATTTTTTAATTATTTTTTAATTGAAAAATTTTTTATTTTTAATTTTTTTTTTTCAAAAAAAAAAAACGCTAAAGGATGTGACTGCGAAAAGTTACATTTCTCTCTCTTTATTGTAAATAATTATAAAAAAAAAATGTTTTAGGGTAATTCGTAAAAAGTTTTTTTAGCTTTATGGGTAAAAATATTTTTTCGCTTTTTAAAAAACGATTTCCTTAATTTAAACTTGGGTTTTTTAATTTTTAATTTTTTTTTTTTGTTTTTTGTTTTAAATTTAATTTATTTATCCATTCCTCGCGAATTTTAAAATATTTTTACTCTTATAAAAGCTTTAATTAAATACCTAATTGGCTCTCAAAAAAAAATGTAATATAGGAATTTTAAAAACAAGTGGGTACGGTAAAAAATTAATTACAAGAGTCTAACTTACGGTACAAAATTCCCACTTGCTGTATGTATATGATAATAATGCGCACACACATTAAAAAAAATATATATATATTTAAATTTCACTTTTGAAAATGGAAGAATTTAAAAAAAAAAAAGGAAGTAACCTATAAATATTTATATATATCTGTACAGTAGTGAAAAAGAAAAAAGATTTAAAAAAAAAGAAAAAAAAAATAGATGTTAATGGTGCTCAACGAGATGTGAACTTTTTGTTGAGTGAGCCTACATATTTATACTGTATCTGTGTTTTATTTGTTGTGTTTAGTAAATATGCACGGTTCTAAGCTTCCAATTTAAAAGAAACAAAAGGGGATAAGCAAGGCTGATGTGAAAAAAAGCATGCTTATCATTTTTTTCTTCCCCTCGTTGATCCTTAATTATTTATTAAAAAAAACTTGTTTTTGTACGAAAAAGAAAAATACGGGGTATTCACGACGTAATAAGTCGGCCATCTTGCCCGAAGGTGGTCGAAAAAAAAAATAAAACAGCTTTGAGAATGTCCCGTATTTTGTTATTATTGAAAAATTTTTTTTGTTTTGAATTTCGATTTTGAATCGAAATTAAAAGCTTCGTTAATTAATTTATATCAAAAATAATCGGTTTGGCAACATTTTTTCTTTTTGTACAAATATGTTTTTGTTGCGGGAAAAGGAAAAATTGGATGTAGGCACTAATGGCTCAAAATCCTCTTTTTCATTTTTTCGACGTTTTCTTTTTAATTATTTATTTCGTATCGTTTTTTTTTTTTTTTTTACTAATGTTGTCAAAAATCCAGCTTCATCCAAGAAAAATCGACGAACAAATTAAAATTAATTTTTTTTAATTAAAAAAAAAAAAAACTTGGATGTCGTGTAAATTTATATGTCGGAACACATTGTATATATATATAAAAATAAAAAAAAAAAAAAAACTAAAAGAACTCACGTGAACACGTTCCCGCCCCTTGGTTGATTAATATCGCCAGTCAAATCTTTAAAAAAAAATGAAAATTTGTTGTCCACTTTTTAAAGGAAAAAAAAAAAAGAAAATATATATTTAAAAAAATTAATAAAAAATTTAAAATAAATAAATAAATAAAAATATGTATTTAAAAATAAAAAGAAAATATTGTAAGCATTAAATATTACAGTACTAACCAAAAAATTAAAAAAATAAAATAAAAAAATAAATCTATCTCGTAGAATAACATGTTAGTGCTTTTCAAATCGTGTTAATAGTTGAAATGGTGTATTATATTATTATATTATATTATACAGAGCGGTCATTATTAAAATAAAAAAAAAACAAAAGAGATTGAAAAATGTCGTTAACAATTCTTATTTTCAATTAATTTTTTTTTTTTGTTCTTGAATCAGTTGCAACGACATTTTATTTGTTTAAAAGTTTTTTTTAAGCACAGTCACCGCAACTGTTATAAATTATTTTTTTAGAAAAAACCGAATGAATGAAAAAAAAGTTTCAAAAAGAAATAAAAGAGTGAAAGATTAATTAACCCTCTTCCCCTTCCGTAAAAAAAAAAGTGTACCGTAAGTTAACGATATTTTAAAATATTAATAATGAACCAAAAATTTAAAAAAAAAAAAAATTGTGTTAAGTCTAGTCAACAAGTTACCAAAGTAAGAAAGCCAAATGTTTGATTTAGTAGTTGTATACCAAAAAAAAAAAAAAAAAAAAAAAAAAAAAAAAATATAAATATATATAAATATTATATTAAAATAATGCAAAAGTTTAACCGTGGCAATTTTTTTTTTATTGTCACGATTAAATTTCTGTGAAAAAAATAAAATGTTCGGCCTATTAATTTCTCACCCCTCCGGATAAAATTAAAAACCTCGTTTGACAACCTTAAAATGAGAGTGACACCGCAATAGAAATAATTTTTTTTGTAAAAATTAGTTGTTAAATTTTGTACATTTTCCGTTTTTTAGAGGCGGGATTTTTATATTTTTTTTGTTCTTTCTTATTTTTTTAAGCACTACCTCAAAATTCCGCACTAAAAAACCCGGAAAATTATTATTATTTTTTTTCTCTTCGCCTATTTTGTTATGAAAAATTGCATTTACTTCAATTAATTTTTTTTTTTAAACCTTGTAGTCGTTATCAAAAAGGGGATTTCGATATCGAATTAATTTTTTAAATACTCAAAAAATGATTACATCACGTTTTTTTAATCAATTTTTTTACATTGTGTTTTTTTCTGGGGAAAGGAATGGAATTTTAGTTTATTTAAAAAGTCCCCTTTTCGATTGAAAAAAATAAAAATGCTTTATAGATTTTTTTTTTAAATGAGTGATAGATGCATGTGCAATAATTTTTTTTTTTTTTAGTCTGTTTTTTTTCCCTGTTTTCGTGTGAAAGTTGAAAATTTATATAAGGATGTTTGGTTATTAAATTTATTAATTAATTATTTTTAATTTTATCAAACAAAATGCTTTAAAAATTGTAGTGTTTTCTTTTTTTTTTTTTTTTTTTATTAGTTTTTGAATTCTCTTAGGCGAACAAATTAGCATTTAAAAAAGCTCTCTTCTTAACTAACCTCATTAGCCAAAAATTTAATTTTTTTTTTTTTTTTAAATTAGGAAACACTCCCTTGATTTATGTATACGCAAATAAAATCCAATGCGATGTTAAATTTTTAAAAAAAAATTTTGCAGGGTTTCAAAAATTAATTAACGCTAACTAAAACAAAAAATTAATTAATTAATATTAAGCGTTTTACGAAGATTTTAATTAGATTTGTTAAAAATATCTTTTTTTTTTGTGAATTAACCCGAGAACAAAAAAAATTAAAACGGGTATTTATCAAATAATTAATTAATTAATTAATTAATTATAAATTAATCCTGCGATTATAAAATGCCCGTGAAACTGACGAGTATTTAAAATAATTAGTTGAATAAAGATAAAAAAAAAATAAAGGAGAATCTCGACAGTTTCATGCACATATCAAATTTGCATTTAGTATATTTAAAAAAAGAATTAATTAAAAGATTGAGTGAACAAAATTTTTTAATTTTTTTTTATTCGTTCTTCTTTTCGGACGCGAAAATAAAAGCATCCTCGCTTGTGTATCTGATTTTTATTTTTTATTTTTGTAGATTTTTTTTTTTTTAAAACAAAAAGTGGTTGTCTCCTCTCACCCGTGACTGTGCCAAATATCCATTCAGTTTATTTCAGTATTATTATTTTAAAGAAAAATCTTTTTAATTCTGTTTCCGCATTTCTAATTGCTTTGTCGTAAATATGACATGTTATTCATTTGTAATAGTATTTTTCTGATGTGTAATAAAAGAATATTAATTAATAAGAAAAAACAAGAATTGATTATTTAGTCACTTCAAATGCATGTAGCGAAACCTTTAGAGGTCTAGCTTTGAGCTGTATTTTGATCCCAACCATCCCCGAATTCTGCTTCACATTTTAAATATTATCATCGTCTTGTCCTCGAATAACCTGCAGGAATTTGATCTCATGTTAAAGCATATATATGTATCTCTAGCTAATGCAAAAAAACATTTTGTGAGCAAAATCAACAAAATAAAATCAAACTGAGCGCTGTTGCAGCGCCTCTAGGGAGTATCAAAGCAATGATGTTAAATATACGGTATATTTAACGCTAGTATATATATATATCCATAAGCTAAACATGGGCAACGGTATATATATACAATATGACCACGTGATTAACATCACTAAAGCCACGGCTGCATGGCGGTGGCATTGGCAGTTGGCAAGATGGCGTCGATGCAAAGTGGTGGATGTGCGAAAAATTTTTAATCGAAGGTATAACCTGTTCTATCTTAAGTAGAAATATAAATAATCAGCAGCATTTAATTAAGAAGATAGTCCGGAATTCATTCAATGCAATTTTGAGAACGTAAGTAAAGTAATATCATGATTTTTCAATCATCAATGTCGCTCTCAATTTTTCTCTGCCGAAGTACGAGTACCCTTACGTCGGCCATATTTGATTTACGATTGATAAACCATTTTTGAACAACGAATTCTTACTTATCAGTAATATTAAAAATTAATGATCATCTCGTGTGGCGATTATCAAATCATAATTGTGCATCTGTTAGGATTCAGGCTGTCACGAGTGGTTTTAAAATGTTGCGAGTTCTTTTTCATTGGTTTGGAAACCTGTCGGAATTTTTAATGTCATGAAAATAAAATAAACTTGATAAACAGTCCAAACTTGTAACAAAGCTGTAGAGTCCCATTATTACTTTTTGAAGAGAAAGTATTTGTAACCATCCAGCTGATGAAGATCTGGAATTTGAATAATAGTGAAGCACTCAGCAAAACGAACACAAAGCAATTATCTTTAATCTGCTATGACAAATGTGTTTTTTTGTTTTTTTTTAGGAATACTAAACATTGGTACATGAAGTGGAATAAATGGTTTGGAATATATTGCACTTATTTGCAAAACAATGCCTTGGATAAGTAGTTTGACAGTCATCTGCCATCTCTTCAGCAACAAGATAATAGAGCTCGACAAAATAGATTGATGGCTGCCTATGCTTTAAATATGGGAAAATTGATTGAAAAATCCAAATAAGGAATAGCTAGGTAAGCCTGAAATACGTTTTAAGTTTTTTTAATGCCTGACTGTGATGTTCGAATTGTATGTGTTTGTGAGATTTAATGAACTTTGAGGTAATTCAAATGAAAATAGCTGCTTAAAAGTGTCAGCAAGAATTTTTATTGAATGTTCTAAAAATCATGTACTTAAATATTAAAGATTTTTGATCGCTTTTAATTTTAATTGTCTGGGTTTGCAAGCTTGAAAGTTAATTTTACTGTTTTGTTTACTTGATTGTTTATTGCTTTATAGATTTTGGTTCACCGTTTTGTCAAATTCAAATAGGTATATTTCACATCTGAATAGTTGTGACCGTAAATGGTTTTGAAGCAAAAGTAATTAAAATATTCTTTCAAATGAAATAAGTTATGAGTGTTTTGAATTATAACCATGTTAAAACCGATTAAGTTGAACCCTTGCTTTACAGAATCATTGCCCCTTTAATTTTGTAACTGCAAACCATCAAGCTTTAACTAATTCCATATTTTGGTGAAGCCACTTATTTTTAAGATGTTTTTCATTATTTTCAGATGCCAAGTGAAAGATTTCCAGGAAAATAGTAGTTACGGCCCTCTCTCTGATTGGACATCACCAAGATTATCAAATTTGAGTTGGAGTGAAAGCTAATTTCAGCTGCTGTGAATCGTAGTGCTTTCTTGTTGCTTTTAAGTCTTGGAGCTGGACACTTCTATTCATTTTGAGGTATGTAAATTATAAAAAAAACCGTTGAGGAGAGTTCCGGGGTCCGTAATGGTCGCACCGACGCTTGTCCCACTCGCTGTGTATTCTGATTCCCACTCTGAACAACAGCAAGCAGTCTGTATATTTATCGATTTTGGCGAAAATTTTAGGTGTCGATTTTTTTGGCTCTTAAGGGGTTTCGAGGTCGCTGATTCCGAATATGAAGTCATTTTTTTGATCCGAGCATTTTCCGAGCCGTGGGAGCCATTTTTCGATTCACTCAAAAATGGTTTTTCTCGATTTCCCGCTCAGGAACTGGTCCGATCGAAAAACCGACTTCACCATTGGATTCAGCAGGGTCCAAAACCCCCGGAATCACTGAGAAACCCTGGGAAAGTCAAAAATTTTTTTTCAGTCGAAAAAAAAAGTAAGACTATAGTCTTTGCATTTTTGTCGATTTTGGCTAAAAATTTTAGGTGTCGATTTTTTTGGCTTTTAAGGGGTTTTCGATGTCGCTGAATCCGATTATGAAGTCATTTTTTTGGTCCGAGTAGTTTCCGAGCCAGGGGAGCCATTTTTCAATTTTCTTAAATTTTATTTTTTATTTTTTTTATTTTTTTTTTTTTTAGCCTGCAGTTTTGCTTCAATAAGTTGGAACAGCTGAGGAAGAAAAGGACCCTGGACAGGAGCAACAAACGATGCCGGACATGAAAGAACGCCGTCTACATGGTTACCACCCGATCTAGACTTGGAGAAAACTACTGGACCATCAAACTCTATTCAAAAAATTTATCATTTTTTGAAAACGTTTTCGTTAAAATTTTTCCAACTTTACTAGGTTTTTTTGTTTTCCTGTTGCACAGGAAAATTTTTCGTATCAGGATTTTGTTAGGAGACTTCATTTAATTAGGGAACAGAATCTATAAAGCTTATACTACCTCGAGCAAGAAAAAAAAATTAATAAAAATATAATTTATTTTAATTAATGTAAAGCCTTCTGATATGATGACCACCAACATTTACCGCTTATTTTTTTTTAAATTAAAAGAAAACATTTTATTAATATGGGACGGGCGCAGGAAATCGAGGAAGGGTGGGCGATTTCCTGCCCCAAGTCGTAAATGTTCATCCTTATGGACATTTCACTTGGGAGGGGACGTTTCAGAACTTAAAATGATGAAATGTCCCCATCGAGGGGTGCTGAAGCGTTAGCATTTTTTTTTTTTTTTCAATTTTCTAAGAAAATTTTCTAAGAAAATTGTATTACTTTTTTTTTATAAATGTTAACGTAAAAGCTCCTCTCACAGGTGGTCGAAGCGGGCTACTCTCCGAAATGAGTTAGGCGATCTGTATCGTGATGGATAAGTAGTCACATGAGGTAGTACATACCTGATCTTCTTTGGTTTTTTGCCAAGGCACAGGTGTTAGGCTAGGTTTTTTTTTTTTTCGTTCATGTCAAGGTGGCGAAGGAGAAGTTACCGATTTTATATTTTAATATCGGTAGTTTCTTTTTTGCAAGTTAGGAAGAGGTTTAAAAGCCTCTGAATATTTTGGGAAAAAATATTTTTTCCCCTTCCTAGGGCATCGCGGTTAGGGACTTCTTAGAATTTAAGAACCTGTGTCTAGCTTAAAACCCCCAGGTTCGTGGCCAATAGACACTTCTCATTGGATGTCAACTGTTAGGTTTTATGTCTGACGACTTTCTTTTTTTTTTTTCTGCTATGGAAAAGCAAACCGAAAAGTTCAACAGTGCATTTTAATGCAAAATGCACTGACTCAATTTTTTCTTGTTTGACTTTTCCAAGCAGAGACCTGCGATCAGAACTTCTTTTTTCGCTGATCTTTTCCTTTCCTATCTCGAAATGTTAGGGAAATGTTAGGAAACTTTTACCTAATTACTTTTTCTATATGCTTTTATTTTAACTCTATTATTATTCTTATTATCATCATCTTCATTTTTTCGTTTTTTCCACTTTAATTTTTTTTTATATTTATTTTATTATTATGTATTATTATTATCTTTATTTTTTTTTTTTTTTTTTTATTTAGGCCTATTTATTTTATTTTTTATTTTTTTTTTTTTTAGCCTGCAGTTTTGCTTCAATAAGTTGGAACAGCTGAGGAAGAAAAGGACCCTGGACAGGAGCAACAAACGATGCCGGACATGAAAGAACGCCGTCTACATGGTTACCACCCGATCTAGACTTGGAGAAAACTACTGGACCATCAAACTCTATTCAAAAAATTTATCATTTTTTGAAAACGTTTTCGTTAAAATTTTTCCAACTTTACTAGGTTTTTTGTTTTCCTGTTGCACAGGAAAATTTTTCGTATCAGGATTTTGTTAGGAGACTTCATTTAATTAGGGAACAGAATCTATAAAGCTTATACTACCTCGAGCAAGAAAAAAAAATTAATAAAAATATAATTTATTTTAATTAATGTAAAGCCTTCTGACATGACCACCCACAATTACCGCTTATTTTTTTTTAAATTAAAAGAAAATATTTCTTTAATATGGGACGGGCGCAGGAAATCGAGGAAGGGTGGGCGATTTCCTGCCCCAAGTCGTAAATGTTCATCCTTATGGACATTTCACTTGGGAGGGGACGTTTCAGAACTTAAAATGATGAAATGTCCCCATCGAGGGGTGCTGTTGCATTAACATTTTTTTTTTTTTTTTTTTTTTCAATTTTCTAAGAAAATTTTCTAAGAAAATTGTATTACTTTTTTTTTATAAATGTTAACGTAAAAGCTCCTCTCACAGGTGGTCGAAGCGGGCTACTCTCCGAAATGAGTTAGGCGATCTGTATCGTGATGGATAAGTAGTCACATGAGGTAGTACATACCTGATCTTCTTTGGTTTTTTGCCAAGGCACAGGTGTTAGGCTAGGTTTTTTTTTTTTCGTTCATGTCAAGGTGGCGAAGGAGAAGTTACCGATTTTATATTTTAATATCGGTAGTTTCTTTTTTGCAAGTTAGGAAGAGGTTTAAAAGCCTCTGAATATTTTGGGAAAAAATATTTTTTCCCCTTCCTAGGCATCGCGGTTAGGGACTTCTTAGAATTTAAGAACCTGTGTCTAGCTTAAAACCCCCAGGTTCGTGGCCAATAGACACTTCTCATTGGATGTCAACTGTTAGGTTTTATGTCTGACGACTTTCTTTTTTTTTTTTCTGCTATGGAAAAGCAAACCGAAAAGTTCAACAGTGCATTTTAATGCAAAATGCACTGACTCAATTTTTTCTTGTTTGACTTTTCCAAGCAGAGACCTGCGATCAGAACTTCTTTTTTCGCTGATCTTTTCCTTTCCTATCTCGAAATGTTAGGGAAATGTTAGGAAACTTTTACCTAATTACTTTTTCTATATGCTTTTACTTTTAACTCTATTATTATTCTTATTATCATCATCTTCATTTTTTCGTTTTTTCCACTTTAATTTTTTTTTATATTTATTTTATTATTATGTATTATTATTATCTTTATTTATTTTTTTTTTTTTTTATTTAGGCCTATTTATTTTATTTTATTTTATTTTATTTTCTTTTTTATTATTATCTTGATTATTATTTTTAGTTGCATGGCTTTCTTATTCCAAATTCATACCAAATGCTAAGGTAATTTTGAATAATTACCTTGGCATTTTGGTTATTTCCACTTAAATTTTCCAACCAATGTGTAGGTAATTTTTAGGAATTATCTTAGCATTAGGTTATTCGTTATTCGAGAGATAATTTTCAATAGCGCTTGCGGGTGAGTCAAATTTCTCGTCCAGTGCTGCCATCCCCCCCCTTACTCACCCTAGGGCTCTATTTTTCCCCGTTTGTCAGGGTAACTCTTAGTAGTTATTTTGTCAAGTCGGTCTTATACTTTTTACACTCTCTGATCGCAGGTAGCTTTTTGCACTCTTCGCATTTTGATTATACATCCTAGAGATCTGTCTGGAGCGAACCGGTCCAATGTCCCAGTAGGGTAGTACGAGGTAATGTGGCGAACACGTCCTGACCTTTCATTTCTCACCTGACGAGTTGGAGTAGCACATGTGCGCTGACAACCACCTTTGGGTATGCTATAGCATAAGGCATTAAACAAGTTGCTTGTTTAATGCCTTATAAGGCATACTAACATCTCCCCTTCCTACTTCGCACGACTTGAGCTAAGAGTTTCAATCGGGGTGACCCTTTACATTTAAACTTGGTTGCCTTTTCAAGAAGTTATTAGAACATGGCAACGTTTACGACTTGCATTGGTATCCGAGTAGTAATGGGTTGCCTCGATTGGAGAGCTTAGCAAGGGTCGTGCGAGGTAGGAAGGGGAGATGGCAGCACTGGACCCCCGTTAAAAAAAAAAAAATTCTAAGAAGACCCTCTTAACTGAACCGCACGCTCTTTTTTTCATCATTTTGGTCACGTGACCTGTGACGTCATGTAGGTTTCTTGTAAATAAGTATACGGTATATTTCGTTTTATGTATTTTTATTTTAAATATATTTTATTAGTACAATTACAATATTTGTTTTTTTTTTTTGTGGAAGTAGAATGATTGCGTATTTTTTACGATTTTTTAATGGTTTTAAATGGCAATTCAAAAATGCTGTTAATTCGATGCGTATGTCGGTTGCTAATCTTTCTTTGCAAGTCTTATTTTTAACAGGAAACTTTCGAGCCATTTTTATAATGGTGTTACCCGCTCGTTCGTGTTATTCAAACTCGACGAAACGTAGAGTTAGAATAATTCGAACGGACAGAACCACTCATTCGAAAATTTTCCTGTTAAAAATATGATTTTAGCAAGCTTATTACGCATCGAATTAACGTTAATTTTGAATGGCCTTTCAAAACCATTAAAAAATCGTAAAAAATTGCTATCACTCCATTTTTTGCAATATTCAGATATAGCAACAACACTGAACTCAAAATCAAATTATCGAAATGCTAGTAACAATACTGTTATTAAAAAAATTAAATTAAGATACTAGACATCAGCTACATCTGGCAATTTTTAAACGTTTTTGGATAATACCAATCTAAAAGAATGGATATATAATCTACCTTTAACAAATTATGATCTATGCTAATAAAATATCTGTGAGAATTAGATTCAGTACAATCAAATATTTAGATGTTTTGATCTCTTTAAAAAAAAAAATGCTAAACGCGACAGACAAATAGCCGAATTTGTTCGAATTAACCCTGACTCCATAGACCCGCAAAAAAAAAACTGAAAATTTCACGAAAGGATGTATGTACTGGAACATAAAAGTAATCGAAATTAAAAGTCAGCCAAAATGACTTAACGTTTTTTTCGGGAAAAATTTCCATCAAATTTCGAGATCAAAAACTTAAAAAATTAATAAGTTTTGAATTAATCAGTAAAAGTTGCTGATGGCAGTAATAATTTAGATTACAAGATTATGAAAACATCAGTATTACAGCCTCATCAAAATTATAAATACCGTAACTTTAAAAGTGATTTTGTGATACTCCTGATATTTCTTTAAAATTCACTTATTGCAAGTGCTTCAGACAACCTTGATGAGGCAATTAATGTTACTAGCATTTCTTAAAAAGAGCCACTTTAAATCTTCCGAGCAACTTCAGCCAAATTCTAAAAAGGATTTAATACTTTCTGATTAAAAAAACAAAATATGAAATTAAGAGTCGTGTCAAAACTTAAAACGCCTCTGACGGAAATCAGAAAAAAGTTGGTCCTTCACTCCATTTATTTTTAACATTTAATTTGCTTAAAACAGGATTATGTCAAAGAACTTTGGCACGGCTTCCAAAAATAAATGAAATACTACATAGAAGATAACAGTATGGTGTCCAAAATTCCGACATCTCAAATTTCAGATTTGATAGCATGAAAAATTTTTAAATTTAAAAACTCAAGACGACCCACCCCGGAAATTTCCATTTTGATTTCGATTTTCAAACTTTAAATGATTTTTTTTTTAAAAAAATTGACTCCATATAATAATGACTTTTGCTCGGCGATTTAAGTGGCAGTGTTCAGAAGCAGATAAAAACTTTTACGTGTAACATATTATTTGACACATGTTATTTTATACAATCTTTTTGAAGTCTAACTTTTAAAAGGGCCAGATTATATGTAAATTAATAAATTTCAGAGTAAGAAAAAGTTTACGAAACCTTGCCGAAAATAATAAAGTCTATAAACGAATTTTCGTATTTGCCGTTGAAAAAAAAAAAAAGCTGACATTTTTTAAAACTTTTTTTACCAGTTTATACAAAGGAAAAAAAAAAAAAAATCTGTTAAAAAATTCTGATCTTTTAAAGCTGAATTAGCTAAGTTTACTTTGTCGAAATGTGGTTCATCGACTCAATGGCAAAATTATGATATTTAAAAAAAAAGGCTAATTAATTTTTTATCTGCTTCCTAACGATTCAAGAGTTCAGCGTTACAGTTTTTCTGGAATAGGTTTACCTAAGTATCGGACAGTCTGGAATAGGGAGGCAGAAGCAGAACCATTTCGCTACAAGTACATACTAGAGTAATAACCGCTCAGAAATTTTTTAGCATAAGCAATGAAATCTACATAAATGATACGGTAAACTATTCGTCTGTCAAGCGAAAGAGTTTTCCATCTGCCTGCCCCATTATTTTTATAAATTACGCAAATTTTTTTTTTTTCTTCGCACAAGCAAGAACACTATCGAAGTTAACTCAATGAAAATAATTAGTGCCCTAAACCACTGACTTTTTTTTTAAATATTAAAAAATAATTTATGTTGAAAATACTAAGTTTCCTAACGAGCTCCATTTTAAGAAAAAAAAATCCTACATCTAGCGTTACGTTTAAAAAAAAAAAAAAGTCCCCTTACAGATGAAATTGCCGCAATTGTCTACTTTAAGCACTACAATGCCTACTAAATCAGCCTTCCCACAAGAATGGTAACACGAATCCTAGGGCATGCGTCCTTCAGTTCTTTTCTGACTACTGCTGACTCCACTCCTCTCCCCTCCAAGTCGTGTGAGTCGTAGCCTCCTTCGCAAAAAACTAAGTTAAGAACGAACAGCCTCCCCCTTTCCCAAAACGCATCTTTAAAACATAAAATGGAACTCGCTGGCCCGTCCGATACTAGGTGCCCCTATCCTGCATTTTTTACATAAAAATAAAAAAAAAAATCTTTGGCATATAAAAGTTTTTGATAGGTGACCAATCTTGACTTTTGGAAGCTGGAATGCCATCGGTTTCTGTCAGCAGGGAAGTTCTTCAAGGTCGTCCGGATTTCATCGCTGGAAATAGTCCTCCTTCTCACTGAAAAGACAATATTTCACAATATTAATTCAAGAAAATTTGCTTCACATTTAATATGACACAGTGGGAGCAAAAATAATTTATCATAGGCTATATAATTTTAAAAAAATTTAAAAAAAAAAAAAAAAAAAAAATACATATTTATTAAGCAGGAAATAAATTTAATAAAAATCTATCAAAATCTCTCTTTTTGCTGTAAAATGTTTTTAAAATCTATCATCAAGGCCATCAACCATTAGTCTCGGAAAAAAAAGGTCGGATTCGACTTCGACAATAATTATAAGCAGCTTACCATGGTCCTGAACGTGATGTAGCCTCAGATGTAGCCTCGTGATGTAAGCTCAATAATAGTTATTGAGCTTGAGCCTGTAAAACAAGAAAAAAAATTAAAATTAACAACGTACCTTAAAAAAAATTTCCTTAATGGACTTTCGTAGAGCAAATCAGGACAGAAACTTTTTAGCTTGCTTACAAACTCTGACAACAAGAAAATGTGACCATACACTAATTTTGAACAATGGCCCAGAAAATAAAATTTTTAGATCAATCAACACAGCACAGAATTTTACTCGTAATTTTTTAAAGTTCTAATTGGATTTTATTGAACTGTTTTAAATCTTTTCTGCAAAAAAAACTTTTTAATAACTTCACCTGAACTATTTGAGAACATACATGCAGTCTTTGTCCAAAGCGTAAAACTTCAAAAATATTTTTCTAAAATTTAATAACATCAAAAAAATTGCCATTATGTTTGACAAAAGACATGTTTTTGTGATTACTGAAACACTGAATCATCACTTGCTACAAAAAATGTATAAACAACAGCTAAACAAATCTCATTATTGACTTTCGAACTTTGGAACGGTTGAGTTTAAACTTCAGCTTTTACGCCTTTCAAACCAATAATGTCTTGATTCTGCCGTAACTTAAGGTTAAACGAGTGGCTTTGAAAATTTTGTTCCAATACAATTTAACTGCATGAAAGAAAAGACACATTATTTCTTTACGATAGCTTCTTACTAAGTTCTCACACAAGTATTATATTGTATCAGAAGTTTTCCCGTTTAAAACATGCAAGCAGATACTGCTGTTGTCGGACCATAGATTGTTAACTAACATAAATAATAAATCCTGCCTATTTAATATTTTAGTTACATAGATAAACTGCGGTTTGTAATCATTATACTTTCATATTACAAACCAGATATTTTCAGCCTCTACTGGAAACACAACAGTATCCACTTTAAAATAGCCACGTAATTTAATGAATTAATAATTATAATTTATGAATAATAACAAAGCAACTTACAATTATTCTGATCATCTTGTCTGTACCATCAGTGGTATCACTTTGATGTTTCTCCCATATTACTCTGAATTCTGCAGAATGTGGTAATTGCTTCGTGACTCCATGTTAGCTGCAACTTCCAACTTCAGGTGTATCCTGGAACGCATCATCCTCAGCAGAGTCTTTAACAAAATCAACAAAAAAAGATTCATTTTCTGGAATAGTTAAGTGATTGCACATAATTACAATTCCTGATCAATTAGTCATTGAAGAATATAAGTCTTCAATCCAATTAGAAACTGATCAACAATTCAAGGGATAGTTATAACGTTAAAAATATACATCATCAGAAATTAACAATTTTTTCTGTTCCGGTTCAACGAAAGATTCCTGACTTTTAAAAATAGGACTTGATGGCAAAAAACACGAGTATAATGATATCCCAAGTTCCATTGTTAACATTCCGTTACGCAAAACTACGAATTTCCGTGATAAAAAAAGCATGCAACTCGCAGATTATTAAATTCAGATATTACTTACATCCAAAAGAATTTGTCTTATAATATAAATTTGTATTACAATCATATAATCGAAACTAAAATTCGGAAGAACTAACCCTTTTTCAAAGAAAATGTGAAGAACATCCTGAGTATAAAATAATCGTAATATTAATTTACAAACCTCTAAAATCATGTTGAATGAAATCTTGAAGATATTTACAATAAACCGATATTGATTTTAGATGCTTCTTTTGAATACCAAACCCGATGTTCTTGGATAAAAATTGATCAACGAACGAACACCATTCACCTTTGTCTGTCGATGCCATCTTGAGAAATGTCACCGCTGCGTTGACAACTGCTATTTCCGTTCCGGCCGCCATATTGATTGCGCTGTCTGCTACCATTTTTGAAATTGCGCCTGATTTATTAAGTCTTTCGAAAAAGATTCTGTAAAATAAAAAAGAAAAACAAATTGTTTGCCTACTTTGATTTTTCAAAACAAGATTTTAATAGACGACAATTGAAAGGATGTGGGTAATTAAGGCGGATTTTTGGGCTTCCTAGAAAAAAAAAATTTTTTTTCGCCTAAAACTTCATCTGATAAGAGGCTAGCCATTCAGCCATTTCCGGTTTTTCGATAAATCGGAAAAACAAATTGCGAAATGGTTCCTGATTGTTTTTTATTTACGTTCTTAATTTTCCCAAAAAAATTTTAATGGACCAAAATTTTCAGGAGAAGAGTATCGAAGAATCGGAATTACAAGTATGGCTAATCTCTTTTACGATCTCTAAAAATTATTATTTATAACCAGAGTTTCGTTTTTAACTACTTCGAAGCAAAAAATAAACAAGAAAAAGAAAATCAAATAGACTGGAAGTACGGAACCTATTCATTTCGAGGAAACAAAACACTTCCTCATTTCGTAATAATTACGTTCCTATGAGCAAAAACATTGAAATGTTAGTTTCTGGAAGCTGTTAGTTGCAGCAATATCATTGTTATAACGCGAAAAAAACATTAAAAGACAGTCTTTAAAAATTCGATGTCTTATTTCCTTCCCTCCTTTTTTTTTTAAAAGACTGCGTTAAATCCACGCTTGCGCTTTATTTTTCCCATCGATCGCTAAATATAACCCGACGCGTGCTCAAAATGCAGTTTGAAGGAAGGGTGAGACTCGACATTTGTATCTGGCTATAAACAATTACGTGAAACTTTTTAATCTTTCGAATTTAGAAATGAATCCCGAGCTTTCTCCTGTGACTCCTACCAAGGATTCCGGGATCGATTGTCATATTAAAGGTGAAATGAACGTTCCTGTTCTCGTGGACAGTCCTACGGGATATGTAATGACGATTGATAATACGAGCTATGTGACAGTTGAAGGAGCTCGTTATGCAGGAGATTTTAGGTAAGTAAAAAAAAAAAATTACCAAATCGTTTTAAGAAGGGGAATAATTTCGGTTTTTTCGTTTTTTTAGCACGTATCTCAGAGACAGGGAAAAATCAGATTTTAATAATCAGGATCCGTTGTACACCCTATCGCAAAGATTTGACCCTCCTGCCATTGCTTACGATTCTCAACAAAGATCAGTAAGTTAAATAAAAATAAATAATTTTTTTTAAAATATGGAACAAAATAAAAAGTATTTTTAACATTATTTTTAGGGGGCAGAGGAAGAACAATCCAATGTTAAACCGCAGAAATCTGATAATTCGGATTCTTCTGACTGCCTTGATCCAAGGAATTATCACCGTAAGTTAAATCATATTTAAGATGCTGAAATTTGGAAATTTGATATTTGATGAGCTAATCTAATACTTGAAACTGCACTTATCCAATTTAAATGGTAAAGCTAACCTTCCGCCCCTTCTTTTTCCTGAAATGATGAACAGTAGCATCATTTTAAAAAGAGACCCTATGTAAAAAGAGACTCGCTAATTTAAACTGACGCCATGTTATTCAATATGGCGGCTTACAATGCAAATGCAGTAAGTAGCTTGAGCAGAAGAAAAATCGCCATTTTCGAAATAATCTGAGTTTAATGCATCGATCTCTATTATTTACACTAGATTTCCAACTGACACGCAAAATGGCGATCCAAATTTGACGCCAATGCACTACCTTTATTCATTTTTTGCAAACAATTGAATAACGATAATATTTACTTTCCTTATTTTTGAGAAAAGGTGCAGTATTTCGCGATATTTGCAATATTTTGTGATGTCGTGACATCTAGTTGCAAATTTCTGAGCATTTATTTCTTCATTTTTAAACACAAATTTTATTTAAAATCGTTTTGCGAATTAATGAAAACTGGATCTTGAAGGTAGTGCACTGGAGTCAAACTGGGATCGCGATAGGTTTTTTTCATTTCATAATATAAATATAGGTGAGGAAAATCCGTAGTAAATCTACCGTAAATAATAGAGATCAATGGTTTAAAGATTTAAATCTGAGTTTAAAGACTTAAATTTCATATTGGTAATACTGAGAAATCTTCAAATTTTATTTCAATTTCCAATATGGCCATCCATTATGGATTCCAAAAAGCGAACCCATCAGATTTATCAGTGAATTCGCCAGTCTCTTTTTATATAGGGTCTCTAATTTGGAGAATTTTGAGGGGTTTCTTGCATTCATAAGACAAATATTAAAATTAAATATTTTGCCCGCCATAAGGTGAAGCATGCCTATCCGCACAAAGGCATTTGCCCGTTCCAAGAAAAATCTGAAATGACGTCATTATTAATGGGCAAGCTTTAGTATTAATAAAATGAATCAAAAGATTGAGTTTTCCACGGCCGTAGACAGACCCGGAAACTTCCCGTGCGGTTCGTGACCCACATAACTACGCACATTTTAGTTCTAAAACGGACCATTGATGGCGCTGCATGTCTAATCGTTTAAGTTGGGACTCCAACAGGGATTCTCGCGGCGGCCATATTTATTTGTTCGTTATTAACTTACTTTTACGGTTTTTTACCGGTTTCCGGTCAAGTTTTTTAATAAGATTATGCACCATTATTCCATTCGGTATTCTTTTTATTACATTTTCACGAAAAAAAAAAAAAAAACAAAAATTACAAGAGAAAGTCGCCGCCATCGTTGTTTACAAATCTCAACAACCAATCAAAAAGCGTCTCGCGTACAATTAGCACTTACGGTGGCAGAAAGGAAAGCTAATTTTCGCTTAGTTAAACGGGAAAAGACCCCCCATGTATAAGGGATAGGAGTTTCCAGACCTGTCGTTTGTTATGGGTAAACAACGTTTAGCGGACATCTTTAATTTGCATATTGAACCTTTTGGCTCTGACGTACAGAATTACAGCAGGAGGCCCAATGTCTAATGGGGTTATAAGCTAATAAAGCTTTATCATGTCTCAACATGTTACAGCTCCAAGGCGGACACGAATCCGAGGAGCTGGAAATTGGTGTTTCGACATGAAATCAGATTCTGAGAGTAATATGCTATTTTTTGAGCGTTTAAATTGCTGCTCACTCTGGAAAAAATTCCCCTCTTTTTCCCCCTCCCCCTCCCTTTTTCTTTCGCTAATGTTCGTCTCTTTTTTTTTTACAGCACTTCGCGTTTGCGTTTATTTAATGTCCAAAGTGGCCCTTCACATGGATCTCGAAGACGGAGCCAACTGCACCGCCCACGACATAGTTCAAGCAGTCCTACAAGAAGAAGAACTTGGCTTGCCAAGATCAGCCAGCAACGTATTCACGATGTGGATGTGCTCGGGCTTGGTAGAACTTCAATTAAAACCTTATCACAAACCGTTTGAACTAAGACAGAAATGGGGGGAAATCGTGCAAAGATTTAGCAACGCGTCTGAATCTCGAAAAAGGAGGGACGAACCAGCATTATCATTCCAGAGAAATGTTTTTTTTTGCAGAAAAGAAGAAGAAAAAATCAAGTAAATCCGATATACCGTATATGAAACGCCCTCATCACTTTAATTGATTTCCTTTTTTTTTCTTTTTCTTACTTTTCAGGGATCCTAAAATTTTAGATTTGTTATACGAAGAAGCTCGTTATAATATTTTAGAAGGGAGGTACCCCTGCGAGACGATCCATTACATTTCCTTAGGAGGAATTCAAGCTAGGATTGAATTAGGACCTTACAACCCCCAAGTTCACACGATACAATTTTTTAGAGAAAATCAATCCAGATTTCTTCCTACTCACCTACGGAGAACTGCATGGTCTTGGCTCAGGATCAGCGGGAAAAATTCACCGGAAGTGAGGCTGCTGGAACAGTACAAAAGGATCCCTCCTAGCACTCCAACTAGAAAGCTCATTCATAAGTATTTGGAATTTTGTTGGGCTCTGCCTTATTACGGGTTAGTAGATTTCTAAGATGCATTCATTTTCTGCTATTATTTTCTGAAAAAGAAAAAAAAAAAAAAAAAAAAAAAAAAGGTTTTATAGTAATAAATCACTAGGGAGTAAAAATAGACCCGACTTCACTCCCGGGGAGGGGGGGTCGAAAATGCTTTTCAAAAAAATGATGATGTAGTATGTGAATGGCTCCAAGTAATAACAATTTCCAGTCAACAAAAAAATAATAAAAAATATTTTTAAAATGTTTTTCAATATTTTAAAAATATTATGTAAATATTTATTAAAACAAAAAACAATAAAAATATTTTTAAAATGTTAACAAATATTTTAAAAATATTTGTATCGTTTTTGTTTCAATAAATATATTTGAAGACATCAGTGGAAAAAGGAGACCGTTCAGGTTCCAACGAAAAACTGTAGTCAATAAATGAAAATCGAAAGAGGATCTAACATTTTCCTACTGCTTGTTTACAAACAGTACATAGAAAATTCTATCGGAATCAAAATGGCTTCCAAAAAAAACAATAGAAAATAACCTGTTGTCTGAATTTTTTTTCGAGAGGTCCAACGGTCTCGTTTTTCCACTGATGTCTTCATTTACATAATGTTTTTAAATTTAAATATTGAAAAATATTTAAAAAGTATTTTGTAGATATAAAGACTTCTTTGCTGACTGGGTTAATTTTCTCAGGAACGATTCTCTATCAGAAGGATTAATCGGTCACTTAAATGAGTACCGCATATGCGAAATTTTTCCGCTAGGTTCGCTAGATGTCCTTAACTGCGACCAATAAAAGCTGATATTTCCTGATACTTTTTGATTTTGACTGGATACCGTTAAGGACAATCAGCGCTCCTTGCGGAAACGTTTTGCAGCTGCGGTCCATATTAATTATACCGCCGGAAGTAGTTTTATTTATTGAACTGAGGGTGTTAGTTACTTTTAAGAGCCAAAGTATTTGTGAAAAAATTTTTTAACTGTTTTGGATGAAAAATTTCTCAGAAAATTTTTTTTTGTTTCCGGAGGAAAAAAATTAATTTTATTTTATTTAAAAAAAAAAAAATATTATCTCGCCCAAAGATATTTCCACCGAGAATTTTTTATCAGATTTCTGTTCTAAAATTAGGGAGGGATTAATTTAATGAGAAGACGTTTTAGGCAAGTCATTAACCCATAAATTATACCAAAAAATTCAAAAATAAAACTTTTGGTCAAAAACGGATTGAAATCGAAATAAGGATTTGCAAATCCGAATATTCCGAATATTCCACGACCGCTGCATGACTTCAGCTATTTCAATTTTGACCGAACGATTTTTTTTTTTTTTTTTTTTGTTTTTCAAAATTGGCCTCCGATAAATAAAAACTGTTAAGGCCATTTAGTGCGCCTGGTGAAATAATTTTTCGTTGAAATTCTCATTCACAAAAGCCGTGCAAGGCTAGAACAAAAATCTGAGATATTTCTGGTAAAAGTTTTTCTTTTGCTGATTAAACTTTAAAAGTTTGTTTAAGGAAAAAACTAGTTATTCATCCAAAAAAGGGCTGCTACAGCACAACAGCGGTTTTAAAGTTTCGGTTAAAGACTTACTTTAAAAATTAAAAATTATTTTTAAAAAAAAATCGAATAAAAACTAAATCTAGAACAAACCAAAGAAGAAAGCAGGCTAGTTTTGACTTTTAAAACCTTCCCGACAATTGTTTCTAATCCGTTTTTCCTAAAAATATAAATTCCTAATCCATTTCTCCTAAAAATTTTGTTTACTAAAATTTTTTTCCTAATTTTCAATTTTTCTAAAATTTTTGATTCCTAAAATAAAATTTCCAAAAATGAATATTTTTCCTAACTTTTTAAATCCCTAAAAATTCCCTAAAAATTTTACGAAATTTAATTTTAGGGATTTTAAGAAATTTTATTTTAGGAATCAAAAATTTTTAGGAAAATTACAAATTTAAAAAAAAAAAAGATAAAAAAACAACTTTAGGAGCCAAAGTTTTTAGAAAAAATGGATTAGGAATTCATTTTTTTTTAAGCAAAAATGACTTAGGAAAAATGGTAGAGAATCTTTAAGAACGAATACTAAAACCATTTTTCAAAAAATGATTAACTCGTCAAATTTGGGAAATCAACTTTACTGCAGTTTTCTTCCCAAATTTTAAGAGGTGAAACAATCTTTTATAAAAATTAAAAGAGTTGTAAAAATTTTTTTTTTAATTTTCTTTTTTGGTATTTTTAGCGGCGCATTCTTCCAAGGCCAAATAGAACAACCAGTTCGAGGTCTCACATCTTTAATAACCCATCAGGATATGCCTGTGTTAGTCGCAATTAATTCTCAAGGGATTTACGTTATAGATCAAATACAATGCGTAAGGAAAAATTAAAATATTTTCTTCTTAAGATTTTCTTAATAAAAAGATCCGTATCCCGCTCAAAAATAAAAATGAAATATTTTCTTTAAATTTCTAAAATTAAAATAAAAATCGTCATTTTTTCAGACGCTCCTGTTGGGGCTCAAATACGAGGACATGTCTTGGGATTACGCAAAACCGTCACAAGAAGATAATCCGGACTGTCTGCCTTGTTTATTTATTCAATTCATGGTTTTGGAAAACGGAACGAGAGTCTCCAAAATATTACAAGTTTTCTCAAAGCAGGTACGATTTAAGCTCGAGGGCAGAGTTTAAGGGTCATGAGTATCATTATTTTTTGTGTAAAAAAAAGTAAATTTACAAATGAACTGTTGGCTGGCTTCGGATCGATCGATAAATGTTAAATATTCCCTTCTCATTTTAAATAATTTTTTATCCAATCCGAAACCGGCCGCCATTTTACCAGAATAGTAGTCGATATCCCCCTAGCGGATTTAGTTTGCGGTAAAAATCCTCATCTTTAAAAAATATTTTTTAGCTAAGAAAAATGATTTTTTAGACAAACTGATTCATTCACTCTGTGCAGATGGCGGTACTGCTTTCATATAAAATCACTAGCGCCATCTTTTAGGGAATTAATGAACTAAAATAAGTCATATATGCTTGACCCCACCTTTCTGCCTAATTGTAGAGAGCATAAATAATTAGAGAATATTCTAACATAGGCGTCGACGCCATTTTTTCTGGTAAAACATGTATAAGAGGCTATTTTGGTAAAAAATAGTGTAATTAAAATTCCATACAATTTTTCCAAAAAAAAATAAATAAATAAATAAATAAATAAGTAAATTCCCAATCCATTTTTTCTAAAAATTTTGGTTCTAAAAATTTTTTTCCTAACTATTTTTTTTTTTTCTAATTTTTAATTTTCTTAAAATTTTTTGATTCCTAAAATAAAATTTATTTCCTAAAATAAAATTTCCTATTTATTGATTTATTTATTTATTTATTTATTTATTTATATTCGGATGCATACAGCTAGATCTAAGCCTTTTATAGCAGTCCCTGTCTAATTAAAAAGATAATAAATAGAAAAGAAAACATAAAATATAAAACATAACATAAAAAATTAAATTTAAAAAAAAAAAAAAAAAAAAAAAAAAAAAAAAAAGTATTCCTAAAAGATTTCCTAAAATCCCTTTAGGGATTTAAAAAATTAGGAAAAATATTCATTTTAGGAAATTTTATTTTTAAGGAACCAAAAAAATTTTGGGAAAATTGAAAATTAGGAAAAAAATGGTGAGGGAAAAAATTTAAGGAACCAAAATTTTTAGAAAAAATTGATTAGAAATTTATTTTCTTAGGAAAAACGGATTAGGGAAAATAATCGGGCACGTGTTATCAAGGCCCTTTTCATCAGACCTTATTTTCAAAGAATTCTTGATCATTCTCTACTTATTTAGACTCTCCATATTTGATCGTAATTGAAGCGACCCTAACGACGACATTAATAATTTCAAAATTATCCCAAAAACCGTTATTTTTTTTCAGGCTGTGATGATGGATGCTTTGATTTCCGTTTTCGTGGAAGAAAGCAAACGGAAAATAAACACAGAAGAGGTAGATAATACACGATCTACCTACGACACTTCCACCGACAGTGATGACACCCACATGCCTTTGACGAATCGACGGGAATTAATAATGTCTTGCCTTTCTAATAAACTTAGTAAATTAACGTTGGCTACTTTCGACGACGATGGTAGGTAAAACCATACAAATAAATTAAACTTATTTTTACAAAAAAAAAAAAAAAAAAAAAAAAAAAAAAAAATTGAAACCGATGTACAAACGCCTCAGAAAATTAAATAATTAACTATTTTTAAACAATATGTATTTTTGAACGCCCAGGTCACTGCATCGGAAAAATGGGATCCTGGTCTTTTAGTTACTGACTAGACCGTCCGCGGTTCGTTTTTCCGGATAGGTCTTCGTAATAAAAAATAAGACTGATATTTAAAAAAAAAAAAACGTGTTCAGAACCTTGGAAGAACGGCGACGTGAAAAAAAAAGTGACATTTAAATAAATAATTTTATAAAAAAAATGAATTACCTAAAAATTGTTAAACCAAAAGTATTAAAAAAAAAGTTGTTTTTAATGCGGTGTTCTTTGTGACCTTTGCTTTTTCATCGGAGGTTTATGAAAAGCCACGCCTAATCTCGGATCGGCCTTCAAATACGCTTCCATCGCCAGGTACCTCTGGGGAGCCAAATCCCGGTGCCGATTCAAGCGGACTTCAAGCGTGTGAAGCAAAAAAGTGCGCTTTTTACAAAAATCGAAATATTCCTCTTCCTCCTCCTTGGACAGCGTCCCTTGGTTCCTTTCGTACCAAATGTTTTTATCTTGAAGCTCTTGACTCGCGAGCTCGAACTGGAATTGAATGTCATTGGCCCGATTGACGAGCAAAGTTTTCCAATCTTGAAGGCAGTCGGTGACCATTTGCTCGGCCACTTTTTGCGACAGGGGTTTGTCCCCTTTGTTACCAATGCGGGCGTAGTAAGGGGCCAGGAAGTCGCAGGAAAGGTCGAGGTCGCGTTCCTTGCTTTCCTGACTTTTCCGTTCCTAAAAAAGAAAAAAACAAAAAAAAAAAAAATTAAAAATAATTATTTTTAAACGATAAAAAAATTGTTGATTTTACCCTTTCTTTGTAGCCTTCTTTGGCTTCCTTGTTTCTTTCTTCGTCGAATTCTGATATTAACAGACGAGGAGCTGCTAGTTCTTGGGCTCTGAGTCGAAGAAGACAAAGCAACTGAAAAAAAAAAAATTGAATGAAGTTATTGTAAAAACATGGCATTTTTTTATGTCTTTTTGTATTTTATAGAATTTTTTTAAAAAGGCTTGTATTTAAAACGGCAGTATTTTTTTTTTATTGTTTTTGGCAGAATTTCATGGGCATTAATTTTAAAATTTTTAAGCAGAATTCAAATTAAATGGCAGTAAAAAAATCAAGTTTTATCAAGTAAATTAAAGCATTCTGGGCGGTATAATTACCTGGCAGTATGCAACAGTTATTAAATAAAAATAAAAAAATTATCAAGAAAAAGAAATCAATGTATTCAGGTCTTTGTTCATCGGAAAATTTACACTACCCTCTACATCATGCCCTGAATTCCTTTTTCAATTTTTAAAAAAATGTTTAAAAGGGGTCGTCCGTATATTACGTAACGCCTGGAGGGGGGGTGGGGGTGGGGGTCGAAGGAGGTGTTACGCATTGTTACGAGGGGGTGGAGAGCTGGGCCATGCGTTACGTAATTTTAAAATTAAAATTATTTCAATTTTATTTCACTTTTTAAAAAAAATTTTCCCGGTTATTCTTCAAAATAAAAAAATAAAAAATTTTTTTACCTCGTAAAATCTGATTAAAATATATCTAGAAACTGAAAAATTTTTTTGACCTCTAAACGCGAAATATAAATATTTTTCAAAGGGAGGGGGGAGGCTTAGAACCCGTGTTACGTAATAACGAAGGGGGGGTTACAGGTTGCGTTACGGGTGTGTTACAATGGGGGGGGGGGGGTAAAAAGTGGCCTATTTTGCGTTACGTAATACATGGACGACCCCTAAAGATCGCTCAAGATTTTTAGGCGGTAAAATAATTTTTGGAAACTTTCCTTTTTTTCTCCGTTATTTTTAAAGATAAATTTGCAAAAATTTGGTCACACCCTCCTTTTTAAATAACTTTTAAGGCAAAGTGAGAGTTTTATGCTAAAAAGAATTCATTCGGCCATTTTCATTTATTTTAAGCCCGAAATGAACAATATTATATTCTCTCGTGGGCGGGTCTAGGGGGGACTAGCCCCCCCCCCCCCCCCCAGAAAAGTTTTTTCCCTATTTTTAGCCCCCCCTCCCCAAAAAAAATATAGATCCGCCCATTTAAAGTCTCTCTTCCCAGTGTAAATAAAATTTTTAAAAAAATACTGAAAGACTACTCTTTGATATTTAAATTAAAGAGTGAATTCAGTTCTTTGCCTCCACAAAATCTTCTTCGTGTTTCCTTGTATTGGCTATAGAATTCTATTTAGAACTTATATTTAGCCTATGGAAGACGCATTGAAAGATAGAAAAATGGCATCATTGTTTCACAAGAAGCGAAATGTACAATATTTTTGCATAATCTTGTCTTTTTTTGAACTTCCGACTAAAATACAGTTTGCTACAAAATTGCAAGTGATTGGGAACACCCATAAGCTAAACTAGGCCCTTACTTGAGCGTTCCCAATCACTGAAAATTACTTGCACGCAAAGTCTTCCATTACTCAATTAATTTTTATAATAAAACCTTTACACTGCCGAATTTTATCCTTACTGCCAATTTTCTTTCTTAACTGCTAATTTTTATTATTATACTGACACATGCAATAAAATACTGGCACAGGAAATTTTATACTGCCAAAATTCTACCGCCCCCCCGGAATACTGCCCATTCAAATAAAGTGCTGCGAAAATATACAAATAAATGATGTCAATTTAAAAATTAGTCATTTAAAAACGAGGGAGGGGAAGAAAAAAAGCTGCAATAATGTCTCCAATAATGGGGGGAATAATGTGCTCAACGTCATGAAAAGCCCAATTTTATTGATTTATTCGTTTTTCTAATTTTAAATTCAAGATTATTTCGATAACCCCTGTCCTTTTTAAGTGGCTTATTGAACACCTAATCGCCCCTTTCCCCTAAAAAAATTTGTAATTTTCGAAATTAATAAAAACGAGTAAATTAAATCGTAGATTTTCTAAAAAAAAAAATTAACTACAGCATGCAATAGGGTGGGCCGAAAAAAGCGAATTTTTGAATTTGAAAACGCCTGATATGGGAATCGATGCCTTTTTATAATACTTTTAACCCCAATTTTTTTCAGATTTTTTGAAGGTCATCTTGAGGTCGCGCAATGACCTTGAAGTTTTTGAAAAGCCCATATAAGGGCAAAAAATAAGAATTTTTTTTTTGCTAAAAAAAAGTATCGCTCCCTATCGGAAATTTTGTGTAGATTACGAATATGAAGTCCAAAATTCATTTTTGTGTACAGTTTTTAAGGTAAAAGAAAAAGCAGCCTAAAGCATTTTTAGTGTATAAAAAATAGGTGTAAAGCTCAAAAACCGAACTCTTAAAATGATTTTGGACTTCATATTCGTAATCTACGCAAAATTTCCGATAGGAAGCGATACTTTTTTCAGCAAAAAAAAATTCTTATTTTTTGCCCTTAAATGGGCTTTTCAAAAACTTCAAGGTCATTGCGCGACCTCAAGATGACCTTCAAAAAATCTGAAAAAAATTGGGGTTAAAAGTATTATAAAAAGGCATCGATTCCCATATCAGGCGTTTTCAAATTCAAAAATTCGCTTTTTTCGGCCCACCCTAGCATGCAATTTGTCTTTACGTTTTTCAAATCGACTTTTGCATGATGACTTCGATAATTTAAAGGAATGAGTGGGGTCAAAAAAAAATATAAATATGCTTTCGCGATTATCTAAAAGCTTATTGATTACTCCAGTGTTAAAAATTTCGCAAGTAAAAATTAAGGGGGGAAAAAAATGAGTAAATAAAATCCGCAAAATTCGAACTGCTCCTTTTTAGTGTAACCGATAAATCGAAAAAAGATACCGACCTATCGATATCGATATCGGTGTTTTAAAACATGTTTTAAAACACGTTCAAAATGTTTTAAATCCGTTTCTATTTTTATTCAAATTTTTAAAATGGTGTTTTTTATTCAAATGTTATAAAACGTTTTAAAACACCGTGTGATAAATCGAAAAAAGATATCGACCTATCGATAAATCGAAAAAAAGATATCGACCTATCGATTTATCGATTGAAAAGATATCGACCTCTTGATATATCGACAGGGTTGCTGTTTAAAACATTTTTTAATAAAAAACAGTTTAAAACGTTTTATATTATTTTCCCATGTTTTAAAACGTCTTTTATTCGGCCTGGTTTTAAAACGTTTTAAAACATGTTTTAAAACACGTTCAAAATGTTTTAAATTCGTTTCTATTTTTATTCAAATTTTTAAAATGGTGTTTTTTATTCAAATGTTATAAAACGTTTTAAAACACCGTGTTTTAAACCAATTTGTTTTAAAACAATCATTCCTGTATATCGATTGATAAGTTATCGATAAGTGAATTATCGATAAATTGAACCCAATATTTCAAAAAAGCAAAAAAAAAATATTCTTGCCCCAAAAAGATTATGAAAAGATTGTTAATACTGCTTTTTTCCTACATATTTTAAAAATTTAGTCTCCGAAATTCCCGGTTTAGTTTTAGTTTTAGTAATTAGTTTTCCGAAAATATCGTGCAAATTATCGATTAAGAAGTGTCGATAAAACCTTAAATATCGAAAAAATATCGATAATTTTACTGTCGATTTATCAATATATCGAAGTTATCGATAAAATATCGGCAACACTAACTCTTTTTTGCGAAATATGCAACTCAATAATATCCAAGCTCGAATCTATCATTAATACAATCCATAAACCAGCCTTTCCATTCCCTCACCTCATTTTCCCTGTCCCTAACTTTCTTGACAGCCGCTTCTTCATCGTTAAAATATTTAGCTTCCAATCTATATAAATAAAGCGGTTTCGGTTCAGGCACGTTAGGTCCCGTCAAATAACCGGACGTTAACGAAGGATCGAAAACCAAACGGTCTCCCATTTCCGTCGCGGCCGGTTTCCTAAATTCCCTGTGAGTTTGAGTGATATGCTCTTCCTCGTAATGGAATTTCAAATACACTTTCCTTTCCGGGAAAAAATATTCCGCCATGGCAACGTCCAAATCGGCTCTTTTATTGTGATCCCTGTGGTATTTTTCCGTTATTTTGACGATGTCCCGAAACGGAGCCTCGTCGTTGATCCTTTCCGCGAAAATGACGTGGCGGTAGTATAGAAAATCCGTTCTTTTTTCGAAATACTCCTTCATGAAAAGGGGGTCCATAACGAGCCGGGATAAACCGTCCAGCCTTGCTTCGTGATACAATTCCAGCGTAAACTTCACTTCTATCCCGCTATCCATTGAATAATAGTGATGCTCTGAAAAATTCAAGGGCCATGCGGGTATAAAACCTCATTAAATATTTGACAAGTTTTTTTTTTCGGAAAGAAAAAGGGCGGACGCAATCAGAATTGGAACGCGGCAAAATGATTCATGGTCCTGAGACTTCCTATTTTTTTTTTTTTTTTTTCTTCACCTTTTAAAGCGTCCTCGCGACCTCTCCGAAATCTTTCGTGCACCACATGATCTTCTATCGATTTTCGGCTGTAATATAAAAGATCGCTTCTGTATTCGTATCTTTCCCGAATGTCCTTTGGGTCTTCGCATTCGTAATCGTTGTAACGTGTCACTCGTTCCAATAATCCGTCCGTGTGGATGTAAGGGGCATACTGCTCGGAAATACTTTTACGATAATGTGTGACTTTCCTCGAGCCCGGATATCGTTTTTCGTATTCTGAAAATAAAATTAGAAGTTAGTTAAAAGTCAAAGAGTCTTAAAGGGCATCTGGATTTATTCAATATTATATATACGACGTGGAGGGGAAGGGGGTCAAAAAAGTCAATTGTGAGCTAATACTTGAGCAGAACCTCTCTAAGCGCTGCAGGTTAACAATTAAATTTTAAAAAAAATTTAAACCTTTAAAAATTTTTTAAATTTTTCAAAAATAATTTAAGCCGCGTTACGAGTGACGCGTTGCGCGGACAAACAATGTTTAAAAATTATCTGAGTAATAAATAAATTTAAAAAAATTTAAACCATTTTTCAAAAATAATTTAAGCCGCGTTACGAGTGACGCGTTGCGCGGACAAACAATGTTTAAAAATTATCTGCGTAATAAATAAATTTTATAAAATTTTAACCTTTAAAAATTTTTTAGCCGCGTAACGCTTTACGCGGTTATGACAAAGCATTTTCGGCTATTTCGGCTTTGAGAAAGCTCTATGCAAGTCGGAAATTTAAATTTTTTACATCACAATAAAGCCTTTTTTTGGTGAGCAACAAAATCAGAAATACTTTTTGAAAAAATGAAACACCCTCAGTGAATATTGAGGCGGAATTCCCATCGTAGATATTCAGACCGTTCAGGTTTTCAAAGACTTTCTACATACTATCGAAGCTTTGGAAGAAAGAAATGATGAGAATTTCCGAGTCTTAAATTCGGACCTTCTAGGAATTTTAAATGTCTCGACAAAATCACCCGAAAATTTTCGTAGCTTCGAGTGAATTCAGTTTTATTATCTTTTAGTTGTAATTTACAGTGGAGCCAACCTTGCTATACATGTTTAAAGTTTCAAAAAAAAAAATAAATAAATAAATAAATAACCTAGGATGCCAAATTGTTCAATGTAGAGGATCTGTCCGGGATTTCCCGGTATCCCGAAAAAATTTTCAATCCCGATTCCCGGGTTAAAATTTTTTGAAATTCGTCCCGTCGTTTTTTAATTTACGGGAATCCCTGAGAATTTTAATTTCCCGAACGCCGGGAAACTATTTTTTCGCAAAAACGGGAAATCGGGAAACGGGATTTCCCGAGATTCCGAAAAAATTTTGAATCCCGATTCCCGGGTTAAAAGTTTTCGAGATTCGTCCCGTCTTTTTTAATTTCCGGGAATCATAGAGAATTTTAATATCTGGAACGCCGAGATACAATTTTTTCTCAAAAACGGGAAATCGGTAAACGAGATTTCCCGGAATCCCAAGAAAATTTTTAATCCCGATTCCCGGGTTTCAAATTAATCGGCATTTTTCCCGTTGTTTTTTAATTTCCGGAAAAATTCCCCCGAATCCCGGATTTACAAATTTTTCGATAAATCAGAATCTCTAGTCCAAATTTTTGGGCATTACATAATTTTTATTCCTTTTCTTTCTTTAAATTTTGAAACAGGATGATGGTGCTCAATTATTTTAAATTAAAACATTAAATATACTTTTGCATCTTTAAAATTTTTTTTTTTGAAATTAATAAAAACTTAAACTTGAACTCTCCAAATTGTTATAAAGAATCGCATAATAGGCTATCTTTAGGAGATCTCTTGCTTTTTAGGCCGAAGATGAAAAAAAAAAAAAAAAAAAAAAAAAACTCATGCCTAAGACAGAACAGTTAACGGCTACCTGACAGTATCTTTCCCAACATTCTTCTGGTTTTTACTTTCAAAATTAAGGAAAGTCTAATATAAATTATGCATCCCTTTTTCCGACTCGAATAAATCAGCGATTTTACATAAACCCCTTTGTTTATTTATTTTGATTTGTTCCGCCTTTCTAGGAACTAATATCAAATTCCGACCAAAAGCCTTTCGGTTTCTGACTCGGATATACCTTTTAAGTATTCCTTATCCTCGGGGGGTCAAGAAAAACTTTCTTTTCCAGAAATTCATCTTGGCAGATAGTTTAAAGAATTTCGATTTTTTTTTTCGTTAAATGAAAATTCCTTAAAATATTTTTTAAAAAATCTTTTTTTTTCGCGGCCCAAATCGGCATCAGAAATTAAATGTGTGACCTTGAAACCGGAGAGGGGACCCCATTCATTTTATATTTACCAGAATGAGGCAATTTCAATTTATTAACCCAGCTCGCTGGCATGTCCAAATGTTTCTCCGCCAAAATTTTTTCCTTTTCGATTTCCTCCGGTTCGGCGTCCGCCGTTTCCGGTGAGAGAACTCTCGTCGTGAAAGGTTCCCCAATCAATAAATGTTCCCAGGCATTGGCGTCGTTTAAATCGAATGCGATATCCCGACAATTGATCGTTTTCTTTTCGAACTGAACGTTGACCCAGTAATTTTGATGATTCCAAATGCTTTCGATCCCGTGATATTCCGGATCCGACACGTTTTTCTCAATTCCCGTCACGCTTTCTATAAAAATCGGCTCCGTCACGTCTTTCGAAGGTAAAATCACCACCCAGGAATGCAACCTCCAAGCTGGAAAAAAAAAAAAAATTAATTAAAACAAAATCAGATTATACTTTTTTTTTTTTTTAAAGGTGAATTTTCAACCGGTTTCCACCCTTGTTCGGAAAAGGTCCGAGCCGGAGTGGAAAACAGCCACAAGGCAAACGGCCATTTCCTTTCCGTGAGAGAAGCTTTTTCTCTCGAGATAAAACCTTCTCCTCGGAAAACAATTATCGATCCGGTATCAAAGAAAATTTTCTGAGAATAAGGAGAATTCCTTGAAAGCTTCAATTTTTGATAAACCCAAGGACGAGTGGGAACGGATAACTTTCCTCCTTTTGTTTGATATTGAGCTTATTAATACGGTCCACGAGGAGGAGAAGGAGGGAAAAGAAAGGGGGAGGGGGGTATTTCTAACGCAAACATTATTTTCCATATGCATGGATTTTGTTTGCATAATGCCGGCCCCAAAAGGTTTTTCGGGGATTAAGAAAAAAAAAGTGACCGTCAGAGGAGTTTTCCTTGATTGATGGATTTCGACGTGCTCACTTTACGCTTTCTAACTAATTCGTTGGTTTTAGCCTTTTCTCTCTTTTCTCTTTTTTTTTTTCCTTTTTTTCCTTTTTTTCTCCGACTCCAGAAATTCATTTTCCGGGAAGTCGGATGAAAAAAAGGGGAAGGAGAAAAAAAAAAGAAAATCTATTTTCCCTCTATATTTTTCCAGATTTATCAATAAAAAAAAAGTAAAAAAGAAAAAAAATATTATTATTTACTCCACAAATCGTCTGGCCACGGTTTTTCGAATTCTTTGATCGCTGCCAATTCAGCTAATTCCTGAGCTCTTTGCGCGTCTTTTTCTTTTTGGATTTCTCTGGCTTCCATCTCTAATAAAAATTGACTTCTTAGATCTTTCGGCGGTCGTAAAAAATATTTTTTGTCTTCTTCCACTTCCAAAATTTCTTCAGCCTACAAAAAGAAGAAAAAAAATTCAATTGACAAAATTTCGCAGTATGGCCAGATTTCGGGACTTTTCGTCACGATTAATATTTGTCACAGAAATTTTGCCACAATTAATATTTGTCACAATGTAGTTTTCGTCATAATTAACATTTGTCACAGCGTAGTTTTTGTTACAATTAACATTTGTCACATAAATTTCGTCATAATTAATCCTTGTCACAAAAATTTCGTCACAATTAATATTTGTTAGTGTAGTTTTTGTCACAAAATAAAATTCGTTGCAAGTGTATTTTGCACTAGAAATTTTGTCGCAGTGTAGTTTTTTCACAAAATAAAATTCGTCACAAGTGTATTTTGTGCTAGAAATTTTGTCAGAATTAAGATTTGCCACAATGTTTTTCTCGTCACAAGTGTAAAAGTTTTTGCCATTGTTATTGTTTTTTTTTATTTTTATAATGCAAATAATTTATTTACAATGTATAAATATTGTATTAATAACAGTTAATTTTAAAAAATAATAAGACACAAAATTAAAAAAAAAAAAAAAATTAAAAACTACAATTTTTTGCTTCTAATTTCGAAAACATTTGAAGATCAGTAAAAATAAAATTAAAAAAAAAAAAAACTTATTTATTTACTGAAAAAAACTCGACAAATGCCATTCAGGTAGTATTTGAATTTTTGTGACGATGTCTTCATGACGAAGAAATTTGGTAGCAAATAATTGTGACAAAAATAATTAGTTAACAAAATGTCTTTATGACGAAAATAATTAAGTGACATAATGTCTTTGTGACAAGAATCTGTTTGTGACGAAAATAATTGAGGGACGAAATGTCTTTGTGATAAAAATAATTAGTTAACAAAATATCTTTATGACGAAAATAATTAGGTGATATAATGTCTTTGTGACACAAATTTGTTTGTGACGAAAATAATTCGGTTAACAAAATGTCTTTGTGACAAAAATAATTAGGTGATATCTGTTTGTGACAAAAATAATTGGTTAACAAAATGTCTTTGTGACGAAAAAAATTAAATGACAAAATGTTTTTGTGACGAAAATAATTGGGTGACAAAAGTGACAAAAAGCCCACGTGACAAAATAACAGTGGCGGATCGTCCGGTTAGGGTGTGGCCGGATTCTCCAAGGCACTACCCAACGAAAAAACTGACGAGATGGTGAAGCACCAGATTTTCGTCATCGGGTGAGATCATTTTCCGAGACAATATGTGAAAATGTCCAAATGTCCCATGTTTAAAATTTGTTAAAACTGAACTAAGTGTAGCTAACTGAAGCTATTTTTTTTTATTTATTTAATTTATATATATATATATATATATATATATATATAGGCCTAAACAAACTCTTATCAGATTTTTTTCTAACAAAGTTTTATTCCTTCCCATTTTTTTTTCTTTCTTAACTTTTATTTCCTTCTCCCTTTGATATTTTATACCCCTTAAGGCTAACAAGACAAAAAAAAACCTCATAGCTAATTTCTGATTCCCATTTCCAAATTCTAAGCGCCTGAATTACTTCCAGACGTGAACTTAATTCAATATTATCATTCCATTTACTCTAAAATAGCCGAAATTCTCGAGTAATTTCCCTCCGAGTAATTTCCCGTGATGAGAGGTCACCGGGTATTTTTATAATTGTTTCTTATGCTTAAAATAGTATATTTATCTCGCCCCTCGTCAGGACACCATTCAAATATTAATTAAACACTAAGGTGGTTCAAAGAAATAGTATATTTTTAACCTAGGGAGGAAAATTTATTTGCCTTCCTAGGTTAAACAGATATTTTTCTTTACGAATCTATAGAAAAACTAGAGAAATGATTTGATAAATTTTAAACAAAGTCTTCTATAACGGGATTAACATTGTTTTGCCCTGAAAGGGGAAAGACACACTTTCCGGAATGGTTTACGAAGCGATAAGTGGTTCTTTCCTACTATGAGTAATGAAAAGAAAATTTTCATTTTGATATGTCGAAGTGCGGAAAAGTTCTGCACAAGTGTCGGCATTAGCTCTGAATTTTTTTCATATTTTTTGATTTATGTCTTTCGTTTTTCATTACGAATCAATGCTTATGTAGCTCATATATCGGCTTTTTGAAAATTTTCGGGCCCCTGGGGCACCCCTTAATGGTGACCGATCGACCTCAAATTTTCGTGGGGTAATCTTACAGGCATAACAAAATCAGGGGGGTTCATCACCAAAATTCAAAATTCTCCCCCCCCCCCCTTGTTCCAAAAAACCACCATACTGAGCATGCACTACACTCAATCGGTATCGTGAATTTCCCTTTTTTACGATAAAACTTTCCAAATTTAACTTCTACATATTTTCGGATTCCGGTTGACATTAATTACAGAAATGCCCCGCAAATTTAAAAAAAAAAAAAATATGGTCAACGCCACTGCGAAAATCTTTTACGTGTGAAAATTTTCTTTCGCAAGAAGAGGTTTTGTTTCATTCTCGTCGCTTTTAATACGAAACTGTTTTTAGTCACTTACCCGACCAATTAATCGCCGCCTTTGATTTCAAAGCTCTGTTTTCGGTCGGATCAAACGAAAGCGGGTTCTTTCCACAATGTAACAAATGACCGGAAGTTAATTATCTCGAAAAACGAAGAAAAATATTTTCTCGAATCAGCTCCCCCGTAAAGGCCGGATCGATTCCGATCGGAAAATTTTCGTTTCGGAATTCCGTTTTCAATCCCCGACCGCCCTCCTTTTTTTTATTCTCTCCCAGAACGAACGAAGTTCACTCGCGTAATTTTATAGCATAATCCGAGTTTGTAAGGCGTACGTTTAGTTGCCTTACGACCGCGACTAAGGGATTTTTATGAGCGCGAGCGATCCTCGCTGTTTAAGCCCCTTAAAATATTTAAAAAAAAAAAAAAAAAATAATAATATTTATTTAATTGTTTTTTTAATAATATACCTTTTTCTCGTCCGTTAAAAACGGGCATTCCGTTCTGGATTGATCATTGGAACAAATCTCCCGAGTTGCATAACCGGAAACGACATAAGCATCGTAAGCAGCTGCTATAAGAAAGGAGGCGAGGAGAGTTGAATACTCGAAGCAGTGTCCACACTGGCGATTTAAAACTTCATGGGGGGAATTAATTCGATTGGGCTGAAAAGAAAAAAAAATCGCATTAAAAAAAATTTTTTTTATTTTTTTCCTTCATTATTTTTTAAAGGGAGCGGTTAAAAAGGCTCGTCCCCGTCTTGCAAAAATCAATGAAAATAATTTTTTCCCATTCAAAAGGAAAAAAATTTAAATTTAAAAAAAAAAAATAAGAGAAAGGAATAAACGGGGGAAAACCGTCGGAATGTTCCGAATGACAGGGTTCTTATGTTTAGTAAAATCAAAATGGACGGAAGTGCCCCGCGTGATAGCCTACGTCAGAATGGAGTGGTCAACATCCCCAAGCCACTCCTTCATCCCCCTCGTCCCATCCGCCAACTCCAGGATAATCTTGTACAGCTAAGGCAGCCTCAGGAGTAAGGACCGTGTTCCGAATTTTATCGATAAAATTTTATTCCACGCTTGTTAGAAAACCTTTTTCCCCCTTTGTTGAAATATTAAAAAAAAGGACGAAAAGAAAAGGGAGCATTCCTTTTTGAATATTTTTTTTACAAAAATCCCCTATTTTTTAAAATATTCATTCAAATCAATTATTTTTCAATTCAATCCAGTTTAATTTTTAATTCCGACAATTACTTTATTTAAAAATTATGATTATTCTAAAAAGAAAACAAAAAAACTCATTCACTTCAAATTGTTTTTGTAAAATTTCATAATTTTAATTTTATTGTTGCATAACAGTTGCCATTCAGCGGAAATCAACTGACATCATTTCTACCCAAAATTTTCGAGCCACCTGACAAAGAAATGTTCGGCCCTGGTAATTTTTCCAAGGCTAAAACAATGCACTAGCTTGGCTAGAATTCTTTAGCTTGCTTACTAAACTTTCTGAATCAACTTAATTTAATTTGATAATTAATCCAAGAGGAATCATAGGCGTAATATCAACGACCCCTTGGGGAGGGGGGGGGGTCCCGCAATCCGAACGAAGAGCCCAGGGGGGCAGTTGGGCTTGTTAAGGGGAGCAACAGGCCTTGATTTTCTATACCTGTCATGTTTAGCCAATTTACTCCAGGGGGAAGGCATCAAATCAGTTTTCGTCGGGAGGGAGGCGTCGCTTTGGGGGGAGGGAGGGGGCGAAGATGACAGTTGCTTTTTTAAATCTGGTTTGGTCCATAAGGCAGATACAAGTGAGACGTATTAATCAGTACTTGACTCATAACATTGATCCCTCTTTTATCTCCAGAAAGGGGCAACGCCCCCTGTCCCCCACTTGGCTATGGGCCTGGGAGGGGATGAAAGGGGGAACAATGTTATGAGTCAAATACGGATTGTATCTCACTTGTATTTACCTTATGGGCCAAACCAGTTTTCAAAAAAGCAACTGTCGTTCGCCCCCCCAAAAAAAAGACGCTCCTGAGAAAAATCTCCGTTAAATTCTTCCAGTTTAAAAACGGGACCAACAAAACAGGTTTTCCGGTTTTCTTTGGCAGTGGCAGAATTAAGCTTGGGCAGAGGGGGGAGGGGGTGCAAAAAATTCTTACGATTTTTTACATGGAAGAAAGGGGGAGGATTCGGAAAATCTTCCGTCAGAATATTTATTACTATTAATTGGGGCCATTCAAGTATTGCGTAAGCATGATTTTGGTGAATTTGAACCCCCCCCCGCCCGGCTGTAAGATATTTTGCCATACTTAGCTTATGGCGAAGATTGTACATGCGGACCCCTCCCCTTCTAAAAATCTTACGTAATACTTGAACGTTCCCATTGCTCAAAAGAATTCCGATTAAATATAAAAAATTGACACCCCTCCTCCTCCGCCTCCTCCTATTAAAAAAAAAAAAAAATTGTACTCTAATTTTAAGAAAAATTATTTTTTTGAGATTCTGTAAGACATTTTTAACATTGGCGGTAAAGCATTGAGGGGGGGAAGGGGTCAAAAAACCCGAAAAAAAGTCTTACGTAATACTTGAGCGCTCCCTAATACATGTCTTATGGAACCAAGAAATCCATTCGGAAGCGAAAGAACCATAGGCCGCAATTGCAGCCCCCAAGACCCCCAAATAACGCCGCTGTTTCGCAAATTTTGTTTTCAAAATTCCATTAAAATTTTATTTTTGCATTTTTCGAAGCACTTAAAAAAGTGGCCTAAAACCTTTATAATTCTGCAGCAACAGAATTTGCTGCAAATATCTTAAAGATGTCGCGCTTTAATGGGCAAATTCTGAAATACTAAATTATTTGAGGGCCTAACGTGATATAGAATTATCAAATTTTTTACAGAAATTCTAAGCAGAAAAGCGAAAGCGATTAAAAAAAAAAAAATAGAAATCCGTTTCGCACATTTCAAAACGATAAGGGGAAAAACCTTAACGATTTTCTTCGATTCCCAACTTGAGTCCGATCCTGTTAAGTGAAGAGCACGTGATGAAACTCGTTGGTGGGATGGGACTTGCTATGGTTTCCAGGCCCTAGGGATCCTATCATATCCTAGTTCAAACCAAACCTCCAGGTCAACCATTTCCCATGGAGTCGCGATCGGGATGAGATCTGGTAAAAATGGAGAGAAAACCGACGAGGAAAAGGAAAAGGACAAAAAAAAAAAAAAAAGAGGAAAGAACGAAAGAAAAAAAAAATAAGAACCTAATCGGGCGAACTGGATTTTTGGCCGATCGCCCGGACGCAAACTCGTGAATTTTCGATATCAATTTTTTTTACCCCGCGAAATTTTTTCACGAAAAAAAAAGAATCGTTGGCTCGTGCCATAAGGGTTCCTTTTTATTTTATTCCAGATATATTTTTTTAAGAATTGCTAAACAAGAGGAAAGCAGGAAGAGAAAAAAAAATTAAAGAAAAAAAAAAAAAAAAGAACTTGGTCATGCGAAAATACCCAAGACCATTATCATGCAAAGTAGGTTTACAGATGGGTTGAGTTAGGCAAGGGATGGGGTTTTTGGGAGTGAGGGGGGGGGAGGGAAGGGGGAGGGTTGCAGGGTGGAAAGGACGCCAAACAGCCGCCACCCGCGGACAGAACAGACGACCCATGTGAATCCCACCTGGGGATTTCTATCCTTCCTCTGCTTTTAGTCACGTCGAACTAGAACGTATCTAGAAACGATACCGCCTTCGGCATTTTCCATCCTGTTATTTCAGCATTTATATAACAAGAAAAAAGAAAAAAAAAAGGAGATTCGGCGTGAAAATTTTAAGAAAAAAAATGAATATTCGCTTTTTATTTTTCGTATTATTCCACAAAGAATTTCAACAAGAGTCATTATCGAGTTTTTGTATCTTAACGTTCCTTCGAAGTTATTTACCCTAATTTTAGGAAAAAAAAAAAATTGATATACCTGCTTTTGTCAAGATTATTTTTTTTCTGTAAAGCGAGATGCGTTTCGCGATTGGGGTGGAATCCCGCTGGGTCATTCCCCTAATTCATTCCATTCAAGCACGGAACGAACGAAAGAAGGGATGGTTTTTTTTTTTAAAGAAAAAAAAAACGACGTCAATCCCTGCAACATTATTTTTTAACAGTTAACCCAACCACCCTCTAGTGTCCTACGCTACGCCTATGAAGGGGAAGAAAAATCAAACCGGATTTGAACTTCTTTTTACTTTTAAAAATATTTTTGCAAGGCGACTTCTTCTTTCTTCTTCGATAAATAAAAAAAAAAAATATATATATATATCGTTTTTTCCTCGATAGTATAGTGGTCAGTATCCATTAAAAAATCAACTTTCTTGGAATTTTAAAAATAAGATATCGGGAAGCGTGTCTTTATAGGTAGAATATCAACCCTGAATTTTTTTCGATTTTTTGAACGGCCTCTTGAGGTGTCGAATTGGCTTTGGAATTTCCAAAAAATGGACTTTTTGCTTTTGGCATAAGGGAGCATTCAAGTATAACGTAAGACCAAAAGGTAGGGAGGCAGGGGGTACTCGAAATTCTAACAATTTCGAACTTGGGGGTAGAGGGGGAGTTGGAGTTGGGGGAGGGAGCCAGGGGGGCAAAGGGTGGCTCAGCCCCCCTGCGGATTAGAAATTCATATTCAAATTCAAAATCAAATTGACATTTCAACGGTAAAAAAATTAATTATCATCCGATATTAGTTTTGGCTAATTTTTCGTTTTCTATCCCAGCTGATATAATTTTTATATCAGGTAGGTTGAACTCCTTTGTTATTAAATTATATTTTTCTTCGTTATTTTAGTTTTTTCTCTAAAAAAGCTATTGACCTCAAAATGCTTAAGCATATGCATCTATCTAACCTAACCTGTAACAATCATAAAAAAAAATTTAAACATAACATAAATTAAATAGCCATTTAAAAATATTACATTATTATTGTTCAAAATTTTTCTTTTATTTCGAAAAATTAAGTTAGTTTTAATTTTTTTTCGATTGTCTAAAGTAGAAAAATTGAAAATTATTTTCAAAAAATTTTAAGAAATACAAATTTATTTTTTTTATGAGATTTTGTGCATATTGTAGCCATCTTCAGGCAGTCGATATATTCTATAGCTATGGATTATTAGCTTATAGCTAATACATGTAGCTTAATATTCTAAAACGCAAAATAATGGATGCAATGCAGTAGAAATGCAAGTGATGCAAAGAATGCAAAAGCAATTGTAGTGCACCATAACGTGCATTATGTGCAGTCAGGTTTACACCGAAATGCACGAGTATAAGTAACCATTTTGGGTGGTATTATGTACTTTTTTCCTCGATAGTATAGTGGTCAGTATCCGTTAGGATGGTTCAAAAATCAACTTGATCGAAAGTCCGCCTGCAAAGTCCGAAAAAATCCACTTCAAACTTCCGCGGGATGGGGTCACGTTCTTGAAAATAGATTTGGCCGATATTTTTTTCGGATCACGTTTCGCCGACATTGCAAATATGCGCTTAATGCCGAATTTTATTTCGTTAAAAAATTACGTTTTCCCATTCGGTTTCGAGGGTCATCAACTTCAAATCCGATGTCAAAAAGGTGCTTGAGATGAAATCTCACTTGTAAAACCTTTTTTTATCTGCAATTGGTCATAATTTCAAATAAAACGAATAAGCGCGTTACGAAATAGAATCTTCCCCATAAGCGAAACTGAAGCTTAACCGTTTAATTGCTTTTTGGTGACTTTTTTGAACTTTCTTTTCAAAAAACCTTTTTAATTTAATCCCCTACTGCTGTTGATATAATAGTTTTTTTTTACTACATGAAAGGTTGCATTTCCCCGTTTCGATTGATTTGAAGCAATTAAAATCTCGTTGTAGCCAATTTATCGAACGTGTTAATAAATTAACCCAAGTAGTTAGCACTGGGAATTATTAAATTTTCCGAAACAATAATCGCGTAATCGATATAACATCATGCACGATTTATAGGCGGAGATCAAAAGAGAATCAAGTAGCATTAAGCTCAGCATTACTGTTTCATTATTGAGGATTAGTCTATCAGTTTCTGATTTTTAAATACAAATTTTTATTGCTTTTTTTAAATTAATTTATTTATTTGATTTTTTTTTTTTCGTTTTTCGACAGTGGAAATAATGATCGCTATATTTTTTTATTGACAGGCATGGGTTGGATATGTACTATGGTGGTTCGAAAATCAACTTTTTTGGAATTTCAAAACTCCTACATCGGGAAAATTTTTGAAATGGTCAGGGAAGAACTCCCTATGTCAGAACTCCGAAGAAAAAATAAGGACTTTTTCAACGGATTAAAAAAAAGTAGGGACTTTTTCTACTGTTCAAAAAAAAAATGGGACTTGTTCTTCGGAGCAGTCATTATAGCTCTACTAAGCCAGTATGATTCTAAAAAGCCTTTTTCGTTACAAGTTCCTTAGCACAAGAAAGTAAATTTTTCGCTTTCGAATTAAAGAAAAAAAAGCCAGCAATTTTTGACCAATTTTTTCCTCCGTTTTTGTTCACCGTGAAAGAGGAGCCCTAACCAAACAAGGATTCCTCAATTATTTTATTAATAATTCTGCAAGTAAATAGATTTATTCTGTCTTGCGTTCCATCCGGCTGTTATTTTAACCCCTTTCCAGACGGCCGCATTATACATTATGTACATCATGTAAAGACGGCTGCATTATGCGTATAATGCACATACATAGATTCTGGAAAATCGCAAAAATATCTCTCGATTTCAAACTTTTCGTTTTCCCTACTGAACAAAGCAAAAATAAATACCTCTAATTTTCGCATTTTATAAAATGATGAATGGAGCTCTTAAAAAAATTATAAATATGCAATTGCACCGTTTCTCAATGACCGTCTCTTAATTTACAAGCTTGGAAAATACATCCGGCGACACTAGTGTCTGGCTATATAATTATGGACAAACGACATATATTTTTAAGCGTTTTAAATAGCTCTTATCATTCAAAGTAGCCCTTAGCTGTTTATGTACCGTAAAACGGGGTGAAATTCGACAGTCCAAAATAAAGGCACTCAGCGTGTAGTGTCTAATTCTCTATCTAATTGGACTATTAGATAGGAATGGATGGTCTTTTGTGTAAAAAAACAAAGTCCATTTTTGGCGATTATGTAGGCTTTTTGGAAATTTCAAGGCCAATTTGATACCTCAAGGCCAATTTGATACCTCAAGATGCAGTTTAAAAAATTAGAAAAAATTCAGGATTGATAGTCTACCTATAAAAAAACTTTTTTTAACATAGGAGTTTTGAAATTCCAAAAAAGTTGGTTTTCGACCACCCAAGTACCCATGCCTGTCAAAAGAATCATAATTAGTTATTCCTCGATAGTATAGCGGTCAATATTCCAGAAATATTAAAGAAAAGTATATAATTAGTTATTCCTCGATAGTATAGCGGTCAATACTCCAGAAATATTAAAAAAAATATATATATAATTAGTTACTGTTCATGTTCCAAAAATAAAAAGAAAATAAGTAAAACTAAATAAAAAAATACGGTAAGTCCATCTGTTTTCAGCTTTTCTTGGTAAAATTTTAAAAAATCGGATTGAAATTGCCCCGTTACGCAGTCGAAACCATCACAAGCAGTCAATTTCACCCCCGTTTTACGGTGTCGAAGATTACTTTGTGTTATTGAATTAATATGGCGATTATTTGCTCTTTGGAGCTCAATAAAATGAAAACTATTTGTAAAAGGGTCATAAAACAATCAACGGACAAAAAGAAATCCATGATTTCCGATTTATGATAATACTTTTCCTTTTTGAGCAAACTTTTTTCAACAATAGCAGGTAGTGGAAAAAAATAAGTAACGTCCACTTGCAACATTATCGTTGTATTTGTGTAAACAGTGAGGACTTTTTTAAAAATCTGTACATGACAAGAATTCGAATCGTTGATTTCGCGAATGAAGTTGAAACTTTGGTAAGAGTTACAAAACGACTTTTCTAAACAAATCGACTTTGCAGCAAGTGCTGGCAAACCTGTCTCAAAAAAAAAAAAAAAAAAAAAAAAAAAATACGGTTCGGTTTGGTTCTGGTTTTTTCAGAATAGTGGTGTAAGTAATCCTTTTGCAGTTCGATTAGGTTTTCTTTTTGGTAAATGGGTTCCGGTTCGTTATTTTTTTCCTTCGACTCCTGTTCGGGTTTGGTTTCGGTTCGTTTTTTAAAATCAAAATCGGATTCTCGGTTCAGTTCGGTTCGGTTTGGCTCGGCTCGGCTCGGCTCGGTTTCCGTTCCGTAACATTTAAAACGAATACTTTACGGGCTGGTCTCGGTTCGTTTTTTTAAAAATAAAAATCGAGTTCTTGGTTCGGTTTCTTGAAAAAACTCGGTTTGGTTCAGTTCGATTTGCGTTCCATAAAATTTGACACGAATCCTATTCGGGTTGGTCTCGGTTCGATTTTAAAATAAAAATCGGGTTCTTGGTTCGGTTTCTTGAAAGAACTAGGTTCGGTTCGGTTCGGTTCGGTTTCCGTTTCGTAAAACTTGAAACTAATCCTGTTTGGGTTTAATTTCGTTGATTTCTTTCGGTTGATTCGGTTTGATTTCTTTTATACAAAAATCGGGTCCTCGGTTCGTTTTCTTGAAAGAATTAGGTTCGGTTCGCTTCGGTTCGGTTTCCGTTCCGCTAAATTTTTAATGAATCATATTCGGGTTGGTCTCGGTTCGTTTTTTTAAAAATCAACATCGGGTTCTCTTGGTTCGGTTTCTTGAAAGAACTAGGTTCGGTTTGGTTCGGTTCGGTTTCCGTTCCGTAAAACTTGAAACGAACCCTGTTTGCGTTTGGTTTCGGTTGATTTCTTTTATATAAAAATCGGGTTCTCGGATCGGTTTCTTGAAAGAACTAGGTTCGGTTTGGTTCGGTTCGGTTTCCGTTCCGTAAAACTTGAAACGAACCCTGTTTACGTTTGGTTTCGGTTGATTTCTTTTATATAAAAATCGGGTTCTCGAATCGGTTTCTTGAAAGAACTAGGTTCGGTTCGGCTCGATTTTTTCTTTGGGGAAAAAAAAAACCGGAGTTCGGCGCTGTTTGTGGTCCCATTTGGCTCAACTTGTAGAGAAGGAAAAAGTAGCAGGTATGCCGAGCCTGAGTGTTCAAAGACTCCAGGCATTTTCTAAAACCAGGTAGGGGGTGCAAGGGGGGTCATCTCCCATGAGAGGAGTTTCGACCTTTCAGTAATTCACCAATGAATTGCTTCCTATCATCCATCATATATACACTCAGAAAAAGGAAATGTTTTGAACAAGTTTTGTCTTGCAACAAAACCCGGAATGGTTCGTAGCAAAGCCAAAATTCTTCGCGACAACGGACATGTTGTTTCTTGACAAGGCATTTTTTATTGTTTTCGCATGATTTTTAGAAAAAATGTTTTGTCATTAGGCATTTTTACTTGCGCATCGGCCATTTTTTTTTCTGAGAAATGTGGAAAAATGTGATCACATGCTTGAACCTGCACCATATATGCTATGATCACACAAATAACCAATATGTGAAAAAATACACCAAAAATGTGGATATGCATGACGAACTCTTTGTATCAAAATATTAGAAGTCCCACAACATACAAAAAAAAAAAAAAAAAAAAAAAAAAAAAATTAATTTTTACTTAAATGTCATAAAAGGAGTAGGTATTTGCCGTGGCATGAACTTGAATTATTGTTGCAGAACTCACGAATACCGGTAAATTCCTTCTCGAACAAAAGAACTTTTTTCTTTTCTTTTTTTAATGAAGATATTTGCAATTGTCAGAACGAGGATGGACCCAAGGCTAGGTCTCCTTCCTCATACGAAAAACGTTTCAATCAAGGGTTTATGTTTATTAGGGTGTCCCTTATTTTGGCAATTTTTGAATTTCAAATCGCGTACCCCCAAAAATTGTTCTTCTTGATGTGCTGATAAACCAGATTTTTTTTTTAATTTTTCAATCGACGAGAAAGCATGGCAACTTAATCTTAAATTTCCGAAAATACCGTTTTTTTTTTTAAATTTTATTGGTTAGGTTATTTCGACGTAGGCGAATATGTAACTAATGCCCGAGCCCAAAAGTAATGAAATTTTTCATTTTTCCTACTCAGGTTTAAAAAATTTAAAAAGCAATTAGCAACGCAGAGGATTTATTAAAATATAAGATTAAAGGTGAGGCTCTTTATAAAGTGTATGAGTTAAATCATCACTTTGCTCGTTAATTTATTATTCTATTATTATCTTCTTCCAGCGGCGTTTCGATGCGCTACTGGAGAAACGAAACATCCAAGTAAATCTTTTTTTTTTATAACATAAAAGATAATAAAGTGTTGATCGAATCATCCTTGCGTGGGTGGTTTTCGATTCTTTATCGTGATTTGATTTACTTAATAAATATTTAGGAAAGGAAGAAAGGGTTTGTTACAATTGATTATCTGATTAATTAAATAATTATTGTAATTTAAAAAAAAAAAATGAATGGGAGATTAAATGCTTCGTAGAGCGGGGTTCAAATGATGTAATAAATCATAAATTTCATAAGCACGAAAGCAGGGCTGCAATTCCGAATAAAAAATTATTCGGAATCTGAATCGGAATTAAAAAACAGTTAGAAATCTTTCGGAATCGGAGTCGGTACCGGCATCGGCACCCAAAAAAATATTTTCGATTTAGATTGACTTAGAAAGAACGAAAATATCGTTATTACAGTTAATCAATTTTGGTTGAAATCGGAACCAGAATCGGAACCTGAAATTTTTTTAAATTTTTTTCACCTTTCGGAATCGGAATTGCAGCCCTGCGACGAAAGGAATATTTAAAGAAATATTGTCCGTAATGGAAAAAAAAGTAATAACAATAAAGATAAACAGCATGAGGATGTGCGATTTATGGTGGGTAGTTAATTGTTATCCTTCTCAGGTCTTTTTTGAAATATTTCTGATTTTGGCTAGTATTTAAGGCCCAAAACGATCGGGGCCTATTTGGCGGACGGCAGTAGCGGGGCTAGGAATTAAGAGGGTTAAATGTTGAAAGATCATGAAAGATCATAGTACATGAACAAGCACGATTATTATATCTGTTCCAAATGAGTTTTAATAAAAATTGTGAAATTATTTTATTTATTTTCTTTGGGGAAAGAAGGAAAGGGATTAATTTAATGCCCAATGCGGTGTAATAATCACTGCAGTATATTAACGTTTTCGACATTAACAATAAGCAGTAGTCTTGCCGATATTTTATCGATAACTTCGACATATGAATAAATCAACGCAAAAATTATCGATATTTTATTGATAACTTCGATGTATCGATATGTTATTGATACTTCGACATATCGATAAATCGAAAAAAAAATATCGATATTTAATTGATAACTTCGACATATTGACATCTCGATACAAAAATTATCGATATTTCATCGATAATTTTGCTACATCGACAAATTGACACAAAAATGATCGATATTTTATGGATAATTTCGCTTATATCGATAAATCTACGCAAACATTATCGATACTTTATTGATAACTTCGACATATGGATAAATCAACGCAAATATTATCGATATTTTATCGATAACTTCGATATATCGATATGTTATTGATAGCTTCGTATCGATAAACTGACAAAAAATTATTATCGATATTTAATTGATAACTTCGACATAACGATAAATCGACAAAAAATGATCGGTATTTAATTGATAACTTCGACATATCGATAAATTGACAAAAAATTATCGATATTTAATTGATAACTTCGATACATCGATATGTTATTGATAACTTCGATATATCGATATGTTATTCATAGCTTCGACATATCGATAAATCGACACAAAAATTATCGATATTTTATTGATAAGTTCAACTTAACGATAAATCAACACAAAAATTATCAATATTTCATCGATAATTTCGATATATCGATAAATCGACACGGAAATTATCGATATTTAATTGATAACTTCGACATATCGATAAAATAACACAAAAACTACCGATATTTTTCGATATTTAAAATGTTTTCGATACGCCGTATTGATAATAATTTTCGGACGATAATTTAAACGATATTTTCGGAATAAAGCTGTATTTTTTCGGGAATTTTGGAGACTAAATTTTTAAAATATGTAGGAAAAAACTTTTTTTAAGCCAAAAACCTTTTTTTTTTTTTTTTTTGCTTTTTTTTTAAATATTTGGTTAATTTACCGATAGCTTTCCAATCGATATATCGATGGGTCGATATATTTTTATACTAATATCAATAACTTTTTTTTCGATTTACCGGCAACACTAATAAGCAGCACCCCGGCTTTGCCCGTTTTTGCGCCCCGTTTATATAATTTACTACCGCCCTCCTGCCCCCTCTCCCCCAGTATAATCTCAAGTATAACCTCAAATCTTTATATTGTTAGCCTGTTTTTCTTAATTTTAGTGCCTTAAGTCGTTCGACCGGCCCTAAACACCTGCCTTAAGTTGTTCGACCGGTTTGACGGCCCTAAAGTCTATTGGATTCCGAATTTTCTGGAAAAAAATTTTCGGACAGAACTGAACTTGATTTAAAAAAAAAAAATTCCGCCGGACCTAACAAGACCTCATCATTCAAATCCCATGTTTGTCATCTTCATTCAAAAATATATCTCTCAGTAAACCCGCTCTTAATCTGGACTTCGAACGCGAATCCGCGATTCTTATTTCGGGACTCGGGGCCTACCTCCTGCCGGTCACCGTCAGTTGTTTACCATCAATTCAATTTTTCAAACTTTCAAATCTCCTAAACGCGCAGAAGACTTTTATTTCCTTAACTTTTTTCTTATTCGAATCCAAACAAACTCGGAAATCCGATTCGGACTTGAATTATATAAAAGGAAACAAAAAAAAAAGTTTTCTTTCTCCCGACGCTGAAGAAAGTGTTTAAAAGAGAAATTCAAAGCACTTTTAAGAACCCTAACCACTGGGGCAGTGATTTTACCCCCGTTTTAGACGAGTGAATCAGCACCATCCGTATCATATATAGATCGATATATGCTGCATATCGATTTATCGCGAAGGGGATTAAAAGATAATAAAAAAATAAAAAAAATTTGTCCGAAAAAAAAGCCGGCTTTACCAATTTATAAAAATTCATTAAAAAACAGTTTGAATCCGATATCGATTTCAAGGCCTGATTTTTTTTTTTTTTTTTTTTTTTTCTCCTTTTCCTTTCTTTTTTTTTTCCTTTCTTCTTCTTCTTTTTTTTTTTTTTTCTTTCAATAACGAATAGTTGCTGCAAGTCTAAACGTCCAGTGTCACATTAGAGAGATCGTAAACAAATGGAAGATGTAATATTGTTTGCATGATGGGGACGATTTTCTTAGAGATCACTTCAAGTTTCGAACCGCGAACAAAGGTAACATGCAGGCTTCCGTCACCCTCTCAGAAGTGTAACGGAGCGTGGGCAACCACGCCATTTCGTAAAAAGACGGGGGGAATTGATGAGACCGAACCGATCCTTCGATTCAACTTAATTCCGTAACGTTCAACTATTTCGGAAACCTAAGAAAAAAGGTCACGCGAGGTTTATCACGAGATTGGATTATGTCTGGAAAGGCAACTTACAATGAGAGTAAGACATGCATACGGCAGCTGCCGCGACCCATCTTCTACAGTTGCTTGGTAACGACACACTAAGCGTCAGGCCCGTTGCTTATCCAATTTCTTTTATTTTTTTTTAATCGCGAATACTGGACCTTGGATTTTAAACAAACGAAAAGTAAAAAATTTCTGTTTTCCTCTGGAATGAATCTTTTAGCCTGCATCCCGAAGGACCAATTTAATGAGATTAAGTTATCTTTCTTACATTCATAATCAAATTGGTTTGGTCCATAAGCTAAACAATAAGTTGCATAAGTTAAGCTCAGTAACCAATATGGTTTTGTCCCCTCATCAAAGGTTTCATCAAAATGAAATCCTCATAAATATATTAAAGCAGATTTGGCCTTCGAAAAACTTATATCCAAGTAAAATATTTAATAGAACAATAGTAATCATTACAATAATATGCCATTTACTCATATGTGGGAGGATGATTATGCTTCACAAAAAAAGGTTCAATTTTTTGATGACGAAATGCAACAAGGTTTGGGTCTGAATCTGCAAAATGATTGTCGTACATAAACCAAATATCTGAATTGCATATTAAAATTGAAAGATGAAAAATTACCCAAACTGCTTTTGCATGATATGTTCACATCCCAGACTTTATCCTTCAGCAGAATAACAATAAATTTTAAACTGTACCATTTGAAGTTTCATTTCGAGACAATTTCATTGATGTCACCTTAAAACAGAAAAAATATCCCTGGGACCATAATTTAAACATAGGCACTACAATTAAATGACCAATTTCTTAATTAACAGCTCAATCATACATAAACACCAGGAAAAAGCTTCTTAACAGTAAAATATTGCAATAGGAACCTTCAGAGTGATCAACCAACCGAAAAGCAGTTTGACAAATGAATCCAAATCAGTATTCTTCTGCTAGTTTCACTGTTTTATAATTAATCTTTTAATTAACTATTTACAAGATTTACCTTTTATTTAATCACAACCCCAGGTAGCCATAATGCCCAACAACTGCTTGAAGGGATTTGACAACCTTAATGATGCCACACAGCTTCTGCCATAATTTCCAACTGATGCGCAACATTTGCACTAACGGTAAAATTATCACACACTCCTCAACTTTTATATTCATTTTTCGATCTACTTCCGACTTTAAACTAACAATTTCATTAAAACTAAAACTACACGGAAAATTAGCTCATATTTTACAAAAGTTCAAAATGGCTGCTCTTCCTCTTGGTGTTCGTGTCTCTAGAATATAAATTGCGGAGTTAATGACGTACTTTTTGGTACATATATATACGGTTGCCCATAAGCTAAACATTACGGTAATGTATACCGTATTTTTAACAACACTACGGGAAGAAAGCACTATGTCTATGGTTAGATCGAAACTTTATTTTATGCAAGAAAAATTCAAATTTTATCGATAAATGGAAAAGTGTACCGACACTTTAAATTCTTTAGGCATTTTATTCCATAAAAATCTATTGAAACAAATGCTTTTCGACTGATTAACAATTAATATAACAAAGCAATGAAGTGTGCAAATCATGTACCAAATCATGCTTTTTCATGTTTTCAGGCTTTGGATGGTGCTGCCATCTAAGGTTCATTTCTTAATCCACGTTTACATAAAAACCTTGAAAGAAAATAAACAAACATCTTGCTTGATTTCGACGGCACTGTATAAATTATTACATCATCCTACAGTAAAATTTTAATCGATTTTTACAAAAAATCGCTTCTTAAAATGCATCGAAGAATGAAAGACGGATGTGCGAAAAGTGTGATGACGTCGTAGTCAGTAAAATATTATATTATATTATTTTTTATCTTTTAAATCGTTATTGTGGTTTAAGATATGGAACGTCTTTGATTGGCTGCCTGGCAATGGCAACTCGGAATGATAAAGGAATAAAGAGGTAAATGTGTTTAAAAAAAAAAAAAAAAAAAAAAATAGAGGTTATTAAATCTATTTAACGTATTAATTTAATTAACCCAATATATTACTTAAATATAATAGATGCGTTCGTGGATTAAGTAAAAATCAGTGGGGGACCGTTGGAGGTCTAGCAGCACCTTATTGTTGCCTCACGGAACAGGTTTGTTTGATAATTATTTTTTCGATATTTGAATCTGATAATAGGCCTGAGTGTAATTATACAGATTTAACTCCCGTGATCGATGTTTTTACTTGAGGACTTATTTTTCAATGAACGCTGTTTTTTATTTCCAATAAACGAAGTACTTTTTCCAATATGGCGTCCTACTTTCAAAATTTCTCCCTTGTTTATTATCATTTATACCGTTAAACCAGGTGGTTTTTCGAATTTTTCTTCATTTTGGCTTTTTTATTTAGTGAATTAATCATAGAATCGCAGTTGAAGGAGAAAAAAAAAAAAAAAAAAAATCTCGTTACATGATATAACATGGCGTCTAATATGGCGACTTTCATCTTTTATTTACTTTCAGTGTTCATGGAAAAAGACAATCACAAAAGAAGAAGGAAAAAAATTCCGCTTTAAAAATAAAACGACATAAGAAACGATTTCGTTTGAGAGAAAAAAAAAAGTATTGTCATGGTGGGGGTGAATCATGGAAAAAAAAGTAAGGATTGCCGGACGTCTTAGAAAATAACCTTAGCAACGGGCCTGTTCGCGACCACCCCGCTGGCTCGCGGTTCCGCGGACTTAGCGTGTTACCCCGCTCTCCCTCTCGCCCCGATCCCTACAGTCACTGTCCGGCCTCTGGCACGCACGTCACCGTGGACTTTGGAAGTGACCGTCCTAGCAGAATCAGTATTGATCCATTCTTTGACAGATGTATACAATTGTAAATTATTATTCTCAATTCCTCGAGCTTTAATTGAAATGTTTGAAACAATAAAAACACGTGGCGTGTGTGATTAGTGCGTACTTGTGATTCTAACGGAGTTTAGTCACTAACAGAAATTCATTTCATTCAAAAAGTTTTTATATCATCGCGCAATCGCAGGGGCGGCTTTACACAAAAACTAGAAAGAGAGAAGAAAGATTTTTAATAACTTTCATTTTTACAAGATATATATCAAGGGCACCCTAGTTTTATTAGTGAATCAGAAAGCCGTCATTTTAAACTTTTCAAAATTTAAAGTTTTTCAAATCGCGCAGTCTCGACCGTTAGAAAAGGAAAAACATCGTGAATCGTGTGTGAATATACATTATTATTTATTATTATTTTTTTTTTTTTTTTTTTAATTAACCGTGTGTGTATTTGTTTTGAAAACGTCAGTCACATGCGAGACCGGCTTTTGGGTGTCATGACTCAACAAAAGGTGAGGTTAACCTCCGATTTGTAAAATTTTTGTTTTTAATTGTGAGGGATTTCCGAAAAAACTTTTTAAAAACTTTCCGGTTTTGTTCCGGAAAAAAAAAAATCAGGTTCTGGTTCCGGTTTCAGTTTCAAATTATTAGAAAAAAAAAGTTGCTGGGAAAAAGAAAAATCGGGACGAAAAGAAAAATTCTAGTTTGAAATCATAAATTCATTTTTTTTTGTTTATAAACTCGCTGACCGCGGGTTTCAAAAACTACTTTTTTTTTTGAAAGATTAAAAAAAAAAAGGAACCGAAGAAAAAAAAACGAGTCCCTACATCTCGACATAACGTCTCGACTTCCTGTCTCCGGACAACTTTCGATAGATTTTTTTTTTTTTTTTTTTTTTTTTGCAATCGAAAATTCACAGCCATGAAAAAAAAAAAAAAAAAAAGGAAAAGGAAACGTAAGGTTTCGGCGTCCTCCAGGCAATTATCGTCCGTTTTCGTGCCGCGTAATGTCCATACATGAATCCTACGAAAACCCGCAATTAAAAATTTATGTAATCAATTAGGGCTAATAATAACGTTCCTTTTTTGTCAGGAAGCCGGTCGAATTTTTTTTTTTATTCTTAATTCTTAAAAAAAAAAAAAAAAAAAAAAGGAAGAGCAAAAAAATAAAATAAATAAATCGCGGAATGGAAATTACAATAAAGATGCATGTCCGGACGGGTACAGATTTTTCTTGGAAAAAAATTTTTTGTTTTTGTTTGACTCAGAAGGTCAAATACCTTAAAAACAAAAACCCAATCGTTTTTGTTCCGTGAAAAAAAAAAATTAGAAGGGGCAATTATGCAGCCGGCGATACGTAAAAAAGGTTAAGAAGGGGTGATTATCCGTCGTTGAAAGGGATGGAGGAGGAAAGGAAAAAAATGTTTCGTGTCATCTTTTGTCAGTGTCTTGATAAAGTATAGATCGAAAACCTTTGAAAAAGGACAGGAGGAATACTTTAATTAGGAATTTTTTTTTGATCAGGTTTTTAACTTAGTTTTTTTTTTTTTTTCCAATTTCCGGGATCCCTTGACTTGTTTTTTCCAGGCCTGTACTTTTATTTATTTAAACTTTATTCTGAATTGTAAACAGTTATCATTTTTTTTAACCCCCGGTACTTTTAACCGCGAACAATAGGTTAAATTTAATTTAAATGCATTCTATTTTTTTCCTAATCCGTTTTAAACCACGAACTGTAAAAATGTAGTATACCTGAAAAAAATGGAACAGTTTGATCTTGTAAAGTTTGAAATCATGTTAAAAATACCAATTCCAATACCAAAAATTAGTTAAAAATACATGTTAAAAATACCAATACCAATTCCATTACAGTTTTTTTTTTTTTTTTTTTTTTTTTTTTTGAAAGAGATAATTAAAACTATTAAGAAGCCGAATGACTATTATTGTTCGATTTTTATTGTTGTTACAAGAAAAATTTTAGCGATTCGATGTTTCAGGACAATTACCCCATTTTTTACCTGACATCACTTTTGTTTCGAATACCCTCCCTTCGTCACGACTAAAAATGCGTTCCCGATTATTTTTCCTAAAAAAATGAATTCCTAACCCATTTTTCCTAAAAATTTTGGTTCCTAAAATTTTTTTCCTACCAATTATTTTCCTAATTTTTAATTTTCCTAAAATTTTTTGATTCCTCAAATAAAATTTCCTGAAATGAATATTTTTCCTAATTTTTTAAATCCTTAAAGGGATTTTAGGAAATTTTATTTTAAGAATCAAAAAATTTTAGGAAAATTCGAAAAAAAAGGCCTAGTTAGGAAAACAATTTTAGGAACCAAAATTTTCAGAAAAAATGAATTAGAAATTCCTTTTTTTTTTTTTTTTTAGGAAAAATGGATTAGGAATTTATTTTTTTTAGGAAAAATCGTAGGGAATCCTAAAAAAGCTCTTGTCCCAAACGCTATTGGTCTACGGTTTGTCCAGTTCCCATTCAGTCCCAGTTTGTTTTTATCCCACGGTTAAGAGGAAGCTTCAGTAAATACCTGATGAAAAATTTCTTTTTTTTTTGTCTAATACTCGATTTACGGAGAATAAAATTCAAATTTTCGATGTCCAACGAACACCTTCAATGAATTCCTGGAATTTTTGGTGCCAGTTTCAACTTGTCTGAAATGTATGTGGAAATAATTTTTAAAAAAATTTTTGGGGTCGAAAAACTTTTGATTTCGTTTTTCTGGTTTATGTTTAGGTGGAGCAAGTTGAAACTTGTACCAGAAATGCAAAAATAAGTCAAAGGAGTTCGTTAGATACCAAAAATTTGACGAATTTTTCCAAGAATTAGACAGAGCAGCCATTTCTTCCGGGTATTCACTGAAACTTTGCCAGAATTTCCCACGAAGTCGATTTGTATAGTACGTTCCCGACCATTTTTCCTAAAAAAATTTATTCCTAATTCATTTTTCCTAGAAACATTTATTCCACATGCATTTTTCTTAAAAAATTATTCCTAATCATTTTTTTCCCTAATTTTTAATTATCCTAAAATTTTTTGATTCATAAAATAACATTTCCTAAAATGAACATTTTTCCTAATTTTTTAAATCCCTAACGGGATTTTAGGAAATTTAATTTTAGGGATTTTAAGAAATTTTATTTTAGACATCGAAACATTTTAGGAAAATTAAAAATTAGAAAAAAAAATAGTTAGGAAAACAATTTTAGTACCAAAATTTTTAGAAAAAATGGATTAGGAAATGATTTTTTTAGGAAAAATGAATTACGAATTTTTTTTTTGCAAAAATGGATTAGGAAAAACGGATTAGGAAAAGCGCATTAGGAATTAATTTTTTTTTGTTAGGAAAAATTTATTAGAAATTTATGTTTTTAGGAAAAATGGATTAGAAATTCATTTTTTTCTTAGGGAAAATGAATTACGAATTTTTTTTTTTAGGAAAAATGGATCAGGAAAAAACGGACTGACTAGGAATTTATTTTTTTAGGAAAAATGAATTATTAATTTTATTTTTTGGAAAAATTAGGAAAACGCATTAGGAATTAATTTTTTTTTTTGGAAAAATGGATTAGAAAAAACGGATAGGAATTATTTTTTTGGGGGAAAATGGATTACGAACTTTTTTTTTTGGAAAAATGGATTAGGAAATTATTTTTTTAGGAAAAATGGATCAGGAAAAACGGATTAGGATTTTTTTTTTTTTTTTTTTTTTAGGAAAAATAAATTACGAATTTTTTTTTTTGGAAAAATCCATTAGGAAAAAAGGATTAGGAATTTATTATTTTTTTTTTTTTTTAGGAAAAATAGATTAGGAATTTGCTTTTTTTTTTAGAAAAAAGGATTATGCTGCTTCTCCATTATGGCTCAAAATTAATTTTCTAGAATTAATTTTCAAAATTTCCGAAAGTACTGTGCTTTAGTTATTCTATGAATTTTCGACCATGGATTAAGAATACAAAAAATTCAATGTAGTAAAAATGGCCGACTCCATTTTTAAATCTTGGATTAGAAATCCATAGAATAACAAAAGCACAGTACTTCCGGAAATTTTGAAAATTAATTCTAGAAAATTAATTTTGAGCCATAATGGAGAAGCGGCATTAGGAATTTATTTATTTTTTTTTTTTTTTTTAGGAAAAATAGATTAGGAAAAATGGATTAGGAATTTGCTTTTTTTTTTAGAAAAAAGGACTAGGAATTTATTTATTTTTTTTTTTTTTTTTAGGAAAAATAGATTAGGAAAAATGGATTAGGAATTTGCTTTTTTTTTTAGAAAAATGGATTACGAATTTTTTTTTATAGGAAAAAAGAATTAGGAAAAATGATACGGAATCTAGTACGGTGGTTCGAAAATCTACTTTTTTTGGAATTTCAAAACTTTTATACCCGGAAAAGTTTCTTTATAGGTGAAATATCAACCCTGTTCTTTTCCTGATTTTTCGAATGGCATCTTGAGTTGAGGTGTCAAATTGGCTTTGAAATTCCAAAAAGCCCTTAAGGGCCGAAAATGAACAATTTTTTTTGGCATAAAACGCCATCGATTCCTCCCGGAAATTTTGCGTAGATTACGAATTTGAAGTCGAAAATTAGTTTTGGTTTTTGAGCTACAGGCCGCATTTAAAAACTCTGGAAACCTAGTAACGGTTTTTTTCCTGTGGCTCAAAATCCGTGCACCAAAACTAATATTCGACTTCAAATTCGTAATCTACTCAAAATTTCCTATAGGAATCAATGGTCTTTTATGCAAAAAAAAAAAAAAAATCCTTTTGCGCCCTTGGTTTTTCGGAAATTTTAAGACCAATTTGACACCTCAATGTGAAGTTCAAAAAATCAGAAACAATTCAGGGTTGATACTCTACCTATAAAAAAACTTTTCCCGGTATAGGAATTTTGAAATTCCAAAAAAGTTAATTTACGTACCTCGGGTAGTAATAGCCTGTTTTTCTCCCGCTCGAGAAGTGAACAATTCGTTTTTCTCGGTACGTAAAGCACCTTACTGCACTAGAATGTAAGAGACTTTTCGTGTCTCAGCACGTTGAACCACCTCGGCTTCGCCTCGGTGTCTCAAACTCGTGCTTCGACGTGAAACAAGTCCCTTACATCCTAGGGCAGTAATGTACTATTTCGAACCACCCTACTTTAGGTACAATCAAACTCCTCCATTTTTTTAAAAATTTAACAAGCCTTGATCCAAGTTTAAGTACATTTCGATATTTTCAAAGGAAAGGGGTGACTTACTGCCAACTTTATTATAAGAAATCGATATTATTAAGATAACGATAACATAGCATCGGTTGCGGCAGGTGTATTAAAAAAACCTCCCAGGCAGCGGCGTCGCTAGCCCCTTTTCTGACAGGGGGCTAGAGCCCTCCAATCTTGGATTTTGCCTCCCCTTGCCTTCCCACCAACATCTAATTTCTAGCGACGCCGCTACTCACAAAATCTGCACTTGCAGATTTTTTCAAAATAATTGAAAAGGACTGGATAAATATTACGTCATCACGAATGTTTGAAATAAAAAAAATAAAAAAAAATTAGCGTGCTTGCTTGACGGTTTTTTTATAATTGCATTGCGTTTTCTTTGTCTGAATCAATTGCATCATCATGCCCAAATTCTTAGAATTACCGACATTAAAAATGTTTTGCGCCGCGCCGGCTCTTATCACATTTCTGAGAAAATTTCTTCGAAAAAAAAAAAACTAGTAATAAAAACATGAGCAAATGAGAAGGTCTAGATCGTTTTCAAAAGTAATCGCCCGATTTTCTTTAAAAAAAAAAAAAAATAATTAATTAGTTTGAAAATTAACACGAGACTAAAAAGATCTGCCATTTGAAATTTTTTTATTGCCCTTCCCAAAAATTAATTTTTTTTTTTTTTTTGACTACAACATTTTTAGTTTAAAAAAATCCAAATTTTTAATCCGAATTTCGAATTTGGCAACATCTCGTTTAAGGGAGCGAAAGAGGTTGCCAAACTCAAAATCTTTTTGTCCTTGGTCGGATTTAATCCACCAGGGACCGCTAACATATCCAGGTATGCTCAAGTCCTTTCCGTAATGATTTTGTCTTTGTTTATATTGATTGACCAAATACACCTAGCGTGAAGAGGGAAGCGGTTTTAAAATATGGGTAAACGTGTTTGCACCTGTCAGCTTGACCCAACAATTTTATTTTATTTCATGTATATAAAGGCCAAAGCTGGACTATCAGAATTAAGTTCGACATTACACTGGATTATTCTAATTTGAAAAAAGGAATAGCTCTACCAGCTATCAATACGTAAATAAATTTTAGTAAAATAGATGGGAGGAAAAAGAGGTGTATAGATTATCATGGGCGGATCTATGCGAAAAATCTGGGGGGGGCTAAGCCCCTCTTTAAAGGTTATAAAAAAAATTGAGGTCAATAAGTATGGCCTTTTTTGGGACATTTAATTTCGATCGACAAATTTTCAATCGACAATCCCCGATCGACAAAATTTCGGTCGAAAAAAACAGTCGAAATAATAAAAAAATATTTTTTTTCAGTCGAAAATAAAAAAAAATAAAAATAATCAATCGACTGGTTTTTAAAAAATAAACTCGATCGACAGTCGATTGGCGCGTGAATTTCGGTCGCAAAGGAAAAAGGTTGTCCTTTGTGGGGTAGTAACTGTGTATTCTGCAGGCAGCGTTTTAAGAACAGGTATAATAGACACATATACTGTGTATGTACCTATGGTAAACATAGATGAATTCGTTTTTTTTTATTTAAACATGATTTTGTAAAAAGAAAAAAAAAGTCTTTTGTCTGATTTAAATAGTTAAGTGGAAATGACCGCAAACGGGATGATACACATTTGACACCGTTTATTTTTTTTTGTTCTGCATACGAAACCAAACTAAAAAATGATGGAAAAGTTAATTAAATCTTAATTGGAGAAAATTAAGCATTTCTAAGTAAAAATATTCTAAAATTGGCCAATCCCACAAACTAAGTCCTCATAATCACGGATTTTCTGAAAAACCACGATTAAAAAATATAACCTGCCGACTTTGGTCAGTTAACTTATGGAAGAAGAAATTTTTTTTTTTCAACGGTTACCGGTATCTCCTTAACCAGCGTTGGTGGTAATGGCTCAAAGTATTTTTTTAGAAAAACTGTACGTGAAAATGGCAAATAAAAATTTTAAAAATTTCATTTTAGGCAAATTGAAATAGATTTTAAAAAAATCCAAATAAGGTGTTAGACCCAGACTTGATCTTTATCATTGACTGATTGCCATATCATTGATATAAAAAAAAATAAATTACAAATCTAGTGTTTTTTGCCCTTCAACTTTTCAAAAATACGAAAAAAACCAGTAGAGACCTTATTGTGTACGTACATAGATCGACGATTAAGCAAAACTGATTTTAACTAAGCATAAACATTTTCTATTTAAATGTAAAGGCTTAAGCTTATTCTAAAAATTATCTCGTGAAATAATAAAAAACAAGGAGAACGATAATGGGGGTGCATTCGCGCGCCCCCCATTATACTTTCTCGCGGCTTTATTGGTGGATAAAAGAAATTGAAATAAAGTAAAAATGTAAAAAATCAGGTTTAGTTTTTGAAAGGGTACTAATTAAACGAATTTTTGTAGAAGAAAAAAGGAAATGTACTTGGTTGGGATTCGCGGGATTCATTTAATTGATTTTTTGCGATCGGTCAACCACAAAAGTAGCTATTCTGACATTCCGAATCTGAATTTTGGAAAACTGCTTTTGGATTCGGAATCCTCGACCCCAAAAATATTTTCAATTTTTGATAAGTAATCCACAAAAGCCGTTATACGGACATACAAAATCCGAATTTCGAAAAATTAGTTCCCGAATCGGAATCCTTGATTCTGAAAATAGTTTCAAAATACGTGTCATATTACGGTCGGTCATCCACGAAAACCGCTTTACAGACATCCGGAAGCTTAATTTCGGAAAACAAACTCCGTATTCGAAATCCTCGACACCGAAAATATTTTCAAAATACAGCAACTTTAAACCCTATAGCAGGCACATTTTGAAATGATACATGGGTCCAACATGTTGGTTCAATACGTTGGTACAATATCTCACTTTTTTATCTCTATCTCCACACATCATAGTAAATTTGCACCCGTAGGAGTAAAGTTTTATTGGGATAAATCAAAAAATGTTTAATATAAATGCATCTTAAGTTTTTTGAAAACTTTTCAATGCCTACCGAATAATCTTTAAAATTAGAAAAGCTTGCTTTGTTAATCTAAGTAGAATTAGATCTTGGCTGAAAAACAGAGCTGCTGCCACTTCTGTTTTTATAAAAGCTTTCAATGAAAAACGGTCCCAGTAAAACTTACAACCCTCCAATTTGGACGATGATAATCGATTTTACTGTTCCTGAGCTAACTTAGAAAATGAAAGTTGAGTGACCTTATTTCAAAAAATTTGATTTCAACATCCGTGGGATGCTAATAAAAATTAATTTATTAAATGGCACCAATATCAAAAATTACTAAAAGCTTTTTTCCTAATGCATAAACATTGCATTGTGGCGAAACCTTTAACGGGAAGTTTGACTTTAAACGAAACATAAATCGGACTTGCCATACAAGTTTTTCGAGTTTTCAAAAGATTGGTCGGTAAAATTCGAGTATTCAAAAACAAAATGGAACTTTCAGCTAATAATAGTTTCCACCAAAGAAGTTTGAGCTTTTTCAAATCTCCCTCTTAACTCATATAGCAATATACGACACTCCAAGCACAAATGAAGTCCCGCGTAACTAATATTTTTGGATTTTTTGTAATTGTCAAAAGCAAAGTATTTTTGATTAAAAAAACTTGAGCAATATTCTACGATAATTTGAAAATTGTTGAGCTTTCAATTCTAAGTTCTTTTTTTTTTCAAATGTCTTAATCTTTGGATTTAGGAGTAAGATATTTTGGGATTACTGTAACATTTTGAAAAATTGAAGAGTTTGGTTGCGAAATTTCATAGGTAAAAAAAGGAGACTGCCCTCGGTCTCCCATTTCTTAAATGATTTAATCGCCGAATCAAAACGGAGCTGTACATTTTCACCTGACATGTTCGAAAAAGCGTCATTGCTTATCTAGAGCGTGTCCTACATATTAAGCAAAATGTTGGGTACAGGCGTTTATACAAATGTCGGTTCCCAATCATTTCTTTTCGGGAAAAATTTTTTAAATGCAAGAGGTTAGTTTTAGTCTTCAGACTTCCTCTTTCTAAACTTTTTTCCTCTATTAGGATTCTTACTCTCTCATAATCATTCTCATTTATTTTGCATCCTATAGTTAATAAGATAATAAGATAATAATAATTAGGCCTAATATGCTATAAGATATAAACCAATATGACTTTTTTTTTTCTTTCATTGGAATAATTTAAAATAGCACCCCTTTTGAGGTCATCGCCTTCGGGCCATTCAGATGTAACAAAAGACATTATTTTTTTACTTCAAAAATCATAAAATATTCTTTTGTAAAAAGGAGAAAACAACTTGTTCTATGTTTACCACATGGTTATCCGCAATATTTATCATTACTACTGGTTCCTTAAAACGCTGCCTTCAGAATACACTGCCACGAGCCCACAAAGGACAACCTTTTTCCTTTGCGACCGAAATTCACGCGCCAATCGACTGTCGACCGATTTTTTTTTTTTTTAAACTGTCGATTGATTTTTTTTATTTTATTTTTATTTCGACTGAAAAAAAATATTTTTTTATTATTTCGACTGTTTTTTTCGACCGAAATTTTGTCGATCGGGGATCGTCGATTTAAAAGTTGTCGATCGAAATTAAATGAGCCGCATTTTTTTAAACAATCTAAATATGCGATATTTCTGTAAGTATATATAGGCATCAAACTAGTCACTTTTATCCCCTAAAAGTACTTTTTTAAAGAAAAGTCACTAAAAGTCATTTTTTTTGATTAAATGGATGGATTTTAAAAAATTTCCTGCATTGAAATTGGTCGAGGAAAGGTTTTTTCACTAAAACGCCATCTTTAAAAATAATTTTAGGTAAGTAAAGTTGTGAATATTCCTTATCCTTTAAAAAAAAAAATAAATAAATAAATAAAAAATAAATTCCTAATCCATTTCTTTCCAACTATTTTTTTTTCTAATTTTTAATTTTCCAAATCGGCATAAATACCATTTTTTCCATGGCTAGCATTGCTATTGGAATTATCAATAAAAACTGATTTACTTGCTGATGCATCTTTTTCGCGATCAATACCACTTATTTCATTTTTCGAGGGGCTTTCACTATTTTCAGGAACCACTTTACTTGTTGACGCATCTAAATTGACATGATCATCCCAATTCATTTCATTTGCACTGTGTCCAGATGGGAAACTTTTCGCTTTAAAATAAGAACGAATGTCCCCCATGATTAAATGAAACTTTAGAAAATCGCAAGTTTCATACAAGTTTTTTTACAAGTTTTTCCCGATATTAAAAATAGGGCGCGGACATTTTAGACCGTCCTTTAGACCGTTTCAGAAGAACGAACCGGGCAAACTGACAGAAGAAAAAAAAAATCGACAACTAGGTTTGGGGGTTGATGGACGACGGGAAGAATAGAAGCAAATACCCGTCTATCTTTTCTGCGAAAGACCAAAGATTTCAGAGAAACAGAAAAAGCGGTCGGCAAAAGAAGACAGCAAAGTAAAAAGTAAAAATTTGGGGTAATTGGAGGAGCGTGATGAAATAATAGAAAGTATACCAATAAAGGAAAAAAAGTTTAAAGATAAATATGCATTGACGAAAGGTTCCCGGAATCGGAGAAAAGAATACCAGGTTAAAAAATTTGTCAAAAATGAATATAAGAATTAAGAATAAGTCCAGATGACAATTTCATAAGAAAAGAGGAAATTAACTTAAAAAATTAGGGCTAAAATGTATCTCATATGTATATTTTTGTACCTCCACTATTCCAAGAAAAAAGCAACCATTTTTGGTTTCTGAGAATTATTATTATTATTTTCTTGTTTTGGCAATTGTAAAAGTGAAAATGACGATATTATAAGAGCAATTAGAATTTTGACGTGCATACTAGGTCTCATGTTACAAAAACAGTAACTCACTGCTTGAATTGTATACTTATAACGAGAATTTTGGTTTATAACAGAAAAAAAAAAGCTTTCTAATCTGAATTTGTATTTTTAAAATTAAATGAAAGTTCCCGAAATTCTGGGGGGGGCTAGCCCCCCCCAGCCCCCCCCTAGATCCGCCCATGTAGATTATAAAAATTGAAAGTATGGATTTAACAATTTTGGAGGGAAATTTAAACGAAGTTAACATTAAAAACATTTTAATAACCGTGTTTTACAACATTTTAAATGTGACCCGAAAGAGGAAAGTATAAACAGGGATGGCATACCGAACCGAACCGAATCGAAAAAACCAAACCGAACCGCGTTTTATATGATTTTAATTAATAGATCGAACCGAAATCCGAACCCATTTAAAATTTAAAAAGGGTTGTAAACCGAACCCAACTCAGAGAAAGAAAAAACCGGAACCGTTTATAAAAAATTTAGCGCACTGGAACCGAAACCGAGTTGTTTTTACGGGAAAAAAAAAACCGAACGGGAGCAATCTTAAACAGTTTTTTTTTCCATTAAAAAAAAAAAAAAAAAAAATTAAACGATTTTCTGCTGAACATTAGGGCCGAAACCGGTTTTTTTTTTTTTTTTTTTTTTTTACTAAAAACCGAATCAAAACCGAATTTTTTCATCAAAAAACCAACCTAAACCAGATTGTTTTAAACCAAAAATCGAACCAAAACTGGGTATTTGTAAACAGAAAACCGAACCGGGGAGATTCAAAAAAAGAACCAAACCGAACCATATTCAAGAAAAAAACCGAACCAAACTGAACCAAAACCAGGTTTTTTGTCTAAAAAAAAACGAACTGAAACCGAACCGAACCGAATTGATCCAAAACCGGGGTTTTCGTTTAAAAAAGCCAACCAAAACCAAAACCAAAACCGAACCGAACCGCATTGAACCAAAACGAGGTTTTTTGTCTAAAAAAACGAACTGAAACCGAACCGAACCGAATTGATCCAAAACCGGGTTTTTCGTTTAAAAAAGCCAACGAAAACGAAAACCAAAACCGAACCGAACCGCATTGAAGAAAAAAACCGTACCGAACTGAACCAAAACGAGGTTTTTTGTCTAAAAAAACGAACTGAAACCGAACCGAACCGAACTGAACCGAACTGAACCAAAACCGGGTTTTTGTCGAATAAAAAGAACCGAAATCGAACCGAACCGTATTCAAGAAAAAAAAACCGAACCGAAATGAACCTAAACCAAAGCCTGGTTTGACGTTTAAAAAAGCCAACCGAAATTGAACCGAACTGCATTCAAGAAAAAACCCGAACCGAACTGAACCAAAACCGGGTTTTTCGTTTAAAAATGCCAACCAAAATCGAAACGAACCGAACCGAACATCATTGAAGAAAAAAACAGTACCGAATTGAACCAAAACCGGGATTTTATCCAAACAAGGAACCGAAATTGAACCGAACCGTATTCAAGAAAAAAAAACCAAAACCGAACTGAACCAAAACCAAAACCGGATTTTTCGTTAAAAAAGCCAACCGAAACCGAACCGAACCGAACCAAACTAAACCAAGACCAGGTTTTTGTCTAAAAAAAAATAAAATAAACTGAAACCGAACCGAACCGAACCAGACCAGACCAAACCAAAGTCATGTATTTCGTTTAAAAAAGCCAACCGAAATCAAACCGAACCGAACCGTATTCAAGAAAAAAAATAAACCAAAATTGGATCAGATTTACCAAAAGAAACCAAACCGAAACCGGAGTGTTTTAAAACAAAAACCGAACCTAAAGTAGGTATTTGTCAACGAAAAAACTGGTTTTTAAACAGACAATTGAACCGATATCCGGAAAGGTTCAAGAAAAAAAAACCGAACTCATTTAATTTTAAAAACCAAACCGAACCTGTAACCGGTTTTATCCTAAAACGAAAATGAAAACCGAACTGAACCAAACCGTATTGAGAAAATTTTGGATCGGTACCCAAACCGAACCGATCTTCTCCTATTGGATAACATTTTAATCGAAACCAAACCGACTTCTCCTTTTTAACTTAAAAAGAAACCGAACCCAACCGTTTTGATTTTTGAAGCGGTTTGCCATTTCTATATATAAAAGTTTTTGAACACGGCAAAATAAAAACCCATATTTTATTTTATTTCTTTTTTAATTTAAAAAAAAAAAAAAAAGTTTTAAATAGGCCTATTATCTATGCTTTGCAAACACCGTGTACATTTTTTTTTTTTTTTTTTACGGGAATTTTTTAAGGAAAAAAAATGAAATAGGGTTATTTAGCTCCAGTTTTCCGTTAGGGAAGTGATACCTTCTGCCCAAGGCCAAACAAACCCTACAGGTCAATAAAGCTCAATTTTAAAACTTGACGGTTTTAGTCGTCTGTACCCTTTAAACGGACCCTTACCGTGGAAAGTTTGCACCAAACCCCATAAAACCCCCAACTTTTTTTTTATAAACGTTGGAAAAATTTTTGTTTCAGATACGAATCGGAAGAGAAATCACTAATTAACTGGAAAGCTCGAACCCTTGGAGTCGTATGAAATTTGTAATGTGAGAAAAAAAAAAAAAAAAAAAAAAAAAAAACTAGGCAAAAGGAAAAGGAAAAAAAAAGAAAGGGATAAAAAAAGGAAATCTGTCCGGATTGAAGAAGAGAAATTACAAATGGCGACGGCGATTGCAACCTCCGTTGCTAAACAATCGAGGAGATCCGTTCGTTCGTTATCTGTCCAGGAAAAAGTTCACGCCATCGACAGGGTTCACGAGGGTGAATCGAAAGCTTCCGTGGCACGAGACATCGGGGTTCCGGAATCGACTTTAAGAGGATGGTGCAAAGGAGAGGAGAAGCTGAGAGGGATCGTCGCCAGGTCAAGCGGCGGCGGAGGAGGGAACACATCGGACACTCCCCCGTCTTCCCTGGATGATTCATACGATAAAATCCCAGCGGCAAAGCTCACACATTCCGATAGCCAAAATAGCCATAAACGTGATTACGCTTCGATAGACGATAATTTACAGCAAAGCCCGGTTGTTTCTGTTAAAAAATTTTGTAAGTCCGAAAAATCAAACGATGTTCCTATTATTGACTTGAAAGTGAATTCGGTTAAATTAGCAGACGAGAACCCGATTAATTTTATTAAAAACAAAGAGAACGATGTGAAATCGAGGATTTTGCAAACGGAATCGAGGACCGATTCGCATTTTATACGAAAAGACGAGAACCGTGATAGTGACGGGATGAAGACGTCCCCCACGGCCACCGCCGCTCCCACCCTCCCGGCTTTAGCGGCCATAGCCTCTGCCATAAATACCAAAAACCCTTTGTTTAACATGTATCACAGCGAACTGTTAAACGGTATGGTGCCAAAGCAAGAGATCTCATCGAATGCTCCTTTAGATTATTCGACGAAAGTCGCTCCGAGACTGGCTCGTCCCGAAGTTAACGAGGCCCTCATGTACTGGTTACAAGCTCAAAGCCAAAGGGAGCAAGCTGCGTTACCGATGTCTCCGATGGAGGCGAGAACTGCGGATACCAGTAGTTGGTTTTGGAAATTGTACAAAAATTATGGAGTTTTACCTCAAGTAAGTACAATAAAGTTAATGAAAAAAAAAAAATTGGCTAATTTAAGAGGAAAGTTTCAGTGAATACTACTAATGATGGTTTGTCTGGTGCTCGATTTACGGGGAAGAAATTCAAAACAAACTCCTGTGACTTATTCTTGAATTTTTCTTACAAGTTTCAACTTGTTTTAAGTTAATATGAATTGAAGAAACGAAACCAAAAGTTTTGACACCGCAAATATTTTTGAAATTATTTTTCGGTCATACATACATTTCAGACGAGTTGAAACATGTAGAGAGACAAATTGAAACATGTAGAGACAAGTTGAAATATGTACAGACGAGTTGAAATATGTACAGACGAGTTGAAACACGTAGAGACAAGTTGAAACATGTAGAGACAAGTTGAAATATGTACAGACGAGTTGAAACACGTAGAGACAAGTTGAAACATGTAGAGACAAGTTGAAATATGTACAGACCAGTTGAAACATGTAGAAACAAATTGAAACATACAGAACAGTTGGAACAAGTACAGAACAGTTGGAACAAGTACAGACCAGTCGAAACAAGTACAGATAACTTGAAACATGTACAGACAAATTGTAACATGTACAGACCAGTCGAAACAAGTACAGACATATTGGAACATGTACAGACCAGTCGAAACAAGTACAGACATATTGGAACATGTAGAGACAAGTTGAAACATGTACAGACAAATTGAAACATGTACAGACCAGTTGAAACAAGTACAGACAAATTGAAACATGTACAGACCAGTCGAAACAAGTACAGACAAATTGAAACATGGAGAGACAAGTTGAAACATGTACAAACAAGTTGAAACAAGTAGAGACAAATTGAAACATGTACAGACCAGTCAAAACAAGTACAGACAAAGTGAAACATGTACAGACGAGTTGAAACATGTAGAAACGAGTTGAAACGTTTACAGACGAATTGAAACATGTATGTACAGACCAGTCAAAACAAGTACAGACAAAGTGAAACATGTACAGACGAGTTGAAACAAGTACAGACTAATTGAAACATGTACAGACAAAGTGAAACATGTACAGACGAGTTGAAACATGTAAAGACAACTTGAAACAAGTACAGACCAGTTGAAACAAGTACAGACAATTTGAAACATGTACAGACTAATTGAAACATGTACAGACAAGTTGAAACTTGCACTAAAAATTTCCAGGACCCGGCAGAGTTGTTTTCATGATAAAATGGGGGCCCATCTCAAGAGTACGGATCAGTCACTTGTCTGCTGCCACGATGTAATTTTTCCGCTTATGTTTAACTTATGGATCGATGATCGTTTTCATAACATGGGACAGGGGTCATTTAACCTAAGCACGTTAGGGGGGGCTGCGGGGAGTTAGTAAATTCCTAAGTGCAAAATAATGAGTTTCGAAGAGGAATTTGTGACTCAAAGAAAGGGGGAGGGTTTTTAAGAAACTTTCGTAAGCTTACAAGGGAGGGAGGGGGTCTAAAATTTTCGAAATCATGCTTACGTAATACTTGAACGGACCCTAATTGGGAAAATGCAAAAACATAACATGCATTTATAAGAAAATTCACAAAAGAGCACATATACCTCTTCTCAGGAAACTTGAGCCCCCTTTGCTCCGTCCCGGATCCGAATCAAGGGCCTACGGATTCATATACAGCCCGATAAATTTTTTTTTTGAAAGTTATAAGGTTTTTTTTTTACTTCCAAACCGGACTGAGCAGATTTTAAATCGTGGCAGCAGACAAGTCACTGATGCAAGGAAAAAACTGAATATATTTTCCGGGATAAAAAAAAATTTTTTTGCTGAAATATTCCTGATAATTTTTAGATATAAGTCCGAATACAAGGAAGAAGTTGATGAGTTAAATGTAAATTATCAATAATTAATTTTTTCAGTTAACACCAAGCACCCGTCGTCCTGACTCAAAAAACGGAGACCACCCTCAAATCTCAGACGAAGAGGATGAACCTCCGGCGACAGCAGCCGACGCGGTGAGACACGGAGAAAAGTTCCTAAGATGGTTAGAATGTTGCAGCGATCCTAGCGTAACCGCGCTTCAGATACTTCAATTTAGGTACGGCCTAAGAAAAAAATGCTCAAAAAAAAAAAAAAACATTTTGTCAAGAAAAAATAGTGATAAGGTTTGGGCTTGCTTGGGTTTGCTTTAACTCAAGTTTTACTCAAGTTCGCTGATATCAAAACTTTTTTGGAACGTCAGAACCTATTCGTCCAACCCATTTTTGACTTTCTCAAATATTTCTCGTTTTAATTTACTCTATTTATTTATTTATTTTTTTCCAGGTACCTGCTCAATAATGTTAAAGAATGTGCTGAACGCCGCCGTCAAGTCCGAACGAAAACAAGATCTCGTAGAAAGTAAAACCAAAAAAGCGAAACCAAGGAAAACTTTAGTTATTATTGAGACAGTCAATAACACGATATATTTTTTTTTTCCATGTGCCTTCAACCCTAAAAAAACAGATCTCGATTTGAAAAAAAAAAGTGTACGGAGCACCAACACACACTCACACACTCTAAACAAAGGAGCTTTGACAATATTTAATCTAAGTACTAATTTTCTACTTTTTTCATTTGACGCAAAAGATCAGTATTAATTTCTTTTAAGTACAAATTCAGCATTTCAGGGTTTTTTACAGAAGCCTTTCATTCAGTTTTTTAGAATCTAAGAAACAAAAATAATTTAAAAGAAACTAATTTTTTATACTGGTTCTCCGAATCGAAAATTCGGGGGTTCTTTGTTATTTTTTATTATTTCCTTTTTTTGTATTATTTTGTAATGATCTCTCCCAGCATTTAATTGGCTGGATATTATTTTTTTATTAACAGTAAAAGATGAGACTGAAAAAAACACAAAAAAAAATGTCATATCCCAAAAATAAATAAAAAAATTTAAAAAATTGTTCTAAATCGCTAAAAAAAATTTAGTCGGATAGATGTTTTTTTTTTTAAAAAATATTAAAGCAGCTCAAAAGAACTGTTACTTTATACTCGTGTAATTAATTGTTAGAAAAAAAAAAAAGAAAAAAATTTAGTATACTTTTAAATTTAATTTACCATTAATATTTAGTTGTATAAGCATTTTTTTTAAATTATTATTATTAGATGAAAAAGCGAGTCATATATCCAAAGTTACTTTTTTGTCTTAAAACTTAGTCAAAAGATTTTTTTAAAATAATTTTTTTTTGTCAGGGCGAAATTCTTGTTGATTGCTATATACTTAAACGAAATGCTTTATTTTTTTATAAAAGTAAAATCATTTTACGTTTGCTCATTAATAAGTATGCTACCTCTTTTTTTCTTATGCTTTGTAATAAACTTGTACTTACCAATACGATAGGATTTTCTAATAATTCATATGTTAAATGATCAGCTACAAATTTAGCACAACCTTGCCATGTTTGGAATTCTGGATATTTTATAGTTGTAGGTCGAATTGTTGTACAAACCATTTTCTGAAAGGAAGAAAAAAAAAAATTGTATGAGACAAATGGGTCAATTTGACTTTAAAAAAAATTTTAGCAATCCAAATTTAGTGATGCAATTTTAAGAATTAAAAATTACCTCAAAATTGTTTTTTTTTTTTTTAAAGAAAAAAAAAATTGTATTTATGGTAGGCTATATGTCTTGGCATATTATATAGCATTCCAAAATTGATGCTTTTTGAAAGTTTTTTTTTTATTATAGTTTTTTCTTTAAATATTACCTGAACTCCACATTCATTTTCACAGGCTAATAATAAAGGGCGTCTTGTAGGAAATTTGAAGCTGTATTGCCTTCGGAAGTTTTCAGCATACCAAAGTAACAATTTTTCCTTTTCACTGTTATTTTCATATCTCCATGGGAAATGAACGCGTCTGAAATTTTCAATTTATTAGATGCAATCTTGTTAAATTTTAATAACCAAACTTACTCATCGAAGCCAATAGTAGGTACTTCAGCCCAACATAACTTTATGAGCCCTAGTTCCTGTGATATTTCCTTTAAGTGTTGACTTGTAACTCTTCCGATAGGTCGATCAGATCGAGCTGTCAAATTCTTAAACGACTGGCTTGATGCCGGCTTCGACAAAGATGAAAACTGCGATAGTGATTTTAATTCTTCGTTGGTTAATTGTCCAAACAAAGGCCCCGAAACGGTTATTTCAGGCGTTTCGGATGATTGCTCGATTTCTGTGCTCATCTTTCTGTTTTCTTACGAAAAACATTAAAAATAAAACTAAACAAAGTCATCTTATTCAATAAGTTATTTTTTTACCGTTTCTCGAACGGTTTCCAAGACGGTTAAAGCCACGTCGTTTTTAGAATTTGGCGCGGTATCTTTTTGATGGGTGATGGATGCTGTAAACGAGGCAAATCTCAAATTATTTAAACTTCAAATAAATTGATCTTATGCCAAGGTATTGTTAGAAGTTTTTCTCCTCTTGAAGATGCCGAGTACCTACTTTTTTTCTTATTTATGCTGACAACAAGTAAGTCTCCTTCTCCAAAAATTTGATATTCAAAATGGCGTTCTGGTTCACAAAGAAGGCGCAGGCGCCACGAGAATGGTCGAAAAAAATTCTTGTTCCACGACATTTGTTTGTTCAGCAAAAAAACAATAATAACAATAATCTATGGCCGAAAAGGCCGATTCGAACGCACTGCAACCCGTAGTTGTTTTAGTTGACGAATTCAAGTCTGGGTAGGTTTACTGCATTGACTTTTTTATGATAATTTATCTTTAAGTCAATTAAGAACCAAGTAATAAGGTAAAAATGAATGGTCTTTTAGAATCAGGAAAATGGAAAAGCCAGTTTTGGGACCACCAGCCGTAACTTCCAAGTCAAGACCGACTAGTTCAGACGAAAAGGCACCGGATTCTTCAGATAACGCTACCTCTTTAAGGAGAGCCGGTTGGCCAAAAGGTAAAAAGCGTAAAAAAATGCCAAAAGATTCAATGGATCCTCAGAAACCTTTAAACGCTTACAACTGGTACATCAAAGAAAACAGAGAGAAGATTCGTTCAGAAAATCCTGATATGAGTTTTACAGACATTGCCAAAAAATTAGCTCAGGATTGGAAAGCCCTAACACCAGATGAAAAACAACAATACACAGATTCTGCAGAGACAGATAAAGAAAGATATGCAAAAGAATTATCAGTCTATAAACAGTCTGATGCATATAGAACTTTTGTTAAAAATCAGAAAAATAAGGATCAGAATAAGAAAATGAAAGAGAATAATAGTAAATTGATAGAAGAGATTAATGATAAAGATGATGGGACTGGTTTTGACATTCCTATTTTTACTGAAGAGTTTTTAGATCATAATAAATCTCGAGAAGCTGAACTTAGACAGTTAAGGAAATCAAACACAGATTATGAGCAACAAAACTCAATTTTAGAAAAATTAATTGAAAATACAAAAACTGCAATAACAAAATTAGAAGAGGAGACTGTTCAGCAAAGATGTCATAATCAAGCTTTGCAGCAGCATTTGGATCAGATGAGGAATACATTGACGGATGCTTTCAGAGAAGTTGTTTTACCAGGTAAAATAAAAAATGCATTTTATCACAATTTGATTTTTAGTTCAAGCGAAAAATAATGTCTTTTTCAGGTGACAGTGACTTACCAACCCTACAAACGATTGACAATTACATGTCAAAACTCCATGGTTTGCTTCTGACTCAGAACACAACCTCTCCGTTATATGTTAAAGCGAAAGAAGTGGTTCAGAAGCTGGATTTACACGGATGACTGGCAGTTCCATCTGAAAATCATAAACGGAAACGGAAAAAGCAAAGCAGGAAATATGTCGGTTTCTCTAAAAAGGCTCGGATCAAGCACGGAGGACAGAAGCTAGTCATAAAGTTTGAACGAAGCAGCAAGCGAAAAAATTAAAATTAAGTGTTAAAGTTAAATAATCAGAATAATTGTAATCGGTTTTTTAAGTTAATAATTAAATTATATTCGTACAATTTTTTAAAAAAATATCAAAACAAATGTTTTTTTTTTTTTTTTTTTTTAAGAAACGCGGAAAAGCATTTTCCTTTGAAGCCGATGTTGCAGTTCGCCACGTCGAATCATGGCATGTATAACTTTCTGAACAGCCCTTTCCGGGTATTTTTGTTGGAGAAAACTTTGAATAATCGTCTGAACTGAAATTTGAGTCCCGATCGCGAATCTGCGTTTCAATTGCTTTTCGATCCTTAAAAGTAATTCGTGGTCTTCTTCGGTTGTGAACCCTTCCGCTCCGGATAAAGAGCCCGTCATTGCGGCGTCGAGGGTAGAAACTTGAAACAAACGCAAAGCTTCGTCTACATGAGAATCCGTAGCAAACGGCTGTAAAGTCATTTTCGCGAGCGATTCCGAAACACGGATTATGGCTTCCAATTGACGGACGGTGATCGGGATGGAACTTCTTTTGTCCGTCTGGAGTTCGTGATCCCGGGCTCCTCCACGCATTAAAACGTAACGATGTTTCAACTTGTCTCCGGCTGCTTCGGATAATCGAGGACCGCATCGCCTGTGAAAATTATTTGAGTAACTTAGTTTTCTTAATATTTTTTTTTTTTCTGTGGTTTTTTATTGCACTTACATTCTGCAAAAATGAATGTACTTTTTCAACAAGTTGATAGATAGCTCTCCTTCAGTCTGAGGTGCATCGACGCCTTTTCCACCGTTCATGTGAATATTCATGATGTGAGTAGCAAGTGTCTAGAAAAAAAATTAAAACAAATTAGCCGTTGAGAGTGATGGGCTGTTGATTAAGCAAAATTTTTGGATGAAAGGTATCAGACTTTGAATGAAACGTCAAGTCAAAAATGAAAACAGAGGAGAGCCATGTTTGAGTTTTAGTGACAGCTCAATTAATTACCCAGATTTTTGGTACAATCGGTGCTGTCCATTGAAGAACTTCTGAAAATCTCAAAACTCTTCCTCAAAAATTCTGTTATTTCTAGCCACTTCTTTCGAAGAGGGCAAAAATTTTGGATTTAGGTAATTTTGTCGAGTATACTGAAAACTATCGAATTAAGTCTTGATATGACAATCTAATTTTTAAACTGCCACACTTTGGCTTTAATAATTAATATTTTTTGAAAAATTAATTTTTTTTAAAAAACTTACAATGTCCCTCTCAGCGTTATGCTCGTCCTTGACGATAAATATCATGTCAAATCGAGATAAAATCGTAGGCATAAAATCGATATTCTCTTCTCCTTTAGTGTCATCCCATCTGCCGAAAACGGAATTTGCGGCTGCTAACACGGAACATCTTGAATTTAACGTTGTCGTTATTCCCGCCTTAAGACAAAATTTGAAAAAATTGACATTAGTGCTACAATCTACTCTAACTTTGTAAGAGGAACCCATGCCCTCAAAATTTATTAAATCCTCATGTAAAAATAAATTTTTAATCACCTTTGCGATCGAAATTGTTTGCTGCTCCATAGCTTCGTGAATCGCAACCCTATCATCTTCTCTCATTTTATCGAATTCGTCTATACAAACTACTCCTCCATCGGCCAACACCATCGCTCCACCTTCCATAACGAAATTTCTCTGCGAATCGAAAAATCAGAAGATTAATAAATTAATTTTCTTTCCACAAAAAATTTTTCTACAAAAAAATCCTTACTGTAGCTGGATCCCTAGACACGGAGGCAGTTAAACCAGCTGCCGAAGACCCTTTCCCGGACGTGTATACCCCGATCGGAGCAACCCTTTCCACAAACTTTAACAGCTGAGACTTGGCGGTACCTGGATCTCCCAACAAAAGAATGTTAACGTCGCCACGACGCGTCAACCCATCCGGCAAGCGTTTCCTAGATCCACCAAAAAGCAAACAAGCAATTGCTTTTTTAACATTTTTAAAACCGAAAATACTCGGGGCGATGGACGCTGCAATTCTTTCGTATATATCAGGAGCTGCTGCTAGTCTCCGGAAAATGTCTTCTTCTTCAGGTGTGACATTTAATGCAGAGCTGACGCCAGATCCCATTTCACAGACCTGGATACCAACTACTCTGATGTATGGGTTCCTGACTCCCACAATCGACTTTTCTCCATTCTAAAATGATTTGAGTCAAATAATTTCATATTTCATCATAAATTTTTTTCTTTAATCCTACCTTCCCAGACATCACTTTTTTAATACAAAATATTCCATGGATGACAACTCTATTCCCAGGCACAACTTTATCACAGAGTGATCTATCAACGTACAATTGAAGGTGGCGAGGCATTTCACCTTGTGGCAATCCATCAGGTAATTCTTGCAGCTTTAGAGTTTGAAAATCAACACAGACACATTTATCTGGTAAGATAAAATATGGATCAAGAGGGCATTTTTTTCCACCTGCCCCTTCAGCACCAGCACCCTGAATCCTGTCAGTTAAAAAAATAACAATTGGATTTGAATCAAGATTTATAAGAAAAACCAAAGAACGTACGTATTGCATTTTCTTGGCATGGCCAGACCATCCAATCCCAATTTAATAGAAATATTTGACACAACATTCTGACATCCCCTACACTGTATGGTCATGCTTGTTGCTTTCGATCTTATCCCAGAAGCAGACACTATAATACCCGGCACTTTAACCAATCTTGATACAACATCTGATTTTAAATCTCTCAGATTCGCTGGATTGTCATCTGAAGTTAATAAAATCTGAATATCTTTAACAATTTCTTCTCCTTCCGGCCTGGGATTAGTAACTTCATCTGCCACATCTTTTGCTGCTTCCTCAAACTGTGAAGATAAAAAGTGATGTAAGTCCATAACAAAGGATTCATCCAAAAAAACTTACAATAGGTAAATGTTCAATAGGCTGCTTATATAGATTCTCAGCAAGTTGTTCATCAAAACTTGATAAATCCCCAAGATGTATTTCTAAATAAAAAAGTCCTAAATTGTAATTCCGCTTGAGAGTATCCCTGAGAAAAAAAAAAGAAAAAATTGAAAGCAACAGGTGAACAAGGTTACAGTTATTTACATCCTTTAACTGACTTACCTGTATTTGTAATTGAAATTCCCTTCGTGGAATTCACGCAGAAAATCCTTGAATTTCTTTTTAACCGTTTGTAAGCTAACTTTATCGCTTTTGTTATCGTCATTTCCGAAATTGTCGGAGAAGAAAACACCAGGATCATCAAAACCCTCCATTGTGTATACAGTGGAATGGCAATTTTAGCGCGAACAAGATTTTAATGCAAGTGACACGACGGAAATACATGACAACCGTTTCCGCTATAGAAGGCGTTGAAATGGCGTTCCAGCGTTAAAAAATTTTCAAAGCGACTACTTTGAAAAAACTTTAAAAGATTCGCACCTTCTTTATGATGCATCTTTCTCTTTGAAATTTCTATGATAAAAAACTCTCCTGTACATATGGAAAATAGGTTGAAATGATGATATACCCAGAATTTATGCGACTTCATGTACCTACGACATAAAATTCGTATGAGCGCGGGTTAGCAAGAGTCGCAACAAGTGACTGGCGGCTTTTTGCACTCTGACTGGCGGTTTGGCTGTCACGTGATCAATGAATACTTCCTCGAGAATTTCTTTTCGTAATTAAGCAACTTAAACAAAGGTAATTAATGATAAGTGCATAGTTTTAACAATAGCTTTTGATTCTTTTGTGGTACTGCAATAAAATCATGAAATGGATGAACGTTTTCGAAAGAAATAACACGAAAAACGCCAATGTCATTGTCATAACCTCACTTTTGGACGGACTTGAAGAATGAACTGTAAATTAATTATTGTTTAAGACTTACTATTAGTACTTTACTGTTAAATATCAGCCAGTTAAACTCTGGAATACGACTGTATTGGGAATAAAAGCCAGGATGTACTTTATAAATGTATGTAATTTGGGTTAGGTTGCTGAATGTTTCAGACTGCCCTTCTTTAAAAAATACCTGATCGACATGGTAACCTAGCCAGTCCAACAACGTCACAAAGAAAATACCTGACTGATGCTTAATATATATTTTAATTTGACAAGATTGGATTGCTACAACTCCTTTTATGGTTTTAATGTTTGTTCACTTTTTCTGATCATAATTTTTTTAATCCTAATGGCCAATTGAGATTTGGTATACGAACATTCATAATTATTTTTAGGTAAAATTTCTAGGATTTATTCTTAATTGCTATTTTATCTTGAGAATTTGTAGGAACTTTTTCTTAAAATTTACTTTTACAAAACTGAGTATTTATAAAATGAGAATATTTTACATTTTATTTTGTTTAAGAGGAACTTTCTCTTTTACAATTCGATTAAACTCATGGTTTTTAAAGCTAAAGGAATGATAAGAAAAGCTGGTTGGAAGAAAAAAAATAATTTGACTTAAACATGTCAGTGTATGTATTAAGATGATTAAGGAACATTTTGCATTGCTCAAGTAATTAAAATATGGCCTTGATTTTCCGTTGATCAAAATAATTATGTGCACCATTTGTAAAAATTAAGTGATGAAAATAATTTTTATGGTCGGAGATGTGTGCAACAGAATTTTTCGTTTTTTATTTTTGATATAAATTTTTTTTTGTTATAAATTTTTCTATTTTGGATTAGCTGATAGGTTGTTTAGCTTCTGTTTTAAAAAAAAAATCCTTTTCCTAAATGGCTCAGGAGAATAGTAGAATTTCTTCACTTGGTCATTGAATGTAATTTATAGGAAAATTATAGGAATGTCGATATTTTGAAAATGAAAAAGCTAATATTTTTAAAATTTTAAATTGATATTTTGCGTTTAAGGTTTTGAAGTTTTGAAAGCTAGAGGATTGAGAGCCGCCCCCACGTCTGTTTGTTTATAAAAAATGTTTGACATTGAAAAAGCCAAATCGATTCAGTATGAACGTTTCTTTTTTATTCCTCTTCTTTTTTTTTTTTAATTTTATTAACTTCGCCAAACTAGATTAAAATAAATGAAATAAAATTTAATAAAAAAGACAGTAGAGCAAATTCGGAGAGATGTCTTTGAAATCGGATCTTCTTCAGATAGTTAACTTGCGACGCACCGTTACACTTCATGCCATGCACAGCAAAGTCAAGAGAGTTTTTAAATGCTCACTTAAGACTTTTTTTTTTTTTTCCCTCAAAGAAAAGGATTTTCAATGAACAGGGAGGGGATGTCGGTGTAATTACACATAAATCAACTTCAAAGTAAAAGAAAAAAAAAAAAAAGTAAATAAAGTAAAATATAATAAAAGCAATGGAAAAACCGCACAGAAATTACTTTGCACTAATAGGCGCAAAATTTTTGCATAATAAAATTTTTATTTTCTTTGATTTAAAAAAGCTTTATTTATTTTTTTTTTCTTGTAATTTTAAACCGAGAGAAAACTCAGCCAATTTCTTTTTTTTTTTTTTTCTGTCTTCCCCTCTTTCACGATCCTTAAATTTCAGGAAATATCATTTAAAAATTTTTTTTGAAAATGTTTATTAGGATTGACATGTGAGGTAAAATTTATTTTTTGTAAAAGAGCGGTATAATGATGAAGATGACAAGGAACGTCGAGAAAAATCGAAACGTGAACGAGATTAATTATTTTTAAGAAAAAAAAAATCCCTAAATTAGTTACAAATTTTTTTTTTTTTGTTGGAGAAAAAAAAAAAAAAAAATGATGGCGCTTCCTCATTAAGAATAATTTTTTAATTTTATTTTTATTTTTTTTTTTCAGGGAAGAAATTTGGGGAGGAAGTTACCTTGCCGGTGTTAAAAACACAACAATGGAGGATTAATAAATAATGAGCAAAACAGAGGGGCGTCGACAGATGAAAATCTCGATCCGCGGTGTTGTCCGAGCATAAAAAGGAAATGGCCCGAATCTGGCAACCACCGCTCTGACGAACGCTTCAAATCTACCATGCAAAATATATGGATTCAATTTAAAGGAAGACGGTATACTTCAAATAAAAACCGTTTTGTTTGTTGATTTTGTAGTTTCAACAATACGTATCACAGCTATTTTTCACCTAAATCAACATGATGATCCCCGGTTGCTGAGATCGGAGGAGAAAGAGAAGGAAGAGAAGGAAAGAGAAGGCGAGAGGGTAAGAACTTCAATAATTTGCACTATTTTCAATTGTTATCGTTAAATTCTTGATTTTTAATTAATTGTTTAAATGCTCTACGGGCCAACTGGACCGGGGAAAAAAACGAGCATTCAAAAAACATTGAGAAAAAAAAAAGAAAAGAAAAGAAAATTTCGGTTAGGATTAATTGAATGATCGGTTACGTCATTACGTAATTAGAAACGGTTGAATTATCTGATTAAAAAAAAAAAAAAAGAACTTAAATAATAATTTGGTCTTTCTTTTTTTTTTTTTCAGGGAGAAGATTTGTACGATAAGATTGGTTTTGATTCGGATGGATGTTCCGTCGGGAAAATTAATCGGGTTTAACTAACCTAACATTCGAAATTAGCTTTTTGAAAAAGATTTGCTGACCGGCCGAAAATAACAGTTTGAAATGATAGACCTCACACTGTTGCGTTCTATTTCCGCATCGTCGAATTCTAATGGAAAATGTCAACTTAGACTGCACGCTGTACTTCTCACTTCTATCCTCCCGAATTCCCCGTTTCAATGGGATTTAAATTAATTTCGGATTTGAAGTAAGTTGTACTGCTGTATGACTTTTTTTTTTTTAAGAATTAAATTAAGTTGTGTCTCCACTTTCAATTGATCCGATGGTAGGATTAATATCAGAGGATAAGTTTAAAGGGGTTAAACACATAAATAATCCTGGATCCAGGGCTGCAATTCCAATTAATTTTTGTTCGGAATCGGAATCGAAATCGGAATCTGCTATTTCAAAAGTAATAGGGTATTTTCAGGTATTTTTAATTTTGAAAAATTTTGGAGTAAAAATAAAGTACAGGAATTAAAAAAAATTTTTTTCTGTATGTAATAATTTGTTAAAATTGGGGCTTAAAAATTTTAAATTAAAACGGTCGGAATAAGCGCGGAAACGTTGTGACGTCATATGTTAATATCGTTCTGCCCAAGAAAATTTTCCAAGTATGTTGGGGCTTGGTTTATAAACATTGAAAGCATCGCATTCTATGACAAATTTTCCGGCAGAAAAAATTTTTTTAAAATAATTTTTATTACACAAATAATTTTTTAAGTATATGTACTTTATTTTTACACCAAAATTTTTCGAAAATAAAAATACCTGAAAATACCCTATTGGAATCAAAATCGGAATCTCGTCTGAAAACAGTTCGAAATCTTTGGAATCGGAATCGGCATCGGCATCCAAAAAAATATTTTCGATTCATATTGACTTAAAAAGCACGAAAATACCGTTATTACAGTTATCAATTTTGGTTGAAATCGGAACCAGAATCGGAATCGGCACCGCTAAAATATTTGTTAGTTGGAATCGGAATCGAAATCGGAATTGCAATTGCAATTGCAGCTTTTCCTGAATCCTAAAAAATAAGTGCGAAATATGAAGGAAAAGTGTATTCGTTTCAAAACATCAGAGGTCCGAAGCCGGTAAAAATTGGTTGGAGCCGACGCCGGCATCGGCGCCGAAATATCCGAAGGGCTGAACCTGGCTCCAGCCCCAACACCGGAATCGCAAAATTTTTGCCGGAGCCGGTTCCAGAATCGGTGCCATCAATTTTGTCAATTTTTTTTTTTTTTACTTGGAAAAAAAAAAAAAATTGTTACAGTAACCGCCGCTTATAGTAGTGCCGTTTAATACAATCAAAACTCGCGGTCTTTCTCAATTATATATTCGGCATTGCCATCGGGCCACAATTACAAGACCAAGTTTAAAATAAATTATCTAGCACTAGCAGTAGCTTCGGCACCGACCTGAATTTTTAGGTGGCCGCGGCTATGGCATCGGCGGTGGCACCGGTATCGGTATCGGCTTTAGACCCCTGCAAAACATTACTCTGACTCAGTCAACTTTTTTCTCTGGACGGCAAGTTTTTAAGTGATAATTTAAAAAATTAAAATAGTCCCCCTTCTTTCACCAAAAAACGTATTCTCTTAATTTCTCTGCGACGTTTACTGATACCGTTGAAACAATATTTTTTTTTTTTTTTAAAGGGCAAAATTTTGGTATTATGTCCTAAAAGTTTAATCTTTCAACTTTCATCCATTTCACCCGGTGTTCAAATATTTTATCCAGTTAGCGACCAAATTTCCCCCAAGGATGACAAAAATGTCACGAAGTTTATAATTACTACATGCACTTAGTGACTATGCAATTCCGGGATCTCGGACGTATTTTAATCCTGCCAGCTTCGGCATTAAAAAAAAAAAAAAAAATTTCTGGATTAAAAAAAAAAATTTAAAGGTATTTGTAGTGGTTTTTTATTAGCGGAAAATTTGACAAAATTTACCAAAAATCCACGAGGAAAAAAAATTTTTTTGATCCCTACATTTTGGCCAACACCAAGATGATAGTAAAAATTGATGTCAGTTTAAGCTTAGTAAATTTATTTTAAGTTGTTGTAGCTTTACAGGGTACAGATTTACCAAAAAGTGGATGTTAACTCAAACATTAAGGTCGGAAAATTTTTTTAACAGCGATTATAACGCTTTAACTTAGAACGGGAACATAATTTGATGAAAAAAAAAAGTCGAAATCGAACGTTTTGATAAAATTCGGGATTTTGTCCCGGGATCCTGGGATTAGAAATTTTTTAATCCCGAAACTGAAAAAGTGGTTTTGGATTACAGTCTCTATGCGAAGTATAATTTAGAAAAAAATAATATTTAGCCTGCACCTTTACCCATTTTTTTTTCTCTTAAAAAATATTGCCGAATGCATTAAAAAATTTTTTAGTTGCTGAGTTCTGGCGGAATCCAGATTTTTTTAGTTCATATTTTTATGGCAATTAAAAACATGATGTGAAGTCCTAATTTTTTTAAATTTATCGGCAAAATGAAAACATGAATGGGGCGGCCCCTCTGGATAAAATCCGGATTTTGTTCTCATTTTAGGCTTTCGCCCCTTCCCCCCTTCGTCTCCCCGAAAAGAAATTACTGGATCCGCCAGTGAGTGACGAACTCACCAAAACTCAAATTTTTTATCTGGCCAAATAAAGTATGAATCAAAATTTTTATTACCTTTTCTGAAACACTCAAAAAAAGTAGCCCTATTCACGATTTGTTTTACTTTTTTTCCAGTATGAAATTGGCCATGTAAATTATTGAGAAAGCTGCCGAAAAAGAAAATCAATTCAATTTTCTCAACAATTACAAAATTTTAAAAAATATATTCAGGCTACTTTTCTCTTTGAGAAGTCTTTTTTTTTTTGGCTACAAAGAAAGACTTCCAACAAAAATAAAAAAACGTGTTTTTAATTTTTTTTTTAAGATTTGATTTGCTTTGCTGCTAAATTAAAATTTTTGATAGACTTTTTAAGAACGCGTCGCATTTTTTCTGCATTTTTTTTTTTTTATAAATTTATGAAACGATAACGCCATCCATTTTTTAAAGTGGAAAATTTTATATGCTGTATTCATTTTTATTTTTATTTTTATTTTAGGGACAGCATCTCGTGGAAAAATACCATACTTTTGCATTTATACGGCCGAGAATAATTCAATATGGGTTGTCTGGCTTTTAGGGAAAACCCTACAGATCTCTAATTCGGATAATGAAATTCTTCGAAGAAATTGGATCTGGTTCATTCCGGAGGAGGTTGATTATGATTAATTAAAATTTTTCTCTTCGCATCATTGTTCCATGTAAGTAAATTAAAAAAAAAAAAAAGAGAGAAAACTGAATTTTAAGAGGCTTCACGGATGCTGGAAGGAATGACTGTTTTCTCTAATACTCGATTTACGATTAAAAAAAATCCAAATTTTTGGTATCTAACGAATTTCTCTGGTATATGCTGAAATTTTTAGTGCAAGTTTTAACTTGTCTGAAGTGTGTGGACGGCGGGAAAATTATTTAAAAGAAAAAATTGCGGTCGAAAAACTTTGATTTTGTTTTCCTGCTCTTTTTTTTTTTTTTTTTTTTTTTTTGCTTGGAACATGTTGAAACTTGTACCAAAAATACAAGAAAAAATCAAGGGAGTTCAAAAAATACCTAAAAAATTGCAACAAACATAAAATAGGGACTGGAAATGAAAAAATAATTAAGAATTAAGAGGACTTTGTCCTTTTCGCTTTTAACTCTAATTTTTCTGAGTCGTGGATCTTAACAATGTTCTAACCATATTCCAGCCATTTTCCTTCAAATTTGGCGTTCAAAAATGAATTGTTTGCATGTCTACTTTAAAAAAAATAGTTTTAATTTTCGTTCCGTCAATCAGATCACTGTGCATAGTAAAACATTTTTTTTTTTTTTGACACATTTTTTGTGTCAAAAACGGTCTACATGTTTTTATTTGTAAAGTTAACATAGATTGCCATTGCAACGTCTAATATCAACATCAGGGGTCCGAAGCTTGGAAATTTTGGCCACAGCCGATGCTAGCATTAGCATTTCGAGTTAGTTTTGAAATTTACATCGGCACCGGTAACGGCATCGCGAAATCGTTCCCGACCGTTTTTCCTTATCTATTTTTCCTAAAAAAATAAATTTTTTAATCCATTTTTCCTAAAAAAATAAATAAATTCCTAATGCATTTTTCCAAAAAAAAAAAAATAAATAAATTCCTAATCCATTTTTCCGAAAAAATTAAATTCCTAATCCATTTTCCTTAAAAAAAATTGATTCCCAATCCATTTTTCCTAAAAAATTAAATTCCTAATCAATTTTTCCCAAAAGAATAAATTCCTAATCCATTTTTCCTGAAAAAAAAAAATAAATTCCTAATTTATTTTTCCTAAAAACAACTAATTCCTAATCCATTTTTCCTTAAAAAAAAAATTGATTCCTAATCCATTTTTCCTAAAAAATTAAATTCCTAATCGATTTTTCCTGAAAAAAAATAAATTCCTAATCCATTTTGCCTAAAAAAAATTAATTCTTAATCCGTTTATCCTAAAAATTTTGTTTCCCAAAATTTTTTTTCTAACAATTTTTTTTTCCTAATTTTCAATTTTCCCAAAACTTTTTGATTCCTAAAATAAATTTTCCTCAAATGAATAGTTTTAAATTTTATTGCAATTCCCTAAAAGGATTTTAGGAAATTTTATTGTAGGGATTATAAGAAATTTTATCTCAGGAATCAAAAAATTTTAGGAAAAGTAAAAATTAGAAAAAATAAATAGTTAAGAAAACAATTTTAGAAAACAAAAGTTTTAGGAAAAACGGATTAGGAACTTATTTTTTTTTTTTTTTTTTTTTGGAAAAATGGATTAGGAAAAACGGATTAAGAATTTATTTTTTCTTTTTTTGGAAAAATGGATTAAGAAAAACGGAATAGGATTTAATTTTTTTAGGAAAAATGGATTAAAAATTTATTTTTTTTTAGAAAAAATCTTAATTCCTAATCCATCTATCCTAAAAATTTTGTTTCCTAAAATTTTTTTCTAACCATTTTTTTTCCTAATTTTCAATTTTCCCAAAATTTTTTGATTCCTAAAATAAATTTTCCTCAAATGAATACCTAGTTTTCCTAATTTTTAAAATTAGGCAATTTTATTGTAATCCCCTAAAGGGATTTTAGGAAATTTTATTGTAGGGCTTATAAGAAATTTTGTCTCAGGAATCAAAAAATTTTAGGAAAAGTAAAAATTCGAAAAAATAAATAGTTAAGAAAACAATTTTAGAAAACAAAAGTTTTAGGAAAAACGGATTAGGATTTTTTTTTTTTTTTTTTTTTTTTTTTTGGAAAAATGGATTAAGAAAAACGGAATAGGATTTAATTTTTTTAGGAAAAATGGATTAAAAATTTATTTTTTTTTTAGAAAAAATGGATTAAGATTTTTTTTTTTAAGAAAAATGGATTAGGAAAAACGGATTAGGAATTTATTTGTTTTTAAGAAAAATGGATCACAATTTTTTTTTTCTTTTTTTTTAAGGAAAAACGGATTAGTAATTTTTTTTTTTTTTTTTTTTTTTTCATTTATTACCAGAGGTTCAAATAACAAAAATTTTTGAGTTAAAAAAAAAAAAAAAAAAAAAAAAAAAAGCCCGATGTATAAAAGTATTTTTACTTTTTTGCTTATTTTTAAAATTTTGTAACTGTAAAGGCGCTTTTTTTGCTTTTCGAAAAGGCGCACCGGGATAATTCCGGTAGCTCGGGGAGCCTGGCCGTCTCTGGGTTTTCTTGACTTTTACATTTTTTGTTTTTGGTTTCAGGTTCTTTGACAAATAAGCCTTAGAACTTGAAACTTCCTAATGGGGGGACTGAGCGCGCTTTGGCTGCAGGCCGAAAAACGTTGAACTTGGGCCACTTGACCAGTTCTTGCAGGAACATGCATCTTTTTGCAAGATTTTCATTGCTGATTAATGAAGTATTTATTACCCGAAACTAATTGAGGTTTAAAATTTCGCAAGATTTATCTGAACGCAATCTCCCGATTTTTTTTTTGCTTTCCATTCAATCCTTTTTTTTTATTTCATTTTTTTTTTGTTATTTATTTTCCTTTAGTAAACCCATTACAAATGACACGGAAAAAACTCATGAAGATATATGAGGATAATATAGCTGAAACCGAATATTAAAGAAAAAGATTCTCATTTGAAGTTGATGCGCAACTATTAGCGCAGTCAGTGACCCGTGAGACGTCTCTGCGGCTGCGGCATCTTCTGAAATCCTCATAAATAAAAGAAGAGCCGCCTTGCATGGGTTACTCCCATATGTGATTGGAGTCTCAGACTTCCTCAAAATGTAAAATTAATAAATTTATCTTTTTTTCCCTCTCTCTCTCCTGTCTCGCGATGGCAATTTTTTTTTTTTTTTTTTGTTCCGGAAAAAATAGGTCCGCTTTTATGTACGTGTGATTGACGGATTTAGTAAAAGAATCAAAAGGTCAGATAATTTTTTTTTCCCCGGATGTTGACCCTAATAACTCAATCAAAAAAATTTTTTAAGACACATTTTATCAGCAAAGAAATAAAAAAACGGTTTCCCGTAAAATTTAACAATAAAATTATGAAAAAAGGGAAAATGATTTAATAATTACCTTCATTTATTCGGTGGCTCCTCCCATTTTCACTGGATTGGCTAGTTCTAAATGAGCCAGGACGGAAATGGTTGGCTTCATATTTAATGGTTTAAAGTCCTCTCAGACTTGTTTAGGAAATTCGATTCCAGGGCCGGATTTAATAACGGCGATTTAAATGCGATTTTAATATTTTATTAATTTTTATTTTTATTTTTTTTTCAGTTTGTTTGGGGACTGCGAAAAAAAAAGGAGAAAAAAAGTCACGTTATCTTTTTGAGGCGTATCGTAAAACTTTTATCGTATCAAGGAGCTTTTTATCAGGAACGATATGTAAGTATCGATTTATTTATAGCTATTGGAAATTTACGATGGGGAATGAAACTGTGGGAAATTATGATTGGCCGATTGAGTATATAATTGTTTTGAGACTTTTTATGGGGGAGATTATTTTTTTTTTCTTCGTATGAATCAAAGTCGAGCAAAAAAAAATTACCAAATGATTATTTTTTACTTTTGATAAGTAGTTTTTAACGACTTCGGTAGTAAAAAAAAAAAAAAATTATATCGAAAGAAAATGATTAGGTCTCGAAGTGGAATTTATTCGTTTAGGTATGACAAAGTTATACAAGTTTAAAATCGATTTTTTTTTCTGGTTTCATGACATGAAAAAGAGAACGCGAAAAATGTCCAGTACGATTCAAAATCGGAATTAAAGTCCTGAAAGTCTTATATTTTTAAGTTTAACCCTTTGCCGCCCATGATTCCATATATTATTACACATTTTAATGCCCAGACTCCCAATGGGCCCATATAAAGACCCATCAGTTTAGCAACCCTGCAAAGCTTTGATTCTCTTAAAAAATTGTAAAAGCCTAGGGGTATTTTGGCTTGCTGAAACCGAATATGAAGTCAAAATAAAATTTTTAAAAAAAATTCAAGATGGCGGATGGTTGGTAAAATACCTTATTTAAAATATTACAGATTTTCTAGGTTCAAATTTTGGGAACTCTTTTTAACCCTTTGCTGACGCTATAGTGACCTTGGAAAAAGCTGTTTCCGGACGGCGCTTATATTTTTAAGTTTCATCAACAATAATGGAAGTGCAAAAGACATTAAGCAAGTTTCATGCAAATTTTTCATTCCTATGTTTAGCTTATGGGAATGGTTCTTTTCTATATTTTCTTATCTTATACGTCATATCTTATTCTATATATCTTATTGCACATCATCAAACAGTAGCTATTCGTTAAAAAACCGGAACGCAGCAGCAAAAGCCATAGCTGTAATTTATTTTATAGTCGTTCAGGAACGGCTATGTTCATCTGATGGAGCAGTAAGTCCAGAATTTGCAATTTTTAAAACCTTTTAATAAATTAGTTAATACGTTAAATATGTACATTTTTCACTTTTATAAGCTAAACGTAGGAGTCAAAACTTTCTGATAATTTTAAAATTTGGATAAACATGACTTAATTCCAAAGTTTCAACTTAGTGTGATGGATAAGTGCTTATAAATTAATTAATTTTGCCTATAAACATGTATTCTTTTTTTACTTCCATAAGCTAAACATGGAATTAAAATTTTTTTTTAAATTTTAAAATTTGGATTGAACATGACTTATTTCCAATGTTTCAACTTAGTGTGATGGATAGGTGCTTATAAATTAATTAATTTTGTCCATAAGCATGCATTTTTTTACTTCCATAAGCTAAACATGGGAGTCAAAAATCTTTTAAATTTAAAAATTTGGATTAAACATGACTTATGTCCTAAGTTTCAACTCAATCTGATGGATAGGTGCTCATAAATTAATTAAAATTAACTGATAATATTTATTATCGCCGTCTGCAAAGGGTTAATTTTTAAAGATGAAAGATTATTGATCCTCTATTTTATATTTTGGGGTTTTGGATAAAAAATTTTTTTGTAACAAGACACGATTAATTTTCGAAAGATCTTTATTCATTTCTCTTTTTATTCTTAAGAACTTAAAAATTCAAGTAAATAACGGACGGACTATCATTTATGCAATATTTAACAACAATGTTTCGCCTATGTTTAGCTTATGGGCAAAACAGCTTTTTCCTGTGTAGAGGCGTTTATAAGTTGAAAAATAGTAAAAACTTTATATTTTGGGGGGTTTTTTGAACTGCTAATTCTGAATCTGAAATCTAAATTTAAAAAAAATTGAAATTAAATATGGCGGACTGTTAACTTTAAAAATTTTTAGTTTTCTTAATTATTACTACTTAAAAAAAAAGGGTTTTTGAAAAATTAAGGCGAATTATTTTCGGGGGAGGCAGTTCATTTAAAACAAGTTATATTCTGGGGACCCGTAGGTGCCCCCTACGTACGTACAATTCGATGTTAGATTTGAAATCAGAGTACCGGAAAAGGTATAAATCGATATCCATGTTATTTTTCCGATAATTTAAAAAAACTGGGGGGGGGGGGAGCACGAGTGCCCCCACGTAAAAACTAGTTTCAGAATTGGAATCAGCGACCCCTAAAACCCGATAAGTCACACAAATAATATTAAAAAATTTTCGGAAAAAGGGTTAAAAAAAATTAAATTGAGTTTGCATCACCGGTTGCATAACTGAGCAATATCGGGCGCATCACTTTTTTTTGATGTCCCTTTGGCCTAGTGCTTTACCTTTAGATATAACACAGAAAAATAATATTTGGGAGGAATGGGGTGTTTCCAAATCACGAACTTTGGCCGGCAAAAGTGCTAATTAACATTTTTGAAAGTGATTCTGAGGAGCCTTGGGGGTCACCAAGCTTCATAAGCGGAAGAGAAAAAAGAAATAAAAATTTTATGGATAAAAAATATTTGCTGACATAAACTTGATATAAAGCATTACGTAAGCATCTATAGGAGGGAGGGGGTCCAAATAGAGATAATTTTTTCCATCAGCCGAATATTGACAAAGAGGGGGGGGGGGGATAAAAAATGATAAAAATATTCTTTAGTAATACTTGAACGCGACCTAGAAGCTGCAGTCCCGAGTCCCGAAATTCCGGGATTTTAATCCCGCAAAAATAGGTCTTTTCGGGGTGTTATTAGTCAAAAATCGAAACGTTTTGATCAAATCCAGAGATCGTAGAATTAGGAATTTTATAATCGTGAAATCCTGAGGCAATAATTCTTGAATAATGACTTGCCCCCCCCCCCCCCCCCCATGGATTTTTATATATTCATGAAATAATTATAGGAACCGTTTCTTTTGCCCCCCTGACCCCAAATCTGGGCCATGCGTCCTCTTACCAAAACGTATATTTGCCCTTCCTAAAAAATATCTGAAATGACGCCCTGAAAAAAAAAATACGGTCGATTAATTTGTGGGAAACTATCGATTCCCCATTATGTATTTTAATATTAAAAATGCCTTTTGGGGCATAGGAATCCAGTTAAGAATTTTTCCCCCCATCTTTTGATTTATAATAATTCCAGAAATTGCGATATTGATCTCAAAGTCGCCAACCGACAGAGTTACCACCCCCCCCCCCCCCGCTGCCTCCTTTTTAAAGTTCAAAATTTGGTTTGTTGAAATATTTAAAAATTCAAGAAATATTTTAAAAAATTTATGTTTTTAATTAAAAAAAAAAAAAAAAAAAAAAAAAAAGGAAAATGACAAATGACAGGTTAGAACATGATTTAGGAGCGTATTTCTACATTTTTGGTATCAATCAAGTTTCAGGCAGGGATGATTGTTTTAAAACAAATTGGTTTAAAACACGGTATTTTAAAACGTTTTAAAACATTTGAATAAAAAACACCGTTTTAAAACACTATCATTTTAAAACACTGTTTTAAACACCGTATTTTATTAAGTGAATAAAATACGTTTTAAAATGCATTTTTAAATTTTAAGAGGCCCGAGCCCGCAATTTGTCGCGCACGACTCATTTTATACAATCTATGGTATGGAGCATGCCATAGATTGTATGAGCCGCTAATATTCATAATGGTTGCTTAATCGCAGGGATGGTTGTTTTAAAACAAATTGGTTTAAAACGCGGTGTTTTAATACGTTTTAAAACGTTTGAATAAAAATAGAAACGAATTTAAAACATTTTGAACGTGTTTTAAAACATGTTTTAAAACACGTTTTTAAAACAGGCCGAAATAAAAGATGTTTTAAAACGTTTTAAAACATGGGAAAATAATATAAAACGTTTTCAACTGTTTTTTATTAAAAAATGTTTTAAACAGCAACCCTGGTTTCAGGTGCTTCTACCTAGAGAGCCTTAAAGGATCCTTTAAGGCTCTCTACTTCTACTGGAGCCGATTTTTGCCTTTTTTTTTTTTTTTTTTTTTTTTTTTTTTTTTTTTTTTTTTTACTTGAGAAAAAAAACATTTTGCAGTAACCGCACCGGTGCTGGCACCAAATTTAAAATAATTATGTAGCACTGGCACCGGCACCGGCACCGGCATCGACTTCGGAACCCTGATTTTGTACTGTAATACCCTGCATTTACAAACCAATGTTTTTTAAGGGGCTACCATTTTCAGAAAATTAAAAATTTAAAAAGCTTTAATTTTTTTTTCAAAAATTTGATAACTGAATTTATCTCCATAATAAAAGAAAAAAAAAATTAAAAACAAAAAGTCATTCAGAATTTTTAAGTCGAATCAGTTTTAATTCGAATTAAAAATCAGTTTAGAACTGGGTCTGGCAAGAGGAGGGGTGTTCATTAATCTTGACTGGGGCCATGATGCCTTGTAAGTTAAAAATTAATTTAAAAAAAAAAATAACACGGTATTCCTAACACTCCCGAGCGATTAATTCATCTAACGTTGGGTTCCATTCATATTCATCCACGATTTTTTTAAAAAGACCCGAGCTCGTGCGGGAACTTGCTTGAAAAAAAAATTCAATTAAAACGGTTCGAACGATATTTTCTTATCAAATGTTTCACATGTTTAACTTAACGGTAAAATCAATCGGGCGGATAAGCTTCTCTTTTAACTCATAATTAACTTACGATTTGAGGATTTTGATTTGCCAGATTTCCTTCGGTAAAGGTCCACTCCAGTTGATTGAACGTGCAACCAGTCTTTCAGATTGTTACACAAATTAACTATTGCGTTGATTTTTTTTTTTTTTTTTTTTTTTTTTTTTTTAAATTTTTGTTTACTTTTGGACGCATGAAGTAAATTAATCGTGGCGAAAAAGTAACGGGCGGATGGTGACAAAAAAAAAAAAAATTTGTGTGGTGTTTTTTTCGGGATGAAAAGTGAAAAGTGGAAAATGTGTTGAAAAAAAATTGGAAGTTTTTCCCGTCGGAACAAGTCAAGACAGGAATTATTCAGGAAAAAATATTCGACAGAAGCTGGAATCTAAAATTTTGAAAACGGAGCCGACGGATCGCCTTTGCGGGGACCTAGGCGATAACATGGATGGTGGTGAGTTTTTTTAATTTTTTTTTAATTTTATGAATTAGTAATATTGAGTAAACTCCTGAGTTTTTAACCAATATGGGACGGCGCCAAAGCATTTCAAGTCCTTAAGTCCTATGCAAATAAAAGGTACAAATACGTCAATCGATATGTAAGAAGCTTCTGGTTTTAAAAGACAATAATGGAATTAACCACTACCGAACCCTAAATAAACAGAAGATAGAAGAAGAAAAAAAAAAAATCGTGAAGTACCATACGTGACATTGTTATAGAGCTAATAACAGTCGTGTATTTTTTTTTTTTTTCTTTCAATAAGTTACAACCGAAAATTCCAGAAGCAATTTATTTTCATTTACTCTGGTTACCTTAAAAGGTACATTTAAAGCGTGCGCTTTTGCGATATTTGTTTTAAAAAATGTTTAAGTTTTTTTTTTTTTCTCTCTTTTAATAGTGTACAAATATTTTTTTCGGTCATTACTCAGTAATGACCGAATAAATATTGAGCAATAAATATTTGGGAGGACCGTTAAAAACTCGATTTTTTTAGGGGGGGCTGGGGGGGGGGGGGTCTTCGCTACTGTGTGTATTTTCGTGTATATTAAAGGCGATGTCCAGACTTTGACTTTGATGGCGACTCTTAATGTAAATATTGTTTGATTGCGTAGACAATTATAATATTTCCAGTGGGTTGTATAATGACATTTCTCCATTATGGACCCGATCCTGGAGATAGAGAGAAAAAAAAAAATTGTGATGACAGTGACATGTTAATGAACTTTTTTTTTTTTTTTGTGAATGGGACTTGATTATTTTTTTTTTAAATCATTTTGTTTGAGATGAATTTTTTTTATTTTAATATTTGATTATTTTTCCGCCGTCGGCTGTTGAAATAATTTTATTTACTTTTGCGTTGTATTCAGCGCTTGAATTTTCGTGTTATTGGAGATGGAATACCGTCGGTCGGTCAATGTATCCGAGGCCATATTATTAAATTTTTTGAAATGATTGGCGCAATTTGGTGCGGAATCTTATCGTTGGTACCGATTTTTGCGCATTTGCAACCGGCTCTCATTTGAACGATAAGTCAAGTAACAGCTTATAGCCTTTGAAGCTCTTTTCAGGTTTTTACTAGTTTTGACAGGAATGGACCTGCCAATATTAGCCCTAGCAGTTTGGCACTTGTTCTAGTCGTTTAAAGCGGAAAATTGGTTTTCCTCTTGCTCCTGATAATAATTTTCTGTTATGTTTTTATCCTGTAAATTGAAAATGTCTTTTGATCCACCCAACCCTCCACGAATTTTTGAATTTGAAAATGGCACAGCTCAAAAAAGTTGAATTTTAGGCTGCATATCAATCCTAATTTTTTTCAGATTTTTTGGAGGCCGATTTCAGTTGCTTTCAGAGGCCTAAAGTTTTTCAAAGTCTCATAAGGGCCAAAAAATTAGAGCCGAGTTTTAGTGCGAGAGTTCCTTTCCTATCGGAAATTTTTTGGAAATTTCATAAATGAAGACGGTTTTTTAGAAATTGAAGAGCCAAAACCGGCTGTTATTCAATTCCCTATATCTCTTTCGGTTCACATATAGAAAATATGGCTCCTAATATAAATCTGATTTTATTTTTGAAATAAACGGAAAATTTCTGATAGAAAATGAACTCTTTCGCACCAAAATACGGCTCTAATTTTTTCGGTCATTATGAGACTGAAAAATTTAAGACTCTTGGAGGCAGCAGAAATCGGCCTCCAAAAAATCTGAAAAAATTGACGGTAAATATGGAGGCTAAAATTCAAGTTTTCCGCGCTGCGGCATTTTCAAATTTAAAAATTCATGTTTTTCAATCCACCCTAGTGGAGGTCATAAAATCACGTCTATTTCCAGGCTGAGCAGAAAACATACACGGTGGAACAGTTTTTGATGTGTGATTTTATTAAGATTATTTTTAATTATTTTTAATTATTAAGATTATTTTTAATTATTTGCAAAAGATTTAACTGTAGAATATTTTGCTAATTATTTTACTTATTTCGGCCTCTATCGTCGAAACTGTATGATATATATAATTATTAACTATATTTTCATGATCAGCACGAAAATCCAAATAGTAAACGACCATTTTTGCGTTATTAAAATTTTTGATTTTTCGGTTTATATTGAAATATTTTCGTCCCCGGGGACACGGCTAAAGAAAATGTGAAAATATTTTATTTGAAATTATTTTTGTTACTATATAAAGATTAGGAAATGTTTTCATCGAAACTCAAAAATTTGTAAAATAAGGGCCACCCTAATTATGCAGTTCTGTTTTCCGCTAGAGTTAAAAAAATCAAATGACGCTTAGGGCTTCCTACCATTTTTCTAAATCCATTTTTCCTAAACGTTAAATTTCCTAAACTTAATTTTTCTGAAATAAAATTTCCTAATCTAAATTTCGTAATACAATTTTTCCTAATATATATTTTTTTTAAAATTTATCTTCTTTAAACCTAATGCTGCGTCTCCATTGGTGAATTAATTACATGATGTAATTAATTATAGAATGTAATTAAATGGTTTACAAAGGTGTTAATTTTTTTTTTTTTTCAAATCTTTGGATCTCAATATTCTTTTCCATAATGTGGATCTAACCAACAAGATCAAAAAAAACGATTTAGTACCTTCGAAAACCTTTTAATTATGCACTGTAATTAATTGTACTACATAATTAATTAACATAGTGGGGTAGTTCTTGAAAAAACGTACCTTTTTATTTTTAGCCAATATTACTTAATATCGACTCAAATCCACTGCAAAAACATTTTTTTTGCAGTGGATTTGAGTTTTAGAAGATCAAGAATGGCTTCCCTTCTTGGAAAGAAAAAATAATTATTTTTAAGCCATTTTTATTGGCAAAACTGTGCGTTATTTGTCCTCTCCCGACACGGAACATTTTTTGAAGAATGAACGTTTTTCTCGTGAACGATAGAAAAAAAAAACATTTTTTTTGCACTGAATTGGAGTTTCTGAAGGTAAAGAATCCCTTCTCTTGAAGGAAAAATAATTATTTTTTAACCTTTTTTTATTACCAAAATGTGCAATATTTGTCCTTTCCCGACACGGAACGTTTTTTCAAGTGGAGACACAGTGGAGACACACCTTAATTTTTCTAAAAAAAGTTTTTTTAACTATTTTTTAAAAATAATTGATATAATTCTTTGTATAAAATATATAATAAGGTAAGGGTAGGGAAGTGCGACCTTCTGAAAAGTGCGACCGGTTTAATAAAAACTGATAAAAATCCCATACTTAAAAAAAAGATTTCAAGGGACGATTTTTTAATGTTTTCAGAACCTATTATGATCAAAGAAATGTATTGTTGTCGTCCATTTTTGAAAAAAAAAAAATAATTTTACAAAAGCAAAAATTCATATTCGTCGGAAAGTTAGACTGCCTCATTTTCAATTTGATTTAATTTTATGTAAACATTGGCTTATTTTATGAAATATGCTCCATTCAATTGTCAATACCTTGCATTATTTTTTATGCTATCAAGAATTTTTTACTCGACTTCCTATTTGATAAACCTTATAGGTCGCACTTTTTTGGCAAAAATAATATTTTCGGAAAGTGTGACTAGCAGACGACTTCTTTAATTCCTTTGACAAAGGAAACCATCTTGTTTTTATTTACATATGCAATTCGGAGTGCCACTAATAATAATTATTTAATTGTAGTTTTAATAAACAAGGATTATTTGTTTTTAACGGTGTTCAGCAATTTTTGAAAGAAAATTCATCGATCTTTTATAAACAAATAACTTTTGCTTTGGAGAATTCATTTTTTTAAAAAAAATAAGAACGGTCGCACTTTTCAAAAAATGGAGGTTTGAAATATTATACGTCGGCAGTCAGAAAAATATGGTGGAACTCTAAATCGCGCCGTTTTTCAAATTTGAGGCTAATGCACATTAAAGCTTAATAATGGAGCAGTATATTGTAATAAAAAACTTGGCTTGATTCTCTTCCTATTAAGAACTAATAAAGGTCAAAATCAATTTTTTCTAGAACCCGGTCGCACTTCCCTACCCTTACCTTAAGTAAATTATATAAAAGTAAATTAAAGTATAAAATATAATAAAGATAAATTTGTAAAAAATAAAGGAGTAATAAAATAGAATACGAAAACAGATGAACAAAAAAATTTGTAATTTTTCCAACAAACCTAAAACTGCTTTAAAGCAGAGGAGGTGTAATTGTCTCAGTTGGGGTTTTCGGTATATGGACCAAAGAGGGAACCGGGAAGATGTTCAGTAAAAGAATACATCAGAGGTACTCGAAGAGTGGACTTAACCTAAAAAAACTTTGTAACAAGAAACATTAACAGTTGAACTCTGGAAAACGATCATCGAAAAAATGTTATAAAGTTGTGTCTTACAAGTGCATAAAAAATATATAATTTTTCCTTACAATACGTTACGAAAAATTATATTCGACATTTTAGATTGTAGAAAAAAATCAATTAGGAATTCTTTTTTAGAAAAATTCAATTTCGGAGGATTTAGGAAAAATAAAGTAAAAATATATATATATATATATATTAGGAAAAATTGTATTAGGAATTTTAAATTATGAAAAATAAATTCGGAAAAAAGGTCGGGAACGACATTTTAGGGACACCGTTCAGCACATGATGCCTGGACTAGTATATATGTTTATGACCACAAATAGCGACCATTTTGATTTTTCAAAAATCAATTCGACGCTTTGATTCCCTGAGGCACTCAGGAGACATACTCAGTTGACGACATTTTCGGTTTAAAATCGGTTGCAATGTTCAAGCCACCCCGCGATTCAATCTTAAGATACTGGGAAACATGCCCCAAAATTTTATTTATTTAGAAAACGAGCTCATCATATTCAGAAAAAGCTTCAAAAAGACCGTGAAACATAAAAAAAAATATATCACCCCGCAAATATGTTAAAAGTCAAGCATTTGAAACATTTGGAAAGGTTACGAATTCCTTCACCGCGCATTTATAAATATGTTCACCCCAGAAGTCATGCTGATGACTGGAAAGGGCATAATGTCACCTAAAAACAAAATTCTTTCTTTATTAGCTCGTGCCATTCTAAAAATCTGCTTCCTGTTTTTTTTCCTTTCATACATTTCACATCTTAAAAACGTCAATATTACCGCATATATTCCTTTCAAAAAATGAAATGAACAAAAACGATTCGCAAAAGAATGCGTCGGCTACTGTTTCTCACTACAAAAAAACAAACCGGCACTTTAAAAAAAATAATCGATGTCAAAAGAGAACAACAACAAAAAAAGGAGACCGACCTGGTCCTGAACATCCCTGCAAAGGTCCTGGAGGGAGGTCAAGCCCAGTATTCGAATTTCAATAGGAACCGTTAATGAGAATCATCTGCGTTACGGAATGGGTTTCGGGTTTTTAATTTGTGCTCAAAAGGAAACGACCTCATTTTTGTTTGTCGTGGTGGTCAAAGAGAAAACGTGGTGGTTTTCGCCTTCTGATGTTTTTAGCAAAACATCTGTGTTGATGATCCCAAAAACCTTAAAAACCATTAAGATGAAGTTGAAAAAAAAAAGTAACACAATCGAATATTAATTAATGTCGAGGAACGGAATAGAAACAAGTACGGGATAATTAAACAAATGTAATTTCACAGTTATAAGCCAAAAATATTACAAACGAATTTTATTTTTTATTTATTTATTTTTTTACTTTTTCTTTTTCAAACATTAAAAAAAAAGGAGTACGTACTGTCCGAGTAAAAAGCACACAACGATGGCGACCAGGTTTTTTTTTTTTTTTTCTCTTTCGATTGAAGGATTGTACCAATTTTTAAATGTCTTATTTGAAGTAGTTTTATGTTACGGAGCACAACAACCCTTGAAGAGTTAATATTTGTTTAATTTTTTTTTTTTCTTAGCCTTTTTTGTTTACTTTTGACATCTATTTGTACTCATCTGTACGAATGTACTGGATCGAATTACAAAGGATTTGCTGTTTTTTTTTCTTCTTCCTTATCTGCTTATAAGCATTAATTGAGCAGATGTAAAGTCCTCCGAACACGTTTATAAGTTACCTAATACTCGGCTTAGATGGGGTCTGGGTCGTCTTTGGCGCGTCTCCATCGGATTAATTACGATTAATCCGATGGAGACAAGACTCAAGACCATCGGATTAATGCGAGATTAAGGATTAACGATGTTATAATTATAAACTATTCATAAGCTAAGCATTAGGAAACTCGTGGAGGCTGGATTGTGTACTATTTTACGTCGGAAAATTAAACGAGGGGTCCGAAACCGGTAAACATTGGTTGGAGCCGTCGTCTGCATCGGCGCCGAAATGTCCAAAGTGATGAAGTTGCTGGCACCGGCTAACAATTTTTTTTTTTTTTTTTCAAGTAAAAAAAAAAGAAAATTGACAAAATTGATGGTGGTGCTGGCACCAATGGTGAAATCGCCTCCGGCACCAGCATTAGCGGCAAAAATTTTGCTATTCTGGTGCCAGCTCCTACACTTTGAATATTTCGGCTCTGATGCCTCCGTCGGCTCAACCCAATTTTTACCGGCTTCGGACCCGTGATAGGTGTCCCTTTCGATTTTTTCTTTAAATTTTAAATACTCAACTAAAAAGTTAAATTCAAATTTAAGGGTTTTCACCTTCTTTTATGCGCTAAAGAGCAGTCTCCACTTGATAACGTTCGCCGCATTCGCGTTATCCGCCTTCGCGATTAACGTATTCGCACCGGAAGTTTTGTGGATTTTTTTTATCTACGATTTTTTTGACCATCCTGTCCATCCTCTGTTTTTTTTATTTACACACACACACACCTGGCTTTTACAGGGCCTGGAGCCCTATCGCCGCGCTATAAACTTTCTTCCAATCAGGCCTCCTTTGGCAGGCAACTCGCCAGTCGGGCGCTCCCAACCTTCTCGCATCTGCCGCCACGTTATCTTCCCACCTGATCCGTGGTCTTCCTTGAGGTCTGGGACTCGTCGGTCTGCCCTCCAGGACCTGCCGGATATATCTTGACGGAGGTGCGCGAGCGACATGTCCCGCCCACTTGAGCCTTCGGGACTTAATCACACTAGTGATTAAAGGTTGCCCAGTGAGCCTTCGGATCTCGTCATTTGAACGCATGCGCACCCTGCCAGTAGTTGGATCCCTTCTAGGGCCTAGAATTCGGCGTAAGACCTTATTTTCGAATACCAGCAACCTCTCTTGAGCGCGGACGGTAAGACTCCAAGTGTCACAGCCGTACGTGACTACAGGGCGGACTATGGCATTATAAATGCGGAGTTTCGCTCGTCTAGATAAAACCCTACTACGAAGGAGATGGCCTAGCGCAAAAAGACAACGATTGCCACTCTGAATCCTCGCCGCGACCTCAAAATTAATGTCATTGTCGCTGGTGACATAGGACCCTAGGTACCGAAATTCGGTAACGTTCTTAAACTAAGGTTTCCCACCTCCAGAGGTTCATCGTGCCGTCTCTGCCTGTCTTTCTCATTGACCATAACAAGGTACTCAGTTTTCTCCTCATTCGCTTCGAGCCCAACCCTACGAGCAGTAATTAGCAACTCTCCACACAGCCTTCGAACATCGTCACGGGTTTCCCCTAATAAATCGATGTCGTCAGCATAATCCAGATCTTTAATGAGTCCGCCTACATTTACTCCCCCAGGGACGTTCTCCAGGCACCGTACGACTTTCTCTAGGACTAGGTTGAAAAGGACAGGCGAAAGCCCATCGCCTTGCCTAAGTCCGGTGTTAACATCGAAGGCATCACTCAAAACCCCTTTCGAAACGACCCTAGACCTCACCCCGCTCAGACACACCGCCGTCATCCGTATTATCTTCCTCGAAAACCCAAATTCGGCCATGATGTTAAAAAGACCTCCCTGTGTATACTATCATAGGCTTTCTTGAAGTCGACAAACAAATATGGACCTCGCTGTCATGCTCGGGCTTCTTTTCCAAAATTTGCCGTAACGTGAAAATCTGGTCGATTGTGCTGCGGTTCGGCCTAAAGCCACACTGATGTTCCCCAATGACTTCTTCTGCCAGTGGTAAAATGCGCTGCAGAAGAATACTCGATAACACCTTGTATGCTGTACAGAGCAACGAGATGCCTCGGTAGTTCGCACACTCCTTTCGATCCCCTCTTTTTTATGAAGAGGGATGATTAAAGCCTCCTTCCATTGGTCGGGCAGTTCTTCAGCCTCCCACATTTTCAAAAGGAGTTTGTGTAGCACTTCGCACGTCGCCTCCCCTCCATGCTTCCACAGCTCACCGGGAATTTCATCCGCTCCACTTGCCTTCTTCTGCTTAAGCTTCCCTACAGCGTCCTTCACTTCCTGAAGGGAAATGGGAGGATCCTCGGCTGGGCCGTCTATTGGCTGTACAGGGGGCAGAGGGTTAGCAGGTAGAGGGACGTTCAATAGTTCTTCAAAATACTCCTTCCAACGATCAAGTATTCGATGCGGGTCGGTAAGAAGTTTTCCGTTCGAGGACCTTATGATCCCCGTGCTGGGTTGGAACCCTCTCCTAAAGTTTTTCACTCGCTGAAAGAACTTTCGGCTGTTTTTTCGCCGTACTTTCGGCCTCAAGTTCCTCCACCGGCCCCTTTCATACTGTTTTCTTCGCCTTCAGCAGATTTCGGGTAACTCGTTGTTGAATCTCATACCCTAGCTGCTGAATCCAACATTCGGCGTACTGAAGGGCTAGTAGCCTCGCTTTAGCGCGTTTTCCTACTGCCCTTTCGCAGTCCTCATCGAACCATGGTTTAGCTCGACGCAGTTTCTGGTGTCCGAGTACTTCTGCTGCTGTATCTTTCGTGACATCCCTTACTTTCTCCCAGCACGTGTTGGTATCTCTCGTATCTAAGTCCAGGGCGTCGAAACGATTCCTTAGTTCGAGTTGGAATCTGGTGACAACTTCCTTTTTTTCTAGCTTCTGGGTATCAAAACGCCGTACTGCTTGACGCCGCCTTTCCACTTTACTTGAGATACGCATTGCCATATTGCATGATACCAACATATGATCTGAGTCCGTATCAGCACCCCTCCATGATCGCACATCCTGCACCATACTTCCATGTCGACGGTCTATCAATACGTGATCAATCTGATTGATAGTTTTACCGTCCGGCGATCTCCAGGTCCCTTTGTGAATATCACGGTGGGGGAACATGGTAGATTTTACCGACATGTTTCTCGAAGCGGCAAAATTTGCTATTCGTAGGCCGTTGTCGTTGGATTCCTGATGCAAGCTGTGACGACCTATGAAAGGAAGCAGTCCCTCCTCTCGACCTATCTTGGCATTACAATCCCCAAGAACGATTTTTACATCGTCGGGCGGGCAGCGATCATAAATCGTGTCTAGTGACTCATAAAACTCGTCCTTCGCATCGTCACTTTTCTCCTCAGTTGGTGCATGGATGTTAATAAAAGAAAGGTTGAACCATCGCCCCCTAACGCGTAACACGCACATCCGTTCGTTAACGGCCTGAAAGTCGATCACACTCTGCAGCAACTCATCCGCCACAGCGAAACCGACTCCAAAGCTATGTCTGGTGGGATGACAACTCCAAAAGAAGGTGAAACCGCCAGAGGACAGATGGTCCGCCCCTACCAATCGCGTCTCCTGCAATGCCGCGATTTGGATGCCATACCTCTTCAGCACGGATATGAGGTTAGCCAGGCCCCCCGGCTTATACAGGCTCCGTGTGTTGAGGGTTCCAATTTTCAGTTGACCATTCCTTTGCCTAAGTCGTCTAAGTTGAGTCCGTCCGGTTTTATTCTTATAGCGTATCGTAACAAATAGTAGTTTCGGGTTGTGCCGGTTGTTAGCCCACAGCAACCCTAGCTGGACGGGGGGGGCTGCCCCCTTACGGCTATCCAAGCTAGCCACCCCCTGATTGCCCTCTTCCGTTGGCTACACAACGCATACCCATTATGCGCCATGTATTTCCGGGGACCACGACGTGGACGTGGAAGTAGGGATTGTCGGTAAAGACTCATGTGGATAGCGGGATGAAAGGCATTGCCTCTCAAACCCGATGCCAAACCAACCTTTGACCCCCCTTTTTTTATTTACAAAATTAAAAATGGCGGGTTGAAGGATGTTTTTACGGAATTAGGAAGAAAAATCTTAATTCCGGAATGGGGCAGATACTAAATCTCTTCCAAAAAATAATGCTGGATCAACCAGTTTTGTATACTTAAAGAAATAAATACGGTAATCTTTATATGCCACAAACGTTTACGGGAGTAAAACCTGCAAAGTACTTCCGGTGCGAATACGTTAGTCGCGAAGGCGGACAACGCGAATGCGGTGAACGTTATCAAGTGGAGACTGTCCTTAAGACAAAAAGTCTTAGGAGATCGATTTTCTTATAAAACGTACAACTACACTACTTATCATATTTCCATTTCCTATTATTATTTTCCTTTCATGAACATTCCTCTTGTTCCGATTTAAGTTTTTTTTTTTTAAATCGGAAATATTTATTTACATATTGGACGATGTAAGTTGTTACAAGAAAGTCGTTGAAAACTGCAGTAAGTTCTTACAAGTTGTGGCAAGTTGGAGCTTTCAGTTTCATAGCTGTTCTATTTACCTTTCTCCATTATCGACATGTGTTCTATTAATTTTACAATTATAACACCTTTAATCCTTAATATCGCATTAATTCGATGGTCTTGAGTCTTGTCTCCATCGGATTGATAATAATTAATCCGATAGAAGCAAGACGTGGACGCACCTGAAACAACACAGACCCCAGACGACCTAAGCAGAGTCTTGTCTCCATCGGATTAATTCTAATTAATCCGATGGAGACAAGACTCTGCTTAGGAAATCCCCAGTAACCTTTTCCTCCTTAAAAAAGCAACATTGAATTTTAAAGGAAAATCTCTCAAATAATATTTTTTTGTACATAAAAATGTAAAGAAAAAAAAATAAATAACGAAGTCAATTTGTTTGGTGTTCATTCCCAACTCGTGTTTTGACGTCGCGGTCTTAAAATAAATAAACTAACACGAGAAACGATTTGTAAAAAAACCGAAAAAAAAACTTAAAAAACAAATTATATCTTAATAAAATGTCAAATCGTCAGAGTCATTGATTTAATCTTCCACATCTTGTTCGACATGTAAACTTCTTCCGTCAGTCAAAACAAAATATTTTGAACTTTTTATTTCTTTATAATTAAAAATTATACAAATGATAAATTGTAATCACAGTAACGTGACACGAACGCTTAATGAGTCGCGCAACTTTATTACTTATTTATTTTTTTAATTTTTTTTTTCTTTTTTAAACTGAAAATAGCGACTTTTTTTCGCGTTTGGAAGATTTTTTATGACTGTCTGGCAAGGAAAAAAAAAATACGAAAGGCGGTTTGTTTTTTGAAGTCGCGAGAAGTTCCGCCGATCAGTTTTTTTTTTCTCGAAAAAAAAAAAAATTGTAAACGAAAACCGGTTGTCCTGTCCATAAATAAAATCACCCCAGTTTTTATAAAATGATGTCACCAGCCATGCCAACTTAATTAAAACATTCAACCAAAAAAACATGCTTTAAATCTTATTAAGCTCTTGTATGTTCTTTGGTAATTTGAAGACAGCCACTCTTCCCTTCTCTCATTAACTCTTTTATTTTTCATTTATTTCCGTTGACTAATGTTTTAAAAAAGCGAGACATTCTATTAAAGCTTGTCTGAGAAATTTTTTTTAATGACACAACAGAATTTTTTTTTTTTTTTTTTTTTTTTTTTTTTTGTACCATATGAAGGATAATTCGAATTTATTATTTGGAAATAGTATTTTTTTTACCTAGGACAACATGGGGCCCTTATCTGAATTTGAGACAGCGGCCAAGCCTCGCCTAAGTCGATTCAAATTCAACAAAAGTAATATGTTTTATTATTTGATATTAAAAGTTATGTTGCAGGTTATAGTCTCATTGGTCCACGTGAAAACATCCACAGAGTTGCCATGTTTAATTTAAGGGCCTTATTATCGTAATTTATAACATAGAGTAAAACAGTTTATTTTCCCCTATTCTCTTACTCTGTGGGAATAAAAAGTGAACTTTTTATTCCTAGGAATGAAAAGTAAAGTCATTTTGGGTATTTCAAAAAGTTATCCTTTTTGCTCCTGAGAATAGCATATAAAAAGGGACTTTTTGCTCTATGAGTAATGAAAAAATTTTTTCATCACACGGTACTGAAAAGTCCACTTTTCAGTCCTAGTCAGTTTATTTACAGACTATTGTACGCCGTACCTTGTGATAAAAGATATCTTTCAATGCAAGAAATGCAAACGACTTGCCCGTCTCGACCTATTTAAGACCCTCGCCTTCGGCTCGGGCTTAAAACTCTGTCTCGACGGGCAATTTTGTCGTTTGCAGTCCTTGTATTGAAAAATACTATATCCAATACCAGGGGCACTTCTTAACACGACCGCAAGCCGTATCTCCTTTTGCGATTGTTCCGATAATAGGATTATAATCAAGCGATAGACCGCAAGTCGTGCCTCCACTTGCGATTATTCCGATTGTAGGATTATAATCAAGGGATAGACCGTTAGTCATGTCTCCACTTGCGATTACTCCGATAATAGGATTATAATGAAGTGATAGGCCGCTAGTCGTGTCTCCACTTGCGATTATTCCGATGGTAGGATTATAATCAAGGGATAAATGTTAATACATTGGTCACATCACATTGGTCACATTGGTAATACTTCAAGACATACACATTGTCTCCACTTGAGGTATTATATTTTGTCTCCACTTTCGGATTGGCCTTATCGCCCAAATCAGCCTGTGAGGAAAAGGGTTTATCCCCTCCCTCCAAAAGGTGGATCCCTTATTTTTTTGGCGAAGGGAGACACTAGACCCCATAAAAACCTAAAATGTGTCTGAAAATTCGTCTTCTGTCCAGTATTTAAATTTAATTGTGTCCGTTTAATTTGGAGTGGGGATGGTTTTTTTTTATCCTTCCTGGATTCGCCCTTGGTTTCATATGTTTTAAAACAAAGTATAATATTTAATGTTTAAGATCGCCATTAGAGTTGGGAAGAAAAAACCATGCGTGCCTAATCGCCTGAAACCATTTGTAAAGTATAAACAAACAATACAAATGGACGAGAAATTTCGCCTTTGTTTCCTTAATAATTGTTTGACCTGGCAATATCTGAAAGTTTTCTTTGCTTCAGCGCTTTTTTTTGGCGAGTAAATTGTATAATTTTTTTTTAATATCGTTATGATTTAATATCTTGAGACTTTTTTTTTGTTGTTCTTACTAAAAGTTATCGTGTCGAACTTATAACTTCTTTTTTTTTTCATTGTTAATTCGGTATGTCGGAACATGTACAAACATCGCTTATTCACGCCCCGACGTATCTTTTAAAACGTTGTTTCTTTTGATATTAGTCCTGCAGCTGAGCTGAAAAGCTTAGTGGGCGGAAAATTTCGAAGAAATACTCCTAAAAAAAAAAAAAAAAAATTCATGCTCGTAATCTGAAAAAAATTTTCCATAGGAAAAGACTGAATTATTGATTTTTTTTAGTCTTGGAGGGTTTGGCCGAGCTTTTAACTCAAGTTGAGCCGGTTTTCCTTAGGCCGAAAAATTGGCAAATAATTCGGGTTTTTATTAGATTTTTAACCGTTTTTGGGGGGCCAAACTTGTGCACTTCAAATTTATTAGTACGCAAAATAAGCGTCACCCTACTGAACGGACCTAATACAGTTAGGTTTTTGATTTTTTTTAAAATGCCTGTCACTGTCTCTTGCGATGCTGGAAGCAGCGTCTTTCGATTATATTTTACTCATCAGAACTTCACACATTTCATTGATGATGGAAACATCATCAATGATCATGGAGACATCGTCAGTGATCATGGAGACATCATCTGTGATCATGGAGATATCATCAGTGATCATGGAGACATCATCAATGATCATTAACATCATCAATGATCATGGAGGCATCATCAATGATCATGGAGACGTCATCAATCATCATGGAGACGTCATCAATGATCATGCAGACATCATCAATGATCATTGACATCATCAATGATCATGTAGGCATCATCAATGATCATGGAGACGTCATCAATGATCATGGAGACGTCATCAATGATCATGGAGACGTCATCAATAATCATTAACATCATCAATGATCATGGAGGCATCATCAATGATCATGGAGACGTCATCAATGATCATGGAAACGTCATCAATGATCATGGAGACATCATCAATGATCATTGACATCATCATTAATGATGTTTCCATCATCAGTGAAACGTGTGAAGTTCTGATGAGTAAAATATAATCGAAAGACAAGACGCTGCTTCCAGTTTCGCACGTACGTGCATATGTATGTGCACGTGCTTGTACTGTTCCTGCCCAGATAGCAAAGTCTATCCAATCCCGAGGGCGTCTTCAGGACGTCATGAGGAGATTTATTGGACGTCCATTGAATATTTACCTATGTCCGCATTGATCCAAAAAGCGTCCTTTAGACGTCCTATGGATATCTCATGGATTCGGATATCCCGTGGATATCTGATGGACAATCTATAGAATGTCCAATGGACTGAAAATGCTATTTGGGGTGTACATGCACACTGTCTTATGGGGGTAGTGGTAGTTCCTTCCGGGAGGAAGTACTACTCAGGGAGTGGCGACCCTGCCCCGAACGAGCTCCCTGCTCAGGGTTATGAGCCGGCGGTAAGGAAAACTGCCAACAATACTGTGCAATTAAAAGATGGAAATAGTAAAAATCGGTTAGGCTTTAATGCCGGAGTAATAGCAATTCTGTAGCATATAGATAGCAAAATTATGCAGAAAGTTGTAGATCCTCAGCTTAAGTCCTGAAATAAAAAACTGTCTTCTGATGGGATGCCATTTGTGAATCCTTTTAAAGTGGCTAAGTACAAAAGCGTGTTTAGCGATATTGGTCGCTAATAAGGGTAGTCCTACTGAACGGGCCTTATTGAAACTTAACAATTCGTTTTTGGATTCTTTTACGATGGGGCGATCAGTGCGCCCATTTTCTAAAATTTCAGATTCTTTTATCGATTGAGGCATCAATTAATTCAGTCACTGGTTTTACATAGTTTGTGAGTTTAAACACAATTCAAAGTGGCTGCAGTATATTAGGGGGTAGTGTCAGTTCTTTTTTTTGGGAAGAATGAACTACTCAGGGAGTGGCTACCCTGCCCCGAACGAGCTTCCTACACAGGGTTTTGAGTATGTGTTGTGGAACCCGGAAGTACCACCTGAAGGCTTTAAAAAGAAGACGGTTAGGCTTGAAAGCTGAATTATGCCCTAATGCATGTTTTTTTCTCATTGCGTTGCAAAAAATGAACTTCATTACTTATGTTTTTTTTAAAAACTTTTTCATACTGTGTTTCCTTTTTTAAGTACATAAAGCTTGAAAGGGATGTTGGTCGTTGATTAATTCGTAAAAAGACAAAAAGTTGCATTACGATAGAGATCATCAGAGAAGCCAGTTAAAAAAAAAACTAGAGTTCAAGGGAAGTACTGTGGGAAAATAGTCCATTGAACTGGTTTTTTTTTCTAGGTGGAAAGATCCACTTTTATAAATAATTCCTAAATGTCTAAAAAAACATTTATTAGTTAGAGAAATTACTGAAATCGAACCAAACACAAAATAATATTAAGCTTGTCGTAAATTAAGTCCTTCAATTGGCTTTTTCCATTATGGCCACAGAGATAAATTCTTATTAAGAGAACGCGGTTTCATCTCCAATTTTTGGTCCGTTCGTGCCAAAATCCAATGGATGCATTCATTCCCTCGATATCTCAGGCCCCCACTGAAATATACAATTTTTTTGGGATTTCATTCGTCTGTTGCGCTTAACTCGCTTTGATTTCGTCTTTCGAACATTCAGACAACCGATAGACTTAAATATTTTCTTCGCCGCAGGGGTGAGGAATTATCAATGAAAGAATTTAAAAACCCTTTTAGCTCTATTTTACTAAATAGACTGTATAAGGGAAAAAAAATATCACTGAGAAGCCCAATTTAGGAAGGTATAAGAGAGTGGAAAATTTTATTGAAAAAAATAAACTGACGTAAAATTTCCGGTTAATTACTCCTATAGTAAAGAAAGAGAACAAGCTTCTCGTCCATACTTTCACTGCCACGGTTTGCGGACTCCGAAGGATTTGGAATAAGTATCTAAATAAGAAAATTTTTCTTCCTTTTTGTAACTGATAGTAGAAATGAGTCGTTTTTGGGGCTCTTATTTTGTATTCCAAAACATTTGGGAGCTATGTGGCTGCCTAAATATTTTACCAATTTGGTTTTGTTATGAAAATGTTCTCAAAAATATTTTCAAATAAAAAGCCTGCAGAATCTGCCGGGGTGCGACAGATGCTTTTTAAGGAGGCAGGGAAGCTATAATTTTATAGCAGAATTATCAATTTGTTCGAATTAGTGGTCCAACTTCATCAATCCAAATCTTTCCCTGGTATTCCCAGGAATATGTGAGGCTGACATGTAGAGCTATCTATAATCTGTAATTTTATTTTCCTTTTGCGAAAATCTGGGAATCGCATTTCGTGATTCAAAACTGGAAAAAACCGAGTGCAGCAGTTCTCGGGTTCTCGGGTGCAGCAGTTCGCTAAAGCAGCCAATGTATAATTTTAAACCTTTCATTTCTTGTTTTCTCTGGCGTCCGAAATGTTTCTGATGGAAAAATTAAAATATTAAAAGCTGGTCCTTCTCATTTAAGAGTTTTGAAGCGGTACTTTGGGTTAAGTACTTTAATGAAAAAAAAATTCTTTTTTTTGGAAGGTTTTTTTTTCCTGGTGTTTTTACACCTTACATAAGCAAACATTCCTATCCAGATTGTCGTTGTTTGGTTTTTTGACAAAAAACGCTGGTAGCATCTACTTTCTCATAAAAATCGCTTTTGTTATTCACAAAATGGTATCAGGTCATATTGTGAGATCTCTGAAAGCGCTAGCCCTTGTTTCATATTATTGGAGAAATTTTTTGATTTTTTGAGATTTTTGTCTCATTCAAAATCTTTTCTATATATTTGGTAATATCGTAATTGAAAACAGGTGCGAACCTGTTTTTGTAGTATCAACAACAATACAGAGCGCCTCGATTTACTAGATTAATTCGAAAGACGAGTACATACAATTTGTAGCACCTTTCGGGGTGAAGAGTACCTCGATTGAGAAGTATATTTTATTTTGAGGCTTAGAGTTTCCAGGTGCGAACCTGTTTTTGTAGTATCAGCAACAATACAGAGCGCCTCGATTTACTAGATTAATTCGAAGTGCAGAGTACATATATTTTGTAGCACCATTCGGGCTCGAGAGTTCCTTGATTGAAAAGTATATTTGGAGGACTAGAGTTTCACTATCAGAAGCATTATTTGAGATTTGAGATGAGGATTGTTTGGATCTTTGTGGCCCAGCTCGATTTTGTTGTTTTATTTGGGGTAATGAGCACCTCGATTTACTAGATTAATTCGAAATCCCGAGTATACATTTTGTAGCACCATTCGGGGTGGAGAGCACCTCTATTGAAATGTATATTTTGAGGACTAGAGTTCCTCTATCCAGAAACATTATTTGAAATCAAGATTGTTTGGATCTTTGTAGCCCAGTTTAGGACTCGATTTATTTGCTTCATTTGGGGTGGTGAGCACTTTGATTGAAAAATATTCTTTGAAGATAACGTTCCTCTACTCAGAAGCAGCATTCAAGATGCGGAATATCCGATTAAGAAAACGTTTTGTACATGTAAAGTATCTAAAAGTTTTGTAGCCCAGTTTAGGATGAAGAGTACCTTCTTACTAACTTAAAAACGACCTTCATCTTAGAAACTTCAGAGATCCTAGATTGAGAAGCACCGTTTGAGATTTCGGTGCTACACGATCGGGTTGTACACTCGAGAAGACTCGAGTAATGTTTGGTGTTTATTTTAGAAGCGTTTAAATGAGTGTTTTTTTATTTTTTCAATCCTTTCAGTTCTTTTAGGATCATTTGAAAGAGCGTTCTTTCAGAGCTTTTAAAACGGGATAGCTGAATAGCCCTTGGCTAGCCCCTTCTGCTTTGTGTTACTAGTTTTTTAGGTAACAGTAGCACCTAGCATCGCCTTTATCACTAACAAAATGAATAAGAGGGGAATCCTGAACGTAATTCCTCTAGCGAACTTAAATGCCTTACATAATTTTTTGTGATTTATGTAGGCGCTTGGGATAACTTAAAGACGACCTTCATCTTAGAAACTTCAAACCGATAGTGATACCTCTCTTTTCCTCCTGTATCACTCATCGTTAGAAAAAAAATTGACTGAAATATTGCATATTTTTAAAAAAAATGGATATTTGGAATAGGATACCTAATAGCCATACTGTACTTAGTTAAGGTTACATCATGCTTACAATCACGTTTTCAATTTGGAGATGAGCATAATTTGACCAGATTGAAAGTATGTATTTTCGATGGCTTAAAAATTTCGTTTCATTCTCGACTTTAAAAAAAAATGTATATATAAATGATGTGAGGATGTTACCTCCTTTAAGTATCATCAAATTTATGCTCAATTGTAACTGTAACAATTGCTATTCTCAAACAAAATTGGCCAATATGAAGAGAATTGCCAATTCTTGTCTTTTAATTCTCGCTTTAATTCATATTATTGTGCTACTACAAAATTTTTCTGAATGCAAAAAAAAAATCGCTTGAGAAGAACTGTAAATCGGTCATCATTAACTTGCAAATATGATTTTTAGAAATGGTGTCCATTAGTTTATTTTGGATTCGTTTTTGCAAATAGTTGACAGCATTAAATAAGTTGCTCTATTTATTAATGGCCTCACTTTCGTAGCCCATTGGGAAATCAAACAATTTTATTAAAGAGAAAATTGAACGAGTGATCTTCTTCTTACTGTGCCGTACCTGTGCCCAGGCGTGACTGTGACCATCAATAAAACTTTTATATTCGTCTCTATTATATTTTTATGTCTTATCGAACGAGTGGTAGAGATTTTAAATCTATACATCTTAAAATGTCTAAAGAAAAAAAAATAGTCTTCGCTGGTCATTCTAGAGATCCTTAAAGAGATTAGCCATTCAGTCATTTCCGGTTGTTCGACAAATCCGAAAAATAAATCCCCGTCTGATACATAAAATTTTTTAAGTTTACAAAATTGTTTCTCGTCGTTCATATTTACGTTTTTAATTTTCCAAAACAGCCTTATAACAGGCTGTTGTTAGACCATAACAGGCTGTTGTTAGACAATAACAGGCTGTTGTTAGACCCACACTGACTTATGCAGCGGAAACAAGAGCAGACACCGTGGACACGAAAAGAATGTTGACGACGGCCGAAATGAGCGTTCTACGTACTATCGCGGGAAGAACGAGATTAGATAGAGTTCGGAATACCGACATTCGAAGGGAATGCAACATCACCGGCATTACTAAATTTGTAAAAGCGAGAAGGAAAGCGTGGAATGAACATGTTGACAGAGCCGATGACCGCCTCATTAGGAAAGTAAGGGATGAGAAACCGATCGCGAAACGACCCCAAGGACGACCTCCAAAGCGGTGGGCAGATAGTTGGGCTTCGTCATCCGTGGATACTCCATGAAGAACTATTGTAGATGAAAAACAGGCTAATTTTTTTTTCCCCTTTTTTTTTTTTAAGCCTACTAAAAGAAGAAGAAGAAGAAGAAGAATTTTCCAAAAAAAAATTTAATGGCTAAATAATTTTCAGGAGAAAGACATCGAAGAACCGGAATTACACATACCGCACCAGGGGGGCTACTTTAGACATAGACGCTTTTATTTTTTAAAAATACTTGAAAACGGTTAAGAGTTGTTTCAAAAATTCAACTTGTTCTAAATCATTGATTATTTTCGACTGTTATGTTCGAGCCTGCACGGTAAAAAATTTTATGTAAAAGTAACATAAAAAAATATGTAGCCCTTTTTATTTAACATGAGTTGTGTTAAATCTTCAATTTTTCCGAACGTTTTGAATTTCTGATGCCACGGTTTTTATGTTAAATAACAAGGCCTACGTATTTTTTATTTTATTTTTACATAAAATTTTTTACCGTGAGTTCCCTAAACTTGTTTTATTATAAAAATATAAAAGTTTTTAACGAGAAATAAAAATATCATATAAACACAGAACATTTTTTCTCAAATTTTCTTTACTTACGGATTTCTTCAGAGTTTGTGTTCCAATATATTCAAGTTCATTTTTCTGGTTATCATTCAAATGTCCAAAAACAATCACAGCTTCATTGGAGGTGGCCTTAGTATAATCTGCTAAACCTTTCTGTAATTGGTACTTTATCATCATTTCTGAGGTGGGTTTTCTTGATGTTGAGTTGGGTGATTTAACCCTTTTTTCTTTTCCTGCAAGAAAATAATGACATGTATAAAAACATTTGTTAAGTACAAATAAAAATAATCAGGGGTGTAACAACAGGAGGGGACGGGGAACATTGTAACTTTGTTAATCTGTGAGATAAAGAGTTTTAAAATTAAATTTTAGAAAAAAAATTTTAACTTACCAGCTACAGGAGGAGCATTCATTGTTCCGGAAGATCCTGCTGCTGATGGTCTAGGCATAGTCGGAGGTGGTGAGATCATCTTTCACCTACAGAAAACAAAAAGTAAAATAATATAAATAAAAAAATGCTAAAAATGCATTCTGCTGCATCCACCGGTTAAATTAAAAAAAAAAAATTTAAAAATTACGATCATTGGGTCTACTTTGTACTGATATTTCAATGGCATGTCGCATGGGTGCTAAATCCACAACTTTTCAATGGTTTTGATTTCGTTTTTACTATGTTCACTATAAGTAATTAGCGATGGTCATTAATGGAACATGCACGGTAAAAAATTTTATGTAAAAGTAAAGTAACAAAAAGATGTAGCCCTTTTTATTTAACATGAAAACGTGACGTCAGAAATTCGAAACGTTCGAAAAAATTGAAGATTTAACACAACTCATGTCAAATAAAAAGGGCTACATATTTTTTATGTTACTTTTGCATAAAAATCTTTACCGTGTAGGAAAAGGTATACCAATCGTTGTAAAGACATTTTTCGTTTACGGAAACGAATATTCTGTCATATTAAAAGATATTCCGGAATGAACATGATTGTATAATGTAGCCCCACTTTTGCTTGAACGACAGCTTTTGGAAAATTAAGTTTTTATTCGTGTTAGAACAAGTATAGATATTATAGCGATAGTCATTACTAGAACATTTAAAAAGATACCAATCGTTTTATTAAGAATTTTCCGTTTACGGAAACGAATAATCTGTCGTATCCTTTTCAATTATTATAAAATATTCAGATATAAACATGATTGTAAAAAGTAGCCCTACTTTTGGTAGAACGAAAATTTTTGGGAAATCGAGTTTTTATTCGTGTTAGAACAAGTATAGATATCATAACACGGTATCAAATTAAAGCTGAATAAAGCCTCTTAGTGTTGTTATAACCACTGCGAAAAGTAATTGAAATATCTGCACAAAGTAGCCCCAATGATCGTAATTTTTACAATTTTTTTTAGTTTCACCGGTGGATGCAGCAGAATGCATCTTTAGCATTTTAGGTTGCGTGATTTTTTTAATGGTTTTTTCTCGTTAAAAACTTTATATTTTTATTATAAAACAAGTTTAGGGAACTCACGGTAAAAAATTTTATGTAAAAATAAAATAAAAAATATGTAGCCCTTGTTATTTAACATAAAAACGTGGCGTCAGAAATTCAAAACGTTCGAAAAAATTGAAGATTTAACACAACTCTTGTTAAATAAAAAGGGCTACATATTTTTTATGTTACTTTTACATAAAATTTTTTACATTTCACATCTGTTTTTGGAGAAAACGTCAAAAAAGCGTATAAAGTAGCCCCCTGGTACGGTATGGCTGATCTCTTCTAGGATCTCTAGGTCATTCCATGTGAAATTTTATAAAAGGTGTGCGAGCATTATGGCTTTCGGATAATATTATATTATATTGTAGAAGCCAACAGCCTTTGTCGGCCTATTACAGATTGCAAGAAAAAAAGAAAATTTTTTTTCGCTTTACAAATCAAAGTCAATCACAATCACAGTTTGTATTGTATATAATGCATTCATTCAGATCTGAAAGTAGAGAAATAAGGGACACTTTTTTGCACCTGTTTCCGTGCCTTTTTCGAAACCAGTCGAAAATTTGTTTATATCATCACCACGTGGAATTAGACGTTTAGATGTTCCGAATCCCCCGCCATGTTTGTTTACTGTTTACCTTGAGAAAGAAACGATACAAAATAAAACCGAAGCTTTTTTTTTTTTTTCGCCGAATTAACTCCGAATTTCGGCATCCTGCCAAATGTCATTCGCTTAAGGGAAAATAATTCTGGCGTTTGCTTTTTTTCCTTTTTTTTTTAAATCCGGAAAATTAACCGTTTAATTAGCGCAAAAGAAAATATCAAGAGGGAATGGCTTACATCGAACTCCATTACGGGCCGTATTTAGAAAACGGAATCGTTAAACATCGCACCGGAAGATTAAGAAACTTAATAGAAAATCTTAAAGCGAAAGGGAACATCGTTGCTTTGTGCCCGAGCATTCACTGGGACAGATTGGAAATCATAATTGCTTTGCGCTGCGTTTTCCGTTGCAGATTAACTTTTTTACGACAGGCGAATGTCAAAGTTTTCGGAAGGAGGGATCCCGTGTTAGAAAGGGCCGAGAAAGCCGTGGAAGATTGCGTTGCTCAAGTTGGACGGGTTGCTCCGAATATCAAAGTCCCGGGGCTTTACAAAGAAACTTTTAACATCCCGTTGCATTTCGGCTCGGGTGATGTTCATTTCAACGACGATTTCGAATTAACGAGAGTTTTTAACGGAGACATCGAAGAGGCGAGTAGCGCCGGAGGAGACTCCAAAGACAGTAGGGAAGCCGTGTCGGCTAAAAGATACACCGGGACTGGAAGAACTATTCATTTCGGGATGAGCGTCGTGAATTAATTGACAAAACAGAAAAAAAAAAAAAAAAAAAAAAAAAATTAACGTCTTTTGTCGGAACAAGTGACAATGAAAAATGTCTTCGAAAGCCCAAAATAACCCAAAGACGAAAAATTTTTTAATTTATCCAAAATGGAAATTTTAATTTCGATGGTTTTTAAATATATTTTTTTTTTTCCAATTTGACAAAAAGGGGAGGCAACCGGTCTAATTCATCAAATTTGATCCATTGCCAAATAATATTCCGCTTGAGCAAATATGCGTTATGTATATTTTTTTCCCTCATTCAAACTCCGGCGATTACAATTTTAAATTTTTAAATCCTAAAGGTGAAAAATAATTTTTTTTTTCTTTTTTTTCCCGAGACGAGTTTGGAGTTGACATTCCATAAGATTGAAAACTTCTTTGATAATTATTGGCTTAGGACTAAAGGAGAAAGTAATTAATCACCGAAAAAAAAAGTTCGTTAGTTTATCAAACAAATTGCTTTCAGCTTTTAAATGTTTCAAATGAAATATTCTCTTTCATCAGTTTTATTTTTCTTTTTTTTACTTCTCGCGGAACTTTTTTTTTATTTATTTTTTTTATTGGTCGTTAAGGGAACACTTGTCGCATGTGCGAATTAATTCTTCTTTTTTCTTGTAAAAAATAAGGAAACAAATACTGTTTGTTTTTTTAGGATGAATATTCAAGTTAATCGGAATGTTTTCGACTGATTGCGGTGGTGAGTAAAAAGGCTTTGGCGTTTGGAAATTTGAATTTTTGGAATTTTGGAGAAAAAAAGAAATTGACGAATAATGCTCGAGAGGTGGCTTCTATCCTTTTTTTTTGCAGTGTACTCTTGAGTTTGTACAGTCAAATTTTTAAAATTTCTACTGAAAACTGGAGATTAGACTGTATTTCAAGTAGTACGATGAACACTTTTATGGCAAGTGAAGCTCTCCTCGCAAATGCTGCATGTAGGGGGCCATTGAAATATTTCGACAGCACGTTGGGGAAAGGGAATACTTGAAATCCCAACGGAATACGTCATAAAGACGTCATCTGGCACGGCCACGTTCCGGGACAATTTTACGAGATTTTTTCATGTCAAAATGATTTCTTTAAGAATGACCGATAAAACAATTTGTCAGTGGATGACGTCAAGAAGACATCTTGTTGACGTCCCAATGAGATGACATTAGCATTTCGAAATCGAGGTGACGTCAATATGACGAAAACAAGACGTCACACACATCATTTTGACGTCGAAAATTTTGTAAAAAAAATGACCATGTCTTATGACCCAAATGTGACGCGTCACCATGACGTCACCTTTTTTTGGTGGAATGCTGACTATTGCTGACTAGGGAACACATTTGACGTCAGCATTTTATTGTGAAATTCGCCCTTCTAAAACTAAAGTTTTTTTTTTTAATAATACATGCAATGCTGACTTTTGCTGACAAGGGTGGGGAAGGGGTTCGGGGGATCAAAACTTGCCAATTTCATGCTGTCGTAATACTTAATGGTCCCTAAGAGTTTTTTTTATTGAAATTTTTTAAAATATTTTATCTGCTGCTTTAACTTTGTTGATTTTGAAAATACTAAAAGATGCTTTTTTAATGGTGAGGGAGTCCAGAGGAAGTAAAAAAAATGTTAACTGCTCGTGCCCGTGGAGGACTCGAACCCTCGTCTTCCCGCTTGACACGGGCTACGCTAACCTTTAAATTAACCAGCTGATTTATAATTTTCTTGATACTGGGACCTTATAAGATGTTCCGTGGTACCTTCCAGTATTTGGGTGAGAATATGAGACGAGGCACCTAACTGCTTAATGACTATACCGTTTACCTTATTTTTGGAAAATATATAAGTGCCGCTGGTGAATGTCATGGCGTAGGGATGTGGCGACCCCATCGCCCAGGCATTATGCCTGCAATTAGCCTGCCTGCGACTAACGGGATGTGTATCCATCTCAGCTTTCTGGCTTAGGACACCTTTTTGTCCAGACAAAAAATTCACGTGGATTCCACGACTTTTTCCACCAATCATCCACAAGCTGGTGAAAATTGGTGGATTGTGAATGAGTAGCAGAAAACTGGTGGGAATCCCGTGGAAATGAAAAAAATTCTTAAACTCCACCTGTATTTCACCAGTTTTCATCCAAAATTTTTTTGACTGGGTGCCTGAGGATGGGAACACTTCCTCCAAGACGCACGTGTTGCCTCATTAATTTATCCTTGCCGGATGAATTGCTGCAATAAGTAGGGCAATTCGATCCTTGAATGTCCCTAAAGTCCATATTTTTTAAAATGGTCCTTGAAAGTCCTTAAATTCAAAAAATAGTCCTTAAAGTCCTTACTTTTTAAATGTCTGGGTGAATTTAGGAGAAAATCGCCCGTTTCCATGAGTGATCTAGAATTTTGAATTCATGAGTAACAGCAGTGTCACGTGACATTGCATTTAACTTTGCACATTATAGTAGCTCTCATTTTGTATTGTCTCTTTTTTCCAGGAGAACCCAGTTTCTGATGTTTGATTTTATAGTTTCAAGGGGTATAAAACAAAAAAAAAAAGTCTTCTGATGACAAAAATCGAATTTTTATGCTAACTTTCTTGATTTTTAGTCGCTTAAAATGGTCTTTAATTTGCGTGTTTTTCGTTTTTGAAGTTCCTAAATTTTGGACCACAAGCCAATATTAGTGCTGCAACCATCGCCGCTGTAGGTAATTGAAAACCACCTGGTTATAGGTTCTAATGTTTTCCTTTGTATATTTAGCTGTGGGTTGGAATCTCCCAACGCCATAGCGATCACTGTTGCACTTCGGTCAAGAGGTTTGACTGAGAAAAAGTTGCAAGCAGTAAAATAAATGCGAAATTTTAATTTCGAATGATTGTATATAATGGATAAACCTTCAAATGAGAAAGGAATGTATAAGAAAAAGGAAGGACGTCTTCAGGTCATGATCAGATGGAGCTGCATCCTGAAGTGTGATATTTACCCTAGGTTTAAATACATAACGATGCATTTTGATGCATAGCGCCATTTTCCATTGGCCGAAAGAAAAGTAACTTTTATAGTTGAACGAACTACAAATGATTGAACATTGATTAAGCTTGAAATTAATGCCCAAAAGCTTTGACTTTAATGCACTACTTGGGCATTTAGGACGAGGGGGTAGTCAGCGATTGCACTCCTTAGTTCCTGATCTAGTAGTCGCAGTAAAATTTTTTAGAGGAGTCTTGGGGACTTTGTCTTGATAGACGAGTTGTCTAATGGTTTTCGGGATGAGTTGAGAAGTCAAACCAGTTTCCCACGTCGTAAAAGTACATTGTGTCTTTTTTTGGTTATTAAAAAAAAAAAAAAATAGTGTATAATTAAATAGCTGAACGGAATGGACGCTAGTAGTAAAAATTTGTCTATTGTGGAACATACTTAATTTTGTCATACTCTGAAAAAAGGCGTTGCTTTAGTCAAAAAACGTCTGGGCGTCGATGGTTGAGTGTTATAAACAATGTTTCATCAACTTCCTCCGCCTTTTCAGTTTGAAGAGTTTTTAAGTTGAATCGTTGATTTGGAAAAGGGGGTAGGCCCTTCATAGCCCATCATCACCCATAGCCCATAGGATAAAGAATGGGGCAGTTTCCTTTTCAAAATTAAAACCTAAGGGACTAAAACCTTAGGCTTTAGTTGCCTGGGCTTTTTGCTTTTCGCATTGAGTCGGTACCTAATTCCCAGCCTAATTGTGATTGGGGGGGAAGCGCCCGGGGGATATTTCTTATCGCAATGATTCCTGTTATGACAAGTTGTGACAGTACCCGCGCGTTATGCAAGCAGATATGGGCCCATATCGGAAGTATCTCACTCGAGGAAAAATGAGACAGTACCAAGTGCCTTGGGCAATAAAATTTCACAAAAAAAAATTGATCTGGAACTTAGGGTGAGTAGATGAGTAGGGAAATATTTTAGATGATTCATCAGAGCTAGACTGGAACGCAGTCGATGAATATTCATTACAAATATTTGATTTTATTATATATTTTAGGGTTCTCGACAATAATAATGGATATTATTGTTTTGTTTACTCTAGTAGATACAGGATTTCTGATTAATTTTAAAATAATTCTTAGGAAAAATACGGAACCACAGCAAATTCATATTCAATTGCTACTGAAGTCATGGGTTTGGTGCTGTGTCATGGAAGTCATAAGCTATGTCTTTCCCAGCCAATGAGCCGGGAAGGAGGTGTAGAATTGGAGCAACTAGACGGTTGCTAGGTGTCACTAATATTAACTATATTGTAGGAGACGACGGTAGAATGTAAATTGCTTAGCCTATTTATATACTAGGCTCAGGATTCCATTACAATATGTACATTCGTGGCCATTTATTTGGCAAATGGCAACAAGTAAAAAAATAAAAATTTTAATTTTCAGAAAAGGTTTTGCTGCTTCATGGTTTACATGCGTACTTTTATCTTGCAGTATTTCCCAATATGAAAAATCTGTATTTTTTTAGATTCAGCAGTAAAGGATGTGCCTTTTCCCGATGATGCTAAAGTTGGGTTTATTCCAATAATCCCAGGAACTATCTACTTCATCTAACTATCATCTTCTATGTTTACTTTTGAAATGATTTAAAGTAATATTTACAGTATATTACAGTCCTCTCATTTTCCATTTTCCTAATTAAGTCAAGGATTATGTACCGCGCTTATACGTTAATTACGGAGCTGAGAGTAAATGGGGATTCGTGGCCGATTATACATGGCCACGAAAAATGGCCAGATAGCGACAGACAAAATTTTGATTTGTCTGGAAATGGTTTTTACTGTCACATCTTTGCTTTACTTCCAGCATTTAATGCAAATCGGTATTTATTTGGATTCCGAACTAAAGAAGGGGGCAGAGGGGTTGTCTTTTCTGGAAGTCATTGATTCTGAATTAACTTTTGAATGGAATCAATAGCTACGATGCTATTATACAGAATTGGGATATCTGTTGGTCGCGTTTTTTCGAATGCACTCATTCATTGATTTCTCTAAAAGTTATCGTGGTGATGAATACGATGGCTTTGCTTTAGTGTTTTTTTTCTCAGCTTATGGAGATTAGATTAATTTTTAATCCGTATGGCATTGGCGAAGGCAGAGAGGTCCTTCGGCATTCTAAGTGATCGATGTGGATTATACTCCGGTTGTAAATAAATCTTTTTGGTTGATACTATTCGGATTAGCTTCTATCCATAGACTGTAGTATACCAATCGCGAGACGACATGAAAAAGAACATCAATCTCTTCCGGAATTGCTGGTGACAATTCATTTGCAAAATGAGATTGTTCTGATTTGGTCTCCCAATCCGGCATGTATTGACATCAATTAATTACATGATTGATGGCCTGAGTTAGCTGCATTCCGCTGTAATCTCGGGACTGACGTATTATACCGATTTCCATCCTACACTGACGTAGGGGACCAACAGACGTCCTGTCCTGTTTAGTCCTGACAAACGTCCTGTCCTGTCCAGTCGTGAGAGACGTGAACTTTGATTCGTTGCTCCATGAGGAATATTTTCTGTTGTCGTTATGAGCTACGGAACAGTGTTTCCAATTTTTTTGTAGAGTTACATATTTGAATAATCGCTGGATTTATTTGGGTTGTTTTTGCAGTGTTTAATGCACTTCAGTTCAGCGGCGCAAACAGTCTTTGATTTGTTTAATCGTCCTTTATACTTCTTCACCTAATTCTAGGATGGCTTTTTGGTAGGACATGACCGAGTTTCCAATATTCTACGATTGGAACTTCTGAGATAAAAGTGTTGTTATAAATGTTTTTGTCCGAAAAATTCTTAGGACTGCGAAATTTTAATAAAAATATGATGCTCTAGAGTTTTTTTTTATTATTCTGTCTTCCGAAACCGATGATTGATATTTAAAAACTAAAAAACAGCAGACGAGGCCGTTCAGGGTCACTGGAATTGTCGTCATTGAAGTTATGCTCGGGCATGTAGGCCCTAGTTTACTTACATCCTGGCGCAAGGAAATATTAGAAAAATTTTAAAACTTGACAGTTTTTATAGTCAAAGCTATGAATTGACCTGTCAAGATATTTATTATTTCCATGAATTCCCTTCGTTTCAAATGTAGTTCTGGACGTAAGGTGCAGCATCAAGCTGGAGAGCTGAAAATTTATTCCAGCTATTCTCTTCCAAATTTTAATTCTGGAAAAAATGAAAAATGAACTTTCTCACCAAATAAGAGAAGGAGGAAGATTCCAGGAATCTTGAGTTCCCCACCCAGCACATATACCCATCGAAATTTTTTTGATGGGCAAAAATGTGGGAAAATCACAAACTTATTTGAAACAGCAACAAAAAAAAAGTTTTTCTTATTGTTATGAATTTTTTTATTTTCAAAATATGAATGTGGGAAAAGTATAAAAAATCAATGTTTGGTCTCTGATATACTGGTGGTATTCGCTGATGCCGAAATCAGAGCTTATTCGACTGACAAAAATTAAGAGGAACTGCAGATCTGTTCCTTAAGTTCCTGCAGCTCTGACAAGCAAAGGCCAGCTAAAAGCATTAATTCTGAGGTAGAAAAATTCCTGTCTACGGACAAGTTTTATCTTGACGGTGAAATTTGCTGATACGGAAAAGGTGGAAAAGTTCCAAATATGTGCGTGTGGAATCGTGGGCTTTTCCTTTCCTCTTTCTCGGAAAATTACAATTCTGCTTCCTGATGTCTGGAAGATTTGACCAATACAGTCGATGGCTCCCCACATTCAGATCTTATCCTGAGAGGAGTGCACGTAAAGGTGCCATTCCCTGATATTTCCAAGAACTTCACTGAGAGGGTCCGATTGGTATAGACCATCTTCGACCTCTTATAAATGTTACGGTCCACTTGGCGGAGGATCGAGTGGTCAGCAGAGAGTAGACGGGGCGGATCACTCTCTACGATCTGCTCCTGGTAAAAGATTTAGCAGAAGGTTTACCAAAAACCACAGTTATGGCTTTTTACAGTCCGCGGCAAATATCTTGACTCCTGGAGCACGATTTACTTTTGCATCACGTACGTAAGGTTCTTAGGTAAATCGTACATTTAGATGCAAAAGTAAATCGTGTTCCAGGAGTCAAGATATCTGCCGCGTACTGTAAGAATCCTGAAGGAAATGAGTCGTATTGCTTAACAACTTACAAGACGCGAATGACCTCTCCCAGCGAAAAAAATTACGTCATGCTAACTCATTACATTTTCGTCATCAAAACATGATCATTTCCTGGAATTTTTTTTAGGAGGTTTTTGACGTTGAAATGACGTCCACAGAGTACGACCGATAATATTTTTCACTGTGTGACGTCTTATTTTCGTCATATTGACGTCACCTCGATTATTGACATCTCTTTTTGACGTATTATCGGTCATTTTTAAAGGACGTCATTTTGACATCAAAAACCGCGTAAAATCGTCTCGGAATGTGAAATGCCTGTTGACGTTTCAATTACGTCGCATTTTTGCGCAGGAATTGCTTAGTCCTTGCAGCTCACACCGCAGGGGAAGTTCTTATTTCCCACCTTTAAAACTTTAAAAAAAAAATGTCAACCTGTTAGCATAAAAATATAAAGAGGAAAATCCCTTTTTAATTCGAAATCATTTACTCAAGTCGGATCTACCGCCACAGGAGCATATAGACGTAACCATTAAATTCAAATCAAAATGATTTATTACATTTTTCCTCTACACACCTGAAGTGTAATTTACAATATATCGACGAGCAATATGTTTCCTCTCACAACATCCCCCGCGAAGTCGTAAAAAACGGCAAAAAGTCATTTTTATTTATTCTTTAAACAAATGGAACGCGGAGAAATTATAATAATATACAAATATATGTTGTTAAGGTCAGCGGTTTCGTGTAATTCGATACCTATTTTGACGAGTATTAACTTAATTGACTTTTGATTTATTCCATACCGGTCACGTTCTGGTTAATTATCTCCACAAAATATGTTCCTTTTGCTGAAGGGGAAGAAAAATTGTGTGTTGTTTTTTTTAAAGAAAAAAAAATTAATTAAACGCTCCAGTAGCTAAACGATCTCGGTTTAAAAAAATCAAATCAAAACTAGGGAGATTACGAAATTACGAAAAATGATTCCGTAAAATATTGTCTACAGTTTCTTGGTTTGTGATCTTTGATTAGGAAGTTCGTCAAGAGGTTATCTTGAGGCGGACGTTCATATTAAATATTTTTAAACGCTATCAAGGTAAAAAAAAAAAAAAAAAAAAAAAAAAACGAAGTTTTTATTTTTGAGCTGTTGAACATGTGTAGTGGAGGTATTGGTGGTTTTAGCCGTCGTCACTTTATTTTTTTTGTTACGTATAAAAAAATATATGTTGATCGAGAATGTCTGCGGGATTTATTCGGCGTTCCCCCTTTTGCCTGAAGTCCTACTAGGCAATTTAGCGGAACCGAAAGGGAGTGTTTCATCTTTCTACGCGGTGTTTTGATGGCTTCCGCTTTTTATTGTGCGGTTGTGTTGTTTTAATTAAAAATAAGAGAAAAAAAAATGACTGTTTAAACGTAGCAGCTTCTTGCGTGCTACTCATGCGTTGTCCATTGTCGAGTAAAACCAGTATTTGGTTCGGATTTTTCTACAAATTTTTTGCGATGATTTGCTGTTTAGAGAGCAAGTGGTGAAAATGATCTCTAAAATGATCAAATAAACCAAAATTATCAAAAGTTAAAAAAAGAAAAAAGTAATAATTAATATCAAAAATTAATGGTAGAAATTGCGATGAATAAGTCACTATTGGGTGGCCATTAGTCGTCTCATGTTAGAATTAAAATTAAATGAAATTATTGTGCTGTTATGTTGAGTACGGACTTTTTCTCCCCTTTGTGTAATTTGTGAATTGCTCATTTGAAAACGAAGTCCATTCACAAGTGTCTAAACCGGTAATGGCCAAACAAGCTTTCACGACATTTGTGGAGTTATCAGAAGCGAATTATTCTAACCAAAAAAGTTGTGATCCCAAGAATATGCCAAACTACCTACAAGGGATGCCATATGTTCTAAATGGTAGTCTATGGACAGGAAATGAATTTAAACGTTTTCGTCCTCAAAATTTGTTTTGGTTTGTATAAAAACCGACTATTCTTAATTTTGTGTAGATTCAACATTTGTGTTATAACTTATGTTAACTGTGAGCTTTTTAAGGAGCTCAGTCTCGAGCCATGTCGTTTTGGTAGAATCTTTTTATTGTTCGACCTGGGGAAAAAAGAAATATCTAACCTAATGGAATCTATGCATTTGTTACGTTGGTAACGATTTTTTTTCTAAAATTTGGATATAGTCCAGATTGCAAAACTCAAAATTTTTTATGCAGTTTTTGTGCAACCCTCAGTTGTGGGGAATTTCACGCGAAATATAATAAAAAATAAAGGAATCAATCGTTTTATTTTTTGGGACAAATAGTAACAACGCAAGTTGTCTCTGTGTCTTATTTACATTCTTTTAGGAAAGGTATAGACATCGAGATGCCGAAAAACATTTGAAGATACAAGCAAAGCGTTTTTTAAATTTTAATAATGTTCCGTTAAAACACGAGTAAGGCTTGTTGATCTTTTGACAGTTGGACGTTTTCACCGTTCAGTTGTTGTGTCACCGAAAAAGCTTTTGTTGTTAATTCGCAGTGGGAGTCTTTCCTTTATTAATCCGGTACAGATTCATGCTTACTGTGTACCTTTTGAATTCTTCAGTAGAATTTTTAATGACTTATGAGCAAACTATGCTTTTTGCATGTGGTGCGATTTATAATTTTGTTTAATAAATCGCTTTTGAGTTTTCTGTCAAATAGTTTCTTGAGAGATTTTTAAGTCGCAAGCCCTTACATATGCCACACGTGTGCATATGGAAGGAGCTCCTAGGTCCTGTAGCCGTATTTTCTCTTTGAAGATTTTTTGTTTTATCTGCTTGGCAAAAAAAAAATCCTTGATTTGGTTTGACAAGCTCGACATAGTAATTTGCTTACTTTTTCGACATCCTAAAAACGGACACCTTATACATATATAAATTAATAAATAAATAATTTGCATTCAGTGGCGTCACTACGTTTTTTGAGGGGAAGGGCGAGGCCCCTCCAATGTCAGTTTTTTTTTTTTTGCCTCGCCCCTTCCCCTTACCGTATAATATTTTTAAAGAAAATTGATTTTCGATCCGAAAAGCCCTTAAAACTCATTTCAGGTGAAGTTTTTCGGCAAGTTTTTTTCTTTTCTCCCCCCTCCAATATTTTAGGGTTAGCGACGCCATTGAAAACATTGAACCCTCAGTTGTGGGGAATTTTACCTCAAATATAACAAACCAATTATTAAAGAAATAAATAAGCTTTAAAAAAAATGAATAAATAAAATTTAAAAAAATATTTTTCTCCATTGTGGAGTGTTTTTTTATCATTTTTTGCACATTCCGTTAATGCAATTGAAATTTTGTTTTAAATGCCGAATTATGTTCAACGTAAATCGGGTAGTTTTGTTGTTGAAATCTGACAGTACGTTCAAGTCCTGTCATGAGATTTTTTTTTTTTAGCAAAGCAGTTTTTTCAGAGCTTTTTCTTTTACAAAGCGAAGAGAGTTCACAGCTTACTGTTGTAACTATAAACTGTGCCGTTGTACCGTTAGCATGGTAATGATATATTTATTTAAGAGGTCGAAAGACTGGATTTATGTAATGTAAAAAAAATTAATGATCTGATCATATATCTTTCTCCGGCAACAAATGGTCCCCCCCTCTCTTAAACGCAGAATTGTTAAATTTTATGAAGTTATTAACGATTGGAGAGGTATCTTTGAGACTAGAAAATAACATGATCGTATTTTTCCCAGGAATGCCCGATTTGACACCAAGTGTCGAAAAAACCCAAAATTATTACTTTTATTATTTTCGGGTAAAATCGACTAGTGTCCAAAATCCTGGAAATCATTTATTAAAATTTTTTTTAAAATTAAAAAATAAATCATTTAGCAACAGCTGAATCAGTTGCTGAATCAGTTAGCAACAGGAAATCATCTTGTCTTCACTTGTACTCCACCGCCATAGCGGCCTGTGTCACGCAAAAAGACATACAGTTTGTGTCAGAAATGTCAGCAATCGGTAATTTTTGCTACAAAATACAAAAGTAGATGATATGCTTTAGATTTGGAAAGTCCAAAATTTGGTACGGCTGAATTATTTTCAAGACTTTTTTTTAGCTAATTGCAAATTCACACTAAAGAATGTGTCTTGATGCCCATCAGTCCTAACACTGTGTTAGTTTTGTTTACCTGTTGTAAAATTCGGGGTCGCCCATGCTTGTAGGCATGAAAGTTTTTAATTTGCTAAAGAAGCAGCATATTGACCGTATATTTGTGTTCTCCTGCACTTCATTCTCCGTTTGTATTCTCCTGCACTTCTTGGAACTTGCTCTCGAGAAACTGAAATGATTGTTTTTACGGTTCCTATGCAATGATTTTAAATATGTGCTACTTTTCGTGGATTGAAGGCAAACTGGGCCTTTACTAGGCATCCGAGAATTGTGGCACTGAAGGAAGTGCTTAAACCACTAAGCTTTATTTTTAAAAAAAAAAAAATCCTTAAACGGTTTTAGAGCAACTGAAGATGGAGATCCCATCTCCGGACCAGTTCAATGTTTGCCCCTAACGAGCATGATGGCTGTCTAAGGACTATCTCATCTCTTTTAACTACGAGAATTAGAGAAGTCACACTCCGAGGCTTTTCTTTAGGTATCTCTGTAGTGAAAAATGGGTATATGGAGTTTTGCATGAAATAGCAATAACCTGTCGGTTAATAAATAACTCACCTTGAAAAAACCTCAATCTTTAATACTCCGCGCCGGTTTCCACCGGCATTCCTCTCACATGGGTAACAGTTGTTTTTTGGACATGTTGTATCACTTCAAAGTTGCTTAGGAAATTAAGCAACCGTTATTTTTTTAAAGAAAAAAGTCCTTGACTAATAGGACTTTCTATTGTTGGAACCGGAAGGAGTGTTCGTTAAAAAGCTTATGCGTAATTTTTAACGCCTCCACCCGGAGAATGGTTCCGAATATCAAAAACAAATTTAAAAGAAAACAAGATTTTTTTTCTATCCCAAAGGATCATTTGCTTGCTAGCACTTAGATTTTCCCATATATATATATAAATCACAGTAGAATTTCGGTTATTCGAATTAATTTTATATTGATTGATTTAGCGACCTAAAAGAATTTAATTATTATTTTAGCGACCTAAAAGAATTTTAATTTTTTGCATCCTCTAGCTTACATGGGTAGCTAGTCAACAGATTTTAATAGGTCTTCCTCCAACTACATGTTGCCCCCTGGTGGGGATTCGAATTTTCGCACTAAATTTGAAAAAGCGATTGAACCCTCTTGTTTCCATCGATGTAGTTATTTTCGGGAAAATTTCTGTTTATTCTTCGGTAGAATCCTAGGGGGCCCCTTTTATCAAAATTATGGATGATAAAATGACATGTGGGGCTCCTCGTAAGATTTTAAAATGGAACTCAAAACCGAGGACTTGAGCTTTTATATTGCGGTCCATATTACCGCGGAACAGACAATAATGAAACCTAAGTCTGCGGCTACGGTGACGGCTACTAATGCGCCACGAGGTACGCGGTAATTATAGCAAGGAAATCAAGAATATTGCTGTCGAAAGGCTTTAACTATGTACATATTGCGCATGACGCTACAGCTGAGATTTGAAATTGTGATAGCTGCTTCAATCATGCGAATAAAACATTGTCTGGACATTAGCATATACATACATGAAAGGGATGACAGAGATGTTAGCGCCCCCGTTTCCCTGTTTTTTACTGATTATATTAATATTACAGAATATAGTATATTTTTAGGTCTTAATCTCAAGATAAAGATTGTTGCCAACATTGTTGCAGCATATAATAAGTTGGCAACATGTTACGCAATATTTACAAATCTTTATTTTTTTCATTTTTCAATGTTCCGCAACATTTGCAAATCTTTATTTTTCATTTTTTAATGTTCCGCATCATTTACAAATCTTTATTCTTTTATATTTGATAATTTTGGTATATGGACACGAGGAGATTAATAAATTAACATCTTAATTGTGACCCAACGTTTCGGTTGTATTTAATTTCAACCATCATCAGGGATCTAGAAATTGACAAATAAAAACAAGTTGTTATAATAAAAATTAAAAACACGTTGAAAAATACTTAAAAATAACTTTATTCTTTTATTATTTAATGTTTCGCAACATTTACAAATCTTTATTTTTTAATGTTCCGCAACATTTACAAATCTTTATTTTTTAATATAATGTTCCGCAACATTTGCAAATCTTTATTTTTTAATGTTTCGCAACATTTACAAATCTTTATTTTTTATTTTTCAATGTTCCGCAACATTTACAAATCTTTACTTTTTTCATTTTTCAATGATGCGCAACATTTACAAATCTTTATTTTTCATTTTTCAAAGTTTCGCAACATTTACAAATCTACAAATCTTTATTTTCTATTTTTTGATGTTCCGCAACATTTGCAAATCTTTATTTTTTAATGTTTCGCAACATTTACAAATCTACAAATCTTTATTTTCTATTTTTTAATGTTCCGCAGCACTTACAAATTTTTATTTTTTTATTTTTTAATGTTTCGCAACATTTACAAATCTTTATTTTTTATTTTTTAATGTTCCGCAACACTTACAAATCTTTATTTTTTTATTTTTTAATGTTTCGCAACATTTACAAATCTTTATTTTTTATTTTTTAATGTTCCGCAACACTTACAATTTTTTATTTTTTAATGTTCCGCAACATTTGCAAATCTTTATTTTTTATTTTTTAATGTTTCGCAACATTTACAAATCTTTATTTTTTATTTTTTAATGTTTCACAACATTTACAAATCTTTATTCTTTTATTATTTAATTTTCCGCAACACTTAGAAATGTTTATTTTTCAATGTTCCGCAACATTTACAAATCGACCAATCTTTATTTTCTATTTTTTAATGTTCCGCAACACTTACAAATCTTTTTTTTTTCATTTTTTAATGTTCCGCAACATTTACAAATTTTTATTTTTCATTTTTCAATGTTTTGCAACACTTACAAATCTTTATTTTTCAATGTTCCGCAACATTTACAAATCTTTATTTTTCATTTTTCAATGATGCGCAGCATTTCCAAATCTTTATTTTTCATTTTTTTAATGTTTCACAACATTTACAAATCTTTATTATCCAATGTTCCGCAACATTTCCAAATCTTTATTTTTCATTTTTTAATGTTTCGCAACATTCACAAATCTACAAATCTTTATTTTCTATTTTTTAATGTTCCGCAGCACTTACAAATCTTTATTTTTTATTTTTTAATGTTTCGCAACATTTACAAATCTTTATTTTTTATTTTTTAATGTTCCGCAACATTTGAAATTATTATTTTTTATTTTTTAATGTTCCGCAACACTTACAAATCTTTATTTTTTATTTTTTAATGTTCCGCGAAACTTACAAATCTTTATTTTTCATTTTTTAAAGTTTCGCAACATTTACAAATCTTTATTTTTTGTTTTTTAATGTTCCGCAACATTTACAAATCTTTATTTTTCATTTTTCAATTTTGCGCTGCATGTTACTGCAACATGTTTTAGCGGGAAATTTCGGCCCCTAGAAGCAAACTTTAAAGTTGATTTGTAGATTTGTACTTTTTTACATTATAAATGATTGCCCAAATTTTTTAACAATTTCGTGGCCGAAAGTCAACTGACGTATCTCCATTATAAATAAGATTGGAGGTAGTCTGCTTTGATTGTTTTTAAATGCATCACGTGATTACATGTCACGTTCACCCGCTCATGTTATCATAAACTTGTGGTCACGTGATTTTGAGAAGGGATCAAAACCAACTATCTCCAATATTTTTTACGGTGGAGTTCCGTCAGTTGATCTCCGGCTCGCGGAATTATTTATATGCTCTTATTAATTTTTTTTTTTTTTTTTTTCCCCAGAAACCAGCGTTCAGCAGTACGGCGAGGTCAACCAACTCGGCGGAGTTTTTGTTAACGGCCGACCTCTCCCGAATACTGTTCGCATGCGAATAGTAGAGCTGGCTCAGCTAGGGATACGCCCGTGCGATATATCGAGACAACTTCGAGTGTCCCACGGTTGCGTAAGCAAAATCCTTGCCAGATACCACGAAACCGGTTCCATACTCCCCGGAGCGATAGGAGGGAGCAAACCGAGAGTGACGACTCCGAAGGTTGTGTCTTACATAAAAGAACTCAAGCAAAAAGATCCCGGAATATTCGCGTGGGAAATAAGGGACAGACTGTTATCTGACGGTATCTGTGATAAATATAACGTTCCGTCAGTTAGTTCAATTAGTAGAATATTAAGGAATAAAATTGGAGCTTTGGTTCATCATCATCACTCTGGACCTCCGCATCATTCTCATTTGTATAATTCGATTTATTCGACATACCCGTATACGAGCGCTGCCGCCACCGTCGGGCATCAGCCGTTAGGAACTACCAAATTACCGGGATCTCCTTCCCCTCCAGGAGGTCACGGGCATTTTCCAAGAGCTCCCGGAGGTCACTGCTGGCCGAGTTCTCATTCTGTTACCGACATTCTGGCCGGGGTTAACCACGCGGCTGCGGCTGCGGCAGCGGCCGCTAACTTCAGAGCTCAAGCGGCCCAACATTCTCCTCTTCCGGCTGCGACAAGCCAAATTCCGTCTGCCACGGATCCAGCATCCGCTCAGAATTATAATTACTACATGTATTTACAAGGTTGCACGCCGAACGGTTCTGTCGTCGGTTCCGGTGTACACCCTTCGTCCTCTTTATCGTTATCCCATCACGGACTTCCGGGGCAAACGACTTCCCTTTAGCATTTGGTTTTGAAAATGAGATCTCCGACGTGTCCAGATTCAGTATTGGGAAGTGGAAATTGGACAGATTCGCTTCTTTCTTTTTTTTACAAATGGTATATTAAGTGTTTGACGTGTGCTCGTATTCGGGTTGATAAAAATAAGAAATTTTTTTTACCGAAAAAAAAAAAAACAAAAAAAATTTGCACTGCGTTTTGAGTTTTGCACATATGAAAAAATTACTTATAATTTGTAATTATGATAGTACAATTTGGTGTAATTTTTTTTTTCGTAAAAGGGAATCGTACCTGCTGAGCAGAATCAGGTATTTTATATGAAAAAAAATAATGGGAAATTACACGATTTCCCCGAATAAGAGAATTAAAGAACGGCTGTGCCATTCTAAAAATGAGAATTAAGTCATGTTTTATTTTATAATGGGGCCGTCCATAAATTACGTTAGCATTATTTTGACCATTTTTTACCACTCCTCTTATTAGCAAAGGTTAGCATTTCGGGACCCCCGCCCCCTTAGAAAAATTTTTTTAAAACTAATATTAAACATTAAAAAAATCTGAAATTTTTTGGAACTGAAATTTTGCAAAAAAAAGTTTTTTTTTTTTTTTTTTTTTTTTTAAGTGAGTTAGGTTATTTTAATTTAAAAAATTTCAACTATTTTCATTTTTTCAAGTTAATTACACGATTCAAATGCTAACACTAGATATGTAGAACCCCTCCCCCCTCCTAACGTGCTAACGTAATTTATGGACGACTCCAGATTTAGCACAATTTGTAATGAAAAATTAAGCAAAAATGATGCTAACCCTTTTGATTAGGGGTGGTAATGGTCCATAAATTACGTAAGCATGACCTTGGTCATTTTGGACCCTCTCCCTCTCCTTCGTAAACAAAATAGACTTCCTCTTACGAAGATTATTAACATTAAAATAAAATTTTTAACGACCCAGATTTAGCACAATTTGTAATGAAAAATTAAGCAAAAATGATGCTAACCCTTTTGATTAGGGGTGGTAATGGTCCATAAATTACGTAAGCATGACCTTGGTCATTTTGGACCCTCTCCCTCTCCTTCGTAAACAAAATAGACTTCCTCTTACGAAGATTATTAACATTAAAATAAAATTTTTAACGACCCCCTCCCCCATAAACTGCTTACGTAATTTATGGACAGCCCCTTAAAAGAGATTGCACATCCAAGATAATGCTTTCTGGAAGCTTGTCGTTTCTCAAGAAAAGTGCTTCATGTTCATACCTGATGAACATAATGAATAAATATAATTGCGACTGTTTTTTTATCATGTTGTTGTTAGGCTACAGGGTTGCCAAAAGGTCTGTATCCTAATTTTTTTTGCCGCACAGTTTTGAGAGGATTTTTGTGGATGGATGCCAGTTTCTTTATAATGTAAAATATTTTACGGCTCAGACCTTTTGGTACACCCGTCCCACACGAAAAAGAGATGCAAAAAAAAAAATATATATATAGACGTTTTGCAAAATAAATGCCAAAAAATGATGAGTGTAATTCTGTACGTCAGAGCCAAAAGGCTCAACATGCAAATTAAATATGTCCGCTAAACGTTGTTTACCCATAACAAACGGCCATATCTTGAATTTGCATATTGAATTTTTTGGCTCTGACGTATAGAATTTCTACAAAAATTTAAGAAAGAAGTAAATAATTATAATTTATTAACGTAATTTAAAAAAGAAGTATAATTTATACAAAAATTTGGATCCTACATAATTTTTGCAAAATTCATCCATTTTCTAAAATCGTTAACAGTTTAAACAAAAACTATGCTTATTCAACTTTTACCTCTATTTTATGCATAATTTATGCAAGATTTATGCACTTTTTATGTACATCTAATTTTTTGTATAATTTTTACACGTTTTTCGTAAAAGTGATGGCGATAAAATATCGATATTTTTTCCCAGTATCGAAAATCGACATTTTGTAATATTTTTGCCTCCGAAATTCGGATGAAAAAAGTTGAAAAATTTTTAATTCCCATTATGTAAATTTTTCAATGTAAGCTAAATTAGTAATTGCATTAAAATTTTTCTCGTTTAAAAATGCAATTGTTTTCCATTCGCCAAAGCATTTTTCACCGAAAGCTAATTTCGAAAATTCGATATATCGAATGTCGATACTTTTTAAGTCGATGTATCCATATAACGGTATCGACTTTTTTAGTTCATCGATTATCAATATTTTTTTTAATTATCACCTTCACTAATTTATGCATCTTTTTTTTCGTGCTGGAGCTAACTTTTTTTAAAATTTTTTTGGGGGATTCGTTTTACACCTCCCCCCTCTTTTTCCCCGGAACCTAAAGTAATAATTAATCTGTGATTAGAGGAAAATGAATTACGAAATTTTTTTCCATTTTGTATCTTATTTTTTACATGGATATTAAGGCCAAGGGAAAAGGAGACCGCTTACATTTTTAGAACATTTAAGAGATGAAATTTTTGGTTATTGCCAAAGTCACATCTGTCACATACCAAATTGTGCAATTGAATGAGCTAATAAATAAATAAATAACGCTCCTAAAGAAAAAACGAGTCTATATCGGAACCCCGAATTTTCCAAATCCCGAATCGGGTTTCGGGGTTTATAAAATGCGACACGCATGCGACACACAAACGATACCGCGTTTTCCGAACCCCGAAATTAAAATTCAACGAATTGGTTTTCGGGTTTCATAAATTTCGGGGTTTGGGAATCCGGGGGTTATGACGCTTTTTGTTTTTCTTTCAATAATTTTATATTTCGGTGTAAAAAATTCGGCGATAATAAAATTCGGCGTTTTTAAATTCGGCGATTTTAAATTTCGGTGTATGTTAAATTCGTGTTTTTTAATTCGGGGCCTGACAGCCCCGAATTCAAGCTTCAGGACTTGTTTACGAGTTGGCAACCCTATTAAAAGTCCCGAATTAAAAAATACGAATTTAACATATGCCGAAATTTAAAATCGCCGAATTTAAAAACGCCGAATTTTATTATCGCCGAATTTTTTACACCGAAATATAAAATTATTGAAAGAAAAACAAAAAGCGTCATAACCCCCGGATTCCCAAACCCCGAAATTTATGAAACTCGAAAACCAATTCGGTAATTTTTAATTTCGGGGTTCGGAAAACGCGGTATCGTTTTTTCGCGATATCGCATTTTATAAACCCCGAAACCCGATTCGGGGTTTGGAAAATTCGGGGTTCGATAAAGGACCCGAAAAAACGACTTTGTGCAGGACCAAACTGTGAAATGCCTATTCGAACATGAAAATTAGGTTTTTCAAGCTGGGGTACAACTACAAATGTCTCCTTGTTGTAACGTGCAATAAATTTTTGCTTCAGAGTTATGATGCTGAAAATAAAAAAAAAAAATTAGGTCTTTGGTGTGTGAAAACCTAGATTGCAGCATCATATGATTCTGAGGCATCAAAATAACTCAATCCAGAAAGAAACAGTGCCAGTGCCAGTGCCAGTGCCAGTGCCAGTGCCAGTGCCAGTGCCAGTGCCAGTGCCAGTCTCTTTTCATTAAAAGTTTGCAACGTAATCGAGCATTTTGCTGAATTCGATTGTATACGAAACGTTTTTGAAATATGCTAAAAAAATTTTCTAAAAGAATCACAGTTTCTAATTTGTTTTTGAAAGGATGATCAGGGCGAAAGTGTTTTCAGGCAAATGCTTGCCTAATAGAAAATATAAATTTAAAAACATGTTTGGAAAATTGTTTGTATGACATGTGGAACGCAGTGTTTGGCTCATTGTTGAACCATGTTCAAACATGTTTCAATGTGTTTGAATAATTCATGTCTTAACATGCTTAAAAACATGTAACCTCGAGACCGCCATTTCACGCTAAAACATGTTGAGACAACTTGTTGCTCAGCGTGATGCAGCGTAGAAACATGCTGGCAACATGTAAAAACTTTTTTTTCTCATTTGTCAGTGTTGCGCAACATGTTTTTACGCTTTAACATGTTGAGTGACATGTTGGCAACATTTTTCCAACGCTGCAACATGTTGAGCAACAAAATTTTTCAACATGTTACTATAACATGTTTGAAAGTGAAATTTCGGCCTGAAACACGAACAAAACATGTTTAAAACATGTGCAATTTTTTTTCATTCTTCAGTGTTGTGCAACCTGTTTTTACGCTTTAACATGTTGAATAACATGTCGGCAAAATGTTTGCAACGCTGCTACATGTTGAACAACAAAATGTCTCAAAATGTTACTACAACATGTTTTAAAGTGAAATTTCGACACGACATGTTAATTAACATGTTGGCAACATGTACAATTTTTTTTCATTTTTCAGTGTTGCGCAACATGTTTTTACGCTTTAACATGTTGACTAACATGTTTCCAACGCTGCAACATGTTAAGCAACAAAATGTCTCGACATGTTACTGCAATATATTTTAAAGTGATATTTCGGTCTGAAGCACGAATACAACATGTTAAAAACATTTACAAATTTTTTTAAATTTTTTCCGTGTTGTGCAACTTGTTTTTACGCTTTAACATATTGAGTAACATGTTAAAGAGATATATTTTTAGGAAAAATATAGAAACAAATTTGGAAAAAGAAGTTTCGATTTCGGCCTAATTTTTTCCTTAACATGTTAAAACGATGATTTTGCAGGGAATTTTTAGGAAATTGCCTAAAATTTCCTGTCCTATTTTTTTTTTTTTTAAATGTATGTTTTAATTAAATATGATCAGCCCTTCTTTTGATTTTTTATTTTACATGCGCAAGCATACAAAGAAAAAAAAAACATTGTACAGTAAATTACCATACCATTCAGTGCCTTATTATGTAAAAAGAAAAATAAGTATTGTTCTTGTTCTTTAAAACGTGCAACATAAATTATATAGGCCTGAAAAAAACAATTTTTTTTTTTTTTTTAGGACTTCTGTGATTCTTTATATATACTTTGTACATAAAAATTAAATATAGTTTTTAATAATGAAAGAATTGCTTTGTCTTTTTTAAATGAATTTTTTTTTGTCTCTCTTTTGATTACCGCCTGTTTTAATAATTAAATTCTTTTATACGACTTTCGCAATTGAAAATTGAACACTTAACGGCTGGAGCGGACCATGAAGTTGGCAATAAAAAAAAATATCCGTTTTTTTTTTTTTTCAAATAATATTTTAAAGAAGAAAGAATAAAAAAGAAAAAAAACTTTTTAAAATCCTACATTTTTCTATTATAAGTTAGAATTTTTATTAAGTGAGATTGTTGGCAGCATGAGCAAGAATTTCAATTTTATTATAGTCTGGGTTGTGAGAATGGTGCAGTTGAAAAATATGAATACTCTTTTCTTTTTTTTTTTTTTTCCTTGAGGATTTATGTTTGCCAGTTTTTTTTTATTCCTCTTTGATTCAGGAATTTCTAGGATCATTTTTCAGGGAACACGTGTTATCATAGTAAAAGAAGGTGCATTGTAAACAATAATCTTAAAAACTTAACCTTGAGGTCGATTTATCATGGTTCACCCCCAAAAACAAAAAAGTGACAGGGGATTATCATAAATCTTAAAATTCGGAGTCGTGTTTAAACTATTCCTAATTCTTTGTCAATCTTTGTTTTTACAACCTTCATTTTTCAAAGTTGAGTAATTTTTTTTTTTTTTTTTCTTAAGGTAACGAAATCGTTTAACAAAGGGAAAAAGGAGAAAAATCCTTCCGGAAGTTTAAAAAACCCCCGAAATTTGAATATAAGGTTTTAACTGAGGCGAAACGAGTTACTGTCAGTTAAATGATGGACGCCAGCGTGAGCGTCGTTTCGCTCCGACGCTTTTGAATTTCCTGCTTCTTGAGTCAGAACAGCCCCCTTTTTATATTTGTCGGAGCTAGTGGAAAATCATTCGTCTCCTGTTTATTTTGGCATGCATCAATTAACCAAACTGTAATTTGTTTTCTTTCTGAAATGTGAAATTTACGTAATGGAAAAGTTTTTTTCGGGAAGGTTTTTTTTTTTTTTATTTATTTTCCCCCGGTTTCAAAAAGGATGAGAATGCTTCCCAATAAAAACAAAGTCAAGGGACGGATTTGTTATTAAAAAATAAAATGGTGGGGTGATTTTGTTTTCTGAAGGAGATTCGAAAACTGAGGTTTCCCACCGTGAATGTCGTAGTTTTAAACTGGAGACCAAATGACCAAAGATGCCATCGTCAGTAGGGGGCGGAACAATCTTAGTAGTTGAGTGCTTCCATTTAAAAAAAAGCTGAGGCTGTAATTGACATCAACGCCCTCCCCCGCAAGTTTAAACCTGTTACAAATTGTAAGTCTAAGGTTTTCGTTATATCAGGGTTTCTGAAACCAAACTGAAGTATCTCCGTCATGAATATAATTGAAGGTAGTCCGTTTTAAATATCATGTGTTTACTCGCTAAAGTTCTCGTAAACTTGTGGCTACATGATTTTGATTAACAGTCAAAACAGATTATCTCCAATAACGTTTATGATGGAGATACGTCAGTTGGGCTCCGGCGCACGGAACTGATATCTTAAAATAATGAGGTCGTTGTAGTAAGTTCAAATTAAAAGAACTATTATGTAAGACTGTTTTGGGGTGGTGCGACAACGTCTTACGATTTCTAACTGTGGATTGTGGGCTAGGGACTATCACTAAATCTTACGTAAGACTGTTACCTTGATGTTTATTCTTGCTTCTGGGGCCACTAAGGTATTGCGCAGCATTAAATTCAATTTCTAACCCCTTTCCCGATTTATATGCTTTACATGCCCTGATTTCAAATCTAACATCGGATTTTACGTATGGGGCACGTGCGGCCCCCCAAAACATCAAACTTGTTTCAAATTAACTGCCTCCCGGAAAATTAGGTTGTCTTAATTTTAAAAAACCGATTATTTTTTAAGTAATAATAATTTAAAAACTGAAAATTTTATAAGTTAATAGTCCGCCATCTTTAATTTCAATATTTTTATTATCTGGACTTCAGATTCAGAATTAGCTGTTCAAAAAACCGCCCAAAATATAAAGTTTTTACTATTTTTAAACTTATGAACTCCTCTACACAGAAAAAGTTGTTTTGCCCATAAGCTAAATATAGGCGAAGTTTCTAGTTAAATATTGCATAAATGACTGTCCATCCGCAATTTATTTTTAAGTTCATCAGAATAAAGAGAGCAATAAATAAAGCGTTTACAAAATTCGAATATAAATAATCTGTAATATTTTAATATAAATAAAATTTTACCAACCATCCGCCATCTTGAATTTTGGTTTTTTTGAATTTCTGACTTCATATTCGGTTTTAATAGGTCAAAATATCGCTAGTTACATGTTTTTTAAAAAATTAGAGCTTTGCAGGGTTCATGCAGGGGGATGGGTCTATATATGAACCTATGGGCGGAAAAGCGTTGATTAATAATAAAATAGATCCAATCTTCAATGGCGGCAAAATTCAAAAATAGGTGCGCACATGTATATCAAACATTAGATAAAAATATATAGGGATGTCTAGTCTTAAATATACAGGATATAACGTATATATATATATATACGTAAATATACAGTATATATACCAGCCAATGTATACGTTGTATATTTATGAATTTTCATTTATAAAATAAGGCATAATTCGCTAATATTTTGATTTTAAATCGATAATTACTCGTTAATTAATGAATAATGACAATAATTCACTAATATTTTAACTTTTGCACGGTCATAATTTTATCCCGGCCACAGCCATTTTATCAAAAATGGCGTCGTATGGCTGGAAGTATAACGGAAAGAAATCTAAAAACCAGTAAAAAAGATTTTTTTCCTTGCTTAAATTACTTAGGTAAACTGTAATAAGCTACATATTAAACCTTTCTCTGACTTAATGACCGAAAAACCCCCTAGGACAGCCAGAAAAAATAGTGGCTTTTTTTCCTAAATTAAATTTAATGTTTAACTTATGAGTATATGTATACGTATATATATATACCGGTAAATATACAAACATAAATATACTGTGTATCCGACATTCCTAAATATAAAACTTTAAATCCGCATCATCTTTATTCCATTGCCTGTCTTCAAGTATAGCCTGAAAAAAAAAAAAAAAAAAAAAAAAAATTAACGCCATTATGGGTTGTTATACCAAACAAATCCAGGTAATAAAATAACCGTTTTTTTATTCCCCTTCGTTTTTAATCATAGGAATAAAATCACACCCAATCATACATGATAGGCGGGATCATTCCACCATTGCATAAGGTGTAACGAAATCCACCAATCACACGGAATTAATAAAAAGGTAGTTTTATATGTTACGGTTGGATAATTCCACAATCATTAACAGTTTTTTCCTTGTTTCTCGCATTCAAGATTTTTAATTTTTTTTTTTAATCCCATATTTTTTTTTTCTTGTTTCACGATGCAAATGATCTCAATGCCAGCTTAGAAGAAAAAAAAAAAAAAAGTTTGACGGTTTGTTGACTCGGACCACACAAATTCTCCTTTTCTTTTGTTGTGTCAGCAACTATTCTAATTATCCAACTCTTCTTCTGTCAGCATTGTTTTAATTACAATTTTTCAACTATAATTTTTTTTTTTTTTAAATGTTTTTTTTTCTGAAAGTGCTGAAAACTTGGTTTTTGATTCTCATATGGTTAATTTGTACACTAAACGCACAGCCATGGTCTCCAATGCGTAGCAAATATAACAAGATTTGAAAATGTTGGAAAATCTGTGAACGAGGAAGAAAATGCAGCTGGCAGCAACAATATTTTTTTTTTATGTTTAAGAGTAGACTTCAGTAAATACAGAAAGGAATAGCTGTTTTGTCTTAATACTCGATTAACGGGGATATAATCCAAATTTGAGGTATTTAACGAACTCGTTTTAAAACTTATTCTTGTATTTTTAGTACACACATACACACATCAGGCTTTGACAGTACCTGGAGCCCTATCGAGTAATTTTGGAGAAATTTGATAAATATTATTTAGTGGACGACACTAAATACTTACTTTTGAAAGCAACATTTTTGGATCCGAGGTTCAAGAAAAAAGATTATGATAGAACGGACTGGGAATTTTTTAGGGCTCGAGCTACTGACTAGAAAGAGCACCAAATTTTTCAAAAATTTAAATGCTTAACAAGCCGATCGAAGAGAATTAAGGGCGCCAGGGTGCCACATCCAGAAAGGCGCACCGGGATTTTCCCGGTAGCTCGGCGCCCCAGTCCGTGCCTGGATTCACCCTAGAAAAAGACTTCAAGAAAATTCTTTTGGATTTAAAGCTAGAAATGAAAGAATTCGAAAATCCGATTGATCGCAAGTCAGACCACTCAGAAAAAAAAAAAAATGACTAATGCGAACGCAAAAGTGCATTGAAACAAGACATTTTTCGTAAAAACCGTGCGAAAACAAAAAAATGTCTAGTGATAAGTCATTTCGGTTCACCTTGAGATAAAATGTCTTGCCGCAAAACAATAGGCGACACTAGCGGACATTTCTTATACTATGCTATTAGAATCAAAATGGCGGCTCGCGAAAACAATGATTATTATTTAATGAAATAAAAACTTAATGTCATTTTTAATTTTTATTTTTAAAAATGTGTAAGTGGACATCGGGATTAACAACCAAGATGGATATTCAGGATTTTTATATTCACGTAACTTAAATTAAATATTTTCTTTAAAAAAAATTGAATTTAAATCTAACATTGTCCAATGCAGACGATACGGGTTATGTCTAGGTTATGTTATTACTATTCATATAAAATTATGAAAAGAAGATTTAAAAATCAAACGAAAAATCTTAAAAGTTATACCACTTATATTATGATGGTTTTGCATGCAATTTATTAATACGAGCATGAGCAGTATTATCATAACATAATGTATAAATTCTACGTAAGCGCCATTTTGTTTGTTTACAATATATGACTTGCCGACAGCCGACTGAATGACTTGCGACAAGTCAGAAAATGTCTTCCCACAAAACAAAAGCCTTTAAAGCATAATAACAGCTTATGCTAAGTTATTTTGTTTTCTGAGTGGCTGTTGGACCTAGAGGAATCGAGGAAAGATGAAACTGAAATCGTACTGTACTTTTAATTCGATTCAAAAAAAGAAAAATCTTGTCGCATTTCCTATTTTAAATTTACACTTCTGACTCAGCGAAGCTAAAAAAAAAAAAAAAGAACTCCATACACTAAATTTGAAAACGATCAAAACTTCAATTAAATGGCAAATCGTATACCAAACGTAAATTCTTCATAACCCTAAATTTTCGGGTTCAAATGAATCTGATTTACTGTTTCAATGTCAGCCAAAATAAGATTGGTTGAAAAGAAATTTCCTATTTTTTTTTTCTTAACGAAAATTATTTTTGTAAAATACGTTGATCATCATTGCTGAAATATAAAGTCATTTGGTTGCTTTATTTTTCGTTTGGATTCATGCCATCCGTGTTTTTTCAACCAAATAAATATTTGGCACTCTTTTGTGAAACTTAGGGCACTCCATACGATTATTTTCTTGTGTTGGTTATTTTATTTTTTTTTCCTGAACTATTATTTTTAAAAAGTTTGAAGAGTTTATTTTATTCGAGAATATTATAAACGACAAAGAGAAAAAGGGCTCCGCTCCGTCGAAAAAAAATATTATTTTGTGTTTGTACTGCAAGTGGCTCGAATCGCGGTAAAAACAGTAAAGAAAATAATCGAAAATAAAAACGAAAATAAAAAGAAAAAAAAAAAACATCAACGGATCGATATGGTCGAAGGAATAGGTATTTTTCGCACCTCCCCGGTTTTCCCCTAGACTTTATTGCTGATACACGTTAAACGTGTGAAATTTCAAATAAACAAATGAAACTATAAAATTTTTAATTTAAAAATTTGCCATCTTAAGAGTTGAGGAAATTTTATCGCGATTAATCAACTTTTAAGCTCGTAAAAAAAAAAAAAATGGTTTACACTCAGATAAAAATGTCTACGCAATTAGAGACCCTATATAAAAAGAGACTGGCGAATTTAAATTGACGCCATATTATTCAATATGGCAGCTTACAACCCAGTAGCTTGAGCAGAAGAAAAATCCACCACTACAGTTGTATGGTGTTGGGGTGTGTTTTACACCTATTTTACACCATTTTTCTATGTTTAGCTTATGAGTCTTAAAAATCTGGTGTAAAACAGGTATAAAAAATACCAGTGTTTTGTTGTTCGATTAATAAAGACTCCGTATTGGCCAAATATTTGCCAATTTACGGCGAAGCGGATGTTAGTTACCGAGAGCCAAAGTGGTTGTATTTCTGAAAGGATTTTCCAGTACCATGTCTTTCTTATTTTACGTTCTTTATGGAGTAATTTGGAGTCCTCTTAAACTTTTGTCAACTCCCTAGCCTCTAGGTCTGGTTATGAATCCAAAAAAAAACAGTTCGGTCATAAAGCAAAAGAACATCTTTTTGAAAGAATAAAATTAAGAAAAAACAGTTCGCGATCTTTAACTGTCACCCTCCAAAACAGAGAATTATCGACAATTTAAAAAAAATAAAATAAAATAAAAAAAAGGGAATTACTTCCTGAATGAAGCCATTAATCTTGTGCAGTGTAGACAGGGACTGAGGGATCGCTCTTTGAAACGCCGCACAATTCATCATTTCAGAACAGAATATTCATGTTTTAACACATGAAATCGACATTAACATCATCTCCTGTTACAACAACAAAAAAAAATTTTTTAAACGGAAAAAAAAAAAAAAAATCGGTCAACGAAAAAAGAAACTTAAGACCCGACTGCAAAAAATTTGCCCATATAAATTTTTTTGAAAGTTTTTGCGACGATCATAAAAAAATGAAAGACAAAAAGAGTAAAACAGCACCGAAGTCGCCTTTAAAAAGTTAATTAACATATGTCGGTGCCCTTTTGTAATGCGAACTCACAAAAACTACTTTTCAATTATCCTTGTACCGTGACAAACTTAAACCTCAACACACTAACACTGTATCCTCCTTATGGTAATTTTTTTTTCTTTTTTTTTTTTGTGAAGGGTTTCGAAACGGAGAAAAAAAAATTAACCGGAAATATTTTTATTTTTGAGGCTAGAAAAAATTTTCCTTTGAATTATTAATAAATGAACATTATCTAATTTCTTCATGTCGGAAATACGAGATTGACAGCTTTTTTCGTTATCCTGACCTATCAAAGCACAGGTCAGTTCTTTTCCAAAGTAAAAATTATTTTATTTACCGCCCCGGGTTGAATTGGTCTGAATTTGGAATGTTTACAGGAAAGAGCAATTTTCAAGATGGCCGACGGGTTGCGTTCGTGTTCCACGCGTCATGGCTGCTAGCACAAAATAACGGTCTCGGAAAAAACAGGTAAGTTTTGTTTAAGAGGATTGCTGTTCGTTTCGAAAAAGAAAATTAAATATTGCTTTAAATTTTTGAAGAATGTGTTTCTGTTAAAAAAGTCTAGAGCTAGCCGGGGGGCTAAGGCCAATACAACAGGGTTATCAAACGGTCACGGTCTAATGAGATAACAACCAACAAAGGCCTTCAACCGAAGAAAACAGCCTGTTATCAACACCACTCCTACATTAGGGAAATAATGAACGTTATAAATCATTTTTCTTTGAATATGATTTTCCGCCGCCAGGTTGCAAATTTGACGAAAAATAAGGTCATTGATCAATGATGTCATTTTCTGCACAAACTCTTGCACAGCAGCAACCATTTATTTAGCTAACGTCTGAGACTCGCTGACGCTGACTGTCGTTTTATTTAAAAAGCAACGTGGCAGCAGAATTTATTGGTGTTAAAAAATAAACGGATTGCATGTTTGATTGGTTAAAAAAATTTTCTGCCGATAATCCTGTTTAAGCGCAAATTGATTCTTCCTTTTTTTTCCCCCTCGATTTTCGCATTTTATCGGAAATGCTTAAAGCTGTTAGACGATGAATAAATGTTTACAGGATCATTTGTAACAGTGACCCTTGTCATTAAATGGCCAAATTTAAAAATAACTTAGTCGTGACAAAATGGGATTGATGCAACCAAATAAAAGTTGATAACATAACCTTTTAAACTTTTCAAAGTGATTCAACATGTTGACCTCTTATCTTTTTTTTTTTAAGAAAAAAATAAAATAAAATGCCTGAATGGTTTTTATAAAGTACCTTATTAAAAAACTGTTTACAATTTAATTAATATATATTATATTTGATTTGATTCATTCAGGAATTTTCTTAAATAACAAATTTTTATACATAAATAATAATAATAATTTGATTCATATGGGAGTATAAAAAAAAATGCAATGATTACAGTTAAAACATTGAAGGGGAAACTGTCATGATTCTTATTCTAACGAATTTAACATGAGGAGTTGCTTTAATACTTTTGTCTGACTAGTTTCTCTGATTTCTCCAGCCAAGAACATTTCATCAACTACTGTGTATACCTGAAAATCCAATAAAATTAATTTACCATATCTATTTTATTTCATAACTTTTTCCTCCATTAATACTTACTTTATAAAAATTAAAGACTAAATCCAATTCACATACGTTATGGAAATATTCATTTAAAACTTCAACAAAATTATGGATAGCTTCTAAATAACACAAATTATTGTCATTTACATCTACGCAAATGCAGAAATATAAACCAGCATATCTTCTATAAACTATTTTGAAATTCCTAAACTGTAATCAGACAAAAAAATGAAATTAATACCCATATGACAGCTACTTTTTTTAATTCTATGCTTACCTCAACAAAATTGGTATGTTTAGCATCCCTGACAGTAACGACAGCATGGACCTCTTCGATTAGTTTCTGTTTCTCATCATCATCGAAATTCATATACCATTTAGCCAAACGTGTCTTGCCAGCACGATTTTGAATCAAAATAAATCGTATCTGCAATGAATTTAAATTGAATTAAACATCAACGGATGTCAAATATTGATTACCATCAGCCTGAACTTACCATCTTGTTCTCAACGGAAACGCCCACAAACTAAGAAAATATCGAAGGTAATATCACCGGGAAATTCTAACGTTTGTAAATGATTGATTTTTAATCAATATTTCCAGTTACTAACTCAAACGCAAGGTTTTTTTCTCAAAGAAAATCAGAAATAAAAATGTCAAAATATAACAGACGTGAGAGTAGAACTCAACGTCAAAGGAAATTTTTTATTCTGTTGCCACGACTGTTTTCTTTTTAGCACATTTTTCAGGCCGGTTTTTGTTTTTTGTGCATTTTTTTCTCATGTCAAGTGTTTAAAGAGTTAACAACGTGAATTACCGAACCTGATAATGGCAAATAGTAAGCGGAAAGCCATTTCCAGCCAAGACAAATTACTGAATGTAAGGTTTTATCATTTAATTTATATAACCTAACGTTGTCAATTTTTTTTCTCGTTTTATTCCAGACTTCGGGCCCTTCTTATCCTGGAACTATCCCGAATGATCCGGAGGATTATGAGTGGTCACATGAAAAATTCAAAGAACGATTTAAAGCCAAAATCGTAAAATTAATTCATGAAGAAAATGAAGATCACAAATATGTAAATTATGAATGGATGATAGAATTTGATTTGATTGGGATTGACTGCGCTATAGCTAATGCACTGAGAAGAATTTTAATTTCAGAAGTTCCTAGTATGGCTATTGAGAAAGTGTTTGTACATAATAACAGCAGTTTTATTATAGATGAAGTTTTGGCACATAGGTTAGGTTTAGTCCCACTAAGGGCAGATGCTCGACGTTTTGAATACAGATCAGATGCTTCTGCAGAACCAAGTGATAAAAATACATTAGAATTTGAATTAAAAATTAAATGTCCTGTTAAAAAAGATGGTCAAAGAACTACTGGTGATTTACAGAAAAATCTTTGTGTTTATTCGAAAGACATTAAATGGATTCCATTGGGGGAACAAACAAAGAATTTAGAAGAAGAAAAGGTTCGGCCAGTTCTTCAAAAAATTTTACTTGACAAACTTAAACCAGGTCAGGAATTGAATTTGAAATTACATGCAGTTAAAGGGATTGGGAGAGATCATGCAAAATTTTCACCAGTTGGTAAGTTTGAAATAATTTACTATATATTTTAGGTGAAAAATCTTATGTATTTATTTCTTTTTTAGCCACAGCCTCATACAGGATGCTTCCAGATATAAAGCTTTTAAAGGAAGTAAAAGGAGAGGCAGCTGTACGATTACAAAAATGTTTTTCACCTGGTGTTATAGAGATTGAAGAAGTCAATGGAGAAAAAGTAGCTGTTGTAGCAGATCCAAGAAATGACGCCTGCAGCAGAATAGTTTTAAGACATGATGATTTAAAAGACTGTGTACAAATGTCTAGAGTGCAAGATCATTTTATTTTTAAGATTGAGTCTGTCGGTGCATTACCTCCTGAAGAATTATTTATAGAAGCAGTGGCAATTTTGCAAGGTAAGTGTCAAAAGTACTTGAATGAACTGGAGGCTACCATTACAAATGCAAGGAATTATTAAAAAAAATTATTTCTGTTAAAACCAGTTGGTTTTTTTTTTACAATAAAAAAACTAAAATTTTTAAGTAGGTATGCAAGTCCCTACTTGAAACTTTTAGTTTGCTAAAAAATCCGTGAGCATCCTGAACAGGTGCCTAAACTATTGCAGCAATGGGACACCCTTTTACCGGAATCAAGTTTTTTTCCCTAAACGAAAATTTACTTTTGAAATCCCGGACTTGCCGCCATATTTAAAGAAAGCAGTGTTGCCATTTTAACCCAACGGAGGAAATTCAAAGGAAAATTGACCCGATGTTTTTATTTTTTAAATTTTGACACTCAAACATATTTTAATTAAAAAGAAATGATTACGCGCGTCGTTGTTAATTGTTTTCGGTTTTTGTAAAGTTAATTTGATTGTGTTAAAAATGAGCGATCGTCATAATATGGAAAACTACGTGGAAAATATTTTGGCTGAGGTATGAACAAGAAAAGATAACTTTTTTTTTACAGTTTCATTACTTTTATATTGATCTCATATATTTTATTGCAGAATTTAACTTTGAAACGAAAGCTTGATAGCAAATGCCAGGCTCTAGTCATAATAAGCAAAGAATTATCAGAATGTGAATCAGAAAGGGATCAGTACAAACTAATGGCCGAAAAATTGCAAGAAAAATGTTCGGCATTGAAAAAAATGACATTAAATCAAGGCAGTTTATTTGGTGAAGATTCTGCTCCTCCTGCTTCAGATCCTAAAGAAGTTAATAAGTCATTGAAATTTGAAAATGAGAATCTTAGGCAAAAACTACGAGATGCATTAGGTGATGTTAAAGCTTTACGATTGAAATTAAATCAGCAAAAATTTTCTAGTCAAGAGAGTGACCCTACTTCCAAACAACTAGATAAAGAAGAAGAAATGCTTAAACAATTGGAAGCTTTGAGCAAAATAAAAAATCAATTGGAAATTGATTTGCAATCAGTTATTGATGAGAAGGAAGAGTTGGTAACTGAAAGGGATGCTTACAAATGTAAGGTTCACAGATTAAATCATGAATTCAGCATCTTTCTAAAAGGGGACAATCACAGCGTAATCGATTTGGATTCTCTTATTATGGAAAATAGATTTCTTCAGGAGCATTTGTTACAGGCTCAAGAGGAAAGCAAACTAGCATATCAGACAATCAGTAGATACAAGGTATAATAGTGATTTTTTTTTTTTCATTTTGAAAAGTACTAACAATTTGGTTTTGGTTTAAATTCGTACTAACAGAGCATGCTTGAAAAAAAACGTAGCAAAGGGTCAATTAAAATAGGAACTGAAAACATATCAGGAATGTTACTAACCCAAAAGCAAGGTGAGTTTATTATTTTTTAAAAATTGACTGAAAAAATATTAATCGCTCTTAATGTAACAAAAGTTGAATTGAAAAAATATTACTGACAATTTTTTTTTTTTTTGCTCTTTTAGTGCAAGAATTATTGGAAAACGGAATGTCTGATCAACTTCCAAATACTCCAGCGACTATTGCAGACTTGAGGTCATTATGCATAGCTTTATTAGAAAGTTTAAATGATAAATCACTTGCCCTTTCTCATCAGAAGCGAGCAAATCGAATTTTAGCAGCGAGAATAGGAGAATTAGAGCATCGGTTGCAGAGTATAAAAGGAGCCGAAGTTATATTGTCCCCGTCGAAAGTTTTGTTGGACGGTTATATGGGTTATGACGTTGACAAAGATGCAGCGATTAAATTGCCCGATGAAGTCAGCAGTAAAAATGAGAATGTAAAAACCGGTAGTAGCTCACAAGAAAATATTTGCAGTGGTAAATATTTCAAACTTTAAAATGAGTTATAAAATTTTATTGTATGTTAATTACTTTTTCTTTTTAGGTGAAACGTCAAAAAATGCCTTACCTCCTCCATTAGCTGAATTAGTTCAAAAAGCACTGGAAGAAATTCAGCTGGATGGACAAGGAGAAAAAATTTGTAAAAAAATTTGAATTATTTCGTTTTTGCCTGTTGTGATTTTATTCATAATTTAAAATAACGTTATACAAATGTGTCGTAATTTTATTAAACATAAATAACAGAAAAAAAAATTCTAAAGGTTAAAAAATTGTACGTCTTCAATTTTTGTTTTTCTTTTCGAAGAAAAATCAGACTTTATATTTCAGACTTAATTAAGAATAATAATAATAATAATATAATAATTTAAAAAATTTTTTTATCTTAATCATTTCGTTAATTCCTTACTTTAACAAACCGGTCATTTTGAAACCGTCTATAATACTGTTCGGGTTTACTTTAATTTTTTGGTAAGCGATTCGTATCCAACTCAGAATCGTGTCTTGATCGGGGCATTTACACCGGTTTGAGGCTTTCGAGGAATAAGGCCCTGTGCTCGCGGGGAATTTTTTCCATTCGTTTTTAATAGTGTCCTGTAATGAAAAATTGAAATGATTTTAGGTAATGAAATTAAATTTAATTTGAATTTAAATTAAATGAATTACCTGGAAAGTACGGGTTATTTCTACGCCAAGGGGTTGCAGTTGCGACGAACAACCTTCAGGAATGATGGATAAAACGCATTGTTCTTTGGCTAATTGATTTTTCAGTTCAGCCGAACAGTGGGGTTCGAAACTGTCCATGATAAGTAAATTTGGAGGCGTCATGCAACTGAAAAAGAGAAAATTAATTATAAGCGATTTGATTAATTTAATGAATATCAGTTAAGACGCCATTCAAAGCATCATTTAGGCGAGGCCTTTTAACCAAATAATTTCATGAATTTTCCTCTCCTAAAATGCTTCGAATGGCCTCTTAAAATACTAATTGAGCAGTTAATAAAGATTCTCACTTCAACCACAAATCGTATGTCCAAGCTTTCAAAACATTGAAATCAACAACTCCGTCTTGCTGATAAAAAATTAAAATGTCTTCATCCCCTTCCGTTAACAATTGCCTAGGACCATTCCCTTTGAAAACCACAGTCGGAGGCAACACCCTTCCATCAGCTGTGATGACCAATATAACGACAGCTTGACAATTCTCGAATCCAGTTTTTCTCAGCAAAGGTAAATTCCCCGCCTTCTCATCTGAAAAAAAATTAAATTAAATTTGAGGGAAAAAAAAAAAAATTATTCAAAAAATTCAAAAAAAAATTAATAGAATGAGTTTTTTTTGTCATTTACCTTGAGGGTAATTAAAGCTTATGGGGATTTCGTCCATACAACCGATGTTACTCGGATTTAATTCAAAAGCTCTGATAGTTGATTGAAATTCGTTGAAAAAATTGCTTAATTTTTCATCGAAGATACCTGGTAATTTATCTTCGATTGTAGGGACGTATTGCAAAAACTTGCTGTGACGTTTCAGAAACCTTAAAGTCCATCCTTTCGAACCCTAAAAAAAAAAAAAAAAATTGATTAGAAATTTCTTTTCGAAATTAATTCATTTTAGGATCATTTAATTCATAGCTCACCTTAAATTCCCTTTTCTCCTTAAACAATTTCGATGATTTTTCAGTAATCTGCTGATGGACAAAGAGACGTTATTGTCAAACTGTGCCAAAATCCACAAGAGGAGATGATCATCACCGTTATGCCTAAGTTTTATGTCACATCTTTTACAGAATTTCTGTAGCCATCCTTCTGAAAATTTGTAGCCTTCTATACCGTTCGCTGCGAATATTTCTTTCGCTTTGGATTTTATCTGAAATCCAAAAAAAAAAAAAAATTATGAGCAATTAACCAAATTGTATTTCATCACTTTTCGACTCACCTCAAAGCTTGAAGGACTCAAACCCTCTTCAATTTTTTTCTGATACCAATCCCTCAGAACCGTATCAATCCTGAATACAGTTTTGTTCCTGTATTTATCACAATCCATAGTTACCGTTACATCTTCATCTCCCTTATTTACAAAGCATGGACCAAACAAATCCATCCCATGGTTCAGTATGTTGTATCGATTACACCAATCATACATCCTCCTCCTGGGTACGTTAAAAACTCTAGCTGCTGAGTTTTTAGTAAATAACTTAGCATATAAAGCTACTTCTAATTTAAAATTATTGGGATACATAATATATTTTTCAGTCTCAGAATTTGATTTGACCGAGTTTAATAAAGCTTTGTTAAATTTCCTCAACCATAGAACAAACCAATTGTTTGGTTGCTCCTCATCACATGGTGGGTTTTTTTCAAAGCAATGCCTTGCAAAATCATAAACTTCATTTTGGCTCAGTTCCTTTTTCTCCAATCTTTTTAGCCGAATCCATTTTATAAATCTTTCGTCAGATCTCATGTTACATGACGACGGCAAGTCTTTTTCGATAATTTGTATATCTTCAGTCTCTAAACTAAAGTCATCATTCAATAAAATGATATCAGTCTTTGAAACAGATGTACCAGTCTTGTAATTGCTGACAGTACCAGGCAAAGAAGTTGTACTTTTATTTTGTAAAGACAGTCTTTTACTTTCGCGTGACCATTCCGTAATTGTGTTACAGTTAATATTAAAATGTGACGCCGTTTCCTTGAATGTGTGATTAACAGCATATTCTAATACTTTCTGTTTAAAGTTAGGCAAATATCTTCGCCCTTTCCTTATCGGTATAGTTTTAGCCTTCTTCAAAACTTTTTCATGCTTTACCTTTTTCTGTTTTTTTTCTATCTGAGTATTTGTATCATTGTTAACAAATTCAAATACATGATAAAAATCGTAATTAGAATATTCATTTACTAGCCTATGGTAATCATCATTATTCCTATTTAATAAATTATCTAAATTGAGTGAGTCTTCGTTTTTATAAAGTCTTGCTGTAGCGTTATCTTTAAATAATTGCACAGAGTTTGAATTAAAGCTTAGTGGAGGATTATCAACAGTGATCGATGGATCGACATGTTGGGAAGCATCCTCAAAGCTTGTACAGTCTCCTAATATAAAATCATTGTAAGATGAAAATGATAAATCTGATAAATCCATTGTCTCCATTATTTCTGAATAATTTTTATTTTTTTTATACTGACTTTTGAAATCTTCAGGTGATTCGTCATTTTTTTGTCTCTTGTTGGACAGCCATGCATCAATATGTTGTTCTGTTATTTCAATCTCATTTTGTTCCATTGTTTTAAGCTTTGCGATCGTGATTCTGCATGTTTTTATTTATTTTTTCCTCTTTATTTTTTTAATCCGCCTAAAAAAGAAAATTTTGGCCTAATTTGAAAAAAAATCATTGAGGAAAAACATTTGTTCGGGTTGTTTTTATAGCCTAATCTCGTTGATTTGATTATTATTTTAAAGCAGATTTTCTACAGAGTGTTGGCATGAAAGTTAAAAGTCATGATAATAAAGTATTACCTGAAGAAATCCTTTTTTACTTTATCAGAAACATTTAACAAAAACTGCTGGATTAAGATTTTTCCTTTGTGTGTTTTTAATTGATTTCCTTTGACGACAACGACATCTGTCGGGAAGTTTTGAAACTGAATGGAGTTGGGCGCTGCTATCGTTTGGCCAGTAACCGGGGGCGTCGGTAAAGAAGTGCTTGGAAAGTGTTAAAGTGTCAGTTAAATATGTTTAATTAAAAACGACAGTTTATATTTCATCTATGGACATTGTAATAGAAGTAGGTAATGATTCTTAATCCCACAAAAGAAGCTCCTTTTAATGAATCAACCAAGGGGCACTTTCAACCGGCATCTGTAGTCCTTAATTTTGAACTTTGACATTATTAATTACAATTCCCGATCCCTCTCTACAAACGGGTTTTTTATCATCATTAACGGTAAAATATTTTCATTTAATTGTAACCATTTGCAATTTCTGTGCAAAACGGCTTAAATTTTAATATTTATTCATTTTGATGGTATATTTATAAAACGTATATTTATACCATTCCTTTGTCGCGAGAACCATCTTGAAATTTTATACCACGTGATCAAAACAGAAGTGTTAACAAACATTTTTTTTTTCTTTACGTCGAATATTCAGGTTTACTGATCTTATTTAAACAATTTCAAATCTTTTATTCATTTAAATAAGATGACTAGCCTGAGCAGAGATCAAAATTTATCGTCCGGGGTAAGTATATTTTTATATTACAAATTAAAATCTATTATTTTATAACTGACGTTTCCTCTATTCTTCGGCATTGCTTATGTATTGAATCATTGTTTATTTATAGTCAACTGCATTTTTTTTTCCAGGGGGGAGTATTTTTTAGTGATACCTCATTAAATTCGACGGACAGCGATACTAATTATCTCCTTCAACCTGTGATCGGACAGGAAAGAATAAAAAAATTTACCCCCTTAAAAACGGTTGTAGCCGCTTCATTGCTGCTGGCTTTATCTGTGATGATGGAAATCCTTGTAATTGTCCTAGTAATTATTTGGCCTACAGATAGAAGAAAATGTGAACCATATTTTTTGACATTATATTCACATATTGTGTATTGGTCATTTAGCTTTGTGAGTTTGACATTTTTGATGTGTTTTAATATTTTAAACTTCACTTTTTTTTTATTAATTTTTTTTTTCTTTTTTCTGCGGAAAGATTATGGATTTTTATTTCAAAAGGAAGCACAATGAATCAAGAGTGAGGGGATATTTAGAATTTTATCAAAAAACACATCATCATTCTAGAATTCCCTTTTACATCACTACTATATGTAAGTAGCTACTTGGAGTATGAGTAATCGTTAAACCTAATCTTTCTTGGTCATTTTTGCAGGGAATACCATGTTATTGTTAATTGCGACCTTATTTCATGAGCAATATGGAGATTTAGAATCGCATTGTGAAAGCCATGGATTTTTAACTCCAATGAATTATATGTGCTTTGTCATAACGTTAGAGAATATTTTTATGGTCCCTGTAATAATATCTTATATCTGTGAGTATTAATTGATTTCACAAATGTTGAAAATTACTAGAAAAAGGATGAAAATTTTTATTTACAATTTTTATTTGTTTCAGGTAAAGTTTCTACTTTTAATAAGAGTCAGCTCTGTCCAGATGCGCAAAGAGATGAATGGATGGCTAGTTTTATTCAGGATAGCTATTCAGCTGGAGAAGTCGGATACAGGTAAATAGAAAAAAATTTAAGAAACGTTGAGGAATAATGATTTTAAGCTTATTTCAGTTTATAAAAAGAAATTCTAAACGGATTTTAAAAAATAAGCGAATTTGAAAAGTTTCCGGAAACAGATGACTTTGAAATTTTAGAAGGTGATTAGTTCTGAATTCATTTCATTGGTGGCAGTATAAGTGACTTACTAAAATTTTAAAGGCAACCACGGTTATCATTGCAGCAATGCTTTTATACTTCCTGATTTGCCTCACAGATGGCGCTGGTTTCAAATAAACAAAAAACCAATTCAAAAGCAATTTTAATTTTAAATGATATTAATTTTTGATTTTTTTTTTTTTTTTTTTTTTTCTAGGGAAAAGGACAATCACATCGAAGATTTATTAGAAAAACAAGCAGATTTACTTCGATATTTAAGGGAGCAAAACACGAGGTTAATTCAAAAAGTTTTAATTTTAAGCACGCAACTTAAAGAAAAACACGGATCTCAAATCACGTAGCATGAACATTTTCCATTATGAGAACTAAAAGTGATATTTTTTTATCTTACTACTGTAATTTTTTTTAATGCATAGGAGAATCCAATTAATTTTAGTTTTTTTTAAATTAATGACTGATATTTTTTTTTTTCCCCAAGAAAAAGTAAAATATGTAATAAATAAGTTTTTGTTAGCATTAAGACATTTTTTTTTCTTTTACGTCATTTACGTAATGGTAAGCATATCGATTCGAATTACTTTCAACTTTCATGATTACGTTTTGAATATTTTATGGTTCTTCGTTGTTGAAAAAAGACGATTTTCGGGTTAGGAAATTAAATAAAGAAAAAAAAAACGGTTTTAATAAAATTTACAAATAATTAATCATTTTTTTATTTTCTTATAGATTAAAATTAAAACGAATCGTTTAATAAAATACTTTCACATTTATACAAGTATTTTTTTTTTTTGTATTTATTTTTCTTCCTTTTTTTAACCACTCACACTTTTTTTTTTTTTTTCAGTTCATCATAATAATAATAAAAATTTTATTCGTGGGCGAAAACGAAACGCATTGTTAGTCTTAAAATACCATTTTTTTTGTTGTTTAGCAAACATTTTTTAACGACTCATTAACGTTTATTTGTCTTATTTCGTCCGTATTAACAAATTTTTCATTTCATATTATTTGATTTTTTTTTTCTTCTCTCCTTTTAGGTTTTAAACAAATTGCATCATGCTTTTGTCGCTCCTGCCACCGCGTTTTGGATGTGATGAACGGATTCGGATTCCTCCATTTGTTTTAACCTTCTGATGACTTGGGCGTGTTCTTCTAATAAACGGGCGAATTCGATTTTTCTGGATTCCGCTTCCACCTACGAGGGGGTAGAAAAAGAACAGAAAGGTAAGAAAAAAAAAATATAAACTTGAGGTTTTTAATCTTGGGAAACGTTAAATGAGAAAGGTGTACGTACCTGAATTTGCTTTATCCTTGCGATCGGATTTTCAATACCGCAGTCGGTCTCAGTCCTTAATCTTTCGTTATTTACCGGGTGCAGTCTGTCCTCTTCGTCTACGTCGTCTACGATAACCCTAAAAACGAGAAAAAGTAACATGATTTAGGATTTATGAATTTCATTTTAATATTGAATTCGTCGTTTGAATTATTTATTAAATCCATCGCTTTAGGAATAAACTGAACAAGATGAAATTTTTAAAGCATTAATTTAGGCTGCTTTTTTTTTTCTTTGTGCGTGTATTTTGGCATCTTTTGGTAAGAACGCCGAAGTATTGAATTCACTCTCTCAAAGTCAAAAATTAAAACCAGTTTTTTTTTTTTTTTATTATTTATTTATTTATTTATTTATTTTTTTTTTTGACGTCTGGAATCATTCTGAACTCAGATCAGCCAGAAAATATTTCGGTCTATATGTATGGGGATATGTGCAAGCTGAAACTTGTAAAAACATGATCTGCAGGAATGGAACGTGCAAAAACATGATCAAACAGGAATGGAACTTGTTAAGACTTGATCCGACAGGAATGTAACTTGTATAAACATGATCCGACAGGAATGGAACGTGTGAAGACATGATCGCACAGGAACGGAACTTGTTAAGACTTGATCCGACAGGAATGTAACTTTTATAAGCATGATCCGACAGGAATGGAACGTGTAAAAACATGATCGCACAGGAATGGAACTTGTTAAGACTTGATCCGACAGGAATGTAACTTGTATAAACATGATCCGACAGGAATGGAACGTGTGAAGACATGATCGCACAGGAACGGAACTTGTTAAGACTTGATCCGACAGGAATGTAACTTGTATAAACATGATCTGACAGGAATGGAACGTGTAAAAACATGATCGGACAGGAATGGAACTTGTTAAAACATGATCCGACAGCAATAGAACTTGTAAAAACGTGATCGGAGAGGAATGGAACTTGTAAAAACATGATTGGGCAGGAATGGGACTTGTACAAACATGATCAAACAGGAATGGAACTTTTTAAGACTTGATCCGACAGGAATGGAACTTTTATAAACATGATCCGACAGGAATGGAACGTGTAAAAACATGATCGCACAGGGATGGAACTTGTTAAGACTTGATCCGACAAGAATGTAACTTGTATAAACATGATCCGACAGGAATGAAACGTGTAAAAACATGGTCGGACAGGAATGGAACGTGTAAAAACATGATCAAACAGGAATGGAACTTTGTAAGACTTGATCCGACAGGAATGGAACTTTTATAAGCATGATCCGACAGGAATGGAACGTGTAAAAACATGATAGCACAGGAATGGAACTTGTTAAGACTTGATCTGACAGGAATGTAACTTGTATAAACATGATCCGACAGGAATGGAACGTGTATAATATATTAATGTAAGAATGGTTTCGGTTCGGTTCTGGCTTTCAGTTGAAAGCACACCCAGGTAGCAGTCTACCCAGTCCCGAGGACGACTTCAGGACGTCACGAGGATATAAATTGGACGTCCATTGGATTTACCTATATCCGCACTGATCCAAAAAGCGTCCTTTGGACGTCCTATGGGTGTCCCATGAACTTGGATATCCAGTGGATATCTAATGGACAATCCACAGGATATCCAATAGATTGAAAATGCTATCTGGGAAGCCTTTAAAAACCATGGTTTTTTGAGGATCTGGTTCCCTTCGGTTCGGGTTAAGGTTTTTTTTTCAACGAGTAATAAGGTTCAGTACTACTCTAGTTTGGTTTTTATTTTTCCTATCTGGTTTTTACCATATGATTTTCTGGCTGAAAATGCGGTTTTTCGGGCTAACACATGATGGCTTTTGGTTTGGTTTTGGTTTCTGGTTATTTGGTTAAGGTTCTGGTTCGGGCATTTTAACTAAAACGTTCCAAGGGCTTGATTCAGTGCGTCTTATATAATTTTCAATTCAACGTGGTTTGGTATGGTTTTGGTTTTTGAAACAAAAAAATCGAAAAATAAACTTGAAAAACCAATTTGGTTTGGTTTGGTTTTCCATCCTTGATTTGCATTCGGAAAAAAAAAAAGAAAACATCCTCGACCGTTTTAGCGGCTGGATTTAATTTAAAGAAAGCTTTTTAAAAGGACAATCAATACAGAATTAAATGCAATTATGGCACTCTATTTCACGTACAATTACGTTTGTGCCAGACGAAGGAGTCGTTTAATTGTTGCAACGGGGGGGAGAGTGGGGGTTGAGGGGATCTACAGAATGCTGTCGCCGATGTTTACGCAAATGTGTGTCAAATCTTTTCCGTGTGAGGAGACCTGTTTTTGCTAACCAAGGAAAGAAAGTTGGGTGCATCAAAAAAAAATAAAAAATAAAAAATAAAATAAATAAATAAATAAATAAATAAAAGTAAAAAAATAAAAATTAATAATAATAAATGAACACTTGACAACGCGTCACTTTTTGGTCATCAGCCATGGTCATTTTCCTGGAATTTTTTTACGGGAGATTTTCGACGTCAAAACGACGTCAACGGAGTACGACTGATAATATTTGTTACTGTGTGACGTCTTATTGTCGTCATATTGACGTCACCCCGATTTTGAAATGTTAATGTCATTAATACACCTTTTATTGGGACAACAATTTTACGTAATGAAGGGTGAGGGGATTTTCAGAAAAACTTAAACTTGACCGGGTGCACTCCGTGCACCTTGATTTTGCTTATAAGGAGAGGGAAGGGTGCAAAATGGCTAAAATCATGCTCACGTAATACTTGAACGTGCGTAACGTTAAATTCACGCAAGAATAGCTTTTACGAAACGGGGGCGGGGGCGGGGGGTTAAAAATTCCGAAAAAAAAAAAGACTTAATGGTCTCAATTGAAGTATAACAATCTTCCTACAGGAACGTATTCAAATTCAAATAAAGCTAGTATTTTTGCACATATTTTTGCAAACCTAATGACTCATAACAAATGATTGCGCATAAAAGAATATAAAACTTTTAAATAATGGATCATAACGAAAATAGCTTCGAGAAAAAGGAAAGCAGTATATATTATTCTTTTTTTTTATATATTTATATGTATTCATTCGTCTTTCGTCTTTTATTATATAAACGTATAGGTCAGTTCAAAGTGCAGCCTTAACTATAATTATAACTGTACGGGAACATGTTGTTAGATGCTTTGCAATATAAACAATACTGTTTCAAGGTTGTATACACAAATTGTAATTGAAACAATGATTATGAATTATTGCTTCTTCGTTTGTTAGTCTTTTGTTAACAGAAATCCTTTTTTTTTTTTTTTTTTTTTTTTTAAATAAAAAGAAAAAAGAAAAAAAATAAGCTTAAGAAAGCGGAACGGACGAGGCGCGTGTTCCCGACAATAAATTTTCCGTGAAGCTAAAATTAGGTATGTTTAATTGATAACCGTTTAGATTGTCACTGATAAACAATATCACTTTTTACACTTATGTTACCGGCTCGTTTGGAAATAAAAGAAAAGAAAAAAAAAAAAAAAAAGATTTCCCCTCTAACCACGAAGCAAAGATTATTTACCTTTTCGTAATTGATGATTGCGTAATCGTTTAAAACCATTAAATTTAGTTCGCTTTTGATTTCGAGAATATTCGCCGAATAATTAAGAAGAAATTAATAGAGAATTTACCGATTGGCAATAAAATTTCTAGGCTTTTTTTTTTTTTTTTTGTGAGTGTGTGTGTGTTTTTTCGGAAGGCTAATTATGACGCGTCATTTTTAGTTGATTAATCGGCACTAAAAGTGTTAATGTTTTTGAAAAAATTTTCTAATTTTAAAAAAAATTTAAATGGGAGGAATTTTATTGAAAAGAATTCGATCGAATGAAAATAATAAGAATTCATAACATCGAAGGGCGCCATTTTGATTTTAAAAAAAAGAAAAGAAAAAAAACGCCATACTCAAGCTTTTGCGCTTTTTTGAGCTTCTAAAAATTCCTAACCTCTTAAAATTTTGAGTTTTTCTTGAGAAAAAAAGGAAGCTGCAACCTGAAATAATAGTATATTTCACTGCTAGAATCTAAAGCGAAACTTTTTTGACTCCAAGACCGATTTTGCTGCGCCGAACGAAGCCAGGTGCGAGTCTGTCTGTGAGTGTGTCTGTCCGGGTCTAGGTCTGTTCGCACCAAAAAGGAATATTGAATTATTTTAAGCGTGCAAATTCACTATGGAATGTTGGATCAACATGTTGGACCAACTTGTTGGACCAACTTGTGGGAGCAACATTCCACACTAATTTTGACGTAGGGGTGCAAATTCACTATGGAATGTTGGACCAACATGTTTGTACAACAAGTTGAACCAACATGTTGTACCAACTTGTGGGAGCAACATTCCACACTAATTTTGGCCTAGGGGTGCAAATTCTCTATGGAATGTTGAACCAAGTTGTTGGTACCACAAGTTGGAGAAACATGTTGGTCCAACTTTTTCTACCAACAAGTTTGTACAACGTTCCGTAGTAAATTTGCACCCTTACATACTGTTAGGAGGCTAATTCACTATGAAATGTTGGACCAACATGGTGGTACAACAAGTTGGACTAACATGTTATACCAACTTGTTGGAATAACTTGTTGTACCAACATGTTTGACAAGGAAACGAATCGACTATTGCAGAATTTACTCCTACGCCAAATTTAGTGTGGAATGTAGGTCCAACTTGCTGTACCAAGATGTTGTCCCAACATTCCATAGTGAATTTGCACCCTAGGAGTAAATTCTGCAATAGTCGATTCGTTCGATTGTCAAACGTGTTGGTACAACAAGTTCGTCCAACATTCCAACAAGTAGGTAAAACATGTTTGACCAACTTGTTGTACCAACTTGTTGGTTCAACATTGTTGTAACCAACATTTTCCACTAATTTTGGTGTAGGAGTAAGGGTGCAAATTCAGTATGGAATATTGGACAACAACATGTTGTACCAACATGTTGTATCAATATGTTTGACAAGCAAACAAATAGACTATTGCAGAATTTACTCCTACTCCGAAATTAGTGAGGAATGTTGGTCCAACATTGTTGGAGCAACATTGTTAGACAAGTTGGACAAACAAGTTATACCAACTTGTTGGAATGTTGGATGAACTTGTTGTACCAACATGATTGACAAGCGAACAAACCGACTACTGCAGAATTTACTCCTACGCCAAAATTAGTGTCGAATGTTGGTCCAACATGTTGGTAGTACAACAAAAAATTGGTACAACATGTTGGTACCACAAGTTGGACAATCATGTTGTACCAACATGTTTGACAAACAAACGAATCGACTATTGCAGAATTTACTCCTACGCCGAAAATAGTGTGGAATAGTGGTCCAACAAGTTGGTACAACATGTTGATCCAACATCCCATAGTGAATTTGCACTCCTACGCCAAAATTTGTGTAAAATGTTGGTACAACCAACCTGTTGTACCAACATTTTGGTTCAACATTCCATAGTGAATTTGCACCCAAATACTTTGACATTTTTTTTTTAACTTTTGGCCTTCTTTTTTTAGTAAAATTAGACGACAAGAACGAAAGCAAGGACTTAGAATTTCCATTTTATTTTTTACAGAAAACAATTTTTTTTTTTTTTTTTTGACTTTTTTATTGCATTACTAGCTTTCACCCACCACCCTTTAGTATTTACTTACTAAATTAAATTTTTTAATCATCAAATTAATAAAAATGAAATGACCGCAACGGATTTTACCCGAGTTTACTTTAACATAATTCAAATTTTATACGATTAACAAAATTAAATGGAGGAATGAAATGGACTGAAAATTTTTCAGGCCAAAAATATTTTTTTATTTTTTAAGTTTCATACGGATGGAATATCGATTTGACAATCTTTTGCTACATCTTGGACCTACGTAAAAAAGAAATGTATATGTAAAAATAACTATGCATAAAATGGGGGAAAATTCCCACATCATTTTCGTGGTCATGAAACTTTTTGTCGTCGCGCTTGTAAAAAAAAACTGCATAGGAAGGTACATTTTATGCTATGAGGGGGAGGGTTAAATATTTCCAAAATTTTGCTTATGTACAGTCCCTAGAAGTAAAGTAGACTAAATTCAACTTGACCGAACTTACGCAACATTTGAATAAATCAATTTTTAATGATTTTCCAATGCGGATTTGATTGAATTTTTGTTTTATAATTTGTATTAACTTTTAATTTATTTAATTTGAATTTGACCGAATTAAAATCAACGTTTTTTAAACTCGATGGTAATTAATTCGGTAGAGGTAAAGTAGTTGGGGTAAAAATATATATAAAGTATATTAGGGTGGCTCATTTTGAAGGTCAATTTTTTAATTTTCGCTTCCTGGGCAAAAAATCATTCATTTATATGTAAAAAGAAGCCTGAATTTTTTTTAAGTCGAAAAAAAATTTTTTGGCCCAGGCCCAGGGATTTGAAGTTTTTAGGGCCGCAATGGTGCTTAATTTGGACGAATTTCAAAAATTAACCCAATTAACATCTTTTAATATAAAAAATTGTCCTTTATAGGGTATATTAGGTACGTATTGAGCTTCCTAAAAAAAAATATTCGGTTCGAAAATATTGACCCGTTGGTTGCCCAGGCAGGGTTATAGTAGAAAAACGGGGATGGCTGTAACAGGGTAAAGGCAAAAAATTTTGAAATTTCGAAAATAGCCAAAATGTGCCCAAAATATGTAGAAACAATGCCCCAAATGTAATTTCGATGCCAAACATTTTTTACCCTATGTTAACCCCATTTTTCCTTATTTTTGGCTCTTTTTATCTTAAAAAATTGCATTTTTAAAGCCAAAAAGTGAATTTCCAACGCAATTACCCAAATTAACAAAACTTGATAAGTTCTTTTAAAAAAAAAATTCAAATTTTTGGGAATTTTCAACTTTTTAAAAAAATTTTCACTCAATTTTCAATATTAATAAATTGATTTTTAATCAATTTTTTTAAAAAAAATTGATACATTAGGGTGTCTTTTATTTTGGCAATTTTTGAATTTGAAAGCGGTTGATCCAAAAATGGGTCTCTTTGGTCCACTGATAAACCCGAATTTTTTTAAATTTTTTACTCGACGGGAAAGCGTGGCGACTTGAGCTTCCAAAATTTTCCATAAGAGAAAAAAAATCGAAAATTTTTTTTTCCTAAAAAATGTGGTTTTATATTGGAAATTTTCCGCAGATCACGAATCTGAAGTCAGTTTTTTTTATATCTAGTCCGGTTTCTGAGCTAAAAGCCAAAATATGCCAAAAAAACGTGGTGAAGTGACGAAACATAGCAAGTCCTCCGTTTCACTCGTATTTTGGTCTCCAGCTCGAAAACCGAACCAGATTTTTAAAAACGGACTCCAGATTCGTAATCTATGGAAAATTTCCAATAATAAACCGAATTTTTCGCAAAAAAAAAAAAAAAAAAGATGTTGATGGTTTTTTACCATTTTTTCTAAAAATTTTGGCTCCTAAGATTTTTTTTCTATTTTTCTTCCCCCAATTTTTAATTTTCCTAAAATGTTGTGATTCCTAAAATAAAATTTCCTAAATTGAATATTTTTCATAATTTTTTAAATCCCTAAAATTTTTTATAAAAAAATTAGGAAAAATATTCATTTTAGGAAACTTTATTTTAGGAATCAAAAAAATTTTAAAAAATTCAAAATTAGGGTACAAATTTACTATGAAATGTTGGACCAACACGTTGGTACAACAAGTTAAACAAACATGTCATACCAACTTGTTGGAATGTTGGACGAACTTGTTGTACCAACATGTTTGACAAGCGAAGGAATCGACTATTGCAGAATTTACTCCTACGCCAAAATTAGTGTAAAATGTTGGTCCAACAAGTTGGTACAACAAGTTCGTTTAACATTCCAACAAGTTAGTATAACATGTCCAACATGGTCCAACATTCCATAGTGGATTTGCACCCTTAGGGTACAAATTCACTATGGAATGTTGGTCCAACACGTTGCTTCAACAAGTTGGACCAACATGTTGTACCAACTTGCTGGACCAACATTCCACACTAATTTCGGCGTAGGAGTAACTTCTACAATAGTCGAATCGTTCGTTTGTCAAATTTGTTGGTACAACAAATCGGTACAACATGTTGGTCTAACATGTTGGTCCAACATTCCATAGTGAATTTGCACCCTTAGGAAAAAAAAATAGTTAGGAATAAAATTTTGGAAACCAAAATTTTTAGGAAAAATGGATCAGGAATTTTTTTTTTTTTTCCTTAGGGTGCAAATTCACTATGGAATGTTGGACCAACATGTTGGTACCACAAGTTGGACAAACATGTTGTACCAACATGTTTGACGAACGGACGAATCGACTATTGCAGAATTTACTCCTACGCGGAAATTAGTGTGGAATGTTGGCCCTACAAGTTGATACAACATGTTGGTGCAACTTGTTGTACCAACATGTTGTACCAACTTGTTGGCCAAGAATCGATTATCGGCCTGGGAGTAAATTCTGCAATAGTCGATTCGTTCGCTTGTTAAATATGTTGGTACAAGTTGGTCCAACATGTTCGCCCTACTTGTTGTACCAACATGTTGATCCAACATTTCATAGTGAATTTGCACCCTTATGGCAACTTTTGGAATTTTAAGCTCAAGTCGCCAAGCTTCCCCGTCGCGTCGAGTAAAAAATTTTAAAAAAAATTCGGGTTCATCAGCACACCAAGGAGAACCGTTTTTGGGGGTATTCGATTTGAAATTCGAAAATTTCCGAAATAAGGGACACCCTAAATATAAATTTTATATATTTTATTTATAATTGATGTATACTTTATATATATTTTTACCCTAACATTTTTACCTCTACCGTTAATTCAACTAACGACGGCAATCGAATTCAATTTAACACGATTTCATTAAATTATTTAATCAATCAATCAAATAATTAATGAATATCGTCATGAATAATCGTCTTCATTTCATCAACTTACCTACACTCCGGCGGGAACGTTCGAATAAATTTGGAGCAACACGTCTCAGTCTGAGTTTGATGCATGGTAGCCATTTTAAATCTACAAGAAAAAAAAAATGCATAAATTAATTTTTTTTTTTTCAAGGATCTTGCAACTGAATCATTCGATAAAATAAATAAAAAATTTCACAAGTCAAAGGTGACCGCGGAATGTTACCGAAAAGAAATTAACCTTCATTTTTTTTTCTTTTTCTTCTTTTTATTTTTCTTAATTAAAGCGACAAGGAAATCATGAATAACAGTAATGATATATCAACATAAATTTAGTAAGATTAAATGTGTAAGGTCATTTGTATTATCAACTTTGAACTGATTGCCTTTTCAACTTGTTGTCATATCGAAAACGTCTCGTTTTGTATGAAAAAAAAAAAAAATTTCAAAGGAACATCCCAAAAGCAAAAAATTTTAGGTAAAAAAAAAAAAATTATTATTATTATTTTTTTTTTTAATATTGAGTGTCTGATGATGATGATGATGATGATGATGATGGCCAAGTTGCGTAATTCATTATCAATTTTAAAGAAAAAAAAAATTAATAAAAGTCGGGGTCATCGCACTGATTCTTATTTATTTATTTATTTATTTGAAGGTAGTCGTGCCAAAGCTCACATTTTTTCGATATCGGACATATCGAATTTTTTTTTTTTTTTTATATATTTCATCGGAAAAAAAATAAAGAAATGTCTTGCGTGATTGGGAAAAGAATTTGTAGTTGAAACATGTGAGTTTTGATAAAATAAAAAAAAGGAAAAATGAAATCGTGCATTGACGCGTGAATTTGCGCATTGTAAACTATTTAAACAATTTTTTTTTTTTTTTTTTTTGTTGTAATTATCAGTTTTTTTGAAAAGCAAATTATATCGTCATTAAAGGAGATAGGCCTGTAATAATTATTGTTTGCTTTATAACTTTTTTTTTTTTTTTTTTCCTTATGAGGAAATAAATTGGTTCGGGGAGTAAATTGAACGGATTAAAGGGAATGGATAGAGAAGACCCGGAGCAAAGATTAAAAACTTAATTTTTGAAATTTTTGCGGGATTTTACAGACTGCTGATTTAGGGTGATTGTAAGGTTTCCTTTTATCGATCTTTTTTTAAGCTTTTACAATTTGTTTGATTTGATGAATTTGAGGTTAGGTTTCCCCTCCCCCCCATTTCTTTTTTTAGTTGAAAATTAAAAATTGAAGGTCGTGCATCCGCTGATGAACATTATCACCTGGATAGGAAATTTTGAAACTTTTTTTTTTTTTTTCAACGATTTGGGGGTGGCGCGGAGCAGAAAAAGGGCCTAAGCCACAATTTTGGACGTAGGACTACATCTTGGGGTGTGCCTGTCCGGGTGTTACACTGTTTGCACCAAAAATTAATATTTAATTAAATTAATGTAAAATTTTAACTTCGAAAATTTTAAATAATATTTTGATTATTTCGACTATTTTGACTTCTTTTAATAATAAAATTAAGGAGACGACATGAACGAAGGCAAGGACTTTAAAAATTTTTTGCAAACTTTATTTAACTTTTTTTTAAATTTTCGCTGTTTTTTTTTTTTTTTTTTTTGAGTGAAATTTACAAGAAATTTTCTAAAAAATTTACAAGAAATTTAAAGTTAAATATTTTAAAATTAGACGACATGAACTAAAGCAAGGACTTAAAAAATTTCTTGTAAATTTTCAAGAAACTTAACTTCTACAAGAAACTTAAAGTTGCTAAAGCAAGGACTTTAAAATGTCTTGAAATTTTTTTTTTTAATTTTCGCCGTTTTTTTGAAATGTCTTTTTTTAAAAAAAAATATTCAAGAACTTAGAAATTTTAAATAAAATGTTCACTACATTTTTCAATTTTGTCCTTTTTTCTGTAGCCAAGAATGTGAGCTAAAGCAATGTCTTAATATTAAAATTTTAACTTTGAAGACTTTAATTAAAATTTTGACTAAATTTTTTCAACTTTTTGACCTTTTTTATCGAAAATTTTAAGTTTTTTTGTGCCAGGAAAAAAAATTATATTTTTGTCAAATAATTCGAAATTTTTGATCGAAAACGAGCAAAAAAAAATGCCTTAAATTTTTTAAATAGTTTCATTGGTTAAATTTAGCAATATTAGGACAGTACCCCAAAGAGAAGTAGTCCTACGTAAGGATATGCCTCCCAGTATCATTTTTTTTCTTAGTGTTTAATGGAACGAAAATTTGGTGTCTTTTTCTTTAATTGAATTTTGCAAAAATGAACTTTATATGTGTTTTTGACGAATTTCGCATCCCAGTTTTCTCCGACCAACGCCTAAGTCGCTGTTAGCGCTTTTTTACCGCTTAAACTTGATATCTCGGGCTTAATTTTTATTTATGTCCAAATTTGAAGCCCTCGAAATTTTTTTTTCTTATACTCATGGAAAAAGAGCCAGAGGAACACGAATTTTATTATCACGATTTTCCCCGACCAACAACACCTGAGTAGAGGTTCAAGTAAAAACTTGGTTTTTCGGGCCAAAAATTTATTTTTTTGTCGAAAAACAGCAACAGCTGCTCATTATTTCGATTTAGAGGTAATGGACAGAGGACATTTTTTACTCAGGACACTGTAATTAAAAGGATCTATCGTGTTTCGAATCAATTTCCGAAATTTTTTTACGATCGGAAAAAATTTGGACTTCAGAAAAATAGCTGGTCGAATTTCCCGACGGTAAAAAAATTTCGAACATGACCTCTGAATCGAACTGGTGAGCCCAGTTGTCGCCAATTTTCGGCAAAAAAATCCATTTTTGGCCCAAAGACCAAGTTTTCACTTATTCCCCTACCCAGGCGTTGGTTGAGGAAAATCGGGAAAGAACAAAATCGAAAACACTTTTTTTTTTTTTTTTTAAATCAAATCAATTTTTTTTTTCAAATTTTTTTAATCGAAAAGCGGTAAAAAAAATTGTAACTCGGCCGATTTTGAAAAAAAATTCGGGATCCGTTACAAAACAAAAAAAAAGGTCAACTCCCGCTTTTCATTTATTTAAAAACTTTCTTCCCTTTCAACAGGAACGAAAAAAAGGTAATTCGGTAAAAATAGAAAGAAAGGCTTAATTAAATCAGGTCCTCCCCCGGTTCACATGATCAATTATTGGCTAAATTCGAACTGACGTCACGTTCGATCGCTTCTTTTATTTATCAAGGTCCGACTCCGCGTAACGACAAAAAAATTCTCCAGAATGAACTTAAATGACCTTGGGAACGGCCTCAAGTTAACCTTATAAAAAAAGAATCCGAAAAAAAAACCTTTTTTCCTCCTGATAGTTTTATAAATAAAATGTAAAAAGCCATGCATTTCCACTTAAATTAGGTAACAAGTCAATGATGAGATTCAAGAAAAAAAAAAAAAAGCCTCGAGGTTGTGTGTCTTCAAGTGTCACGTTAAAAAATTAATCCAATTTGATGATAAACGAATTATTTATTTATTTATTTTTATTTTTATTTTTTTTTTTTAACTTCCTATTTACAAATCGTGAAGGAATGACGCACTTGGAATTAAATAGGCTCGAAATGCAGTTAAAAAACAAAAAAAAAGTCGCGCATTGTTTAAATGCTTTTTTTCAGATACGTGTGAATGATTTCGTCAGGGGGGAAGGAAAATTAGGTTTGGGAAAAACCATTTTTCGTTTCGTAATTAACATTTCGATTTTTCCAGTTGACGATTTGTGGTACGGTTATTACTTAAAAAAAAAAAAAAAATTGTTGAAGCTTTGTCATGCGCAAGTGATTTTTATGCGAAAAAATGAAAACAATAAAAAAAAAAATAAAAATGTTCTTTTCCACGCTTTGATCACGATTGTTAAATTAAATAAAAAGTGCCAAGGGCTTAAAAAGGACGAAGAACAAAAATGTTAAATTGAATCATCACCTTTTAGTATGGAATAATATTATTAAAGCAAGACCGAACTCTCCCCCCTTCTCCCCGCCTGCAGAAACGAAGAAATCTACAGGAATTTAGAGAAAGTAGGAATGAGATCGGCAGAAAGGGATATTTTGTATAATGGCAGATTTTAGATTAGGAATTAGGAAATCTTGAAGCCGGTATTTTGTTTCTGGTCCCCATAAGATGCCTAGGGCTAGGCTGAAATGTTTCTTGGATCGCCTTATAATCCGTCAGTTTCGGCCTGAATGTCAAAAGTTTGACATGTTGAAGCAGGTTTCAGAACTTGAGCTTCACCTGGCTTTCTTTATGAAGTCAGCCCTGCTAAAGTTAAACATGTTGCTGAACATGCTGCAACGTTAGAGTCATTTTGCCAACATGTTGAGACATTAGGAATATGTTGATGACTTGTTAGACCGTTATAAACATGTTTAAATACTAGGAACATGTTGCCAACGTTTGAAACATATTGAAACGTTAGGAACAAGGTAATAAATCGTCGGAACGTTAAACATTTTGAAACGTTAGGAATCCGATGATAACTTGTTGGAATGTCAGAAACTTTTTGATACGTTAGAAACATGTTGCCAACATGTTCGAGCATAAGGAACATGTTGATAACTTGTTAGAACGTTAGAAACATGTTTCCAGCATGTTGACACACTAGAAACATGTTGATAACATGTTGGAACGTTAGGAACCTGTTGATAACTTGTTGGAACGTCAGAAACGTGTTGAACGTTAAAAACATGTTGATAACTTGTTAGGACGTTATAAACATGTTTAAGCACTAGGAACATGTTGCCGACGTTAGAAACATTAGGAACATGTCGAAACGTTAGTAACAAGGTGATAACTTGTCGGAATTTTATAAACATGTTGAAACGTTAGTAATCCAATGATAACTTGTTGGAATGTCAGAAACATGTTGATACGTTAGAAACATGTTGCCAACATGTTGAAACGCTAGAAACATGTTGATAACATGTTGGAACGTTAGGAACCTGATGATAACTTGTTGGAACGTCAGAAACATGTTGAAACGTTAGAAACATGTTGCTAACATGTTCGATCGTTAGGAACATGTTGATAACTTGTTGGAACGTTAGAAACATGTTGTCAACATGTTTGGAACATGTTTTTAAGCTTAAGGTATCTTGACAATCACATGCGTAAGGACGTGGTTACATTCTTCCATTTTCTTTTTGTTGGTAAGCAAATTTCGAGTTTCTTGGTAAACAGTTCTAAAGTTCCTTCGCTTTCTTAAACCTTCCTGGATCCCCGTAGCCAGGATCGCAAGTCAGAGGGGGCAAACGGCCATACTAAAGGGCTTTTTTCCTTCATAAAGGCTTTATTAAACCTTCTGACTCCAGGGGGGTCCGGGGTCGTATGAGACTGCCAGGAAGCAATGACCCCTGCCGCCCTGGCTGCAGTGATGTTCTTCCTAACGTTTAGAAAGGGTAACTCTGGGATTATTCCCCAACAAAAAAAAATTAAAGAATGTAATCACGGCCTAAAAGAAAATCTTACAAGCCCTGAGTTTCCGGATACGCAATTCGTCCTGTAAACCTCTTAATCCCTAAAAAAAATCCTACGCTAACAAATTTTTCTTTGTGTCCTAAGCTTTATCTTTCACATCCGGTCAGTTTAAATGCTTAGTCGTGCGTGATCCCTTCATCCAATTTGTTAAATTAAACAAAAAAGGCGCTCGTTCTTTTTTTTTTTTTTAATCACGTCATCACCTTTCACCTTTCCCCTTCAAAAAAAAAAAAAAAAAAAAACCGGAACTGCACAAAACGTTCTCTTCCCCTTTTTTCGTCATTCAACTTGACACATTAAAAAAAAATTAAAAAAAAAAAGATTAAACCGGACGCGAAAGGATGTCAATAACTGTCAGTCAAGTTGAACAGAAATTCAAAGTCCTAGGTCAGTAAGAGCAGAGTGAAAGAGAAATTGACGCGTTATCCCTTGTTCAGGGGCTTGACCCCTTGACGTTATATTTCAAGTTAAATACTAATCCACCCGTCCTTGTAATAGATCAAATAATTATCATCTGTTATTTTCGTTTTTAAGCACTTAAAAAAAAAAAAAAAAAAAAACTGTTTACGTTATCGTTTAAAAGAAAGTGAAGAAGCAATCGATATATATTTTTAACAAGCTAGCGAAAAAGAAAAAAAAAATTCTTAAATAATTAAAAGACGTGCGTCATGATTTCTCCTCCTTTACAATTTTGCTCATACAAAACGGCCAAAAGATAAAGAAGCTCGATAATTAACACAGATTTAATATTCTGACGTCAGGGAATGACTTATTGTTGAGCGATTGCCCCAAACAATCAAAATTAAATAGAATTGTACAATGATCCTAAATTCCATTTTCCCCCTTTTCAACAAACTGCGTGCGGGTTTAAATTCTGCGAACACGACGAGCGAAAGGGAACAATTTTCACGAAGAATCGTTAATTTTTGATATATTTATTATTATTATTACAATTTTTTTTTTTTTTTTTATCATCTTGTTACAAGTTCCGGTCTAGTTGCGGATAAGTTTAACCAAAGACTTAAAAAAAAAAAGAAATAATTAATGATTATCACGACCGGAAACGGCATAAGTGCGATGTAATTAGTTTTGGTTACGAAAAAAAATTGTTTAAACTTTTGTTCTTAAGAAATTAATAATCCGCAAAAAAAACCTTCGTGAGAAATCATGGCCAAGTTTTTTTTTTTTTGTTAATTTTTTTAATTTCATCGGCGGCTTTACTCGTTTTGACGCTCTGTTCAGATACTTTTTTGAGTGCCCAACGCTGTTTTTCTTATTTTTTGCGCCCTATATTTTTTTCATTTAAGCGCCCTAAAACGTCTCTGGACACGGTTCAAACAACCCTAAAGCTGGCGTTGTAAATGACTTGTTACTAAGAGTTTTGTGGCATCAAAAAGAATCTAAGTAAAGTCGGTGTCCCAAATTAGAAATACTTTTATTAAGTTCTACGTTAGCAGTCAAAGCATGGTTTCGAAAATTTTCTACTCTTCTTCCTTCTTTTTATTAAGCAAACTAGGCTTCCTTTTATGAAGATTTAACATTAGCGTAAAATTTTTGGAGAGTTCATTTACCCTTCCCCCCACCGTCTTCTCCGAAAATTTCTTACGTAATTTATGAACGATGCTTTAAAATTAGATTTTGGAGACTCCTTTCTACCCCTTAGTTCTTTACGTATTACTTTAATGATCCCTAGCTAGGTTATAGATCAGCTATGCGCTAGCGCATAGCTGATTTTCAACATATGCTCAACAACATTGTGCCACATATTTGGACCGTCCTACCTCCTCGTTAGCAGCCGGTACACATCCATCACGGCCTTAGATCGATTAGAAGTTTAATCCGAATAATGAGGATAGTTTTAATTTTTTATTATGCACAGAACTTGGCCGAAGTGCACTACCGTGCATGTCGATTCGTTTTAAAATATTTAAGAAATTTTTTCCTTTAAACAGAAATTTAAGTGTGAATACAATGAAGGCCTGATATACATGAACTTTTTTTTTTTTTTTTTTTTTAATAAGCATTAAAGAGAAACAAGTTCACGGTACTTTCAAAGATGTAATTGAACTGGTCATAATAGCATAGGTTCATAGAAAAGAGAAGAACCTGGAGCGATTTCGAGTACGGGCACGCGCTCCATTTGAAAATTATCCACACCGTGTTCATCTTCGTACTCATTCCATCATTTTTCTACGATATTCCGTTTATTATAATTTAATTTTTTTTTTCTTTTTTGTAATTCCGGTCGTGATATCATTAATCATTTTCCTGGTTATATCCGGGATAAAAAGGCGCAAAATTAAGGATTCAGCGGAATTGAAAAATAATTACCTGGGAAACGTGAATGAGTTAAATACAGGACCTGCGACTGATATCGCATGTGGTTTAAAAAAAATAATAAGAGTTCTTGCAAAAAGACTGCTGTTTTCGGTTTCCAAAGGGATCTTCATAACCATAGACCGACATTTTGGACTTGGCCAAAAAAGCATTCTTATCACCTTTTTTTTTTCAGTGTTAAATGTTTAAAAACCGGCTTTCCAAAAGTTATAAAAATTGGGAAAATTCTCCTGTTTTGATTTATAAAAAGGTACGGTACGGCAAAAAAAAACATGTTTAAGAAAATAGTATATTACAACACAAGAGCTGAAAAAACAGGCAAAAATTTTTTTAAAATTAAGTAAAAAAATTAAAAGCGGTGCTTGTTTTTTTTGAATCTGGAATTTATGCGAAAGGGTTCGCCGGGTAGAATACTGGATTTGGCCGATATCAAAAAAGTCGAAAGCCCCGTAAAAGTGAAGCTTAAAAAATCATAACTTTAGTATAGCCAAAATTTTCAAAATTTTTTAAAATCCCAAAAAAATTTCGAAGAAAGTTCGGGCGTATTTTTAAAAAATACTTGATTAACTAATAAAGCTACTGGAATTTCATTATTATGCAATTTAAAGTTGTTTCTCTTTTTTTTATTTTCAGGTAAGTCGTTTTCAAAGTGCTGAGAATCACATTAGATTTCATTGAGATATGATATCGTGTCTTATCCGAACCAATTACCGGATTTTTCTGATTCTCCAAATTTGGCCAATTATCGACAGAACCGGTGATGCAACCCATTGATTTAGAGCACAATGTACTTCTAACCTTTCCCCTATCTCATACCCCTAATAATCACCTGCTGAAAACGGTGATTTGAAATTAAAGGGTCTTTTACGAACCCGACTTCCGCTTAATTTTCATATTTCAGGCTTTCCCTGAGAATAGCAAAGACCATAACTGTAATTTTCAAGTAGGTATATTAAAAACCGGTCAATAGCATAGAAATGGCATAGCAGACTTTCCCAGGCCTAACCGCAAATTCGGTTAAACCAAAATAAATTTAATTTTGAATGTCGGCAAACTGAAAGCATTTGAAAAACGTTACACATCTTAAATTCGAAACATTTTACAGATGCGCTTAAGAAAGAAAATCCTCTAAATCTTTTATTTAAAAAAAAGCAAAAAAAATTAGGTGAAGGCCTTGTTTATCAACAAAAAAAGGAACCATCGCAACACGTTTAATACCAATAAATTAAGAGAAAAAAAAAAACGTTTTTACCTGTAAACAAGAAAAATATTTCTCCGTTTTTCGCGGATAATCTATTTTCAATTCGTATATTGACCCATTAACGATAATTTTATGCCACAACAAACAACCACCAACAACTTCCTTTTAGAACTGTTATATTATTTAATTATTAAACCGCAAAATGCCGGGCGGAATTAGTTAACGCTACTTAGACATAAGTTATTAGCCTATTCTTAAAGACGTTTTAATGTCAAGGTAAAAGAAGGAGAAAAAAAAAAAAAAAAAAAACTACTTGGAATCCTGAGTGATACATGTGGTTTTTATCGTTGGTAATCGTTAAAAAGAAAATACTGTCTGACAATAAAAATATCTTAATCGCAAAATGAGACGGGTTGTATAACGCGTGAAGAAAATAGTAAGTTAAATAAAAAAAATAAAAAAATCTAAAAATTTTTTTAGCTAGAATTTTTTTTTCTTTTTTTTTTACCGATTTTAATTTCTTAAGCCGGGAAAAGTTTGGTGTGAGTTTTCAACTAGCAATAATCGCAACTCAGTAAAACCTCAGTAAAATTATATATACCTTAAAAGTGTATAAATATACACTTTGTTTTACTAAATATATACAATTTTTTTTTTTTTTTTCAGAATTTCTCAAGCCGGAAAAAACTTGATATAAGTTTTCAACTAGCAATAATCGCACCTCAGTAAAATAAATATACCGACAAAAAGCGTATAAATATACCGGAAAAGTGTATAAATATACACTGGGACAAAATTTAGTAAATAACAATTTTTTTTAAAAAATCAGTGAAAAAAAACTTACTTGTTTTTTATTTAATTTAAAAAACTGTCGAAGTCCGATAAGCGAAAAGCCGAGACTTAACAATAAATAAATAAAAATAAATTACTTCCTACTCGGTCAAGAGCGCGATGTAGACTGAGAGTTATTGGAAGGAGTAGTCGGGGATATTACATGACGAACAAAATGCTACAACATAAGAGTTACTTTCAATGTTTGTCGTCATTACACCGTTTTTTATAGGCTTTTATTATTTTTCTTAGGGTTTTGCCCTCCGCTCTGGAAATTTAATTTAATGACGAATCGTTAAAGAATTGTATAATAATTGGTCATGTTTTTTTTTTTTTTTTTTTTTTTTTTCGTTCGACCCATTTTTTTTTCTGGACAGCTTTTGTAATCAATATCACAATGGAAATGTTATTTTTAGAACTTTCTTTTAATAGGATTTAATTTTTTTTTTTTTTTATAATGATTAATGTTAAAAAGAGAAAGGTGGGCACACTCGATTTTTTCGGGAGAAAAAAAAACCGGAGAAATACACACAAAAAAAAAAAAAAAAAAAAAAAAAAAAAAAAAAAAAACGCTTTTTTAAAAGTAAATATTTAAAATTTAACGGCCTTGCCTGCGCATTAACTTCCTTATTAATTTTTTTTTCGATTCCAAACAGAGAAAAATAAGTGGTTTTCCGTTTTTATTTGATAAATAAAAATATAATTTAGCCCCCTTCTCCCTTTCCCTTATGTTTAAATATCGTAAACAAAAAAAAAAAAAAATTGCGTTGACTGATTGTCTCGCATAATAGAGACATGACAATCATTTATAATTTAATAGGTGCGTGCTAACATTCACGTCTTGTCAATTTATGAATGTAATATTATAATATCTTCTTTGCGATGAGCCTGAAAGGGAAAATTAATTCCTGATGATACGGACATCAGGCAGTTGGAACTGGAATTAGGCGAGGGCCAATTCATTTTGCAACTTTGGGTCAAAAAATTTAATTTTCTTTAATCAAATGGTATTTCGGAGTCAATTGTTTAGGATTGGGAGGAATTGATTATTGTTGTTTCGAAATGACTACTTTTTTTTCACGCTATGGTTGCTTTTTTTTTTCTTTCTTTTTCTTTTTCTTCTTTAATCTGTTAAATCATTATTTACAAAATTCTTTGTATTCCAGCCCCGTAGGGCGCAGGCGTTTTTCATTAAATGCATTATTATTTCCCGTCCCAGTTCATTTATCATGAAATTAATTTTAAACGGAATTGAAAAAAAAAAAAACTGTATGTAAACATAAATGAAATTGAAAAGAACAGATCTGACGTAAAGTAGTAAAATAAAAATAAAATAAGACACGACCGTGTAGCCATCTTAAATTAACAAGTCGAAATTTAAGAGAATTGGCAACGACCATTCATGGCCGTTACTTTAATCAAATGGATTCCTCCGGCTCCCTGGTCTGTACCGCTGAGAGCTCTTCCATTTTGGGATCATATATTCTTTCCTCGAAGATTTAATGACGTGGGAAAGGAAAATCTTAAGGAAAATTTTTGGAGCCATAATAGAAAACGGGGAGTGGAGGATCAGAGCTAATGAAAAAATTAAAGCGCTACATAAAAGTCCGGACATAATATCGGTCATAAAAGCAAGGGAGATTAGGATGGTTAGATCACCTAGAGAGAATGGACGAAGACAGGAGAGCGAAGAAAATTTATAAAGGAATCCCCGATGGAAAAAGATCTGCAAGAGCACCGAGAAAAAAGTGGATTGATGACGTAGTAGAAGATCTCAAGGAATTCAATTTGTGAAGTTGAAAGGTTAAAGCGAAGGATAGAGAGCAGGGAAAAGGTGTTCTTCGGAAGGCCAAGTACCTTCACGGATCCCAGAGCCATTGGATAGATAGATTCTTTCCCTCGAGAAGAGAATGCCTGTGACCAGCCTGAATGACTGATTTTATAGCTTTCCCCCTTGTGAAATCCATCGAACATCTATAGAACGGATAAAGGACGCTTTTTGGATCAATGCGGACGTAGGTAAATCCAATGGACGTCCGATAAATATCCTCGTGGCGTCCTGAAGACGTCCTCGGGATGGATAGTCTTTGCTATCTGGGGACTTTAAAAATTATGTGAAGCAAAGTGCAAAAACTGTGAGCGGAGTGTCAGCAATAAGTGCTGCAGCAGAATGTAAACTAACTTGGCAATGAAATAAGAAAACGAGCTGGAAGATGAATTCTTAAAAAGATCTAGAAAGAACAATAAGGATTTAAAAAAAGATGAAGAAGGTGGAAGGGATATGAGAAGGATAAGGAAAAGGAACTAATTGATGTTAAGAACAGAAAACGACGAAGTAGTTGGTAGAATAATATAGCAATATAGCAAAGATACAAAGAAATAAAAATAATTAAAAGCAATAAAATAACAGCCACCAGATCTCTTACTCTGTTCGTTTAACCCTTTGACCCCGAATGCACTTATACAGTCCATTTAGCAAAATGCCCAGACTCTGGAGGGACCATATAGGGATCATGCATGTATTCATTAAGTGAAGAGAAATTCCAATGACCGAACTACGCGATGATAAAGAATTCAGAAATGATAGAGTTAGGTTCCGCCTCACCCAGATTTATGACAAAAGGTGGCAATTCTGCCACATCTCTATGCATGATACGACGGCTCCCCATCGTATCCTGCATTAATGCACTTGTGGTGCAAGGTAAACCGGAAGACAAAAGACAAAGGGGACGTTCGCCAACTAGGTGGACAGAACTAATCTCTAAATTGATAGGATCAACCCTAGAGAAGGCTTGCAGACATCCCTATGATCGGGACAAATGGAGGGATATCGAGTGACTCACAATATCCCAGACACTTTGAAATCGACCACCACACATCGGTCACGACGTTGGATTGAGAGAGATGGATGGCAGTTTCTTCCTGCACATCAGCTCTGCTGGCTCCCTGAAGAGCATCCTTCGGAGTTGTATAGAAGTAACCATTCCGTAACTACCAAAATGAACACAAGACTTACGGATAAAACGTCGTTGAAAAAGGATAACCGTCGAGTAAATAGCCAAGACTAATGCACTTTAAAAAAAAAATGACAAATAATAAAAACTTAAGTTTACAAGAGGGACGAAAGAGAGAAAAAAGAAATTAAAAAAGCGCGTGATAATAAATGTTCACGTTTAAAATTCAAACATTTTCCTTTACTTTAAGCTTCTTTCGACCTTCGGAAAAAATAACAGAAAACGCCCTTTAAAACTCAAGTTTTATTATCTGAAAACCTATTTGTTAAAATTTCATTAAACCGACATCCTTAATGCTTTTATAATCTTCGTACCCCCCGAAGCGCTTCGAGTAGATGAAATCTACAATAAAAAAGGATGTACGTGTTTTTTGAAAATAATAAAAAAAAACGCCAGTAAATATATATTTTTTTATATTTTAACATTTTTGTCATTGAAAAAAAAAGTAATTATTATAGTTAGCATATAAAGGAACGAATATAACACTTTTTTTCAGAACAAGAGCTCGCGAGGATATAATAATACTGGATAAATAAGTTTTTCTTCCTTTGTTGTGCTTGATTCGATTTCCCCTTCCCCCCCTTCCCCCCTTGAAAAAAATAAAATAAAATAAAAGGAATATAATTTCAGTCGAATTAGACCCATTCCTTGAAATAAAAAATGAAGTAAATATAAGAAAACGGTGGATAAAATATGTTTTCATTCTTCTTCTTCTTCTTCCTCTTCCTCATCTTCAACTTCCTCGGCTGTCGGTGCTTCTGTATTTTCGGTTGGAACATCTTCAGGTGATTGCGGTTCTTCGACAACAGGTTCATCTCCGGATTCCTCTACTGCGTTTTCAGCTGCTTCCTTAGCCAAGCGCTCCTCTTCTTCTTTGGCTAACCTTTCTGCTTCTTCTTTGGCTAACCTTTCTGCTTCTTCTTTGGCTAACCTTTCTTCTTCTTCTTTTGCTAACCTCTCTGCTTCTTCTTTTGCTTTTCTTTCTTCTTCTTCCTTGGCTAATCTGTCTGCTTCTTCTTTCGCTTTCCTTTCTTCTTCTTCTTTGGCTAGCCTCTCAGCTTCTTCTTTCGCTTTTCGTTCGGCTTCTTCTTTAGCTATGCGTTCCTCTTCCTCCTTTGCTTTCCGTTCAGCTTCTTCTTTAGCTATGCGTTCCTCTTCTTCCCTCGCTAACCTTTCAGCCTCTTCCTGAGCCTTTCGTTCTTCCTCTTCTTTGGCTAATCTCTCCGCCTCCTCTTTGGCTTTTCTTTCCTCCTCCTCTCTGGCCTTTTTCTCTGCTTTTTCCTGGGCCTTTTTCTCTGCAGCTAATCTTTCTGCGTTTTCCCTCGCGATGATTTCCTCTTCTTCTTGTAATCGTCTTGCTTCTTCCTCCTGTCGCGCTCTCCTGTCCATTTCTTCCTGTCGTTCGACGGCTGCCTGCTGAGCCAGTTCCTCTTGTCTTTGGAGTTCCTGTTTACGTCTTTTTTCCTCTTCGGCTTCTCTTAAGGCTGCGGCTTCGATTTGCTCTCGTCTCCTTTTTTTCGTGTCGAGTGCTGCGTCGAATTCTTCGCCAGCCGTTAAGTTGGCCTTGATGTGGGGTTCCTGAAAAAATTAAAAATGACATGATTTGGATGTTGGGGAAGGTTGTTAGCATTCACTTTCTGTTCGGTAACGCGCAAGATGTGACTTGTCAAGTCCTGCAAGATTTTGAGATTTTTGTTTTTCTTTCTTCGTCTTGTCTTGTTTTTCTTCAGCATATAAAGTAGTACATTGAAGAGTGAAATTCGGTATTTAGAAACCTTTTAACAAGATCTAGGTTCCAGTTGATTTTGAGTGAAATGGGCCTACGCGTTGGGGAGATGCAGTGCCCCCCCCTACCCTCCCTTAAATTTTTTTTTTTTCAGGAAGCAACTGTTTATATTCGTTTTCTAGGTTCTCGGGGCCGTAGATTTCAAAAATGATGTCAGTTTTTCTGTGGGGGCAAAAAGTGGGCACTTCCTCCCCAACTTTTTTGATTTTTTAAAGGATAATTAACGAGAGAAGCAAAAAAGAGAGATGGCTTACTGCCCCTACCCTGCCTCCCCCGACAGTGGGAGGCGGAGTATGGGGGTATGGGCTTATTGTTCCCCCTATATCCCCCATACCCCCATACAGGGGGTTATGGGGGTATGGGGGGATAAATAAAAACGGGGGGTTATGGGGTTATTCTTTTTCCAACCATATCCCCCATACCCTGAAGGGGAATTTTTCCTCCCCATACCCCGTATGAAGAGGTGGGGGTTATTTTTTTCTGCTTTTTGTTGTTTTCGTCTTGTCCGTCCGATTTTTGACATTCTCGTCCGTGTTCCAACTTTTTTTTTTTTTCTACTTACTCGTTCACCCGACTCTCCCGTATCTCCTTTGTCAGTCTTGTGCGGTGCGTTCGATTTCCACGAACCCGTGACCGAAGACTTGGTGGGTGGACGATGAGGTACGGGGGCATATTCTGAAAATAACCCGATCAAATCAATTTCTCTTCTTTCCCTTCCTGTTTCAAAATTCATGATTCGAGTATTATCCAATTCCGGATGTAATTATAATTGCGAATTTGACATTTTCTTCGGAATACAAAAATAATCCTATAGCGTTTATAAATCTTCATTGGGGTTAAATATTTAATGCGGTCAAACTCTTTTAAAAATGATCGTCGGCGTTTTATTTCCCTCTATCTCTCTCTCTTTCTCTCCTAAAAATAGCTTTTATTTTTCTTTCCTGATAATCAATATAAGGAAAAAATCAAATACTCACTTTTATTTTTGTTTAATTTTTAAAAATTCGAAGCTTCCCAGTCATCGCCTCGCTGTCACGGAAGAAAATAAGGAGTAGGATGTATGGGTTTAGGTATTTAAAAAAAAAAAAATTAATTTTCCCCCCTGGCGGTTAAAAAAATAAATAAATAAAAACGTGAAGGCTTGAAGCACCACAAAAATCAAAAAAATCGGCCCTTCAAGCCTCGTAAAATGTGTGAAGAAATGTGTAAAAAAAAAAAAGAAAGAAAGAAAAAATACATCTAGACATGCAAGAAAATGTCGAATTTTTTATTTTGCCTGTGATTAGTTTTTCTTTTGTTTTTCGCGGAGTGTGAAAGAAAAAAAAATCCAGCTAATTTCTAATTAAAAAAAAAAAAAAAAAGTTCACTTGTATCCTAAAAGCTGTAAAGCGAAAAATTGAAAAAAATGAAAACACATTCGGAGTTGACAGAAAAAGCAGTGTAATCCCCCTAAAAACATAAGAATTTAAAAAAAAAAAAAAAGGGAGATGAATTAATAACGCAAAATTTGAAAAAAAAAAAAAGTTTTTTTTTTTTGTTTTATTTTAGTCATATAGATAAATAGGACAGAGAAAAGATAGTTAAGATGACACTTTGCAGCACAGTTTATGCATGAACCACTTCTTGTACGCCTGTAAAAGCAATACATTTACGATTAATTAATTTTAACAAGTTAGGCGCACTTTTCAATTTTTTTTTTAAATATTTTTTTTTGGAAGGGAGGGCAAAACTCTTTCCCGGCATGCTGGGTCTTTTTCAAATCAACTCCTTGGTTAGAATGCAAAAATATATAAAAATTTTGTATTTACAAAATTTTGATTTTTTTTTTCGTATATAAAAATGACCGAAGTTGTTAAAAAAAAAAAACACTCTGTTAGGAAGGTTAACCAAATAATTTAATAAGTAACGTTTTCTTTTCTAGTTTGGCGCGTTTAATTTAATCCAGTGCTTTAGGTTGCGATCGTGTTCTTTGTTCATCTTAAAGCGTAATTGCATTAAGCAATGTTGCTTCGTTGTAAAAACCAGTCGGGGTCATTCTATTATTTCCCATTCTATTCGGGTACAATGGGGCTCGCGAAATATTTCAAGTAGTCCTAATTTTTTTCTTTTGTATTAATTAATTCGTCGATCGGTAATTAAAAATATGCAACCCGAAAAAAGATTCGTCGGTGTCGTGTTTTATACTGGAACCACTAAGCTTCGTCTTGTTTTCGTGTCATTCGTGGTTATGATCGTCTTGTTGCTTTTTGTTACCCCCTTGGGGTCGTTCAAGTATTAACATGAATTTTCGATTTTTTCAGCCCTCCCCGTCTCCTTGGAGGAAAAAATTACGAAGATTTTAAAGACTCCCCGCGCACTCCAACATCACATCTTTCCGCTCGTTTTGGCTATGATTCGACCAAACACCCCCCCTGTGGATGTAATATTTGAACGATCCTCCTCCTTTCAGTCATATCGCTGCTTTTCAAGTCCGTCCTATTACCGTTTCCTGACCTACATACGCAAAAAATGAACGCTTGATAGGCTGCTGCTGCTACATTTGGTGTCATAAGCATTTTCCAAAAGACAACATGAAAGTTACCACACAGCGAAACAAAGTGGGTACGTACCACGTACTTAGTCATAAATATTACGATGACACTTTTTTTTGTAAATTGTTAAACCAACGCAACGATTTCGTGGAAGCTTCTCGAAAAATGAGCATCATGAAAACCGTGACGTCGTACATGAACTTTCTTCGTGATTTTTCACGTCATAGTCTTCATATTATCAGCGATCGATTTGTGTTAATTTTTAAAAGGTGATTGACTCGCTGAATTGATTATCATCATTGATATGTTCTTGGGTTTACCCGTGCCTTGTTTCTGATTACGGTTCGGCTTAACACTACTTTTTCGTTTTTTTTTTTTGCTCTTTAACTTGAAAGAAATTTGCAGTAATTGACGATTTTGTATAGGAAACAAGGGGTTTTGCTCTACTTATTGTAAACATGGTGTAATGTCGTTATGTATTTCCATGGCATTGTTAGTGTTGAGATGAAATGGTGCAGACTGAGGGTGATTTTGATTGGTGTGATTCGGAATTCTCCGTTAATGGTATTTGTAGGAAATGTATGTTTCGGTGTTTAAAGCATGACATAGGACTTAACTCTATCTTGCATATATAAGGAAGTTCTGAATAATCACTTGGGGAACTTGTCCATGAGCTTACTCAGATAGCAAAGTCTATCTAGTCCCGAGGAAGTCATGAGGATAAATCTGAACTAGGCAGGTCAACTGAGCTATGTCCATCACAATCGTGCAAGGAGATATACTCTTTTGAACCGCTACCCGAACCTGTTTTGAGCTGCAACGGTTCAAAAGAGTATATTGCTCCATGCACGATTGTCATGGACATAGCTACGCTGACCTGCCTAATACAGATTTATTGGGCGTTCATTAGATGGGACACCCATGTCCCCACTGATCCAGAAAGCGTCCTTTGGATGTCCTGTGGATATCCCATGGATTTGGATATCATGTGGATATCTAACGGACAATCCGCAGGATGTCCAATAAATTGAAAATGTTATCTGGGTAGTCTCAGTTTTACAACCAATTGTATCAGTTACGTTAATAGAAGCGTCAGTTGTACACCCAGCAGAGCCAATTCCGTGCTTTGGAGGGGACCTAGCGCTTCTCCATCGTAAATATGATTGGATATCTCCAAGTCTGTTTCTAGTGTTCATGAGAATCACGTGATCATGCGATTGCAAGTTTACGCGCCCATGTTGCCGTAAACCTGAGGTCACGAGACACTTCCACGAAACGTCGAAGCAAACTAACTCCGATCACGATGGAGATGCGTTGGTTTACCTCGGACACACGGAATTAATGAACTATCATCCAGACTATGTTGGTGTGCACAACTGACAAACATTGCAACTGAGAGCAACTCCTAGTGACATCAGTTTCACTGCAGCTGTAGTTTGTGTCAGATGTGCAATTTGCAACGTGTACTGCTAGATGATGAATAACTGACACTAAGATACTGCTACAGAAGTTTATAGTTTGGAGTTGCCAAGTGCTAGTTGTTCAACCCTTACGACTAGTTCCACACTGACAATGTACACTCTCTCATCTAGCTGCACGATTGTACTCACTCTGCTGGTTGGTCACAAAAATAGCAGTGCAACCGACAGGAGTTACCGGCAGAATCATGTACACTGTAGCAGTTGTAGTAGTAGTGCCAGATGTGCAACTTATATTTTTAACTGATGAACTGACATTCAGACCCAGATAGCATCTTCAGGCCAAGAGCCATCCTGTGGATTGTCCATCAGATATCCACAGGATATCCAAATCCATGGGATATCCATAGGACGTCCAAAGGACGCTTTTTGGATCAATGCGGACATAGGTAAATCCAATAGACGTCCAATAAATATCCTCATGACGTCCTCAAGACGTCCTCGATACTGGATAGACTTTGCTATCTGGGGACACTGCTGCAATAACTGCTGAGTGCTGCCGACAATAAGCATCACCTATACTAATAATGCACTAGGTAGAGCATCAAGCGTTGGCAGCTCATGAACTACTGACATTTCCGTTGCTTGCGATTGCTCTGTATTTGGTTGCAGTGACGCTGACAACTGCGCAACTGATACTACTTCGATTGAAACTGCTAATTAAGCAACTAATAGAAGTAATTTTATGGACATGAAGCTTACCGACAAGTTACAGTTTCGTTAGCATTATGTTTCTTGTTTTTTCAAGATAAGGCGTTGGTTACATTACTCGAACATTTTTGTTCGAAGAGTTTCAAAAATTTTTTCTCGATGAAAGTGTTTACACTTTTCAAACAAAGTTTCGATGATGTTTGATGATGTTCGATGATGTTTGATGATGTTTGATGATGTTTGACGTTATTTTTGGGGTTGTATTATATTTTTTACGTAATGGGAGGGTACATATATATATAATAACTTTCGAAATACAGCAGATTCCGATTTCGATTCCGATTCTGAATAAAAATTAATCGGAATTTTTTTTTTATCCCCCCAACTTTTTTTCAGTCTTTTTTTCCTACCGCGTGTAGGAAAAAAATGACTTAAATTAATATGGGTACTCGGTCGATGATATATATACCCTCCCATTACGTAAAAAATATAATACAACCCCAAAAATAACGTCAAACATCATCAAACATCATCGAACATCATCAAACATCATCGAAACTTTGTTTGAAAAGTGTAAACACTTTCATCGAGAAAAAATTTTTGAAACTCTTCGAACAAAAATGTTCGAGTAATGTAACCAACGCCTAAGACTAGTTTCTTTGGTCAGTATTTATGTCCACCTTGTCACTTTTCTGTTACCCTAGTGATGTTCAATTGGTGTTGCCCCGACATTATTATGTCTTTCTTGTCTCTTATCATCATCGCGAGAAAAACAAATCGGTAACGCGTGCATTCAGTTTTTCTTCGGTCTTAAATCATTTTTAAATCTGCCAAAATTTCAGTTTCCCCTCCCTTCCCGTACAAACAACCTTTTTGCATTCTTATTTTTTTTTTTTTTATACGTTAAAACATTCTACCAAAATAAATTTTTTAAAAATGGAATGACATCTAAGAAAAAGAAAAAACATTGTACATCTTATATCAAATTTTTTGATAAATTATATATTCTATGAGACGCTACATCGAAAAAGAAAAAAAAGATAAGATATTCATACTTTTTGTCTTGAGAAGAGTATGAGTAAAAGGTCATTACACAAAGCCGGATTATTTTTGAAACAATAAGAAAAAAAATCCAACATAGTTTTATTAGTTTTTCTACCTGTGTCTGGGACGTGTGGGACTCCGTTGGCGGCTGCTCGGAATCTCCCGTAATGAGACAAAACGTTAATGTCATCCCGGATGTAGTCATCGGCGGATGCTAAATTCCTCCTTTTTGAAATCGGTCTTCCGCCGGCGAAGCTAACACACGCGAGGTGCCCCTTGCCTGAAAAATTAATTTATCATTTCCGATTCGGGGATTCCGTTTCTTTTTTTTAATTTATTTATTAAGATATGTATACAAGTTGAGACACGAATATGACGTTGTAGCAACGGTGACGTCAACCGGTTCCCACATATCCTGACAAATTCTTTAACCTTGTTTTCTATTTTTTATACTTGTCTTTTCCCGTTAGTCATAAAATATGATAAAAAAAAAGTAAAAATTTTTTAAAAAATGAGGAACTTACCGATGCTGTTGTAATGTTTGGCCGGTTCGTCGTAATGGGACATGGTGAGGACATTGTGCTGAACTTCCTTGTTTGCTGATAAAAGTCGGTCGATGTAATTGTCTGAAGATATGCGTTCGGTTAGAGGAAGTTCAGAGTGGCTGTAATAAGCGCTGCGAATAAAATTTTTAACAATTTAAAAAAAATGGGCCAAAATTCTTCCTCCGATCTCTCCCGGATTGGTTTGACTGGTACAGCATGCACATTGCAAAACGGGTTTAAGGGGTCTCAATATCCATGCCGACAATAAGGGTTTTATTTTTATTTTTTTTTTTTCGAAAATACAACAAAGAAAAAAGAGGGGTGACATTCCGACTAACCCATCATCCTTTTCTCTCGGGAAGATGACAAGCCTTAATGTTAATATTGTAATTTCGTTTCTAAGTCTTGTAAGATCGCCTAGTAAGTTTAGCCTAGAAGAACAAGGAAATTTCTAAATTAAATTTAAGCAATTTTTTTTTTTAAATTTCCGAAAGACGAAAAAGGGGTGAAATCAAAAAGAAAAAGAAACACAGTTGTGGGGCGTTTTTTTTTTTTTTTTTTAAATTTCCGAAAGACGAAAAAGGGGTGAAATCAAAAAGAAAAAGAAACACAGTTGTGGGGCGTTTTTTTTTTTTTAAAAAAAGATCTCAGGTTATTAGTCGTTGGGAAATATTAATTCGGATGGATTTTTTTTCTTTGCAACCCAAGATTTACCTCGTAGATTATTTTTTGATGTCCCTGTCAATTTTCCTTCATCCTCTGAAAATATTTTACGGTAAAAAATCTTTAATTTCTAAGTTCAAAGTCTTAAAAAAAAAAAAGTTGTTGAAGTTATGGCCCGTTCATATATTACATAAGCATGGGATTTGCGTTAGTTTCCTTCTCTCCAATAAGAAATATTGATGTCGAAATTTGGAAATAGTATATTGTTATACTAGGGAGAGAAATGGATTTTCCCGTTGAGGTTTTTAATTAACAGGCGTTTCAGGGGCCCAAAAATTTCTAAAGAGCCTTGATGTAAGGCGTTGAAAAGATTTTAAGGTGAAGGGCTTGTAAGATACGGCACTGAGGATATATACAGTGTTGAAAAGAATCCTAATACATGTATGAAATGGCTATATACGGTATTGATAAATGATACAAGCAATGATAAAACTGAATGGACAAAAACGCTGAGTTTGTGTTGCTGGAAATGTATGGATGTATGAGTCGTATTGTGAAACCTTTAGGGGTCGTCCATGTATTACGTAACGCAAAATAGGCCACTTTTTGACCCCCCCTCCCCCCCTTGTAACACACCCGTAACGCAACCTGTAACCCCCCCTTCGTTATACGTAACACGGGTTCTACCCCCCCCCCCTTTGAAAATATTAAAATTTCGTTTTGAAGTCAAAAAAATTTCCACTTCTTGATAAATTTTAATCAGATTTTACGAGTTAAAAAATTTTTTAATTTTTCTATTTTAAAGAATAACTGGGAAAATTTTTTTAAAAGAGTGAAATAAAATTGAAGTAATTTTAATATTAAATTATGTAACGCATGGCCCAGCTCCCCCCCCACCCCCCCGTAACAATGCGTGACAGTTCCTTCGACCCCCACCCCCCCCCTCCAGGCGTTACGTAATACATGGACGACCCCTTATTATGAATAATGTAAGGGCCAAAAATGAAAATTTCTTTTTAACATAAGAGACCATCGATTCCTATCGGAAATTTTTGCGTAGATTACGAATTTGAAGTCCAAAATTAGATTTGGACTAATTAATTAATTAAGGCTTGTATTTATCCGGTCAGTATTTTAATATTTTGACCAGTATTTTTTATTATGTTTTTCGGTATTTATTAATAGAATACCAGTGAAAAATTTAAATGGTCAGTATTGGATGGTCAGTAAAAAAAAATTAAAAAATCAGTATTTTTAATTTTTTTTGCCAGTAAATAAAAATGAAAAATACTGCCTGAATTAATTGATATTACTGACTTTCTACATACAAAAATACTGGAAATTTGAATTAAAAATACTGCTTTTAATATTAAAATACTGGTGCAATAAATTTAAACCATTAATTAATAAAAATTATAATAATTAAATTGTAATTAATTAAAAATGATTATTAATTAAGTTTTATTAATTAATTATTATCGGTTTAATTAAAACCTCAACAAGAAAATTCATTTGCCTTTCTAGTATTGCAAGATACTTTTTTATAAAGAATAAAAATAACTCTTTAAAGTAATTTTTCTCGAAAAAAATGCCTCATTTTTTTGTTTACGAAGACTAAGGACATAGCGAGTTCCATAACAGGAAATAGGTTTTCCCTCCCGATTTTCTTGGATGGGAAGTGGCTCTTCCTATCGATTAGTTACGAAAATAAAATTTTTGAATTTTCTGACGAACCCCCCTGATTTTCTTCCAATGTCTGTAAAATTACCCCATAAAACAGTTTAGGTCGATCCGTTACCATTAAAAGGTCCCCAAGGGGCCCAAAAATTTTCAAAAAGCCGTTATAAGGGCTCAAAATGAAAACTTTTGGCATAAATGATTATCGATTCCTATCGGAAATTTTGCGTATACTACGAATTTGAAGTCCAAAATTAGTTTTGGTGCATGGCTTTTGAGCCACAGGTAAAGGGCCATAACAAGGTTTTGCAGAGCTTTTAAATCAGGCCTGTAGCTAAAAAACCATGCACCAAAACTAATTTCGGACTTCAAATTCGTAGTATATGCAAAATGTCCGATAGGAATCGATGGTCTTTTATACCAAAAAAAAATTTTCATTTTTGGCCCTTACATGGGCTCTTTGGAAATTTTTGGGCCCTGGGGCACCTCTTAGTGATGACGGATCAACCTCAAATTTTTTGTGGAGTACCTAATCTTATACGCATTGGAACAAAATCAGGAGGGCTCGTCACAAAAATTTGAAAGTCGGTCTCCAAAAACCACCTAATGCTCTGTCTCCATTGAACATTTAACTGGATGGTACAATTAATTGTGCCACCGGAAATGCTGTATATTTTTGGACTTTTTTCTTCTGCTACCACTTTTTTTGTTTTTTTTTGTTTTCATTATTTTTAGTGTTCGAAAAATAATCAAAACAATAAAAAAAGTGGTAGCAGAAGAAAAAATTCCAAAGTATTTTAGGTGTTCATTTCCAAAAGTCCAGCATTTCCGGTGGTACAATTAATTGTACCCTTCGATTAAATGGAGACAGGACATAACTATTACTTTGGCCAGTTTTATCACTTGTGAAAATTTTTAACTGCGTTCGGGGATATCTCCCTGCCTCTCATTATAAAAACAAAGCAAGAATTTAAAAAAAACTGCCTCCCCCGTAATTTGCTTACATAATATTTGAACGGGCTATTACTTTCAATTTTAAAAACTTTAATATTTTTCAAATCTTAAAAAAACACATTTAAATGCTAATTTCGAGCTTTTAAAATATATCGAAAGCGACTGTTGACAAATTATTTCACTTGCAAATCTGATCTTTTTTTTTTCAAACGTCTAGAGGTCAGACACCTCTGTGACTCAAATACATAAAACTTATGACTCAGTCACAACTCTTTTATTTCCTATATGATTTATTAATAATATTTATTGCATTTTAATAATAAATTCTTGTCGTGTGTGTGCATATACTTACTCTCCAGGTAAGGGCATAGGTCTTTGAGCTCGGGGGATCGGTGCATGAATTCTTTTGAGTATTTCTGCCGTTTTAGCTCGGATGGAGCGAGTTTCATCATCAAACGACTGAAATCAATAACACGGGAGAAAATAGTATAAATAAATAAATAAATAAATAAATAAATAAATAAATAAATAAAATAATAATCATAATAATAAAAATAAACTTTGTATATTTAAACGTAACAAAAAGTTTTTCGTTTGAGCGAGCGAACACAATAGAAACGTAATGAATGCTCGCGTTTCGTGTCATTTTTAACTTTCGCTTGTTAAAAACAGATTTGAATGTGTATATATATATTTTTTTTTTGTTGAAAGAAGGAAAAAAAAAAAAGATTGGCGATTTAATTAAAATAAACGTGTGAGATAAATAATTGAATTGAATAGCGATGAGAGAAAGAAGAAGAATAATAATAATAAATTCTTACCACCATTGATCTTGAGTTGAGATAATCCTCAGTCGGTTGATAAGCCAGGGACGGCCGAACTTTGTGGTAAATGCGATCGATTTCTGCTAAATAAGCCGATTGTTTTATATGGTGTAGGGTATGGGCTGATGGTCCGACGACGACCAATTTCTTATGAGCGACATGGGGGATGTTTCGGTGGAAAGTTTGTCCCTATAATTGTATCAGTAGAATTTTGAAAAAAATTTTTTTTTTTATTATTTTTTTTTCTAGAGCTACTAAGCGTGTTATATGTACAGTTTTTATGACATTAGACAAAGCGACATGTAAGCTTTTACGTAAGATGCGGAAAGTTTTATAAGAAGCTTTTTTTTTGAGACCAAGCCAATTTGATCGATTTAGTAGGCGGAATAAATTTTTATGTGGGATTTTAGGAATTTGTGTCAGATCGATTTTTTTTTTTTTTCGTACTTACTAATTTTCAAGAAGCATAAGCGAGAAGTTATTTACCGCTATATGTACAGCTAAGAGCTGTTCTTTTTTTTTTTTATCATCCAGCAGCCGAAGCGTATATAATTACAGCAGTAATTATTTTAAGAGGAAACAATAGTGAATTTCCTCATATAATCGTTGTTTTGTCTAGTGGTCGAGTTTGGGGCAAGGAATTCGAATTTTTTGAATCTATGGAATACCGGTACCAATAGTTTATCGCGAATTTTTCACAACAAGTTTTAACTTGTACGATAATTTGTGGGGAAAATAAATAGGAACGAAGAAACGACTCGTTTCGAAGCTTGTTTCAGCTTGTTTCAGCTTGTTTTAAACAAGTCGTAACTAGTACCAGAGTTTGTGGGGAAAATAAGTAGGAACGAAGAAAGTAGTTCAGACAAGTTTCAACAGGGTGTGACCACACCAATAAATGCCCTTTATTTCAAACGGTGGTCCGAAAGGCCTAAAAATGACCTTAATATCGATGATTAAGGCAAAAATTTTGTCTTTCCGTTTGACAAAAACAACTACCAAAAATGTTCATTTTTGCATTCCGCTAAATTTTTAAAAAAAATTTTTCTGGTTCGATAATTCAATTCGTAAAAATTTAGTTCTTAGAAGGAAATATTATTAAACGAATTATTTTTGGACCTAAATTTCTATCAAAACGGGGCCTGAAAAACCTAAAAATGACCTAAATTTTGAATTTTCTTTCTCAGTAGACACTTTCATACAAGTTTCAACTAGTTCAAACACGTTTCGTATTGTTTTGAGCAACTTTTCGATTTGTTTTGAACGTTTCAGCTTGTTTCGAACAAGTTTTGACTTGTTTCAAACAAGTTTCGACTTATTTCGAACGTTTTAGCTCGTTCTGAGCCAGCTTCGACTTGTTTCGAGGGTTTCAGCTTGTTTCGAACCAGCTTTGACTTGTTTCGAACAAGTTTAGACTTGTCTCGAACACGAAATAAATAAGTTTAAACTTAAAAAAACTTTCAAACAAGTTTAGACTTTTATTATTTTCCAAAAAGTTTAGACTTGTTTCAAGCAAGTTTAGACTTTTATTATTTTCCAACAAGTTTAGACTTGTTTCGAACGTTTTAGCTTGTTCGGAACCAGCTTCGACTTGTTTCGAACAAGTTTCGACTTGTTTGGAACAAGTTCCGACTTGTTTCGAAGGTTTCAACTTGTTTCAGCTTGTTTCGAACAAGTCTTAACTTTTTTAAGCAAATAACGTGTTCCAAATAAATCCGAACCAAAACGTTTCAAGTTGTTTTGAACGAGTTTTAGTTTTGTACAAGTTTCAACTTGTTCCCCGGACCGCATAAAATCAAACTTTTCGGCAAAAACCTTTTTTCAATTTACTTTCCCCCAAATATTTTTAAATATATTTGAGACAAGTTCAGACTTGTTTTAGAAATTTTGGGATAAACCGAAGTGATTCCCAGATATATTTAAAATTTTAATATTCTCCCCGTCAGTCGACCACTACACACAAAACAGCCATTCTTCTCCGAATTCTCCGAAGCTTTACTCTTAAATCATCTTTCTCTCTCTCTCTCTTATTTCCCAATCATTTTTTTACAAAAAAAATAAAAAAATTGTACGTTACCTTTCCGAAGCCTGGAAGTTTCAGTCCATCATCCTGTTGTTCCCGATTCAAAAGATTCCCAAGCAGAGGCAACAGGAAGAGGAAGAGTAATTTAGGTTGAATAAAAAAGAAACATAGGATTGAATTAGTTTTTAAACGACACATTATAAAAAAAAATTAATAATAATAAAAATTAAAAAATATAAATAAAAACATTCCCTAGGAGTGACGTCATTGGGGGGCAGAATACGAAAAAAAAGTTGTTAGATCGATGAACAAAGGGTACCAGAAAAAAAAAAAATTCATAACCGGACAACGGACCCAATTACTACAGGCGGATACAAGCACATTAAACGATCACAAAAAAAAGCGGGGATCAGAAAAAAAAAAGTTAGATTCTAAGGCTACATTTTGTTAAAAAGAAGAGGAGAATATTTATTTTTTTTGTTGTTGTTTTCAAACTCGGTACGAGTAATGGCGGTAAGTGGTACCGTGAGGAAGGCGACCGGTTGATACGGAGCTATATGAGGAATGGTATCCGCCTGGCAAATCGGAAGAACGGGAGCTCCTTTCGCTTGAGTAGCTGTAGCTGCCGGGTCCGGAGCCTGTGGATCGGGCTACTCTTTCGGAGCTGGACGAGTAGGATCGGGACGGGACTGACGAGTAAGGATTGCTCGAGTCGTAGCGGCTTTCGGATGATTCTTGGTTATAAGAATAAGAATACTGCTCCTCGGCACGTCTCGGGCGATCCGGAGTGTCCACCACCACGTAATGGCGAGGGGTCTGTCCATAAATAATAAAAACAAATAATGATAATAAAAAATTATTCCTTCCCCAAATGACGTCACCTAACCTCACCCCCGTTTCAAAAAAAAAAAAAAAATGATCCCTAACTTTAAACAGCCTTATATGCACTAAAGGGTGAGGTAAGAGGTAAGGCGACATGTAGAATTGAAAACAAAAAGATTTTTGTAAGAAAAGAAAATTTTTAAGAATTTTTATCATTTTAATTTTAAAGGAGTGCTGAATACCGTTTTTAAAGGAAATCGCAAACGAACGATATTCAGAAATTTTGGTTTTAGTAAATTTTCTGAAATGAATTTTCTGATGAACTGCAGAATGTAAGTGTATACGCTAGGGTGTCCCTCATTTTGGCGATTTTCAAATTTTAAAGTAGCGTACCCTCAAAAATGGTTCTCCTTGGTACTGCTAAACCCGATTTTTTTTAAATTTTTTACTCGACTGGAAAGCGTGGCGAGTTGAGCTTAAAGTTCCGAAAATTGCCATTAGAGAAAAAAAATCGACAATTTTTTCGAGAATTTATTAAGAAGAAGCTCAAATTCTCAGGGTTGTGTTTTTTGAAGGCTCAAATTCAATAGAATAATATAAAATACGTTTCCAGTTACAAATTTGAGATATATTAAATGTGAACTTGGCCGTGCTCAATTTTCGTGTCGTATTTCAAGGTGCACGGAGTGCGCCCAGCCAAGTTTTAAGTTATAACTTTGGTATTATTTAAAAGCACAACTTTTTTTTGTTTTGTAACTACAAATTTAGGAATATGATTTTTTGAATGTTCAAATTTGAAATATATTAGGTGTGAACTTGGCCGTGTTCAATTTTCGAGTCGTATATCAAGGTGCACGGAGTGCACCCAGCCAAGTTTTAATTTTTAACTTTGGTATTATTTTAACGCACAACTTTTTTTTGTTTTGTAACTACAAATTTAGGAATATGATTTTTGGAATGTTCAAATTTGAAATATATTAGGTGTGAACTTGGCCGTGTTCAATTTTCGAGTCGTATATCAAGGTGCACGGAGTGCACCCAGCCAAGTTTTAATTTTTAACTTTGGTATTATTTTAACGCACAACTTTTTTTTGTTTTGTAACTACAAATTTGGGAACATGATTTTTGGAATGTTCAAATTTGAAATATATTAGGTGTGAACTTGGCCGTGTTCAATTTTCGTGTCGTATATCAAGGTGCCCCCGTATATCAAGGTCCCCCGATAGAGATGAATTTAAAAATCTCATCGATGGCCGCCTACGCCTGGACACAGGTATGGCACAATGAGAAGAAGATATCAAGGTGCACGGAGTGCGCCCAGCCAAGTTTTAAGTTAAAGCTTTGGTATTATTCTAACTTCTTTTATGCTTGCATATAACTGCGTCTAATTTAAAATTTAAGCTTTTCATTGCAACGCCCGGAATGTTAGCAGTACAAAGTTGATTATGCAGATAGTTTTTTTGCTTTTAAAGCTCCAATTTCGAAATTCGGTTTTCCAAAAAAAACTATAAATCCTGGTATAATTTTAAAAAGTCTGTGCTTTTGTCAAAAATTCGGTGTGTATTTGAATCATCAGAAAATTCACTTCAGTAAAAATTTTTAATATTCAAAATTTTTTAAAATTTCCACAATATTCAGAAAAAAAAACTAAGTAAACCACAAAAATGATGAAAAATTCAACTTACATCAGTCCATTTGAGGCAGAGAGTCTTCAGCTTCAGGGACCAAACTTACCCATAAAATCCGAGTTAAGGTTCCTAAGGTAATTAGGCCTACTAACAAAATATCATTGGTAAAAAATAAAAATTGATTTCCTTATATTTTATAATTTTTTTTTTTTTTTAATAAATAAATATTTGATATTCTTCCAAATGTTCTAGATTCTAAATTTAGTTTTTGATTATTTATTATTTATAATTTTTAAATATCATTCGGTCTAGGTTGGATTTCGTAATAAGCAATTCGATATATATTTTTTTTTTTCGTGTTTACTTTTTTTTTTTTTTTTTTAATGGTTTCCCGTCGCTTAAATGAAATAAATGAAAATAAGTTCATCGATATTTTTAATCATTTATTTGTTTTTCTTGAAAGGTCTGGGTTGCTTGTTTTTGATTACATTTGAAAGACATTGCCAATTTTTATTTTTCTGCATGGAAACATGTAACCGTCCCCCGTTTCTTTTTTCAAGGTCATTATTTTTTTTTCTATTACAATTATTTATTTAATTTAATTTTTTTTTTTTTTCCTTTTCCAGGAATAAAATAATTGAAGTGAAATGTGTATTGAAGATAAATAAACGAATCAAACAAAGATATGATCGTGAGAGTTGTATAAAAATGATGACTCAATCGAAAAGAAATGGGTCATCCGAGATGTAGGTCATTATTCTATTTAGACATTAAAATCGTGTCGTTGAGTGATATATATTTTCTTTTTTTTTGAAGGTTTTTTTTTTTTAATTTTGAAAGAAAAAGAACGTAGGTGTATTCAAAAAAATAAAATAAGCCTTTTTATTTTAATAATTTAAATGCACAAAGAAAATATGAAAAAAAAGAGCATTCAGGTACATATAACAATTTGTGTTCTTTGAGGTAGGATTTTTTTTTTTTTTTTTCCAAACTGAACAGAAGCAAAGAAAGACGGAAAAAAAAGAAGTAAAAAAAAAAAGCTTTTGACATTTAAAAGAAACGAAATAATAAGCACAATTAGAAAGTAGAATTTTTTTTATGAAAAGCAGCACATTCATCTATATTTTATTATTTATTTTCATTTTTTTTTTTTTTTAATAGAGTGTAGTGTAGAGTATCCTACGGTGTGTTCTCTCTGGCAAGAGTCGAACTCTTGGAATTGAGACAGCACCCTCTTTGCTTACCGGAAGGTATCTAGACCCGAAGACCGTGAAACAAGGTGATACCTGGCTGGGACGTGGTACTGTCGGGACTTTGTGCCACGGAACTTCACGTCTCTGCAAAGAGGGCACCACACTTTATTAATGACTGGAAAAAAATTTTTTTTTGGGGGGGGGAGGTGGGAAATTCCGGTTCTGCACTAGGATGGTGTATGGGAACTCCCTGAATTAATGGACCGTATGTTGCCTAGTTTCGACGTTCCGTAAGAAAAAGTGATGCAAAAAATATATAAAATTTTTGCAAAATAAACTGCAAAAAATTTATATAAAATTAACAACAAATTTTTGTATCATTAATGCAAAAATTTGAACATTCATAATTTTTTCAGTTTATGCAGTTTTTTAAGCGCCAAAATTTGAATATGCATAATTTTTTCAAAATTTGAATATGCATAATTTTTGCAAAATCTGAATTTGGATAATTTTTGCAAGATTTGAATATGCATAATTTTTGCAAAATTTGAATGTGCATAATTTTTGCAAAATCTAAATTTGGATAATTTTTGCAAAATTTGAATATGCATAATTTTTGCAAAATCTGAATATGCATAATTTTTTCAAAATTTGAATATGCATAATTTTTGCAAAATCTGAATTTGCGTAGTTTTTACAAAATTTGAATGTGCATAATTTTTGCAAAATTTGAATGTGCATAATTTTTGCAAAATCTAAATTTGGATAATTTTTGCAAGATTTGAATGTGCATAATTTTTGCAAAATCTAAATTTGGATAATTTTTGCAAAATTTGAATATGCATAATTTTTGCAAAATCTGAATATGCATAATTATGCATATTAATTATATAATTAATATAATTAATTAATATATATATTTATAATTAATAATTATATTATATTATATATTGGAGCCGTTGAATAACCTCGACGTGATTATCGTCGAAAGTGTTAGAAACCTCGACAACTTCGAGGTTTTTAAATTTACATTTTATTTAATTTAAAAATAATATTTAAATAATTTTTTTACATTTTAAAAACCTCGAATTTTTCGAGGTTTTTAAATCTCGAATTTTAAATGAATTATTTAATTATTTTATTTATTTTGTTAAAATCGTCGCAAAATTCGAGGTTTTTAAATCTGGCCATTTTTTATTTATATTGGGTAAAAAGGAATAGATCTAGGTTTTAATTACATTTAATTTCTATATGAGCATAACTGCTTTTCACATAAGCTAAAAAGCTAATAATGAGGGGGTACTCAAGGGTGCTCTTCTCGAATTTCAAGTCTGAATTGACCGATTTTTAAAAACAAAATGGCGGCAGACCCTTTAATGGCAGAACCTGATAATTCATAAGTTATATTTTTTATTTTTGACAAGTAACTCTTTAAAAAAATAGTTAGTTGCCCTTGATAACTGCCCATAGTGAGTGTTACTCGGAAAAAACAGATAGATGAAGCGGATATTGCGCCTATTATTAGCTTATGGCTATTAGTATAATGGTTTAGAGCTATTAAAAAAATAACTTTTTCTGACCTTTTTCGTAAAAATATTTTTGTAAGACGCCTTCTCGGGCTCCTACGTCGAAATAGACTCAAAATTCGGAATCTCTGACCTCAAAAACAGTTAGGCGATAGTTTAAAATTTCTAAAAAATAATAAGTTGAGATTACGGCGTTACATTTAACTCCTATGCACGGATTGCCTAAAACTGGGTTGCAAGGCGCCGTGCTTACTATGGATGAGTTTAGGACCTCTCTGTAGTCCAGAAAAAACATTTACATCAGTCTTATAAATTCAGTCCGGGAGAGTCCAATCTTAAAAATAGGCCTAGACAGGAAAGGGTTAATGTACCTTTGTCAATAATAAGTAACTCTTTTTATCTTTGATACAAAAAGGGTATTACAATAACTCCATGGACACCTGATGTGCCGTTTTTGTGTTCCAATTAATATGCCTGCAGCTGACTTTTCAGACAAACATACTGTAAGTTTTTGTCAAGAGAGGAAGGAAGTTTAACTTATAAAAATTGGAAACTTACTTTACGAGTTTCAGGCAAACTTAGTATAAACTGATATTTAAATAAATCTGCGAAGCGTTCTCTTAAATTAAATAAATATATAAATGGCCAGATTTAAAAACCTCGAATTTTGCGACGATTTTAACGAAAAAAAAAAAAAAAAATTAAATAATTCATTTAAAATTCCAGATTTAAAAACCTCGAACTTTTCGAGGTTTTTAAATGTAAAAAAACGATTTAAAAATAATATTTAATTTTAGCAAAGTCGGGATTTAATAACCTCGACGTTAAAAACCTCGCGGCGAGGTTTTTAACGCTTTCGACGATAATCACGTCGAGGTTTTTCCACTGAAGCAATCTAAATTATGCATAATTTTTACAAAATTTGTACATAATTTTTTATGCATGAAAATGGGGATTTGCATAATTTTTGCATCATGTATGCATTAAATTTATTTGAAATCATAAAGCAGGAAAATTTGCCGATATTATGCTTATTACATTTTTTATGCATAATTATTTATGCATAATTTATGCATAATTATATTGAAGGATAAAAAAAATTTTTTTGGTTAATTCTTCATACTTAATTTATGCATTTTTTATGTATATGTCCCAATGTTTTTGTTAATTTATGCACGATTTTTATTTAATTTATGCATCTCTTTTTCGTCGGGGAACGTCGAATCATGAACAGTGGGCAGTGTTACAAAGCATTCAGGGGTGTTTCTGCTAACTCTCTGATGGGAGGGGGAGGGGGGGGTGGAGGGCATTAAAAATTTCCCTGATTGTGCTTACGTAATATCCTTGAATGCATTCGTAGGGTTCGTAGGGTAGAATATTAAAATTGTGTTTTAGCGAAGATATTTTCAAATAATTTTGCCAAAAAAAAAGTTGGGCCACATTTTTTTTATTAAAAATTTTTTAAGTTTGTTACAGGGTCGGATTTGCTTGACATTCGGGTTAATCCCTCTTCTTTATTGTTAATCCTCTAGTTCAAGGCAAAGTTTCTTTATCTTTTTATCTTTTAAGGAGAATTAGAATTATTTTTAATGAGTGGTATATCAATGCCTTATTGCCTTATTAGCAGCGTCTGTCCAAAAAAAAATCCTAATCCAGTTAACCACGAAGGTGCTGTAGCCCGTCCGGCATTTGTTAAAAAAAAAAAGACCTAGTAAAATTTTTATTTTATTTCTTCCGTACATTTTTTAAATAATTTTTTTTAGTCTGATGTATATATCTCTTTTATAGCCTCTGCTTGCTTTTCTGAGGTCCCGTTTTAGGGACCGTACACGTATTACGTAAGCAATTTAGGGTGTGCCTTATTTGGGAAATTTTCAAATTTCAAATCGCGTACCCCCAAAAAGGGTTCTTCTTGGTGTACTGATAAAAACTGATTTTTTAAAATTTTTTACTCGACGGGAAAAGTGGCGACTAGAGCTTAAAGTTCCAACTGTCCAATTTTTTGTATAATTTATACTTGATTTTTGTATAATTTATGTATTTCTTTTTCGTACTGGATGGACCAAATTACTAATTTTTCATTATTTTAGATAATTATACAATCATACCAGACTTAATTTTTTTGAAAAAATGAGAATGACATTTTCATTAATCAATTAATTCGTGTTTAAAGTCCTTAAAGGCCGCTCAAATTATCGATGTCTTCGCTGTCGGTTGTTCAACTAGCGGTGCCAGTTGTGCTGCTAGCATAATTTCCGAGTATTAGTCGTCCTATCAGCAGTGTTAATTGCTGATGTATTGCTTGCTGTTCAAGTGGCTTCGCTATATGCACACCTGACACTGCTAATTTATCAGCGTGCGTTGACACTAATTGTTGGGCAACTGGCACTGCAACAACTTAATTAACTGACATTGCTGGTTGACCGATTGACAGTGAACATATTGGCAATTTAGATGGAATTTCGTATAAAACTTTGTAATGATGACTTTGAAAATTTTATGAATTTGATTAAGTGTGGTTTCCCGAGATTTTCAATCAACGAAAATATGACTTTTGAACATTTTATTCAATCAAATTCTGTATTGAGTAGTGGTCCCTGTTCGGGCGCCACAGAAAGATAGGTAATTAAATATTTCGATCGAAAACCAAGAATTTTCTTAATGCTGCTTAAAATTTAAAATTTAAATTAATTTTAGAATTGATTTTAATATTTAAAATCAACTTCAAAAGCTTTTTTTTTTCTTTCTGAAATGCAGTGTGCGAGAATAATTTCAAAAAAAGTTTTTTTCATCACGCATCTCCTTTTCTGGAAACAAAAGGCAATTTAAAAATCATTGCGATGGCACCCACTAAAAATAATTTTCATCGATTGAAAAAATTAAATTTTTAAAAAGCCGCTCACGATATGAGGGGGAAAAAGTCAACGATTTAGTCATTGACAGCTGCTGACTACGTGGCTACACGTCATCCTTTCAAAAATTAATGCCAAAATCATGTGCTTTAAGGAAAAAATAAGCATTACGAAAAATTTTAATTGGAATTCCTTTTTGTTTCGCGATATGCCAAAAAAAAATAATTTTTTTTTTTTTTTTTTCGTGGGCGGTTTTCTCCTGCGTCATAAAAAAAGGTTTAAATTGCAATTGCTTCTGTCTTTTAAATGCCGTATTAAAAAATAAAAAAAAAAAATATGCGGGAGCCAAATTTGTAACTCAAACTCTTAAATTTCGAAAAAAAAAAAATTGTAAATTAACGTTGGGTTAAGTTGCGTGGATTACATAACTCGGATTTTTCTTAGGATATGACGACGGTTATTACACCGATGCTAAATTTGGCCACTTCAAATAACATTTTCGCATCGTTGGCTTTGTGCACGGAGATTGTTATCATTTCTCGTATTTTTTTTATTTTTTATTTTTAGTTTGAAACGTAATTCGAAACTTAAAAAAAAATTTAAAAAATATCCATGGACGTAATACCTGAATTTTGTTTCCTTTTCTGTCGGAGATTAGATAGATTTTTGATAATTAAAACTCAAATCCCTTACCTTAATTTTTATTTTTCGCGGAAAATTTTTGGAAAATTATGAAATTAAATCTTTTTTTTTTTTTTTTTTTTTTTTTTTTTGAAACTCACCGTGACTGAATATGATGTAATCGTCGGCCTGGAGCTGGTGTAGGGACTGGTGTAGGGACGACGAGTCGTGTAAAAATCAGATTCGTAAACCATTTTTTTATAAAATTAATTTAAACCAAAAAAAAAAAAATTAAACCAAACTCAAGATTTTATTTTATTTTTATTTTCAATCCTCCGATGCTCGTTCGATTTTGGAGACTGAGGATTCAAAATTTTTAAATCGATTATTTAGACGCTTTTTTACTAATTTTTTTTTGAGGATCCATAAATTATTTAATTTTAACGTAAGCCAAACATGATTTCTTAATTTCCCCCCCAAATCCCACGATCGAATCCCGACAGCGGATTCTTAAAAGACCTAAAAATTTTCGAAATTAACATCGCTTGTTTATAAATACTTTCGGTTTCTTAAAATTCTACAAATATTTGTTTCGTTTACGAAATCGATTTTTTCGAAAACGTTCGGCCGGTTCAACATTCCTGTCGGGGGATTTTCGGTTGTAATTTTTTTTTCTTAATTTTTAGAAAAATTTAACTTTGTGTTTTTTTGAAATTTTTTTTTTCTTTTTTATCTCTTGTGCCAAAACCTACGCACACTATACAAATGTTGGTGTGCAATGTATTACGGGTTTATAACTTTTCAGCGAGTGATGTAACGTGCTTACCTCACGAAAAACCATTCCCACAGACAAAAAGAAAATAAATAAATGAATAAAATATGACTATGACAATTGCTGTTATAGATTTTTGACTTTAGAAAAAAAAAAAGAAAATTAGGTTATTTTTTCATAATAGAAAATGAATGAATCTTTTTAAAAAAAATTATTTTTTTGTTTTTCTTTTCAGAAAATAAAAAAGCGTTTGGGGTCGACAGGACAATCGACGTGGGATTGACCTTATGCTGAAATGCAATTGATAAAAGCTCGCTGGAAAAAGGGCGTATAATCCAGGACCTATAAATAGTTTCGAGGTCTTTTTTCCAGTCGTCAATTTTTCCAACGGAAATCCGACGATTTTTTTTTCCTCTTGTAAATTAAGTTTCGTAAGTACAAAGTCTCAGATAATTTTATTTATTTTTATTTTTTTTATTTTTATTGATCAATAGTAAAGGTATTAGTTCGTTTACACCACAGGCAGGTTAGCCGGAGGGTGGAGTTTTATATCGATTTTTTTTTAAAAATTAATTTCCTCTTCGAAAATTCGGTTTTTTTCCATATGAAAATGAGATCGGATCGCACCGTAATCGTGCCAAAAAGTTTTGTTAGGTTTCAGAGGCAAAGGTTCAATAGTTAAAATGTATGAAAAAGGCTTTATGGTTCCTAAATTTGATCGTTTTTTAAAAAAACAGTCAGGGGTATGAGGCACATCCCTATGTAGGACTACGTCTAGAATTTTTGGCTGGGGCTAAATCTCCGAGCTGAAATTTTCCTAAATTGTCCCAAGAAAGTTTCATGAAAAGATTCCAGATAAATTATTAAATAAATTTTTTTCTATAAAATTTTATCAAAAATCCTTGATGATCTCATTTAAAATTTTCAATCATTCATATTAAAATTTCCAGTAAAAATTTTTCTGATAAATACATTTTATTTATTTATTTTAGGGGTCGTATTTCGTACATAAATTACGTAAGCATGGGTTAAGCCCTTTTTGCACGCTTTATCCCATTTCGCCTATGCTTAGCTTATGGGTAAGATGTTAAATTTGGACCCCCTCCCCCCCCAAATGTGCTTACGTAATTTATGTACGACCCCTTATTTATTTATTTTATTTAAAAGCTAATACAACACAGAGAGATTACCAATAACAATATTAGCTGACAGTATAACAGTATTTTGGATTGAAACGTCAAAGATGTCTGAAAAAATTTATCTAAAATTTTATCAGATTTTCGTTTCAAAAAAATGTTGATGATCCCCCTAAATCGTCCAAGCCCTAATATTAGTCCACGTGGCCCCCTTTTTCAATAAAATGTTATCAAAAATCATTTCAAAAAATGTTGATGACCTTTTTCACAAAACATTATCCAAAAATAAAAAATTTAAGTTTTAAGAATTTTCACCAAAAATTCTTATAAAATTCAAAAAATATTTTTTCAATAAAATTTTAAATGAATTTTTTTTTTAATAATCTAAAATCATCGAAATGTTTCTTTAAAAAAATATTAATGATCCCCCTAAAATCCTCCATGCCAGGGGGTAGAAACGTTTCTTGAGCGCCTATGTTTAGCTTATGTAAGCTCAGAAACGGAAACTTTTCTTTTCCTCCTATAAGCTAAACATTAGAAACGGAAACTGTAAATTTTTGCTAATTTCACCCCCTGCTCCAAGCCCTAATATCAGTCCAGGTGGCCCCCTTTTTCAATAAAAGTTTATCAAAAATTACCGAAATCTAAAAAAATTTCTAAGAATTCCCCCTTTTTTCTTAGAATTAGTCAAAAATTTACAATATTATGTATAAAATTTTATTACAAATTTCATTGAAAATTTTTTGAAATTTTTGAAGACCATCGTGGATTTTTGAAAAAATTTTATTGAAAAATTTATCTAAAATTTTTAAAATATTCGTTTTTTTTAATGTTCGGTGTCCAAAACACCAAGACAACCGATCAACCGGACACTACAAAACCATCACGGGTGCGCCCTAAGACGTAGTCTTACTCAGGGATGATTGTTTTAAAACAAATTGGTTTAAAACATGGTGCTTTGAAACGTTTTAAAACATTTGAATAAAAAACACCGTTTTAAAACACTAACGTTTTAAAACACTGTTTTAAACACCGTATTTTATTAAGTGAATAAAATACGTTTTAAAATGCATTTTTAAGAGGCCCGAGCCCGCAATTTGTCGCACACGACTCATCTTATACAATATATGGTAAGGACCATACCATAGATTGTATGAGCCGCTCATATTCATAATGGTTGCTTAATCGCAGGGATGATTGTTTTAAAGCAAATTGGTTTAAAACACGGTGTTTTAAAACGTTTTAAAACATTTGAATAAAAAGCACTGTTTCAAAAATTTGAATAAAAATAGAAAGGAATTTAAAACATTTTAAACGTGTTTTAAAACATGTTTTAAAACGTTTTAAAACCAGGCCGAATAAAAGACGTTTTAAAACGTTTTAAAACATGGGAAAATAATATAAAACGTTTTAAACCGTTTTTTATTAAAAAATGTTTTAAACAGCAACCCTGGTCTTACCTTACTTCAAAATAAAATGCCATTGTTTATTTTTTGTTGTTAAAATAGTTTCGAATTTCACCTCTAGAGCGCTGTACTAGTCCCTCGGAAAGAAACATTTTTTTTTTTATTGCGAAAACAATTAAAAATGATGAAGTGTATGCATTTAAAATCATAGATGTGATTCTCTTAACATAACAAAACGTTTTGGCACGGTTTCGGTGTGGTTAGACCCCGTTTTCATGTATAAAATATCGGATTAAAAATTATTATTATTATTTTTTTTTTTTTTTTCTTACATGTTTTTTTATCGTTGAAATGTCTCCACCGCCCAGCTAACCGAACGGTGATGTAAACGAACTAATGCCTTAAATGATTCGTATTGTTCGGCCTTTTTTTTGTTATTTTTCCTCTGACTGATGATTGTGGGCGTTTTAAGAGTGACAATTTTTCCTCATTGTAATTAAAAATGTTTACTCACCTCGTTCATTCTTTTAATTTCACAATTCATCGCCTTAATCATCACTTTTTTCTTTCTTTTTTTTACAGATTTGATTTGCGGTTCTGAGAAATTTAAAGCTTGAGATGTTTTCCTCGGATTATTAGCCATGGCGTATGATAAAAAGAAAAATGGGAGAATGGGGAAAAAAAAGTCCTTTTTTGTTGTTTACAAGGAAAAAGAAGTTATTTTTATGATTGGTCCCGAAAGGATGAATGGAAATGGGGGAATGGGGAAGCGAACAATGGACGATTCATAAGATAGATGGAAATCACACATAAAGGTAAATCGATCATTTCCGATTTGTAATTTAAAATAGTTCCTGGAAGTTACCGATCTTGGAAACTAGAGAATCGGAAGGGAAAACAATGCAGCATCTGGATTTTCATACGCGACTTGATTTTGAGGGGAAACAATGAGCCTGAAATCGGGGTTATAAACTTTGAGTTATAATTTGGAGATTCACGTCGATGAGTTGGAAGGATTGCATTAGCATTGCATTAGCGTTGCAACGCCAGGGGGCGTTGCCCCCCCTGGCCAGACTTGGTGCACTCCCTGGAGTAAATTAGCTAAACATGACAGGATTGGGAATATCTGTCAGAATGTTTGTAAAAACTGCCAGCTTATACAATTAAAAATTCATAAGTTTACGGACTTTTTGTTGGGGTTTCTAGGGACTTTGCACAAAACAAACCATAGCCTTCTCCATGCAGGCCGGAATGCTAAAATTTGGCAACACAGCACCGACGTCTTAAAACTGGTAGCTCCTATACATAACTTATGTAAGAGACATCGCGATTCCCGGCTTATGAGAGGTCCTAATTTTTTTTTTTATTTTTCCCGTTATCCTTGCTGTTAGACAAACCAAATAATACAAACTAAAATGTTCTGGGAAATATCAAAAATTGCAGTGACCTTGCTCCACAAGCTAAACCCAGACGTCTCCCTGTGTTGTCAAACTTAACATTCCGGCCTGTATGGAGAAGGCTATGAACAAACCACGGCCGTATAAACAGGTCCGGAAACTCCTATCCCTTATACATTGGAGACCATGTCCGGCTTAACTACGCCAAAATTAGTTCCTCCTTTCTACCACCGTGAGCGCTACTTGTTAGAGAGACGCTTTTTGATTGGTCGTTGGTAATGTAAACAATGATGGCGGCTACTTTCTCTTGTTGTCCGAAACGAGAGTCCCAACGTAAACATTAGACAAGTTGCTGCTCTCTAGATCGCAGCGCCGCCAGTGGCCAATTTTCGAACTAATTTTGGCGTAGTTAAGCGGGACATGATCGGCATAGGAATCCGAACCTGTTTATACGGCCGTGGAACAAACCTATAGATATACTGTTTGCAACAAGATGGCGGACTTTTTCGGAAAAATTTTATATGGTATTGGTAGGGTCTGTACAAAAAGTAATGGTGCTGCCCAATTAACGACCCCAAGACCGACCCCATAAACCCTAAGACTTATACAGGTATCCCTCGATATTCGCGGGGAATATGTTCCTAAAAGTTCAAAAAAAAAAACCGGGAATGGTGAATCCGCGAATAATGAAGTTAACTTCTTATGGGAGTTGGGGGGTTAGGGGAACATTTTAGCAAAACTGAAGACAATATTTTCAAAATGCAATATTTTTTATTAATTTTAATGGTTTTTATTGGCTGTCTTTTGAAAAGTATTTAGTAAGGTTAGTTTGCGGCAATTTATTTTTTAATTCTTTCTGTAACTCTTTATACGGTAAAAGCAGTTGATCCAAATTTCTTTTAAATTGAAGCGCTCGTTCCATGGATGGATCGAAAGCCATGAGATGATCAGTTAATGTTGAAGCAATAGCTAGACCTGCATTTATTTTTTGTAACGTTAATTTTTTTTCTTGTTCTCGAACAACCTCACCGCATTCATAATTTTCCTCACTTTTATCATCCGTTTCGATTGACTTATCATTATTGACTTCTTGGGTCAAATCTTCTAAATCGTCTTCAGTTAAATCTGTTGTATCTGCATTCATTAGTTCTTCAATGTCTTCTGCTTGCAAATCTGAAAACTGCTCTATCTGATGAGCTTCTGTTAAAATTTTTTCAATTTCATTAGTTAAATCAAAAGGAGAATATGTACCGATATTAGGCCCAATTTTTTTCCAACATCCTTTTACGTTTTTAAAGCTTAAAAGCTTAAGTACGATGCATGAATGGACAGAACAAACATTTCACGAGCTAAATAAGGTCGTTAACCTGAACTAGCTAGGCACAAATCAAGCCAACACGCGGATAAGTAAATCTAAATCCGCAAATAAAGAGGGTTTTGGAAAAATTTATTGTTCCGCGGATAACCGAAACCGCGTATGGTGAGTCCGCGAATAACGCGGGATACCTGTACTCCATATCCCGATCATGTTCCGGGAACATACCGTACATAGGAAGTGACTGGAAGGAATTTCCTACAGGAAAATGTTTTGTCTCGGAATGGAACATTCAAAGACCTGGGACTTGATCCGAACCAACAATACAGTCTTTTAGAAATAGAAATGCTTATTTCCCTTCATTTCCCTGCAAACACATCCTTTCACCGTTACCATGCCCTCTCCATTGTTATTTCAGCGAGATGAAGGGAATCATTTTAGTTCTGATTTCTTTGTGTAAAAAAAGAAAAACCCGTCGATTTTTTTAAACTTTTTCTTTATAATGCCCTAAAATATACTTATAAATATTTATAACGTTTAAGGTTTTTTGTTTTAACGGAACGATCATTACAAAAAATAAATAATCTTAATTTAATACAATTCCTTTTTTTTCGTATTTTTTTTATTATTTTTATTTTCATTTTATCGTGCCAAATAGCTTCATCCCGACTTCGTGTCTTTCAATAGTTTTAGAGATCCCCGCTGTCCACTAACTCCTGCACAAGATCCGTCATTCTACGCCTACACAGTTCGTTTTTAGTCCAAACAGGCTGTTCCCCGTTATTATTGATGTTTTCATCCGAAACGAATCCATAAAGATCTGGGGCTTGATCGGAATCGCAAGTCGAAATCGGAATCATATCGATGGCAAGACCTAGGCCGAACTTTCCGCATTTGTGTACCTCTGCTTCGATGCTGGAAAGGAGGAAAGGACGGGGATAAATTATTTCCGTGGAATGAGATTTATCCTGATGTTTGCCTACTTACATTTCCATGAGGTCGTCGTCTCGGAAGGGTCCGTTGGGACACCCGAGTTTTGTTAAATAATCTTTGAGAGTTTCGTAGTAAGATTTTAGAAGGTATTTCATGTGGGAATTTCTCATGGATCGCGATGTGCAGCAGTACAAAAAGTTGACAAGATCCAAAGCAGGCGAGGCGTATCTGACTAATTGGAAATCTAGAAAGCATAACTGGAAAAATAAAAGTAAATAGTTTAATAGAAAGAGCGGGAAAAAGGGAGGGGGGCAATCCTTGAGCTTTTAATAAGAGTATGCATCAGTCGTGGCAGCAGATAAATCGTATTTTTCTTTTTACGGAAAAACGAAGACAAAAATAGAAAAATCAAGAAATCTTCAGTAAAAAATTTCGAAGTTGCCTTCACACACACACACCAGGCTTTTACAGGACTTGGGGCCCTATCGCCGCATTATAAATCTGGGGCTTCGATTTCGACTTGCGATTCCGATCAAGCCCCAGATCTTTTTCCATTCGGGCCTTTCTTGGCAGGCATCCCTCCAGTCAGGCATTCCCAACCCACTCTCATCAGTCGCGACGTTATCTTCCCATCTGATCCGAGGTCTTCTCTGAAGTCTGGTATCTGCCGGATATATCTTGATAGTGGCACGCGAATGACATATCCCGCTCACTTGAGCCTTCGGGACTTATTCACACTAGTGATTAATGGTTGTCCAGTGAACCTACGGATGTACGTCGTATTCATTTTCCTTTAAAAATATGATTTGTCTAGTGCCACGACTGATGCGTCTTATGATGCATCTGAAACTCTTGCAAATCTAAGGACCATATATATTACCCCAATATATATTACCCCATCCCCTCCCCCTTTCAACAATAACTCTTCTCTTGTGGACATGTCGCACTCTGCTTGCTCATGTCCGAGCTTGCCACGCCTGCTACGATCTGGCCTAACATATTTTTTAATTTGTTTATTTAATTTACGTACTTGATTTATTTTTCCAGAATCGGAATATTCGAAAAGGATGTTATTAGTCCAACAATCGCCGTGACATAAAACAGCAACCGGTTCCCGGGCCTGCACCTGCGCCACCATCCTCCGGAAAAAAGAATCATCTACGAAATTTTCGAATTTCTCCACGTATTTTTTCCGGTCTTCCGGAGAGACCAAACATTCTCGGACGAAAGAGAGTGCGTTCCTCGTTGCGGATTTGTAATAGTTACGATACCATTCTTCGTTATCCGGTTGAAAGAGGCATTCCTCTACGGAGTTGGCTACTTCGGAGAAAAAGAGTTCCGGTTCCAGAGTTTTCATGGCGAAGGAAAGAGCGTGGAACTTTCCCAGTGTCCTGAAAAATTGTCATAGGTATATTACGCACCTGAAAATGTGGTTGTCAGACTAAATGAACAGTTAGCCTGACAAACCAAATTCTTACAGTTTTTCTGAGGGAGTTGTCCCTGACTGGATTATTTTGGCTTATTTTAAACCCCATACTCTTGCATCTAGGGGAGGGGGGTGGGGTCCACTAGACGTAAGAGTTTGACGCCAGTGTTAAATCTATCTTGGATCACTCCAGGAATATTAAAATCAAGGGAAACTCTTAAATGGCTAGGGGAAATGGCAAAATCGGGGATAAATAACGGTTTTTTAAGCGATAGGTTCAAAACATATAGAAAAGTATATCGTAAGGTATTATTAGCAGCTAGGGCGTTACATATAAAAAAAACCATAGACAAGGCTGACAATAAGCAGCGTGCAGCCTGGAAGATTGTCAATTCGATGAGGGGCAAGACGCGAACAAAGGAAGATGCACCGACACTAACAGTAAAAGGGGAATCGATTAAAGAACCTGTAGAGGTAGCCGAAGTGTTCAATGATTTCTTTCTGAACATTGCAGATAGTCTTACCGGTAATAGTAACAATAACATTAAATATAGCACAAAAATTCCGAGATTAGAGCAATCGATTTTTCTGCACGGTGCTCCTGAAGCAAGATATTATCCGACAAAAGTGTGCAGAAAATCTGACTAAATAGAGTCATTTAGTATCATATAGGTGATCAAAATCCACTTTTACCCAAATCGGATCCGATCGTTTTCGCCAAATATCCGCCATCAAAGTTTGGCCGATAACGTTTTAGCTGTTAGTTACCAATTTTCTTATAAAATTAACGGGAAAAATGCAATGCCTGGTTTTTTTTATTTATTTTTACGCTTTATTTTATTTAAAGGATTATTTTAAGGTAGGCTTAAAAAGGTTTTCACCATGAACATTTAAAAAAATACACCGATTTATTTTAAATTAATTAAAACGGCTAATTAAAAATTTTTAAAAATATTTTTTACTGCATTTTTATAAACTTTGAATGTATTGAGAATCCAACTTAAAACTAAGCTTATAATTGCAATCTTATGCAAATAGTGCAAATTAATTAAATAAGTAATAATTAATTAATTAATTAATTAAGTAATAATTAACTATTCAATTAATTAATTACGTCTTTAAATAAACGATCACGTTTTTCGTTTATCTGAAAATAACTTTCTTGTGCTGAGAACAACTTTCGGATCATATGGATCCTAAATCTTTGCTCTATTTTGCTTGAAGTTGCATATCTTCAAATAAAAGCGCTTTTATTAATGATAAATTAATAGTTAACGTAATAAGGAATGTTTTGGGGCACTAAATAAGACAGAAACAAATGAGAACAAATTCAGTTGAGCTTAAATTCGTAATCAAATTGTGCTGTATCAACTGACTAATGTCACAGCTTTAATGGGTTAATATTATATTATACTGTTTTAGTTACACTTCTCAGGTTAAAACACGTTTTTCATAAGCTAAGTACAAAGGCTAGTGTCAATTTGCCAAGTGCAACTATAACAAAATTATACTGACTCGACGAATCTGATATAATTTCGTAAAAAGACTGATAATTAATTAAACAAATCGTCTTTCGAACGTATTTACAATGAGTTTATTTCTTTCTACGCAGTTTGGCCAACTTTACAATCATTGTTTTGAAACTTTGATCGTTAAGACGCCATCTTGAAAAAAGACGGATTAGTGAATTTTCTAATTTTGCGGTGCTGCGAAGCTGAACTTGTTGTTAACTGTTCCTAGTACATTTTCCCAAAATGTTTTTTATTGTTCACTAATTTACTATTGATAATTCTTTATCGATTAATTAATGTCATTAATGCGCTGCAGTAACAGTATTTCATTAAAATGTGCGACCATGAACAAAATCGAGCAAAGATATGCGCTCCATGCGGTCAAAAAATGTGCTTGGGAAAAGAAAGTTAAGTGATTTTCATATAAATGAATCACGTGGTGTTTTAATTAAGACATTCATTGGCGAAGATTTTACTTTAAACGATAAAGCATTTCCATCGAGTATATGCTTAAGTTGCCAAGTAACTTTAAATGAACATCGAAACGGTATTACAAAGAGGCCATTGCCTAAAATGCCGAACTATAAAGATGTAAAATATCGAAATGAAACCAGAGGATTTAATAATGATGTTTTCTGCCAGTGTTTTATTGTGTTACAGCCAGAAATAAACAACATGAGAAAATTGCATTAGGGAGAGGACTGAAACATGAAAAAAGCATAGTAATAACTCCAGCAAATGGACTATTTTCAGCAGGAACTTCGCGATTAGATGTTTCAAATAAGCGAAGTAATGAAAGTGAAAACGACGAAAATATTTTAAAACTTTGCAAAAAATGTTTTAATGAAATCGCTCAGGGAAAACCGCACGCATGCGCAAAAAATTCAAGAAAACGAAAAGGAGCCAGTGATAGTATTGTATCTATTGTAACAAAATTACCGCAGGCGGATAAAGATAAAATTATTAATTCTCTTTTGAGAGAAAAGTGCGGGCAAGATATCAATAAAATTCAAAACGTAGAATTAATGTTAAAAAATGAACACGGTAAAAGTAGTAAAATCGTTATAAATCCAAAAGCTAGTAAAAATGTATTTTTCACGGCTGAAAGCTTAGACAATTTTCAAGTGCATATGCAAGATTCCTCGAATCATATGGATAAGGTAGCCAATTTCATAAGATCGAATGCAGGTAGGAAATCTGTGCCAAAAAATTACAAGAAACACAAGTCAGAAAAAAGTAATTTCTTATCGAATCTCTACCAATGTGACCAATTGGAATTTGAAACTGATAAATCCGAATTGATTAAAAGGCCAGTAGTCTGGGCTAACGCAGAGGAGTTAGTCACAGCAATTATTGAAGCAAGGGAAATTATTGGCTTTCATTACATTAAAATAATGGCGGATGGAGGGCAAGGGTTTTTCAAGATTTGTTTCACGATTTTTGCGGAAAATGACATATATTCAGGTAAGGTGTAAAAATTAATAACATCGTGGAATTCTGTGACTTAATTACGTTAATTTTCAGAATTTGATGAAGATTCGCCGAAATCTAGAACATTGTACTCCGAAGGGGGGAGTTGTGGCAAAAAAGCGAACGTCAACAGTGTAAACAGGGTGATTATGCTTTGCATCGTTCCCGAAATAAAAGAGACCTATGGAAATATTAAAATTTTGTGTAATTTAACTGAAATTAATCGTATCGCCTTTAAATTCGTTTCGGACTTTAAAGTCTTATTGATAATAAATGGGCAACAGACAGCCACATCATCATATCCTTGCCCCTTTTGTTTTATTACTCTAAGCGAATTAAAAGAAAAAATCGATTTTTTTGATAAAAAGCCTAAAGATGGCCGTCTAAAAACTTTTGGAGACCTTAATCAGGACTATGAAAATTATTCTGATTCAGGGAGTGTGAAGAAAAATGCCAAAGATTACCACAATACAATCAACCCTCCACTGTTTGAAGAAGAAGAGGATGTTTTAGTCATTAGCAAATGCATTGTACCCGAGTTACACTTGTTACAAGGTTTCGTGAACCATTTGTTTTGGACTGGACTCGTACCGTTATTGGGTAGAGAGAAAGCCCTTCAGTGGCCAAAAAGCTAAATTTAATATCGAAAAGTTATCATGGGGAAATATTCGAGGGAAACGCTTGTAAAAAATTATTGAAGGAACCAGATGTTTTGCTAGATTATGACGTCAGTGGACATGTTGAAAAATTATTTGTCATGCCTTATGTCTGGGCTTTTAAGAACATGAACAACCTAGCGGATCAGTTTTTTTCTACCAATCAAGTAGATTGGTCGATTTTGGGCAATGAAATTAAAAAATTAAAGAAAGATCTTGCGGCGACTGAAATTTCCGAGACTTTAAAACTACACGTCTTGTGTTCGCATTTACAGGATGGAGTGAATTCGTTACCAGGCGATAAAGGCCTAGGCTTATGGTCAGAGCAAGCGGGGGAATCAATTCACCGAGAGTTCTTACCGTACTGGAATAAATATAAACATAATTCTATATCAGATCCTCAGTACATGGAAAATTTTAAAAAAGCAGTTGTAAATTTTTCCTCTTTACATATTTAATGATTTTATTATCGTTCTTAATGTTAAAATTTTATTAAAGTTGAATTCATAAAAAGTCATAGTCAATTAGTTTTATTGACACTGAATTCATAAAAATCATTTATTAGAAGTCAAAATAATCAAATTATTAAGTTTATCAAATTTAATTTGTTCAGATTATTTAAATTGTTAAATTTTCAGAAATTTTTAATTAGCCTTTTAATTAATTTAAAATAAATCGGTGTAGTTTTTTAAATGTTCATGGTGAAAACCTTTTTAAGCCTACCTTAAAATAATCCTTTAAATAAAACAAAGCGTAAAAATAAATAAAAAAACCAGGCATTGCATTTTTCCCGTTAATTTTATAAGAAAATCAGTAACTAACAGCTAAAACGTTATCGGCCAAACTTTGATGGCGGATATTTGGCGAAAACGATCGGATCCGATTTGGGTAAAAGTGGATTTTGATCACCTATATGATACTAAATGACTCTATATAGTCAGATTTTCTGCACACTTTTGTCGGATAATATCTTGCTTCAGGAGCACCGTGTCTGAGTGAGGTGACAGAAGAAGAAATAGTTCAAATCATCAAAGGGCTAAAAAACAAATCAAGTTGTGGTTATGATGGGTTGCCTCCTATGGCGATCAAACAGATAGGACTTTATATTGCAAAACCTATGGCGGAAATAATAAACCTTTCCTTCAGCAGGAGTGAATTTCCTGACTGCTTAAAAATCGCTAAAGTCATACCCATCTACAAGAAAGGGGACAGGGAAAACTGCAACCAATATAGACCGGTTTCTTTGCTCTCCACTGTATCTAAGATAATAGAAAAGGCAATGTACAATAGACTTTGTGACTTCTTTGAAAAACATAACATTTTCTCACCCAAGCAGTATGGATTTAGAAGGGGCCGGTCCACCATCACGGCAATTCATCAATTTACGCATCAAATCTTGGAGGGATGGGAAAAAAAAGAAAAGGGGGTAGGGGTTTTTATGGACCTGAGTAAGGCCTTTGATTGTGTAAACCATAAAATATTGATCCATAAGCTAGAGAGATATGGGATAAGGGGAAATGCCTTACAATGGCTACAATCATACCTCTCCCTTAGAAAACAATTTGTGGAGATCCAGGGTCAAAGGTCCGGCTCAGGGTTTGTTAAAAGGGGAGTTCCACAAGGGTCCGTTCTCGGTCCGCTTCTTTTTATTATATATATAAACGATCTGCCTGATTGGGTTGAAAACGACATTTGTATCTTTGCGGATGACTCAAATCTCCTTGTCAAAGACAAAAATTATGAAGAGCTGGAAAAAAAACTGTATATAGACTTACAATGCATGGAACAATGGTTTGACGAAAATCAGATACCGATAAACGACGATAAGACAGTAAATATGCCTTTTTCAATAAAAGCTACAGAGGAAGAAGGACCTAGGGTAGAAATTGGGGACAGGGAAATCCAAAGAGTGAATGAAATTCCTTTTCTGGGGGTTATAATTGATGATGGCCTAAGGTGGACCGGTCATATCGATACTCTATGTACCAAATTGAAATCTGCCGTTTTCTTACTAAGGAGACTAGCGAAAGTCTGTGATAAAAATACAATGAGGTCAGTATATGCAAGCTTGTTTGAATCGGCAATGCGATATGGTATTGTATTTTGGGGTGGGTCTTCGGCTGAGAATGTGGAGAGGGTACTGTTAATTCAGAAGGATGCGGTACGATGTTTAACAAGAAAAGAGAAATGGGAGAAAGTGGGAGACCACTACCAACCTCCGTCTTGTAAACCCCTATTCAAGGAGGCAAACCTTTTAACGGTGCCCTCGTGCTACATTTTCGAGGCGATACAATATTTCTTGACAAATGGGGATGGGTTGAGAGTGGGGGAGGCCTCAGCATACAGAACAAGAAATGCAAGCGACTATCGATTGCCGAAAATTAGGCTTGAAAAATCAAAGCAGGATGTTCTGTACGCCGGCGCCTCATTCTACAATAAACTACCGGCAGAAATTAAATTAATAACAGGGACTAGGGAGTTTAAAAGTAAATTAAAGGGGTGGCTGGTCGATAAAGTTATTTACTCACTGGCGGAGTGGAACTCCGGGCTAGGTACATAACTGAAAAAAAAAAACCCTTGCGACTCATCCGATGAGTGACTCCATGATGATGTGAAGCGATTTAATTGTAACTGTTAAATTGTGAAACTTAATATTGGAAATCACTCCTATGGAATTTGAATAAATTATTATTATTATTATTATCTCTAGTTCTGTTTTTCCAAATTAGCTTATTAATGTGGCGAAAATTAACTTTTTAATGTGGGTTGAACTCCTTTCCCCACATGACAACACGAATAAGACCTAAAGACAGTCGCAGGGCTATCATTGCTAGTCCGTACCTGTCCGAGAAGTAGTCATTTAGTATCAGGTAATGTGGTTCAATCAAGAACAAGCAGGGTCAGGGTCACAGATATAAATATTGCGGGGGGTTGGGGCATGAAATGATGACGCTGAAGTAAGGTAAGGCGCCCCGATGAAATTCATTCTTTAAGAAGTCGTCCACTATAGCTAAGTAACGCCTGGAGGAAAGGGGAGTTTGAAGATAGCGTTACTTTCCAAAACGATGCATTAAAACTAATGCTACGAAAGGGGGGAGAGTTAAAAATAAGACAAAAGGGAGTTACGTGACATATGGACTTTTCTTCTAAGATTTTAATGTATGTCTACCACAAAACGACTCGAAAACTATTAATCTAATTAATTACTATTTCATCCCACCGTTTTAAATGATGATTATAGGAAATAATAACGCTATTCAGCGACTACGGTTGCTAGTATCTTGCTCTATACATCGGAAATATGGAGTTGGAAACCTTTCCCGAAATTGGAACAAGTACAATGAAAATTTTTCAGATAATCCTTGGATTTACCATGGCAAGTCCCACACTTCGTCGTAGCAGAGGAATTAAAACTAAAAAATGTTGAAATTCAAAGTTTAAAAAGGGCTGCGGAGATATGAAGCGAATTGATAAACAAGAATTTTCTTGTGTATGAAATATACATGCTTTCGTGTGCCTCTGGTTGCGTAACAAGGCATTTTTTAGGAGTTTATACTGTACACTAAGCGGAATTTAATTACAGCTTACCTATTCATTTAAGCTGAAATCGTTCAAAAAAAAGGATTAAAGAAACTTTTTTGAATTTCAAGGATTTGGGAAAAGCGTCGCAATATCATATAATTACTACCGTTTTTCGACGTAATTTTTGAATATATGTATATGATGGGAATCATATCTAATAGGGTGGATCGTTTTTTACGAATTTTAGAAATGGAAACTGTAATAGCGCGGAAAAGTTGCATTTTGGTCTCCATATTAACCCTAATTTTTTTCAGATTTTTTGAACGACATCTTGAGCTGCCACAATGACCCTGAAATTTCCAAAAAGCCCATATAAGGGCCAAAAATGAAAAGTTTTTTTTGGCATAAAAGACCATGGATTCCTATCGGAAATAGACAACAGACACATTTTGTACTGAACATATTTTTTAAATAAACCTAGCATATAAAAATAGTAAATGCGATTTTTGCTGTCATGCGATGTTTAATTACCGAATAAAAAAGAATAAAAATTTTGGCTGTTTGAATTGGCGCCGAAACGACCGTGACGTCACAGTTCACGATTTGGGTATGCTCCTAGGTGAGCTATCGGCGGCATGCCGTGGCATGCCCATCGGAGCAAGAAGAGTTGTCGTACGAACAAATCCGTGTTAATTTTTGAGGACGCGCAGGTGCACTCGTGGTTTCGTTTTTTTAAATAACCGCGCTTAAAAGTGAACAATGACGTCACACCAATGAGAAACGTTTTGGAGTGGGGTCACGTGACAAAAAATTTTTACGACTTTATAATTTTTTTTTCTTAATTTCTAAGAAAATCCCTACAGTAAAAATTGCCATTAGATGACCAGAAAACTTTGAACTTTTATTATTCACCATAATTAGCAATCATGTCTGTTGTCTATTTTGCGTAGATTACGAATTTGAAGTCCACAATTAGTTTTGTTGCATGTTTTCTGAGCTACAGGCCGGATTTAAAAGCTCTGAAAACCTTGTTATGGTTTTTGCCTGTGGCTCAAAAACCGTGCACCAAAACTAATTTTGGACTTCAAATTCGTAATCTACGCAAAATTTCCGATGTCTTTTATGCCAAAAAAAACTTTTCATTTTTGGCCCTTATATGGGCTTTTTGGAAATTTCAGGGCCATGTGGCAGCTCAAGATGTCGTTCAAAAAATCTGAAAAAAATTAGGGTTAATATGGAGACCAAAATGCTACTTTTCCGCGCTATTACAGTTTCGATTTCTAAAATTCGTAAAAAACGATCCACCCTAATATCTAAACTGCTTTTCAAGAAACGATTTTTTTAATCGAGTTCACATCAAAAACCAGAATAGGAAAAAAAAAAATTAAAAATCTGTCAACCCGAAAAAGCTCGATCGATCCCCTTTATCCCGCGGTTTTTTTCCAATTAATATTTTTACATTTATATATTTAAAATAAAAATTTAAAAAAAAATCAAATAAAAAGGTCATCGTCAGATGGCATTTTTCTGCTTTGACTTTTGCGTCATCATACGTTTTCGATTATTCTCCCCCTCCCTTCGCATATTCCAAACAATAATTAAAACTTACTTTACCACCGCTTGACAGTGCTCCACATCGAGCCCTTTTTTCCTGTCGGCCATAGCGAATCCCCGCTCTTTCAAATCCTCTAAAACTAATACGTTGCTTAATGCCAGGTACACTTTCGGGACTTCCTGGAATTCGTTGCAACCCCTGGACGCCTGGAACGAGAGGAGAGCCGGGAGGGCTTTCGTGTAGAACGCAACCTCGTTACGGAACAATGCGTCGGATTTGAAAGCTTCGCGTCGGGCCCTGCTGTGCGGGAGACATTTGTATACGAAGGATCTGGACCACGGAGCGTTGGATTTTGTTAGCCCTTTCGCTTTTACTCGGTATAGCATCGAGGTGTAGTTGTCTCCTCTTCCGGAGCCTGCGGATACCTTTTAAAAAATTTTGTTAATTTTTTTTTTTTTTTCTTTAAAGAAAACTGCCTACCTCAATGGTCGTAACCCTTACTCCCGGCTCGGAAACGGACGCCAGCTCCTGGAAAAAATCCGGAGTTATATCGGAATTTCTCCTGTGGTATTCACCCATAGCTTCAAACTTCGCAATAACTCATATTCGCCCTCATCAACAGGATGATCGCACTTCATCACCGTGGCGAAACGTTTTCAACAAGTCACTTCCGTAATCTTAAAAGCGTGATTGAAGATGCTGTTGGACCAGTTGCGGATTGACCCGGTTTTGCAGTTTGTTGTCTCCGGCCTTGCGGGATCGATCTTCGTAAAACAAAGGTAATAAACAATAATTAATTACGATAATTTTTACTTTTTCCAAAAAATACTAATTTTGTTCCGTTTTTTTTTTAGGGTCTTCTTCGGTAAGTTTTCGTTTTTTTTTTTCCTTTTTCTAATTTGAAAGAAAAGTTCTGGAAGCGGAAAAAAAAAGTCTTGCTTCTGAGAGTTATTTAAAATGCAGTTCAAAGATAATTTAATGGACCTTTTTAAATTAATCATATGACCAATCTTTTAAACGTGACGGGGGCTCAGTCAACTTAATTTATGGGAAGAATTTTTCTTCCTTCTTTTTTTTTTTTTAAAGGACGCGTACGTACGACTAATCTATTGGAATTTTTTTCAAATTTAAAAATAGAAGGCGATGAACTTTATACAGGAGGTTTTTTTCCAATGCAAAATAAATAGATTAGTGGGCTAATTGGTGAGATTGCCATGACGTCATTGGAATTCGGGCATGTTCCTGGATAGTTTTTCGAAAATCATGGCAATCCTGATAAAAGGAAATATGTTTTGCAGACTTTAATAATATAAAAAGGCGTCTATTTAAAGGGGCAGTAATTTGTTTAGTAGGGCAGTACTTTTTCATAAAATGGCAGTTTTTTTTAATAGATTGGCATTAAATTTAATAATATGGCTGTACAATTTTGGGCAGTAGAGAAATTATTTTGGCAGTAAAATAAATAATAGACAACAGGCATGATTGCTAATTATGGTGAATAATGAAAGTTCAAAGTTTTCTGGTCATTTTAATGGCAATTTTTACCAAAGGAATTTTCTAAGAAATTAAGAAAAAGAATTATAGAGTTGTAAAAACTTTTTGTCACGTGACCCCACTCCAAAACGTTTCTCATTGGTGTGACGTCATTGTGCACTTTTAACCGCGCGGCTATTTTAAAAACGAAACCTCTAGTGCACCTGCTCGTCGTCAAAGATTAACAAGGCTTCGTTCGTACGACAACCCTTCTTGCTCCAATGGGCATGCCGCCGATAACTCACTTAGGAGCATACCTAAGTAGTGAACTGTGACGTCATGGTCGTTTCGGCGCCAATTCAAACAGCCAAAATTTTTATTCCCTTCTATTCGGTAATTAAACATCGCATAACAGCAAAAATCCCATTTACTATTTCATTTATATGCTAGGTTTATGTAAAAAATATGTTCAGTACAAAGTGTGTGTGTTGTCTATTTGGCATTAAAAAAATATTTTGGCAGTATAATGAATAATTTGGCATTAAAAGGCATTTTTTGGCATTTTTTTAAAAAAAGGTTAACAAAAATCGATGTTACACAATATATGTTTGATACATTTTTCAGTTTTTAAAGGGATCAAAATTATGCCTGTTATGTTTCAGCGAATAAATAATGTTTGTTCTGCACGTAAATAATCCCTGCGTTCTTTAAGCAATAATTGTGCAAACAAATAAAAACAAAAAAATTACCTTTATAAAAAAATACTACCCTTCGATTATTAATTACTGCCACTCTGCATCTTCCCTAAAATATAAAAATTTACGGTAAAGATGTTGAAGCAAAATTATATATAATTTTTCTATGCCTTATGCATTTTTTATATATAATTTTGTCCCAACGTCTTTACCTCTACCAAATTTACTGCTCCAAAAAAAAATTAATTCACTGCCAATTTATTTAAAAACTGCCCCATATTTAAATTTATTTCTGCCAATTTTATGGGGAATAAAACTGTCCTATCCATATTTTTTTACTGTCTCATTTATACTGTATAGTATGGCCATATAAAAATCGGGTGCGCCCGAAAAAAAAAACCTTAAAATTTATGACATTTGACTGAGGGTAATGCTTGTTATGTAAGCAAGTATTTTTGCTGTTTAATCTGCTTCCCACCTCCGTAAAATAGGCTTTTTTTTTTTATGAAGAATAAAAATTTCGTAAGATTTTCATGGACCCCCTCCCACCAAACAAGGCTTGCTTATTGAATGTATATGACCCCGTATTTAGTTTATGAAGATGCGCCATAAGTTGGGCAAATGGGATTGCACTAGGAAAATTTTCCGTATTATTGCTTACCTTGCGAAATATTCTGCCTTTCTCTGAAATTTTTTGTTCCTGCCTCTCTTTTCCAAGTTGAAAATCGTGGTTACATCCTTTTGGGAACCCAGAAAATGTTACTACAGTTTCAGTTTCTATCAAATTCAAATGGTAAAATCATATTCATTTCATATTTTGAGCAAATGAGATCTGTGTGATGGGATCATATTGTCTTGTACCACCGCTGTCATTATGTAAATGCAATGGTCCAATGTAATTATGTAAAGTAAAAAATCATTTCAAATCAATCAAAATTTTTTTTTGATAAGAAAGGTTTTTATACCCAAGCACAAAAATGGAAAAAAAAGTAATGAAATGAATTAATAAATATACTATATATGTAACATAAAGTATAAAAAAAAAAAAAAATAGGCTTGAGGACATTCTGAATTGCAAAATTATTACGCTCCTACGCATTTTAGACGCAGCTCCACGGGCTAATCTTACTCTTTTTTTATCTGTGATATTTTTATTTTTATCTTGTGATTGTAAGTGGCGACAGAATGGTCCATATAACATCAATTAAATTAAAATGGAAAAGAAAAAAAAATAAATAAATAAGACCCCATTCCCATTTCAAATTACCCGGGAAATTTACGTTAAATTGAAGTTAAGTTGGCAACACTGCTGCAAGGTGGAAAATGGCGTCGTGCTTTTGAAAGAAAAAAAGTGATGAAATCTTTGTTTTTTGTTTAAATTTCAACTTAAAATCGTTTAAAGAAATATCGAAAATGAATTTTATTCGATTTTTTTCACATAGTACGGCACTACAATGTGCCAATAAAAGCGCGTTAGGTTTGTTAAGAAAAAAAACCGGCTATTCGTTATCTAATTGTAGGAAAGCTTTAGAACTTCATGAGAACGATCCGGCAAAGGTTAGTATTTTTTTTTATTATTTTTTCTTTAAATAATGTTGAATAAAAGTAACGAAGCTAATTGTTCCATGGGTTTTTAGGCAGAACAATGGCTTAAGGAGCAGGCTAAAGCAATGGGATGGGCGAAAGTTCAAAAGTTAGAAGGAAGACAAGCCAGCCAAGGATTGATTGGAGTGTCTGCTAAAGATAAAAAAGCAGTGCTTGTGGAAGTAAATTGTGAAACAGATTTCGTCGCTAGGAATAATCAGTTTAAGTCGTTAGTTGCAAGTGTCGTTAGATCTTGTTTCAATCATCCGGTTGAAAAAGATGGACATTTTTCAAAAAAAATTATTAATGGTGATGAACTTTCAAAATTGAAATCACCTAATGGTCAGCTTTTAGAGAATGAAGTAGCTATTTTAGTTGGAAATATAGGTGAAAACATTATACTTAAAAGAGCTGCTTTATATGAAGTCTTTGAAAAAAATTTAAATATTGCTGTTGATGTACATCCACCAACCAGCCTTTCTAATGATATCCTTTTGGGTAAGTTATAATGTTTGTTAATTTTGAAAATAAAAAAGAGACTTTATTACATTCAGTGTATGATTTCAGGTAAATATGGATCTGTAGTCATTTATGAAACAAATGAAAAAATGTGTATCGATAAAGATGTTTCGACACAAAATATAGGAGTTCAGTTATGCAAACATGTTATTGGGATGAATCCAAGAATTATAGGTGAATATAATAAGGATGCTGTAACTGAAACTAAAGTAGAAGAAGAAGAAGCGAAACCGGAAGTAAATGAATCAAAGCAAGAGGGAGAAGAAATTGAATATGACATTAAAAGAGACACCGTTGTAGAGGAAGCTTTTGTCAATCAGGACTTCCTATTAGATGCAAATATTACCGTTGGACAGTTTTTGGAAGACCACGCAACAGAAATTTATGCTTTTGACAGATTTGAATGTGGAGAAATTGCTAATGAAGAGGAGAAAGTGCCAAATGAAGAGATTCAAGAACCGGCAAAGAAAATGGCTCAGTAAATTTAATGGAAAAATATAAAATTAATTATATCAAAAATGTGTTTTGTTTTGTGGATTTATTGAAAATGTTTTTGGTTGTTTATTATTGATGGGAACGGTAGTTTATTGCTTCTGAGGATAGGCTTGAGTATTTGGAAAGGCTTGAAAGTCATGCATAGGATTTTTATAGATTGATCTTAGCTGAGCTTCTTGAGAATTTTAGGCTGCTTTAAAAGTTTGGACTGAGTGTATAATGATCAGAACTGTAGGCTGGTTTTTTCATTTTTTTTTTTTTTTTTTATTTAAGATAAAAAAAGTTAGATCGGATGAAATTAAGAGATCTAAAAAAGATTTCTAACTGGGCTTTTGTTTTGAAATAAAAAAGCTGTCACTTATTTGTAGGGGTCTGAGTTTTGAAGGGTATGTTCGTGGACCTTTTTTTTTTATGGGAAGTCGGCGTACTACCAATAAGGCGAAGTTTCAAATCGTTTCGGTAACGAATCGAATTTTTTTTTTTTTTTTTTTTTAAATGTAATTTATTATTTTCGGAAAGTTCGTTAATCAAATTTTAGACTTTTTGATATTGAGTGACGAGATTCCTTGGAGATCATGGAAGTCTTTAGTTTCCATGAAATAATACAAGAAGCTTTATTGAAAATCCATTTTTACCATTTTATAATTAAAAAATTATATTTTTATCAAAAAATTCGAGTTTGTTGGCCAAAAAAGTGCAAAAAAAAAAAATGCCTTTAAATTTTTAAATCGTTTTATTGTTTATTTAGCAATATTAGGACAGTACCCCAAAGACGTAGTCCTACTTAGGTATATGCCCCCATATCTGATTTTGGAATTCGCTTCCTGATTTTCGAAACCGTATATGTCCATCTTATATTCGACACTCGAATTTAATTGTACGATAAACAATGGGAGTCCAACTAATTGAGACTAAGCTCGGGACTTGAAACTTAACCCTAAATTCCCATGAAAACATGGCCGAGCGATTTGGAATAGTTAGCCTGATGTTTTGCATTTTTTAAATTTTTTTTCTTTGACTCTTTAAATGCTTATTTTTTCCTGATTAAACCAATTTTTAAAAAAATGAGCAAGAAAAAAGCATAAAGTTTTATGATCCCTGAGGCACTTAAACTCCCTTAGGAATATCCCGGAAACCTTCATTACGGAGCTAGTTAAATCGATAAATTGCATCATCAGATTTCGTGGGGTTACAACAACGAACGCTTATGGATTTTTAATGAAGCTTTTTGGCATGGTCCATGGAAATTAAAGCTGAGTTTTGCATCAAACGACCGAGCACAATAATGGAAATCGTATATGACGACATTGTTCGGGTTTGAACGCTCACGAGTCCAAAATATTGATATATTTCCCCAACTAAGTGGAAACAGGGAAATATACTCAAGCCGGCGCCATGTTTCACCCCAGGCAGTGTTGAAAAAAAGAAATTTTGGTACTGAAAAAGAAAATAACCTAAAATTTGCTTTGGAGACAATAGGAAATCAAAAGAAAAAAACCAAAAGATAATTTTTAACTTTCTTTTATTTTTATTTTTTTACTTTTTTGTTTCTTTTTTTTTTCTTTCTTTTTTTTTTAATTTTAATTATTTATTACTAAATGTTTGTTTTGCTTGATTTCGGAAAAAAAATTGCATTCTTTTTCATCATAATTAATTGTTAAAAGTAACCCAACATCAACACAAATATAAGAGAGAATAACGACTACACTAACAACTCGCAACATTTATTGCACGTGATTAAAACATGCATCTTTTTTTTTTTTTTTAATTGAAAAAAAAAAAAAAAAAAATTAAGCACGAAGTACGGTCGATCAAATCGTAAAAAAAATTGGATGGGATTTTTTTTTTTGGAAGATATGTCTTTCAGACCATCCTTTAAAAAAAAAAAATTACATAAAGATAAAAGCAGTGAAGTCTAACTCACAAAACAAACAGAAAAAAATTATAACCAAAAATAAGCGCGAAAAAAAAATTTAACGATTACATAACTACAACACATCGAGCGGGATCCTTTTTTTTTTTTTTAATTTTTTAAAAATAATATTTACAAATGATCATTAGGCATACAGCGATTCTTAATTTGTACTATTGTTAATAATAAATGAATTTATTTTTATTATTACTTTTCAGAAGGGGGGAAGTAAACTGACTAGGCTTCAAATGAGAATATTAAAAAAAAATAGCGTGGAAAGTTGAAATTTTAAAATTACACGAATTGTCCCATTACATGGAACTTACGATTTATTATTAATTTTTTTTTTAAGAATTAACTTATTAGTATTAGGATTGCATTCTATAAGGCGATTTCAATCCGTGTAATTTAAAAACAAAATCGGAAATTAGAAATTATTTGGTGGAAAATTGATGCCGCTGGAATTTTTTTCGACACAAGATTTTCGTCTGGACGGACATTTTTTTTTTTTTTTCAAATTTTCAACACGCACAAAAAAAAGTAAACGGTTAAGGCACCTTTTTTTGGAAAAAAAAAGAAGACTCGCGATGCCCTTATTTCGTGACCGAAAAAAATTTCAGCGATTACAAAAAAAAAAAAAAAAAGCAGAGGCGTTTTCTGATAAAAGGGTACTTGAATTTTTTTAGCAGACCTGCCTAAGATCTTTGAAAATTTTCCTTTTTTCGGAAAACGCCACGATATTTTTCTTTTTTCCCCTAAAGGCTAAAAACAATGATTCCCAACTCGATTTTAACTACCATTCAAAACAAAAAATCTTCATCACGAAAAACCTTATATACCGTATAAAAAACCACAAAAGCCAGTTGGGAAACACTGATCCTATCAAAAAAAAAAAAAAAAAATTAATTTGAATAACTAGACATCGATTACATAGTGAGATATACTTTTTTTTTAAAATTATATGGAAATGAATGCAGGGCGGTCAGTTAAAAAAAATAATGGAAGGAATGTACCTCGCTTACAAAAAAAAAAAAAAAAAAAAAAAAAAATACAACAGAAAAAAAACTAACCGAACTACAAGTCTCACATACTGATTCGCAAGAAAAAAAAAAAGAAATATCTAATACGTTTTCACATTTACTTGGCGTAGTGATTTTTTAATTATCTTTTTTTTATTGCTGCATTTTGCGTTTCGAAGAAACAGCAGCGGAGTCGATAAAGGCACTCACTTTTTTTTTTTTGATCACTACGCCAAGAAATGATTTCTACTACTTAAAAACTAAAAGACGCACGCATTTGAAAAATTAAAAAATTTTTCAGCGGGAAGATCCATATCTTTAATAACATTTTTTCCTTTTTAAAAAAAATTTAAAAAAAAAAAAAAAAAAGAAAATAACACCGGATGAAATACATTCAAAAAAAAATACATGTCATCTTACAGTACGGACATAATACAAACGCCGTAAGAAAAACATGAGTCGTAAACTCTCCTCCGAAACGTAAGATGAACAAAAACAAAAAAAATTAATTTTTTCCCTAAATATTTCATTCGGTACAAAAAATTTGATTGTTCACTTCTACATTTTAACACGAAAAAATTAAAAAAAAAAAAAAGGTGCAGCCCTAAAAAAAAAAAAAATGTACACTGTCGATTTTGGAAAAACATTAAAACTGGGCTGCAACTTCTTTTTTTTTTTTTTGTTTCTTTTTGCACACCTTATCATATAAATCTCATTAATACCTAAAAAAACCCAACGATTTCGCTTAATACAAACTTTTTTCTCGAAAAAAAAAAAAAATCTACTACAAACTAGAAATCCATTTCTAAAAACCTAAAAAATGAGGTAATAAAAAAATTTCTCTTTTTTGAGCTTCTTAAGACTAAACATGGCAGAGACCAGAGTTCCATCATATTATTTTTTTTTATTCTCTAATTTCTTCGTTACATTTCATGCAAAATACCCTTCACCTAAAAAAAATGCCAGTCTTTATACAAATTTGAAAAAAAAAAAAAAAAAAAACTAAGCTCAACTAACCAAAAAAAATCCGATTGATAGCTTTCAACAAAAAAATAAACAAAAAAAAAAAATTGTGATTAAAAAATCATCACATAAATAAATAAATCGTATAAAAAAATTGATTTAATAAAAAAAAATCGCGAGAGCTTTTAGAAATGAATCCCTCGGTACCTATAAAAAAAGCGCTTCACCAAACATTCGATTTTCTGGAATTTTCTCTTTTTTTTTCTTTTTTAAAGCATGGGGCGTAAATTAATCAATTAAATTACAACGAAAGAAAAAAAATTAAAATTAACAAAATTAATAATAGAAAAAAAAAATTGACAAACAAAATCTAACAAAATCTAATTATTCAGAGGACGAGGGAGACGATGAAGTAGTGTAAAAATATTGTGATGCATCTCCTCGGCATATAGGACACGTCCTGTTCCCCTTAAGCCATTTATCAACGCATTTAGCGTGGAATTCGTGGGAGCAAGGCAGGACTCGAAGACTTTGTCGTGGTTCAAAATCACACATGCAAACAACGCAACAAGTCTGATCGCTTTGATGGTTGTCTACGTTGAATCTGAAAAAATTTAAGTTTATGAATTAGCTTAGCTTTTTTTTTTTTTTTTTTTTTAATTAATTAAGTTTTGGTATTTTGGCTTACTTATAACATGGCAACTGTTCGATTTCCGCGCGGAATAAGCCTCTTGGTTTGGCTTCTCCGAGTCTTTCAGCCAAATTTAACAATGCTTCATAATTTTCGGTTGCTTCCGTTGCGTTAGGACTACCGAGATCAGTACTGTACGGTGAGAGAGGGGGATTCGAAATCATAGCCCTGAAAAAAAAAAAATTTTAATTAATAATGCTTTTGTAGTAGAAAAAACAAGTTGGACGGTGGTGGGAGTGGAAATTTGAGTGGAAAACAGCTAAGAACGAGCAAAGGGTTCGGTTCGGTTTGGGTTCCGACCGAAAATTTTTTTGAAAAAGGCTTGGTTCGTTTCGGTTAGTTTTTCTCGTAGTAGTTTTTCTCGTAGTGGACCCCTAGTTTCTTTTTCCTAAAACCGGATCACAATCCTTGTTCTGATTCTGGCTAAATACTGTAAAACGATTATCCAATGCAACCCAACCCAACCCAACCAGTTCCTAGACATTTTTTTTCTTAATTGAACTTACAATAAATGTAGGAAATCCGTAGTTGAATATAGAGAATGAGAATGAGGTATACCGCTGTTACGCCAGCGACGGGAATTCCTCCGAGACGAAATATTTCTTCGGTTAGGTTGAGGTAGTACGTCTAACTGCCTTGCTCGAGGCTGAAAAAAAAAATAAAAAATCAGTTAAAAAAAATAAATAAATAAATAAATAAATAAAATTAAAATTAAAATAAAAAATCAAATAAAAAATCAATAAAAAAATAAAAATAACAAAAATCAATAAAAAAAAATAAAAAATCAATAAAAAAAAAAATTATATGTTAACAACTGCTTAATATCCTAAATTCAAAGATGGTGGCAAGCGCCATGTTTTTGTGAGAGCGACAGACAGACACAGGAAAAAAATGCTCAATGACGGGCTTCATGAACCAATTCACACAAGCCTATATCCCCCAATCCCAAGTTAGACGATAATAAAGATTTTATTTTTTTCGGGGGTCCGGGCCGTCGCCCCTCTAACGTTAGATTTCGCCCTCCTCCCCCCAACACTTTCTCAAGAATTAAATTTTTAACTCAAAACACATTTCAGGCAAAAGTTTTCCTAACATTTTTTCCTCGCCCCCCCCCCCCCCCCCCAATATTTCATGGCTAGCGAGGCCACAGAACCTAAGTTCCTTCTTTTAAGTCCTATTTTTTTTTTAATGGACCTATAAAGTCCCATATCTCCGCTGAACAACCCAACCTTGTGGGATGGGGGGCCAACAAATTAAAATCCTCATTTCTGAACGTCGCCATGTTGTTTTCGTCAAGGCCATGGCCATCATTCCCCCGTTGACAAACTTACCTCCGATAAGAAAATCGGTGGAGACGGTGTATGAGTATGGAGAGGAGGTCCGGAACCTCCGACAACCGGATGAAGTGGGTGATGCACGGTCGGGCTAGGTGGATGACTCGCAGGATGTAATTGAGCGTGATAAACCCCGCTGGACCGGGGATCAGCCAAGAAATCGAATTCCAAAGCGTCTCCCCTTTGAGCTTGATACTGTTGATACTGCGGTGGTAGAGTCACAGGGTTCGGCTGGCCCATGTACTGAGGGTTCGGTAATTTAGGATGATGCTCCCTCGTTTGTATGTGAGTATATTGAGGGATAGGAATCGGATTTTGTTGAGCTATATACTGATGAGGCGGGGTGACCGGGAACTGGGGAGCTGCGTATATCTGGCATGCGTTGGGTAATAAAGGAGTCGGATTAGGAGCGACGGATGAGTATATAGATAAAGGATGGGTTATGTTTATCGGTAAGGTTACCGGTACTTGGTTAACGTCCATCATGACGGGAGTGTGGGCGAATGCGTTTTGATGGTATCTCGACCTCCGTAAAGTCGGACTAAAACGACTTCTAGTTATTGGACCCTGCCTCGGTTCCCACATGGTCCTTTGGGGAGGTGGGGAAGGGGGTAAGTCTAAAATTTGATGGTGAGAACCTCTAGAGAGCCTTCTCCTTTTTCTAGATGGACTTTCGCTCTGTGGAAAAAAAGAAATTTCGTATGAAAATATTATCTTGTTTTAAAAAATTTTTAAAATTATTACTTTTCTTCCATCGTCAGGGCAATAACAAGGTGGAGAATGTTGAAGTTGTACGGGGCTAAGCCTCAGTTCAGTCGGCCCGTTTCTCCGGGGGGAAAATTCTAGGTGTGACCTCGGCCGGACGTCTAATGCGGTCGGCACTAAACCAGTCGGACTTTGACTTAATAAGTTTGAGCTCATCATTGGTGGTTCCTAAAGATAAAAAAAAAATTAAAAAAATTAGCTGAGTTTTGTATTCTCAAGGCGGCGAGGCAGATAATTAGATAATTATGATACTTAGTAATTTTAATGACTTCAAAAATACACACGACAAAACACTTAAGGGCTCTTTAAATTACTTGCACCCCCCCCCCAAAAAAATTTTGCACCTTCTCTTGTCTGTCGACAGATGACGAGCCTGGCATTGGTCACTTAAATGAATTAAGATGGATTCGTTCTTTTGTACTTTGAAGGACAAGATCGAATTCAGTTGAAGCGAAAAAAAATTTTAAAAAACTTCTTTTATTCAGAAAAAAAATTTTTCTTTCCATTTTTTTTTTTTTTTTTTGATTTCAAGTGCGATAAGTTCTGTTCCCATAAGAAGGGGTGTCTTATCGGGCTGACTCAAACCATAGTTGATACAGCGTGACGGAGCAGATGTTGGACCAACGAACCGACCATCTGCTCTCGTCATTTTCAATGTTTTTTGCATATAATTACAAGCTACCATTGCAAGATAAAAAAAACAAAGCCTAGGAATAGTCCCAAAGGTACCCTGACCAGGACACAAACATGTTCTTAACTCCTTACATCAACCCATCCCCTCAAAAAGCCTAACTTCTTTTTTCCCGGGGGCTTTCCCCCCCCCCCCACGATTCCTAAAGTAAAAAGAATTTTCACTCTCACGTTTCAAATTTCAAAATTTAATACCACTATAAAATGCCTTGATTTTGATCACCAAACTAAACTTTGGCCTTGCCTTTATACGAATGGCTGTTTGTGTAAATTCTAATTCAATTTCTTGATAAAGATAGGCTTCGAAAAGACTCAAACAACTTTTTATTATGATTTGCCATGTCAAACCTAAAAGGCAGTTTGACATGGCCAAAGTCAAGGCATTTACAACGATATCAAAAATTGGCTTCATTCGATATTAATAATTTTTTCTTTTTCAAATATTTCCACGCTGGTTTGTTCAAATTTAAATGGGATCGTAAATCCTAACATCTAATCTTTATCATTATCTATGATACACGAGATTTGAAATATCTTTTCCCCTTGCAACCTACCTCTTAATTATTAAGCATATTCTAACTACCACCACCTTGAACTTACTGTTACCTCAACTTACCTGACCACGAATATTAATATGAAGCGGAGGAGTTAAAACTGGAAGGTGATCAGACCCGATTCCTGCGATATTTTCATTTGAAAATATCGAATGAGAAGGGCTCAGCTGGCCTCCTTGTTTTGGAAATACTTGAGTCTTGTGTCCGCTCCCTCCATTTGAATTTGATGACACATCACTGCAAAAGAAAAAAAAAAAAAAAAATGAGGAAAACTTATTAAAAATGCATCCTAAACATATATGACACTTCAAGAACGTTTTAATTAAAAACATAAAATCATTAACTTTAATGATAAACATTTTATTTGTTTAAAAATGCAAATTCTTACCTGCATTGATGCAAATAGTCTTTGCTAAATTGTACATGATTCACCCGTTCTGATACTCTTCGATGATGAAGATGACTCGGTCTTGCAGAATGGCTTGATAAAGTGTTTCTGTTGCTATGACTATTTAAATGCCTTGCATATTGACTTGGAGAATTTCGGAGTGAGGAACCCCTATTGCTTGAATTCATTTCACAGCTAAAAATAATGAATAAATAAAATTATGTTGGTTAACCTGATCTCATGTGTTTGGGTGTAGCATTTTTTTTTTTTTTTTTTTTTTCCTTCTTTTTTTCTTTTGAGAATTTTAAATTTTTCCTTTATTTATGCTTCTTTTCATTAAAATAACCCAAGCATGACCATAAAAATGAATTTTCAAAATAAATTTTGATGGTGAAACCCATATTTGGGTGTTCAATACTGGGAACCAAGCAACTGAATATTTAATGAGATTTAATGCAACTGAATCATAAAACAAAACGCCCTTGAAAATCAACAAAATCAAATTTCAGGCAGCCAAAGCCCTAAAAGTGCAGCATTTCAAGATTTTGAGTTTTTATTACAAACCACCCAAAATTTTGTAGTCGAAATATGCAAAAAAAAGGGGGTTGCATTTCGAAAAAAGAAAAAAAAAATCAGCCTAAAGAATTTGATTATTATGTTTATTATTTATGGTTTAGGTGTAGCATTAGCTTGTAAACCGATTGATTTTTTAAAATTACTCACCTACGTGGAGATTTATGTTTTCTTCTCCCTTTTAGCTGAATACTGCGTATATTCTTTTTTTTTTTTTCTTAAAAACTCACACCCCCAAGGCAACGCAAGCCATTCTTTTAATGTTGAAACACGAGATTTTGCAACCACGCAAAGTCAATTTTCGTGTTATCCTACAAAGCCGACCTCTGACAACTGAAATAAACATTCAAAATCGACCAATCAGAGGCGAGGACCTCACGGAAATGACGTCGTTAATCGTTTTGTAATTTTCTTCCTATTCTTTTAAAACAGTATTTAAAACCCAAATTTTATGAAAAATCGATTACTTATTAATTTTAAAAATTAATGACAACTTGTTTCGTTTTAAATGTTCCTTTTATTTTTTAAAAAAATAAATAGAATTAAAATACTTTGTAAAGTACAATTTGATTGGCGGAGGGAGGTCACGTGGTTCATTACGGACGAGTTCCATTGGTTTCTTTCAAGTGCATTGTTGATGTTTTCGAAATGACGTAGTCATTATATCAGTTCGACGAAAGGAGGACCGTGAAGTTTTTTAGAAAGGGTCTTGTGTTATTAGAATGAAAACAGTTGAGTCGATTGTGTTTTCATCACAATTTGAATTTGATAGTTGATGCATCGTTCGTCTAGAAATATTCGTTTCAGACGTGATTATAATACGACAAAAAGTCAAAGTGTGATAGCAATAGTCTAGGCGATTACCTGATCGAAACAAAGGAGGCCATTTTGTTGATCTTCACAAAGGCCTTTGTTCGTGTCTTGTCAGATGCATATGGAATATCTTTTCCGATACTCTCAAGCCAATAGTGTTTATCAGCAGAGCTTAAACAATCGAGGAGGTGCTAAACTAGTGGAAGAAATTCATAAAATTTCTAGTTATCTGGATTTTATGATCGATGTGAGTAACCTTCATTTCCTTGATTTATGCTATGACGCAGTAGGAAAGTTTCACCTTGATGGGTGAAACTGTTAAACTTTTTCTTTTTTAAAATATTTCGGTGTTTTTTATCTTGCTTAAAACATAACAAAAAACTTTTTTGTTATTTATTTTTCGCATTTTCTTCACAAAATAATCAATATTGTGATTCGGCCTAAATAATATGTATGTCTTACAAAACAAGGATGTAACATATAAAGGAAGCAATTTTAAAATAACTTTTTGTTCCTGAAATATTTTTAAAGACTTGAATAATTTGATATCAATACTTTTATCTATGTTATTTTTTGCTTAGCAACTGAATTGCTTTTTCGTAATCATAACTTATCGGTTAAGTACAATTATTGACTCACATGCATTGTTTTTACATTCCCTCGTATATTTTTCTATTTAATTTACAAGATAATATAAATTTGAACAGTTAACATTTTCAAGGTTTGTAAGCTGTAAAAAAAAATAAAATTGAAGGAAGAGGATCTGTTTAACAGAACATCTATTCAAGGCTGTAGTGTGTAAGAATTAATTATCTTAAAATGAGCATAAAAGATACTTTACTAGTTGAAACTGTGTGAACCTCATAAATCATTTTAATTTGTGGTTGTAAATATGAATTTAAATTTGTGGGTTGTACTATATAGTGTGCATTCAAATCATTAAATATATGGCATTTATTTGATATTACTATATTTAATGGAATATAATAGGTTTATTTAGAATTTAAGGATTAGGAATAGTTTTAGTAGCCATTACTTCGTAGTAGCGAATAGACGAAGAAATGGCTGTTTTGTCTAAGACTTGATTTATGGTGAAAAAATTGAAATTTTAGGTATCTGACAAACTCCTTAGCGGTACTCTGGAATTTTTAGGGCAAGTTTTAAAAAAATTTATAGGCGAAAAGCTTTCTGTTTTTTTTTTTTTTAGATTCATATTTCCTTGAATCCAGTTGAAACTTGTATTGAAAATATTTGGGGTAATTTTGAAAAATTTGTAAGAATGTGAGTTTCAATTAAAGTGTTAAAGCCACCTGCTCAAGAAAAATCAATAACTTGTAGGCTTTTCTTTTTGCCCTTTTGTTGGCATTTTTTTTTTTTTTCTTTTTTTTTTGTCCCAGAAATAGAGGGGTAGCCTTACAAAGGAAATCAATCAGATAGAAGGCCCTCCTAGAGTTATGAGTTGTTAACTTGCCAGAAGTTTTTTTTTCCCAGGGGATTTTTTTTAAATATGTTGCTGGGGGATTTCCTAACATAGAAATTGTAAGGAATTTAGGATAATTTTGAGAACAGAGCATTGTCTATAATGCTTTCTTTTTTTGATTTTAAAAAAAAAAAAAATTAAATCTTTGGAACACAATTAAAAAAAATAAATTCAATGTTTTAATTTTAAAACATTTAATTTTTTTTAAAATTGTGTTACAATTGTGTTTGAATTTTTTTTTTTTTAAATCTGCTAGGCCTAATTTTAGACCTAGCAGATTCTTTTTTTTTTTTTTTTTTAAATGAACTGCATAAAGGAAGTTACATAAATTCCTGCTATGGGGATTTATTTCAGGTTCTGGCGAAAAATTTCCGTTAATTTTCGAAAAGTTTCCGGCATGCATGTATTTATTTTATTGTAAAATTGTGCAATTTTGCGTTTTCGAGAGGTGAAGTGTTGCAAAATATGAGTCATCCCTGCTCATATTTAAACTGCTAATGCGATTAAAATATTTAAGAAGGACGCATGTCACTCAAAAAAAAAAATACTAAAACTAAAACCATGGATGACTCATTTCTGGTACCTTCACACATCTCAGGTACAAATTGAGGGGTTTAAAAAAGTGAAGTTTGAGTCAGAGTTGAAAGTTAAAAATAATCCTTTTGAAAATCAAAAATCTCGGGTGAAAGACCCCGATGGATTAAGAAAAGCAATGTAGAAATAGAAATGTATTCCATGACTTGTGTATTTTTAACTCTGAAAATTAAAAAAAAAGAAAGCAATAAACTTTGAAAGATTTTGAAGGAGCCGGATGAGCGTTTTTTTTTACCTCCCAGTTTTATGATACGGAGCCAGCCAGATATCTCTACGCGGATTAGAAAGTAAAAGTTCAGTTAAAAAAAAAAAAAAAAAAAAAATACAGAATTGACATGGATATTAAAAAAAATGCCCCCTCAAAGAGTCCTTCGAATCTCTCTTGTAATGTAAACAAATAAATTCAATAGGAATTAGATAATTGAATTATTGATACATGTAAATCACTTGACTTTTGTCGCTTTGATGTTATAAAACTTTTTTTGTTGTCTTGTTTTCGAGTAATGCTAATTTCGTATTTCCTTTCTTTTCTTTTTTTACAGTGCAATGACAAACGCAACAGTAGAAAACTCTTCGAAATCCGGCAGCAAAATGGGTAATTACCAAAGGAGCCGGATGTACACAAATCGAAGTGCCACTTACTTTAAAAACGCTAATTCTCCAACAAAAAACATTCAATCTAATAATAATGATAATTTTGTCTGTGATAAAAGTAAGTTAAGACCAAAGTCTACTGAATCTTTCGTAATTTTAATGCCGAATCCCACCAGGCATGGATCTCCTAAGTTAAAGCCAAGTCCTCGAGCCAGTCCGTCCAAAGAAGGAAGTATTTTTAGATCATCTCCAACAATTGGAAGCCATTACGCCGGGGCGAAATTTAGCGAGCCCCCGGCCCCTACCTCACTTCCTAAACCACCATTGCACTGGACAGGCTTAATGTCTGACCCCCTCAACATCACCGAGAGGGTAGACAAATGCTTTGATGTTACTCATCAACTTAAAATTCTGCTGAATGTCCAAGCTTGACTGTGCACTTAAACTTTCGGGACGGTTTTTTTTTTTCGACTATTTCTTTAATTTTTTTTTTTTTTTTTTTTTTTTTCTTTTAATTTTTTTTTTTACTTTTTTTTTCGAAGTTAAAAAAAAAACAATTGTAAATGTTAGATTGTTGTTTAAGGAAGCTGGTATCCTAAGTTTTTTAATAGTTTCCTTACATGGGCAAATTTTATTTTGATATATTATAAAAAAAAAGAAAAATCTAGAAAAAAAACAAAACAATGATTTTTTTGCCATATTTTTTTAAAATTTTTTTTTGATTTTTAATTTTTTTTTTTTTTTTTTTTGCTGCAGAAATTTTTTTTTTAAAGAAAAAAAATTTTAATTGATTCAATGGATGTTTTTAATGTATAAAAAAAAAACCATTAAAAATTATAATTTTTTTTTTTTTTAAATTAGTGGACATTAACGAAATCGACGTTTCCATTAATATTTCAATCCGTGACGTAATTAAAGAGAAAAAAAAATTAGAAATGGTTGAAAAGCATTGTTTTGTTTTATTTAAAAAACTACGAAAAAATCCTTGTCGCTGAAGAATGCAGCAGTCAGCCATGGGGATGAAGAAGTTCTCATATTTAGCTTTAAGGACGTTTCTTTTTTTTTTTTTTTTCAATCATTTTCAAAAATTCTTTCGTCAATTTTTTTCCTTATAAATTGTAGTAATTAATGTTCGGTAATCATTAACTGTGTTTGGATTTAAAAAATCTGGACTTGATTTCTTTTTTGATTTGTTTTTAATCAAAATTCAAAATCTAGATTATTCAATGGCTTTTAAGAAGAAAAAAAAAGTGTCTTTGGTCACTTTACTGTGCATCTGGTCAATAAGACTTTGGTTCATGGTATCAAATCGTAGACTTATTTAAAAAATAGGATATAAGAATATTTTTGTAAATGAAATAAAAAGTGGCACAATTTTTTTTTTTTTTTGTGAGGAAAAAGACAGTTTTATGCCACGTTTTTAATAATTCAGTATCATTCTTATAAGAAAAAAAAATAATTTTTTTAATTAAATAAAAACGGGTTGGTGTTTCACATTTTTGATATTGGCCTTTGGGAGATGAACAAAGTGTTATAATCGAATCTAGTCACAGGTCATGATAATAATTTTTTTTTTTTAAATGTGCAAAAAAAGATGAAAGAGTCGTGTTAAAGTTCTCAGATGTCTGTGATTGTTGTTAATTTTTTTTTTTTTTAAATACATAACAATGCAATCCACGGTTGTAGTCCAATTTTATAATTTTTTTTAAAAAAAAATGATATATTTTTAAAATCAGTTTGTGAAGCGTATGCATTGGCAAGATGAAAATCATGATCCTCTCACTGTTTTTAATGAAGTGAAGAGTGCCATGAATGTTTTTTTTTTTTTTTAATAAATCATGTTTTTTAATCGAAATCTTGTCCATGTATGCTCAATATTTTTTTTTTTTTTTAAATGGTAAAAAGGCAGTATTTTTCATAAAGTGTTCCTTTTTTCTTTGATTCAGAAATCAAAATTTATCCTGTTTTTTTTTAAATAAACATTTCGACTAATCTTATTGGTTATTTTAACATAGTCGTTAATTTTTTTCATTGTAAAGTAACCAATAAGATTTTTCCATTGAATTGTTTATGAATATTAAATATTTTTTGTAAATTTTTTTTTTACGAAACACTTTTTTTAATCATTACCTGATGTCTCCCTTTTTTTTTTTAATGTTTGTTTTGTTTCTTATATTAAATTATACAGAATATATATTAGTAAATATATATATTTATAACTCATTATCTATTTTAAAATCAGTATGACATGTTTCTATTTAAGTTACCAAAACTTTATTGTTACCTTGTGGTATTCGTTAAAGCAAAAAAGTAAAAAACAAAAAAAATTTATAATAATTTCTATTCGACATCAGAAATGATTATGAAAACTGTTTCACATATTCGAATCATTTTATATATATTACAAAAATGGCTCGAAAAAAATTTTTTTATTATCTATCAATGACAATCAACTTTGATAAATGTTATAAATGTTATCAAAGTTTCGATACCAATTTCTCATTTCTCTTTGTTTTATTTTAATTTTTTTTTTTTTTATTGCAAATTTGATAACTTAATCAACGTGAAGTGTCATATTCAAAGCGATTACGGGGGAAAAAACCATAACAGTAATTTACATTCTTAATTTTTTTTAAATGACTGATTTGGTTTTTTTTTCCTTTAAACGACCTAACTGCGATTAGGTTATCAATAATGCAAAATAAAAAAAAATAATCGGTTTTTTTTTTTCATATTTGTTTGCATCCGTTTTTTATAATTGACATTGCATTTTTTTTAAAATAATCAATTTTATTTTATTCAATTTTTAATTTTTGATTTCTGAATAAATTTTTTTTAAGAAGTATAAATACAAAGAAAGAATGCTTTTTTCAATTTTTGTACTTAAAAAAAAAATTGTAGAAAATAAAAAATAAAAAAAATAGAAAAAAAAAAAAATAAAAAAATAAACGAAAAAAAGTTTAAAAAAAAAAAGAAGGAAAAAGTTACAAATGTTTATGAAACACATTCCAGGAGTATGTTTAAACATAAAAAAAGAGAATATCGAATATATAAAAAATTTGGTGCAACATTGGGTTGCTGACTCTTTCACCGAATAAAAAAAAAGTGCAAGTAACTGAAACACTGACTTTTTATTGTAAGCATGGATTCTTATCGGCTTTTAGTACAAAATGATACCTTTTTTTTTTTTAAAAGGAAAGGCTGTAAGGGTCCATTTATTAAGATTGATTTATTAAAAAAAAAAAGATAAATGAGCGGTTGTGAATGTTTGAATGAGAAACCAAATAGAGTATATGTAAACTTGATTCCTGTGGAAATTGAGTATGAACGAATTTGTGTGTGTCTAAATATTTTTTTTTTCCTATAATTAAAAAAGAGTTTCAAAATTTTGGATTTAAAGATTACAATTGTATTGTTTAGTCTTCCAATTTTAGTTTTTTCAGTTTTATAGATCTGTTTAGTTTTTAAGTTCCCCTTTTTTTTTTTTTTTTTTCTTTTCGAAATTATTTGGTTTGGTACATATCTAAATGTAAGTTTGTATTAATTTTGTCTTTTTTGATTACCGTGCTGTTTGTAAATTTTTTTTTTTTTCTTGAAATTATCTATCCAAAGTATAATACCTTTTTATTCCTTTTTTAAAATTCCTCCTTTTTTTTTTAACCCAAAAAAACCAAACATTCCCTTTCCTAACCCGAGTTCCTGACATCCTTCCCGTCATTTCCCCGGGTTCTTGTTAGAACCCCCAAATATTTTACACGTTAAATGGGAGACTTAATCGCTCCTGGGTCGTTTTACGACCCGAAAATTATCATATTTTTTCTATTTCAGGATATTTGGAAATCAGTATTAAAGTAAGCAATGACCTTATGAGATATTGATTTTATAATTTATGATCATGAGGTTGGCCTGATGCTTGTTTTTCTTTTGAGTTGTTGCTATTTTAAATTCTAATTTTTGCAGCCTAATGTCATGACTTTAATTTTGTATAATCTATTTTCAGATAAAATTGTTTACGACGTCCACGGGATTCTTGAAATAGGAGAAAGAAACCTATTAAGTTATCAGCCGATTTATCGTGTGCAATATATATCGCCTTTCATTTTAAAAACGAGACCAAAGATAAATAAAATATGTTTACTTGTTGGGAGTGCTGAATTTAATATTTTTTTGTTGATAAAAAGAATGCCAAATTAGCATGATTAGCGAGCTTATATCGAATGTAAACTAAACTCGTGCTTAGATTTTAAGCCTAGGCCTTGTAAATGTCAAAAACATGATTGATGTTATTTTATAACGTTAGACTGGCGGATTATGCAGAACTGATTCTTTAAGCTTTTGATTTTAATTTCCTAATCATAATTCTTTTAATATTTTATATTAAAAAATTGGAGTACAATATTTCACCTTTAAACAATATTGAAAAATTTGTAATAGCTCATGATTTTTAATGGATGATTTTTGTGTTAAAATCTTGTAAAAAATTTTAAATTGTGTAACTTTTTTCTTAACCTCGGAGTCAGTCCAATTGATTAGATTACATATTTAAGATTCCGATATGGTTGCCCCAAAAGATGTAACAATTTCGAAATTTTTTTGATTTAAATCTATTTTCGGGACAAATTTCCCATTAAGGAAAAAGACTTTTCTGTTATTAAACAGTTTTGTTAATGATTTAGTTACCAGTACAGTTTTCAGTCGCTTAGCTTGAAATTGAGCAGTAGAAGTCAAATTCACTGCGTATATACCTGTTTTTTTTAAATGTCAGGTAGTACATTAATAACAAATAACATTCCAGAGTCATTTGAATTTTATTGGGCTTGACTTGACTGAAAAGCTTGGGATAATCCAAAATGGGGTGAAGTTATATTGGCATCATTAGTTTATGCAGCAGATTTAAAAGTGAAATGAGGTTAGGCATGGTCAGATTATTCCAATTAATGATTGAGACCCCCACCATACTTTGGAAAAGAAATCCGTTAATAATATCAAAGAATCAAACAATAACAACTGTTATTTCCGCCAAAAAAAAAAAAAAAAAAATACATGTCGAAAATGGCAATATGGCTGCCATCCCTCTTTCCGTTTCCGGTAATAGTTGACAGAATCTAGTTCCCAGGGGGGTGCAACTCTTACGGAAGGTTTGGTTCTTCGGCCATATTGAAATCCACTGCCTTCTGTAATTTGGATGACATATGTTCTGTCGCCTATATATAAGAACACTTTTTTTAGCTATCGCAATTGGTTTGTTGCCGTGGCTAAATGTGGTGAAGCATCTGCCTACCAACCAATCGGTCGTGGGTTCGATTCTAGGCTTTTTTTTTTCTTTCTTAAGAATTTAGCGCCATCTAGCGAGTCGGATGACAAACTAAGACCTCTCGTTTGCGGAACCAATTTTCAACATTGAGTCACATCTCTACGTAGTTTTATTTGCTCTGTGCTAGTTCCACGGCATTATTATTCTGTGTGTATGCATTTTCGTTTTCCAGGCAAAACGAACATTAAAATTATAATTATACGAAAGTGAAAGGGTTAGTGAAGGGTTTCAAAATGTGATTCTGAAGTTTGGAAGTAAATTTGTATGAGTTTTTGTGTCCAGTGTTAGTAAAATAACGATAATCAATGCATTATTTATTATGGAAGCCTTTGTTCAAGCCGTCGAAATCTAAGATGGCGTCGCTTCAATCGGATTTCAATTTCCTTCTCATGAAATCCTTTTTCATTACTGAAACCATGTGGAAAGGAAGCTAGCAGCTATAAATTTTTAACGATCAATATTCGTTACATCCAAATAAAGGTAATTTTTTTATTCTTTTCATTCATGATTCAGGTTTTTTGATGCATTGAAATGTCGGCGAAAGGTGGTGTGTTGCGTTTGCATAATTGAAAAACGCCACATAGTGAGTTTGATTGGGTGTTTTTTTTATATTTTTTTTTATTATGGCAGTGGCGTTACCAATGATGTTTTAATTGGACAATTTTTGATTGGCATTTGTTTAAAGCCTCAGATGAGTGTGCTTTAACTATAGGACTCAAGGTTTAACAAATAAAGGAGCTTATTAAACACCTGTATGTTCTCTGGTTTTGAGTTATATACATAAAATCAACTTAATTCTGTCAGTATTTCATGATTAAACGGATAATTTTCATATGAAGTTAACAGCCTGGACCTCGAAATTTATAAGTAAATGTCTTATGATGATTACAGATCCTATTTAACCTCAAAAGATTTACAGGTATATTTTTCCCTTCAGTAGTTGCGATTTGTCCTTATGAATTTTTTTCATGTTACTTTATTAATGTGGTTTTGACTAAATTTTCCAATGCATTTTCCACAATTGCTTATTTATTAAAAAATCCTTGATCTTAAGTTTATAATATTTTATTTTGATGGAAATGCATCACCAGATTTGGTGAAACAATTTTTTTGACATACTTCAATTTTATTGCACCCTTATAAAACTTGAAGAAGACATTTATTTCGTATAAATTATTTTAAAATGCATGAGAAAGTGTCTGATTATACTTCCATTAAGAACAGCCGTAGTATTACATATAGTACTGAATCTTTAAACCTCCATCGAGGAGGGAAGCAAAAAATGTGTACATATCAAATCGTGTGCATTTAACAGATTGTTGGACCCTGTTATGGTGCGGTAAAACTTGAGGGTGGTTTATACATGTTAAAAGGAACTGTCAATTAGATTTTTATAATTTTATTTATTTTAAATTTGTTATATATTTGGAGATTAACAAAAAATTTTCTGGTTCTACAATTATAAGGTTGGTGCGGTAAGTGCACTGGTACTCACTGGTGCAATTTAAGCATTATTTTCCTTGAAACAAGATATGTACAAATATTACTGATTTCCTCTCAGCTGGTCTCTTTCTGACCAAAAGAGTATATTCTACTAAAGTTCTCAGGAATTGGTCGTTGACCCAACTTCTTCCAAAACGAATTCCCTTCAGTCTGGTCTTGAAATCGTGTTAAATAAATAACTCTTTTTCAACCTTTCGAAAACTTAAAATTAATTTTGCTTAATGCTAAGGTTGAACTGATTTACTGACAAACAGGGAGTTTCAGCTCTTTGGCCCAAAATATCAGCCTTTAAAAAACGTCAGGCTCACCGGCTGCCTCTTGCCTTTGGCCGGTCCCTTGAAGCCTGGCGATCTGCTTGGAAATTTTAATCTTCATGCCTCCAGCCTCTCCCTTCTTAGCGGAAAGATGAACAGATTTTGAACTTTTAATTTGATTTCATTTTTCTCAACGACTTCTTTCCAGCTGTTGTGATTTATCGGTTTGTATTTTCCGTCTTTGTATTCACCATTTACTCCTGTTATGGCTTTCATGGAATTTGTGGCAGCTGCTGAAACTCCTTCGTCCATGGTTCTGCTAAGGCTATAAAAGTCATTTCCGGGGTAGGCCACGTGATCCGACAATACTATTTTAAACAAGATACAATCGGAAAAATCATCTCCCTCCTGTTCGTAATCTTCCGGTTTGCTTGGCTGTGATATTTTGTTCTAAAGGAATGGCCTCACTCGATATTTAATATTTTTTATGACGTGGGTTTCGTTACGGAAATAGGAAAGCGGATCGAAGTAAAAGCAAGCAACGTTGGATAAAGACTCCGAATTTTTGATAATGAATTGCAAAGCTTCATTCAGAAAAATGTTTAGTGCTTTCTGGAACGAACCTTTGAACCTCAAATTTTAGCTACTCTTCATCACGCAAAGTTCAATTTTCGTAACTGACGCTGTTCGGTTCAGTCAAATTTGAGCTTTGAAAAAGACATTCTTCCTCTACCACATAAAAATTTTTGATCATGCTCCACAGTCGAAAAGCCCAAAACTGCCTCTTTTTACCCTTTTCCCTGAAAAATTAAGACCAAAAATTAGAAAAATTAAGTTGTGGCTAGTTTTGGTCCGCCTGAGGAATAAATCCTCATACTCTCCGATTTTGGAGAGCGTTCCCCTATCCGCCACCTGGGGAGGCGCCCGATGGGGGACTAGCCAAAAACCCCACACGGGTTGGGGGGAAAACTCGGAGTCCGCGCCCGACCGAGTTGTCCCCCCAAGCCAGCGTCAAAGGATTACATCCGCCAAACGGCACGAGTCACCAACCTTGTACAGAGCGACATAAAAATGACGTCCTTTTCACATCGATCTGCACGACATTGGATCCGCATGACGTAAGGAAGACTTTACTCCTCGAGCTGACAACTTAAAACTAATACAACCTAAAACTAATACAACATTTTATACAATTTACAAAACAGTTTACAATACTATCCTAATTTACAATACTAGTTACTAAACTTAACCTAAACTAAAATTATGATTGTACAAATGTACAATGTGCGGCATTGGACATTCATACAAGACGAGATTGTCATCTATACTCTTCGACAATCTTTACCGGTAAAACGAATCCGATCTTTTTTTTTTTGTAAATCGCTTAACCGCTTAAAAAAAACTCTAGCCAACAGCTTTTTAAATTATGCTGCTGTTATTTAAAACACGTCTTTTTTTTTAAGTTGTAAAAGGCCGTACCGGGTCATAAATTATTTTTTTAGATGGAAATAAATAAGTAATAAAAAATGAATGAGGGTAAAAAGATAAGATGATAAAGACAAGAAGTTTGGTTTTGTAAAGCAAGACCAAACCTGAAGAGTTCATGTCAGACCTTTACCAAACTCCAACCAGTTCATGCCAAACCTTTACCAAACTCAAAGCAGTTAATGCCAGACCTTTACCAAACTCAAACCTTGTTGACTGCGTTGAACCTTGACTGACCTGGACCTTGGCTGACGTTGGACCTTGAAGCTTGCTGACTGCTGTGTGGCTGCTCCTGAAATCAAAGAAGAAAAAAAAATGCAAATTAAAAGGGGGGGGGGGGTGCTTGGAGACCCTCACAATGGAGTTTATCTCCCGCGATATGATTGAAATATAAAATTTATTTTAAGCTTTAATCTTAATTCAAAATGAAAAAAATTAATAATCTGTGATACTCTCATAATGGAGCTCATAAGAAATGTAAAAATTAAAAAAAATGAAAAAAAAATTCGGATTTCCAGGAGAGGCCCGTAAGCCTTCCGAATAGGATCTCCGTTAATGCCCGCCGCATCGGAACCATGCCATCAGGTCGAGCCGGAGAGCCTTTCGGTATTACACCCAGTCATCCTTTTGAAAACCCTGGAGACTCTCACAATGGAGCTTATCTCCCGCGTAATCCATGCTCGAATCGAATAGAATGCACAGCCTAATAAACTCTGCAGATCCAAGAGAGGAGCTGACTCCTAACGTATAACGATTTGGGGGGAACTTAACACTAAACCCTTAAAACTAATACCACAAGGCCAGTCGCTGGGTCGATACATAGGCCTTCTACGATGGGAGGCTAAACCTCCTGGTTTACCTCCAAGCCGTTATTATAAAAAAAAAAAAAAAAAAAAAAATTAAATTAAAAAAAAATTGAAATGTAGTTGAAAAAAAAACCGTGAATTAAAAAAAAACACTAAAAGTAAATTTAAATTAAATTAAAATAAAGCAAAACCGGCACTAAAAATAATATAATTTGAAAGTAAAAAAAAAAATTAAATTAAATAAAAAATTTTTTTAAGAAAAATTCCGATGTGACTTCTGCGGCACTAGAAGCCACACTGAGGGTGGGAGCCTGAATCGAGAACGCCCTTGGATACGTCATGCGCAGACATGATGCGCAAAATCCAATATGGCTGTTCAAAAATTTTTAGAGTTAAATTTTTGTTTATTTAACATTTAATTTGACTAAGTATTAGTTTTAATTACGCTGTAATTTAAATTAATTGATTGCAACATTTCAAAATCTTAATTTAAATCTAAGCTTAGACGTCTAAAGAATTTAATTGACGAAAAAGGAAAAAAAAATTGGACGGAAATGTTATTTTGAATTTTGTAAACAAACCGCAATGTTGGCAGCATCGTTTCGTTTCGTGAACGTTCTCTAAAAATGGCTGCCGGTCTATTTCGTTTTGATTCATTGAGTCGATGTTTTTTGTATTTATTTTAATTTCGATATTTTAAATATGCAATCGCGTTCGAAAATATAAATAACGTTCATTTTATCGGAATTGAATGAAACATTGCTTGGTAAATTCGTGAAGTTAGCATTTTTTTACTAGATTTTTTTTTTTTTTTTTTTTTGGTTGTGCGGTCGAGTAGTGAGCTTTGTGTGAACATGTTTTTGATTCCAAAGTCAAAAATCTTAAATTAAATTAGTAATTACCGTTTAAAGTTAACTTCCAACGATTGCGCACATTTTGTACATTTTATGTTGCTCAAAAAATCTACTCTCAATGATTGCGCCCATTAATCTCAAAATCTCAAAATTAAAATTTTTACAAACTTTTGGCTATTTTGCCAATTTTAAGTTTTTTTTTTGAACCACCCTACTATCCAACAACCTTTCCAAAAAAAAAACTACTTTTGCCTAAATTTTTTTTTTTTTCAGGCCAAACTAGTTTTCACAAACTATATTTTTCATTTTCGTCAAAATTAGTTCTGCCTAAAAAAAAGGTTCGAGCTGACGAGTACATTTTCGTAAAAACTAGTTTTGACGAAAATGTACTCGTCAAAACTAGCTTTGTCGGAAACGTGCAAAAAATTCCGGCGATACTAGTTTTGCCGATTGTTTCTGTAATTGTTTTTAAAATCGAAAGAAATCCCGTTTTTGTCCAGACTCCTTATTTCTAATATAATTTTTTTCTTTGTTTTTATTTTCAGGTAAGTTTTAATAGATTTTATATTGGACGTCATTTAACAAGATTCAACCTGTCTACATTTTTCTTAGCGTGTAAGTAAAGCCAATCAGAGTAAAAAATAAATCTTAAATCAGTAACTTAAAGTGGTGTGAAACTAGGCATTTTCGTCTTTGATCTACATATTATATTTCCTACCTGGTATTTCGTCATTTTAACATCAAATTTGAAATCTTCGTGGCGAAAAATCCACAAAACACTTTTTCCCGATTTCTTTGAGAAGGAACAAAATTATGCGATATTTTGTTTATCATGCATGTGATGCGGTTGGGGTCGTGTTGCCTATACTCGAATTTTGTTGTCGCTCAATATAAGTAATTTTAACGCATAGGTCTGGTATCTGGGTATTGAAAAATAAAAATTTGGAAAAATATTTTCATGATTTTCCAGGGATTTTTCAGAAATTCTACATAATTTAAACCCCAAAAGGTTAATTTTTTGCCTCGGAAAGGATGAAAATAAAGCTGAATCAAATTTTTCGGAACTTTTAAACTCTTACATCTGTAAAAGAACCCGACCATAGTTTGTAATTAAACGCCTGTATGTTCTCGATTTGGCGAATCTAAATTTTTTGCACCTTTTTGAAGTTTTAAGAAGACATTTATTTCTTCATATAAACTATTTCAAAATGTATGAGGAAGTGCTTGATTGTACTCCAATCAAAAACAATTGTAGTATTACATACAGCACTGAATTTTTAGACCTCCATCAGAGGATAGAAGCAAATAATATATGTATATAACAAACATGTGCATTTTAACAGATCCAGTTATGGTGCAGCAAAACTTGAGGGTGGTTTATACATGTTATAAGTAACTGTCAATTAGATGTTTATAATTATTTTATTTATTTTAAATTTGTTATATATTTGGAGATCGACAAAAAATTTTCTGGTTTTACAATTATGAGGTTGGTGCAGTAAGTGCACTGGTATAATTTAAGCATTATTTTATTATGTGGAAATATTACTGACTTCCTCTCAGCCGGTCTCTTTTTGACCAAATGAGTATTCTACTGAAGTTCTCAGAAATTGATCGAAGATCCCAATTTCTTCCAAAACCAATTCCCTTCAGTCTGGTCTTAAAATCGTGTTAAATAAATTACTCTTTCTCAACCTTTCGAAAACATAAAATTAATTTTGCTTAATCCTATAGTTGAACTGATTTACTGTTCAGCGGTGAGTTTCAGCTCTGTGGTCCAAAATGCCAGCCTTTAAAAAACGTCAGGCTCACCGGCTGCCTCTTGTTTTTGGCCGATCCCTTGAAGCCTGGCGCTCTGCCATTAAATTTTTATCTTCATGCCTATCCAACCTCTCCCTTCTTAATGGAAAGATGAACAGAGACTTAGCTTTTAATTTAATTCCGTTTTTCTCGACAACTTCTTTCCAGCTGTTGTGATTTATCGGTTTGTATTTTCCATCTTTGTATTCACCATTTACTCCTGTTATGACTTTCATGGAATTTGTGGCCGCTGCTGAAACTCCTTCGTCCATGGTTCTGCTAAGGATATAAAAGTCATTTCCAGGGTAAGCCACGTGATCCGACGCTACTATTTTAAACAAGATACAGTCGGAGAAATCATCTCCCTCCTCTTGGTAATCTTCCGGTTTGCTCAGCTGTGATTTTTTGTTCTGAAGGAACGGCCTCACTCGATATTTAATATTTTTTATGACGTGGGTTTCGTTTTCGAAATCGGAAAACGGATCGAAGTAAACGCAAGCAACGTTGGATAAAGACTCCGAATTTTTGTCGATAACGAATTGCAAAGCTTTATTCAGAAAAGTTTTTAGTGTTTTCTGGAACGGACCGCTGAACGATCCGGATCCGATTCCCGGTACCGTCACAAAAGCTCTTTTCCCTTCTTTAGCAGCTTTCCTGCTTGCATATTCTAACAGCGGAGCGATTCTTCTTTCCAGCAGTACGTTATACTTTTCTTGATTGATTACCCTGTTAATCACGACTTCTACGAAATCTGGAGGGTCACGTAAGGTAGACCCAAGCAACGGACCTGGAACGAATAACAGTTCCCCGGTTATAGGCTTCTGATAAATTTTGAAATTAGGGTCTTGATAATTCCAGACTCCGTTATCGTAAATTTCAACGGGGACAGCTATTGCGATATTTCCAAGAATGCCGATTTCCTCTCTGTTCCAATCCTTTTCGGCACCTTGAATTCCGGTAGCAGCACATATGCAGGGCTTTTTTGTAGCCAGAATCAAATCGATGAATTTTTCGTCCGTTATTGTTTTGAGGTCTTCGGGTTCAAGTTTTGACAGTTGATCTGATAGGTAGGCACCTGCTTGGATTTTTCCAGATTGCAAATCATTTTTGTAGATTTGGATTTGTTCAAAGGATTTAGAATGTAAAACCACTGAATATCCATCCATTTTTCTGTTAAAAGAAATAAATAAAATTAAGCCGAGTTAAAAAAAAAAAAAAAAAAACAGAACAGTGTTTTTGGTTTTGACTTTGCTTTCAGTTTCGACTTTGCTTTCAGTTTCGACTTTGGTTCGGTTTCGGCCAGGTTTAGTTTGGCATTCTGGTTTTCTTTTTCAAACGTAGAGGATCGTATTTATGATGGAGATATGTTAGTTCACCTTTGATGCACGGATTTGTGTCGTGGGTCTCCGTTTTCTACAAAAGAAGTATTCTGTCTTACTTAGATCATTCCCAAAGTTTTTGCACTTTTTCCTGTCTTCTTAAGTGGAAAAAACAAAAAGCTTGGGTTTAAATTTTAAAAAAACCCGCGAAATTATACCATTACTTTGTGACGTCACAACTATTTCTATTTTCGCTTCTTTCTATTAATTGGCTTTGCAGTTGGCATTTTTGGGGGAATGAAGAGTAGGCATCAGTCCTGGCAGCAGATAATTCGTACGTTTCTTTTTACGGAAAAACGACGAATTTTTTCGGGAAAAAGAAAAATTAAGAAATCATCAGGAAAAAATTTCGAAGATTTTTTAATTTTTGATTTTTCAAGGTTCGTCTTCGTTTTTCCGTTAAAAGAAGGATACGATTTATCTGATGCCACGACCAATGCGTACTCTTAGATGCTTTTTAGCCGACTAACATTTTTTTTGACAATATCTCTCTTACACTAAACACTCATTGTGATTTTAGAGAATCAGTCACCCGGGTCCAATGTTCGATGAATTTTTTGTGGGGTGCTAAGAAAAATCACTTGTTTCTATACTCTTTTTAACAGAATTTTTTAAAATTTCGCTTACCTTAGTGTCCTATTGAAGGTTATAAAACTGTATTTCTGAAGTATAGGCAAACTATCAAGATGCAATACAACTTATTTTAATCTCAAAATTTACTTTAAGATCGTTATCGGAGACCGGGAAATAGGCTGATTAGTTATCGCATATCATGCATTTCAAGTGCCTGTTTCAAAAAATTAATGTATCGAACATGTTATTGTCATAAAGAGCAAAAAACGTTTTTTTGGTAAGTTTTTTTTATTTTTATTTTAATTTAAATTTAAATTTTTAGTTAAATTTCAATGTTAAGTTTTAAAATCTGAATTAGTTCGATGAAAACTCCGTTGGGGAGTTGTCTGTCATCTTGCAAAGTATAGGTATTCCAATAATGGTGGAATCAAAAGGAAGGAATTCCACGTGCCATGCAAACATTCCCCCCCTCCCTCTTTTGCCAAAGAAAGGAAAAATTACGCTCCTGTTATCAAATTTTAAATAAGCAAGCATTATATGAACTCCTTCGCCCCTAATTTCCACATTATAGCGAATGCTTCTTTCAGAGTCCTTCCAAGATGGTTTTGAAGTATGTGACCAGAAACAAAAGTGACCACTCTTTTCCTTATGGTTAAGCCTCTTACTCTTTTGATCTCGATAGCCCTGTTTCACGAAAGAATTAACTTATTTAAATTATTACAAGTGCCTGTGGCCTTCATTCATTATCAGACGGATTAAAGGTTTACTGAACAATTTTTTTGCTTTTTCCTCCTATGTTAAGAATCACACGATCGTTATCTGATAATAAGAGGTTTTCGGTGATTCCCCGATCCCCATCCGTCCGCACAGCAAAACGCTAGTAACCACGTAAACGTAAGAGACTTTCTTGCGAAGCTTCTTTGCTTCTTCTTCTAAGTGCCAGCTCCGAGACGAAGATTGGTTATCGTCTTGACGATATCTGCTTTATCAAACTTTGCTCGCAAAAAAGACACCAAACCTAGGCCTAAAGAATCGACACCAAACCAGTCCCTGAGATTTTTGAGCCAAGAGGTTATCCTACGACCCTGACCGCGTTTACCCTCGATCTTTTCCTCCATCACAAACTGAAGGAGGCGGTGTCTTTCATTTCGCATTACGTGGCCGAAATAATCCAGCTTCCGACGCTTGATCTCGTACTGCACTTCTACTTCCTTCTTCATACGAGCCAAGACGTCAGTATTTTTCACCCTGTCAGTCCACGAAATTTTAAGAATTCGGCGGCATATCCACATCCCAAAAGCCTCCAATTTCTTTTCCAACGTCATAGTTAACGTCCATCCCTCGTGTCCATATAAGAGCACGGAAAAACGTAACATCGGACGATACGGATCCTCAGATTCCGATTGCACAACAGGTTGTTATTTTAAAGAAAGTTCCTCTGGCTTGCTCTATACGCGCTCGGACGCTTTGGGCTACAATCGCAGGTATCATTCAAGAGGGTTCTTCTTTGCTTAACCAAGAACAAATCAACCTGGTGGGTGCCCCAGCAGCAATTAGGCAACTGTTATATCTGCTTATTATATTTCGCCCTACAACGAGGACTTTTTTCTCATTTAAGAATAAGTTAATAAAGCCTCTAAAACAATGGCCAAATCCAGATTAAATACTGAAAACGGTTTGTGGTCTGCATTGAGCAAAAACCAGCCGGTTCGCTACCAGACCAGAAAAGGCTTTGCTACTTTGGAAGAGGAAATAAACAACAATGAAGTGCTCAAGAAAGCTTGGAATCAAGCACTGAAACAGTCTCCCAGAAAGTCAGAAGAAATGGTAGCCATCTACTGCTACACTCTTGACAATTATTTCTTTAAGCACCTAAATGAATCTATCAGGTAAACCAAAAAGGTTAACTCCAAATCACCAGCTGATTGGGCTTATTCTGTTACAGAGATTGGTATGACGATACGATGGCCGTGCAATTCCCTTTCGGAAATTACGTGTCATTATTGATGAGCCAAGTCAGATATTTCGATACTTATTTAACACTTTACCGAGGAGTTCCATTTGATACGCAACTGTCGGCCTCTGTAGGGGCAGTGGTTTATACAAATCAATTTGAATCTTGTTCGAGCTTGAAAACAGAGGCGGAAAAATTTGCACTTAATGGGACATTATACATCTTCAAGACGAAAAGTGCGATTTATGTTTCCGAACACTCAAATTTCCCGCATGAGAAAGAGTATATTATACCTCCGGAGTTGAAGTTCACCGTCACTGAAGTTAGGCGAAAGAGAGGAGGAAAAAAGTATTTTGAAGTGGTTCTAGAAATGTGTAATCAACAGGATGACACGTCACAAAGGTGATTTTTTTATGATAATCGCGTTTAAATGATAAGAGGTGCTGATAGTAATCATATTATTCAATTATTGTTTTCTAGGTAGTATGGCCATTTACTTTATATTTATAATGATAAATTTTTGATTCCATTTTCTGTTTTTTAAAATTTCAATGATGGCATCGCGATCGGAATTTCTTACTCCGTCCAGGTTAATAAGCAAAGTGAGTTATCAGCTTATTCGATTGGGTCAATTTTGTGTTTTTGGGTAAATATACGTAATAGCTTTTATTTACAGCTTGAGAAAGTATCTATCAGTGCTGAGTATATAATCAATAGTGAGTTTGGTTTTGATGCAACCGAAAAATTAACTATAGTAAAAATTTGCGAGAAAGCTACGAACTCTAAAGGAGCCTGTAATATAGTTGCTAATCAAATTTTTGATGATTTGGAAAAATTAGAAACTCATTCCAATATTATTGGCACGTACTTATTGCTAAAGTTAATTCATATGCGTGCTATTCTGTTTATCACAAATTAATGGATATTACAATTAATGGGTATGGGATAGGTATTTATGGAGTTAAAGGGATAAGTAAAAAAGTATGTATTGTATTATTTAACTTATTAAAAACATCAAAAATTTCTTAATGATTTGAACATGAATTTTTTGTGCTGTTTGTGATCTGGATTTAAAAACAGAAGCTGATGAGTTTGTTTCAAAGTTATATCTTCCATTTTTTTTTTTTTCCCAGCAAAACATTTTAGAGGTAGCAAGGAAAAACATAAGCAAATTGGAAGTTACAGATAGCAATGTGGATGATGAACAAAAAGAAATTATCTTTAAAGATGTGAAATATGCGATCAAGTATTGTGACAGTTTTTTCGATATTGCAAAGAACATTTCGACTGAATTAAGAAGTCATTCAAAAACTAGTGACAAGGCCTGGTGTGTAATTGTACAGCCCATTATCAATGGTTGCTACATGTTGTCAGTCAGGCATATTTTTCTTAAAGTTAATGATGTTTTACAAATTAATATTTATGGAAATTGAATATTTATGGGATTAAAGAATAGGCTACATTAAACGCTGTACAACTTTTGCAAAACCTTACATTTTATACAGGAAAATTAAGTGTAATTTTTCTATTTTCGATTCTCATTCAGGTTCTCATTACACTTTTTGAATTCTTTTAAGTTTATTGTATTCCAGGAACTCAAAATTAAAGCCTAAAATTTAATTGTTGCATAAGCGTACCGTAGAATGGGATGAAGTAGTTGAAGTAGAATTAGTCACCCGAACCCAATTTTTGGTGGGGTCCTAAGAAAAATCGCTTGATCAGAAATCCCCAAAGATTTTCTGTAAATTTTTTAACAGAATTTTACCTTAGTGTCCTATTGAAGGTATAAAACTGTATTTCCCAAGTATAGGCAAACTATCAAGCTGCAGCACAACTTATTTTAATCTTAAAATTTATTTGAGACCGGAAAAATGGCTGATTAGTTATCGTATATCATGCATTTCAAGTGCCTGCTTCAAAAATTTAATGTATCGAAAATATTATTGTTATAAAGAGCAAAAGAAGTCTTTTTTGGTAAGTTTTTTTTTTAAATATAAATGTAAATTTTAAGTTGAATTTCAATGTTAAGTTTTAAAATCTGAATTAGTTCAATGAAAACTCCTTTTGAGAGTTGTCTGTCATCTGGCATGGTAGATGTTTCAGTAGTAGAGGAATCAAAAGGAGTTAGAAGGAATTACACGTGTCATGTAAACGTTCCCCCCTCCCTCTTTTACCGAGGGAGGGACGACTTTCTTGCGAAGCTTCTTTGCTTTCTTGCGAAGCTTCTTTGCTTCTTTCAAGTGCCAGCTCTGAGACGAAGATTATGGTTATCATGTTAACGATTTTTACTTTATCAACCTCTAGAAAAAGATCTAAAGGAATCGACACCCAACCAATCCCTGAGATTTTTGAGCCAAGAAGTTATCCTACGACCCTGACCGCTTTCACCCTTGATCTTTTCCTCCATCGAAAACTGAAGGAGGTGGTGTCTTTCAGGCTTGCAGGCTTTCATTTCGCATTACGTGGCCGAAATAATCGAGCTTTCGACGCTTGATCTCGTACTGCACTTCTACTTCCTTCTTCATACGAGCCAAGACGTCAGTATTTCTCACCCTGTCAGTCCACGAAAATTTAAGAATTCGAAGGTATACCCACATCTCAAAAGCCTCCAATTTCTTTTCCAACGTCATAGTTAACGTCCATTCCTCGTGTCCATAAAAGAGCACGGGAAAAACGTAACATCGGACGATACGGATCCTCAGATTCCGATTGCACAACAGGTTTGTTATTTTGAGGAAAGTTCCTCTGGCTTGCTCTATACGCGCTCGGACGTCTTGGGCTACAATCCTAGGTATCATTTAAGAGGGTTCTTCTTTGCTTAACCAAGGACAAATCAACCCGGTGGGTGTCCCATTAGCAGTTAGGCAACTGTTGTAGCTGCTTATTATATTTCGCCTTAATACGAGCAGGAATATGTTTCTCGTTTAAGAAGTTAATCAAGCCTCTTAAACAATGGCGAAATCCAGATGAAATACTGAAAACGGTTTATGGTCTGCACTGAGTAATAACTAGCCGGTTCGCTACCAAACCAGAAAAGGCTTTGCTACTTTGGAAGAGGAAGTAAACAACAATGAAGTGCTCCAGAAAGCTTGGAATTAAGCGCTAAAACAGTCCCCCAAAAATTCCAAAGAAATTACCTCCATTTATTGCTATACAATGGACGATTATTTCTATAAACACTTGAATAAATATATCAGGTAAAGCTGAAGGGTTGATCCTAAATCATCAGTTAGGATCAGTTCGTTAGGTTATTTTACTTTCAAGGATTGGTATGACTACACTATGGACGTGCAGTTCCCAATCGGGAATTATTTATCATTGAGTCAGAGCTGAGTCAGAAATTTTGATAGCTATTTCCCAGCTATCATCCAGATTCATAGAGGAGTTTCGTTTGATACGCAGTTGTCAGCCTCAATAGGAGCAGTGGTTTATACAAATCAATTTGAGTCTTGTTCTCTTAAACTTTAAGGCGAAAAGTGCGATTTATGTTTGTGAACACTCGAAATTTCCTCAGGAGAAGGAGTATATAATACCTCCGGAACTAAAGATTTTTTTCATTTGATAATCGCGTTTAAAAGATAAGAGGCATCAACCTTTTTTATTTAATCATTATGTTCAAAGTAATGTGGGTTTATATTTCTGCTCTTTTTTTTTTTTTTAACTCTCATCATATGGCATCGCGATCGGAAATTCTTACTCCATCCAGACTGATAAGCAAAGTAAGTAATCGTAATTCTGAATGCAAAATTTGACGGTTTGGTTTGGGTTAACGGAATACACATTCGGGTGGGCCGAAGCGGAGTTATAGACAGTTTTTGTATAATTGAGTAAATATGTATATGAATACTTTTATTTTAGCTCAAAAACATTTCTATCAGCGCAGATTTTTCCATTAAATTTGAACACAGATTTGATGAAATCGAAAAATTAGAGGTAGTACAATTTTGCGAGACTGCCACCAACTCCAAAGAAAGCGATTTTTATATTGCTAAAAAAATTTATAATTATCTCAGCAATTTAGAAACTTGCGTCAACTATTGGTGGCACGTAACTGTTAACAGAAATGTCTCATCGCACTTTGCTACATTTCACAAAGCATTGGAAATAAAAATTAATGGATATGAAATTGTTATTATTGGATTTAAAGGAGACCCAGAAGTATGTAGTATACCATTTATTTAATTCCTTCTGTAGAATAAAAAATGAGGATATATACGTGGCAAACGTTTTTATAATTTTGAAGCTTAAAGAAACCATTAAATCTCATTTCTTTTTAAAAGCTTTTTAATAAGAAAGCCTAGTTGGATTTTCCCGCGCTTTGTGATTCGTGTTGCAATTTAAGTCCCTCATTGAGAGAGAGTTCGTCGAGTGCGGGTCGGTAGCTTAATGGTAGAGCACCCGTCCGGCAAACGGTAGATGTGGGTTCGATTCCCATTCGGCTCAAGTACCCGACGAAATTTTTTCTCTCAATGTTGTTTGTGTGTCCATAAAAGTTAAGGACTTTAGAGATTTCGGCTTTTATAATATTATAAAAGGCGATAGATTTCCTCTTAAAAAAAAAAAAAAAAAAAAAGCTTTTTAATCTTTTCTTTTACTGAATTAAACAAAACTGATTTATTAATTTTGTATTTTAGAAAAACATTTTAGAGGTAGCAAGGAAAAACATAAGCAAATTGAAAATCACAGAAAGCACTGTGACCGAGGAAAAAAAAGATATTATCTTTAACGAAGTTAAATATGCGATCAAGTATTGTGATAGCTTCAGTGATATCGCTAAAAGCATCTCAACCGAGTTAACGAATCATTCGAAAACTAAGGAAAGAGCCTGGATTGTAATTGTACAAAATTCAAATTTTTATATGTGGTCAATGGAAAATATTATTTTTAATCTAGATGACTTATTGAAAATTTATATTTATTCCATTAAAAAGTAAACGATTGCTAAAAGTATGTAAATCAGATTAAACTATTGAAAGTCATTTAAAAAATGATAATTCTTACACCGGGGCTGAATATCTGTTCATTTTTCTGTTGGGAAAAATAAAGTCATGTTAAAACAAAATGCAGAACTAATTTCCCTCTGATTTTAAATTAATTTTGTTTCGATTTGGCTTTCAAAGACGGGTTTAAAGTAGTATATTACAACACAAGAGCTGCAAAAGAAAACATTGTCCGTCGAGGCCGATTAAAAAGGTCTCGACGGGTAATTTATTTGCAGTTCTTGTGTTGTAAGCTACTTTTCATCACAAAGCACAGTGCAATAAAGGTTTTTATAAAACGCACTAGTTTTTCCGCACTGAGTGATGAAAAAATCATTAAGTTCGCCTTAATTTGGTTTGGTTTTCTGAGCATTTCTCCAACATCAGAGAATGCTGTACATTTTTTGCAAAACTGTCCCTTTCATGCAGGAAAATAAAGTCTTAATTTGTTCTATTTTTAAATATTCATTTAAGTGTTTGAGCTCGGCTTTCGGGATTGGAACAAAAATAGGCGATTATCTCATGCCAAAATTTATATTAATGCCCAACGTTTCGATAAAAATTCTTTATCTTCATCAGGGGCCTAATATGTGATGAGAACTTTAGATGGAAAACATCATCAACAAAACCATAATTGAACAGCAATTGGAACATGGAACATCAATGTAAAAAGCCATTAGTTAATTGTGATAAAACATTAATCCATGATGTAAATTAAATTTCATTGATACTACTAAAAATTCATAAAATTGATTTGAAAATAATCATCTAGTCATTTTATATTTATTAATTCATTATTTTATACTTTGATCGTTTATTAATAGTTAAGTTTGTGGAATTAGCCGTTTTGGTTATAAGTTTTTCATCAATTTTATGAATTTTTAGTAGTATCAATGAAATTTAATTTACATCATGGATTAATGTTTTATCACAATTGACTAATGGCTTTTTACATTGATGTTCCATGTTCCAATTGCTGTTCAATTATGGTTTTGTTGATGATGTTTTCCATCTAAAGTTCTCATCACATATTAGGCCCCTGATGAAGATAAAGAATTTTTATTCTTTTATTTTGAGCTAAAGCTGTAAAAGCCTTTTTATAGTTTTTTGCCTGTGGACCAAAAACTTAGCACCAAAACTAATTTTCGACTTCAAATTCGTTATCTACGCAAAATTTCCGATAAAAATCGATAGATTTTTACAAAAAAAAAAATTTTCATTTTTGGCCCTTATATGGGTTTTCCGGAAAGCTCAAGGTCAATTGTTAAAAAAATTATTTTGTAAGTACATACGTTCATTACGGACTCAAAATAATCCATAATTACCATCAAAAAAAATTTTTTTTCCCGACAGCACATTTTCAACAGCGAATTACTGTAGGAACCCATGGCTGTCCCATCCTGAAAATTTGGCTAAAAGGTAAGCTGGACCTGTACTTTAACATATATTTTTTTTCGCAAAATTAAAAATACGCATTTCCCGAAAATTGAAATTTTAAGTTCCGGAAAGTCCGGGAAAAGAATTTTTGAAAAAAATTGCTGTTGTGGCGTATCACACGAAAGCCCCACTAAAGACGATTAAAATGAGACCTTGTTCGATTTTCTAAGTCAACGCGGTCCATAGTTATAGCGATTTTTAAAAAGAGGGTATGCGCCCCACCCCAATTTTTGGAGGTCAATAACCTCGGAACGGGTGGTTTTAAAAATTTGAAAATTTGGGGTTTTCATAAGACCGATGGGAAGATTCCATTCCCCGAAAATCAGAAAAATCGGTGAAGGTAGTGGTTTTAAATTTGGTCATTTCGCATGGACTGACCCAACAGCAAAAAAATGACAATCGTTAATGGACGCAGAACATTAAACAAAACAATTGTGTTATTTTTCTTAACAAAATATTTATGTAGACCGATTTGGACATACAATTTGTGTCAATTTTAACATAAAATTTTTTACTGTGTATTTAAGATTTAAGAAACCTCTTATAAATATTTCACTGCTTCTTATATATCATTTCCTGCCCTCGGAGAGGGCAAAATAAGCCAATAAAATTATTTACTTTTTACTTTCAAAGTGTTAGTTGTTACTTTAAAAGTAGAAAAAAGTTTTGCATTTAAATTTAAAAAATCCGCGAAAAACACAACATTATTTTCTGACGTCACAACTTCTATTTCCGCTTCTTTCTATTGGTTGGCTAGGCAGTTGGCATTTTACAGGAGCCGATTTACTTTTTTTTTTTTTTTTTTTTGACAAAATCTCTCTTAGGCTGAACACTTGTTTGTGGATTTTAGAGAATCAGCAACCTGCGTTTAATTTCCGGAGAATTTTAGGTGGGGTGCTAAGAAAAATCACTTCATCCTGAATTCAGAAATATTCTCAATATTTGTGAATTCCCGAAGATTTTCTATACTTTCTTAGCAGAATTTTTTAAAAGTTCGCTTACCTTAAGTCTCCTATTGAATATTATAAAGCTGTATTTCTCTAATGTAGGCAAATTACCAAGCAGCAGTACACCTTAAAATTGACATTAGATCGTTATCGGAGACCGGGAAAATGGCTGATTTGTTATCTTATGTCATGCATTTCAAGTGCCTGAAGGAGGAAAAGAAGTCTTTTTAATAATTTTTTTTTTTTTTTAAATTTAAATGTATTTTAAAATTTCAATTTTAAGTTTTAAAATCTGAATTAGTTCGATGGAAACTCAATTCGAGAGTTGTCTGTCATCTGGGAAAGTAGGTGTTCTATTAATACAGGAATCAAAGGGAAGGAATTGCACGCGTCATTTGAACGTTCCCTCCTCCCTCTTTTTTTTCCAAAAAAGAAGAAAAAAAATTGGATTCCTGTTATCAAATTTTAAAGAAGCAAGCATTATATGAACCCCTTCTCCCCTAATTTCCGTATTATAGCGAATGCTTCTTTCAGAGTCCTTCTAACATGGTTTTGAAGTAAAGTATGTGACCAGAAACAAAGTGACCACTCTTTTCCTTATGGCTATGCCTCTTACTCTTTTAATCTCGATTGCGTGAGAATTAACTTATCTAAATTATTTCAAGTGTCTATGCACTTCATTCATTATCGAACGGGTTGAAGGTTTACTGAACAATTTTTTTTTACACCCCCCTGCCTTAAAAGCAGTTTTTGGTTTGTTGGAAAAATTAAAAAATTTAATTTCGGATCGAAAATCGCGTTTTCGCATACAAAAGAGTTTAAGTGAATTTTGAAATTGATCGTATTGTTTATACTTAGCATATAGCAAGTTACATTATGTGAGAGTTTCGCAATTTTTCACGAAATATCTTAAGTAACCCAGTTCAGTAGGAGATGCATCAGAGCCCGAGGTAGCTCAGTGGTAGAGCAGTCGTCATGAAAACGGAAGGTCGGTGGTTCAAGTCCACTCTTCGAGGGCCTCTGGTGTATTCTTTTACTGAACATCTTCCCGGTTCCCTCTTTATGATCCATATACCGATAACCCCAACTGAGAGAATTACACCCCCCTGCCTTAAAAGCAGTTTTTGGTTTGTTGGAAAAATTAAATAATTTTTTTTTGGGCTTTTTCCTTATTTATTAGGAATCACACGAGCATTGTTCGATAATTAGAGATTTTCGGGGCTTCCTTGAACCCCATCCGTCCGTGGAGCAAAACCCTAGCAACCACGAAAATGTAGGAGACTTTCTCTCGAAGCTTCTTTGCTTAACCAAGGACAAGACATTCTGGTGGGTGTCTCAGTAGCAATAAGACAACTGTTGTAGCTTCTTATTATATTTTGCCTTCATTTCGGCTTCTTCCTCATTAAAAAAATTCAAAAAGACTCTAAAACAATGGACAAATCCAGATTAAATAATGAAAACGGTTTGTGGTCTGTATTGAGTAAAAAACGCCGATTCGCTACCAGACCAGAAAAGGATTTGCTACTTTGGAAGAAGATATAAGCAACAAGGAAGTGCTCAAGAAAGCTTGGAATGAAGCACTAAAGCAGTCCCCCAAAAATTCTAAAGAACTGACCGCCAATTATTGCTGTACAATGGACGATTATTTCTATAAACACTTGAATAATTCCATCAGGTAAACCTGAATGGTTAATTCTAAATCAGCAGATCGTTAGGTTCGTTTTCTTACAGAGATTGGACACTATGGACGTGCAGTTCTTATTGATTTCCCAGGATAAACACCCGTAGGATAAACACAGGAAATTAGTTGAAAACGTAAATCGAAGTGGCGAAACACGGAAAAACAATAAAAAATGCTAATAAGGATCGAGATATATATATGTCATCTTAAATAAGAATTTTTTCAATGTTAAATGATATCGTTCCAATTCTTAATTTTATGAGTTGATTTCGGGAAAAATGGAACTAATTGTAAAAGAAATAAATGTATCTCTTCGCCAACGTTTCGTTATCTATATTTATAACTTCCTCAGGGCTAAAATGACAAAATAAAATTGCACAATACAAGATGATTTAATTAAGCGAAAATCACAGTCATTGACCTTTGATTAGTAACATACCTCGAGATGAGAAAACCTTATAATAATGAAATTCATTTTAATTTTAAAAAACATGATCTAACACGTCAGACGCTTGTCTAGGTTAAAAGCAATCATATTAAATAGTTTTAAATACAATAAATAATTAAAAGTTAAAAAATGATAAAAACAAACAGCCATTTTCAAGAGAGACTTATCACGTGATAAGGTCGAGATTCAAAGGTATTAAAGAATTTTTTCAGTTGATACTAGCGTTCCTAAGATAAGAGGCATCGATTACTTTTTTTATTTTTTTAATCGTTGCTTTCAAAGTAGTGAGTTTATATTTCTGATAAGTATTAAAGTTAATTTCTGCCTTTTATTTTTTTTAAAACTCTCATCATATGGAATCATTGGTAAGCAAATTAAGTAATCGTAATTCTGCTTGCAAAACTCGACGTTATACGTCGGCTTAACACAAAACACATCCGAGTGGGCGAAAGGGAGTTATGCATACACAGTTTTTGTATATTTGAGTAAATGTCTATGTATAAATACTTTTATTTTAGCTCAAAAACGTTTCTATTAGCGCAAAATATTCCATTACATATGAATACGGATTTGAAGGAAAAGAAAATGAAAAATTAGCAATACTACAATTTTGCGAGACTGCCACCAACTCCAATGAAAGCAGTTATGATATTGCTAAAAAAATTTATGAATATCTCATCACTCTAGAAACTTGCGCCAAATTTTGGTGGCACGTAAGTGTTGACAAAGATGTCTCACATGCGCATTATACTAAATTTCACAAAAAATTGAACATAACAATTAATGGATATAAAATTGTAATCAGTGGATTTAAAGGAAGCCCAAAAGTATGTAGTATACCATTTATATAATTCCTTCTGAAGAATAAAAAATGAGGATATAAACGTGGCAAACATTTTTATAATTTTGAAGCTTAAAAAAACCTTTAATCTTTTTTTATTGAATTTAACAAAACTGATAGACCAATTTTTTCTTTTAGAAAAACATTTTAGAGGAAGCAAGGAGAAACATAAGCAAATTGAAAATTACAGAAAGCACTGTGACCGATGAACAAAAAGATATTATCTTTAAAGAAGTTAAATATGCGATCATTTATTGTGATAGCTTCACTGATATCGCTAACAGCATCTCAAATAAATTAAGAAATCATTCGAAAACTAAGGAGAGGGACTGGAGTGTAATTGTACAAGATGCAAAATCAAAAATGTGCTGTGTGGAATGGGTTTATTTCAATCTAAATGAGTTATTGAAAATTAGTATTTATTCTATTAAAAAGTAAACGATTGCTACAAGTATGTAAATCAGATTAAACTATTGAAAGTCATTTGAAAAATGATAATTCTTACATAAGGGCAGAATATCTGTTCATTTTTACGTTGGGAAAAATAAACACGTGTTAAAACAAAAGTCAAGACTGATTTTCCTCTGGTCTTAAATCAATATTGGTTCGATTTGTCTTTCAAAGTCGGGTTCGAAAAAATCGTCAAGTTCACCAAGTCAACCTCTGCAGTCTGGTCTTAAAATCGTGTTAAATAAATGACTCTTTTTCAAACTTTCGAAAACTTAAAATTAATTTTGCTTAACGCTAGGGCTGAACTGATTTACCGACCAGTGGGGAGTTTCAGCTCTACGGCCCAAAATGCCAGCTATTGACAAACGTTAATCTCACCGGCTGCCTCTTGCCTTTGGCTGCGGCCTTTCCCTTGAAGCCTGGCGATCTGCCATTAAATTTTTATCTTCATGCCTATCCAATTTCTCCCGTCTTAATGGAAAGATGGACAGATTTTTAACTTTTAATTTAATTTCATTTTTCTCTACGACTTCTTTCCAGCTGTTGTAATTTATCGGTTTGTATTTTCCATCTTTGTATTCACCATTTACTCCTGTTATGACTTTCATAGAATTTGTGGCCGCTGCTGAAACTCCTTCGTCCATGGTTCTGCTAAGGCTATAAAAGTCATTTCCAGGGTAAGCCACGTGGTCCGATGCTACTATTTTAAACAAGGTACAATCGGAGAAATCATCTCCCTCCTCTTGGTAATCTTCCGGTTTGCTCAGTTGCGATTTTTTGTTCTGAAGGAACGGCCTCACTCGATATTTAATATTTTTTATGACGTGGGTTTCGTTTTCGAAATCGGAAAACGGATCGAAGTAAACGCAAGCAACGTTGGATAAAGACTCCGAATTTTTGTCGATAACGAATTGCAAAGCTTTATTCAGAAATGTTTTTAGTGTTTTCTGGAACGGACCGCTGAACGATCCGGATCCGATTCCCGGTACCGTCACAAAAGCTCTTTTCCCTTCTTTAGCTGCTTTCCTGCTTGCATATCCTAACAAAGGAGCGACTCTTCTTTCCAGCAGTACGTTATACTTTTCTTGATTGATTACCCTGTTAATCACGACTTCTACGAAATCTGGAGGGTCACGTAAGGTAGACCCAAGCAACGGACCTGGAACGAATAACAGTTCCCCGGTTATAGGTTTCTGATAAATTTTGAAATTTGGGTCTTGATAATTCCAGACTCCGTTATCGTAAATTTCAACGGGGGCAGCTATTGCGATATTCCCAAGAATGCCGATTTCCTCTCTGTTCCAATCCTTTTCGGCACCTTGAATTCCGGTAGCGGCACATATGCGGGGCTTTTTTGTAGCCAGAATCAAATCGATGAATTTTTCGTCCGTTAGTGTTTTGAGGTCTTCACGTCCAAGTTTTGATAGTTGATCGGATAGGTAGGCACCTGGTTGGATTTTTCCAGATAGCAAATCATTTTTGTAGATTTGGATTTGTTCAAAGGATTTGGTATGTAAAACCACTGAATATCCTTCCATTTTTCTGTTAAAAGAAATAAATAAAATTAAGATGAGTTCGAAAAAAAAAACAGAAGAGTGTTTTTGTTTTGACTTTGGTTAGGTTTCGGCCAGGGATCCGAAGCTTAAAAATCTTGGCCGAATATTTTTTGAAATCCGAAATCGACCCCCGCATCGAGGAAATTCTTGGAGCTGACATCGGCATCAGTGCCGACACCGGTTGTGGTCAGATGACACTTTCACGAAATGCCGAAACAGACTATCTCCAATTATATTTACGATGGAGATACGTTAGATCACCTTTGATGGACGGATTTGTGTCGTTACCTCCGTTTTCTACAAAAGAAGTATTCTGTCTTACTTAGATCATTCCCAAAGTTTTTGCACTTTTTCCTGTCTTCGTAAGTAGAAAAAACAAAAAGCTTTGGGTTTAAATTTTAAAAAAACCCGCGAAATTATACCATTACTTTGTGACGTCACAATTACATCTACTTTCGCTTCTTTGTATTGGTTATTAATCTGGCAGTTGGCATTTTGGGGAAAATTAAGAGTACGCATCAGTCGTGGCAGCAGATAAATCGCACTTTTCTTTTTACGAAGAAACGACGACTTTTTCCGGAAAAAAGAAGAATAAAGAAATGTTCAAGAAAACATTTTGAAGATTTTTTAATTTTTGATTTTTCAAGATTCGTCTTCGTTTTTCCGTTAAAAGAAGGATACGATTTATCTGATGCCACGACCAATGCGTACTCTGGAATGCTTTTTAGCCGACTAACTTTTTTTTTGACAATATCTCTCACACTAAACACTCATTGTGATTTTAGAGAATCAGTCACCCGGGTCCAATGTTCGAAGAATTTTTTGTGGGGTGCTAAGAAAAATCATTTGTTTCTATACTCTTTTTAACAGAATTTTTTATTATTTCGCTTACCTTAGTGTCCTATTGAAGGTTATAAAACTGTATTTCTGAAGTATAGGAAAACTATCAAGATGCAATACAACTTATTTTAATCTTAAAATTTATTTGAGATCGTTATCGGAGACCGGGAAAATGGCTGATTAGTTATCGTTTATCATACATTTCAAGTGCCTGTTTCAAAAAATTAATGTATCGAACATATTATTGTCATAAAGAGCAAAAAACATTTTTTTGGTAAGTTTTTATTTTAATTTTAATTTTAAGTTGAATTTCAATGTTAAGTTTTAAAATCTGAATTAGTTCGATGAAAACTCTGTTCGAGAATTGTCTGTCACCTGGCAAAGTATAGGTATTCCAATAATGGTGGAATCAAAAGGAAGGAATTCCACGTGCCATGCAAACATTCCCCCCCTCCCTCTTTTGCCAAAGAAAGGAAAAATTACGCTCCTGTTATCAAATTTAAAATAAGCAAGCATTATATGAACTCCTTCGCCCCTAATTTCCACATTATAGCGAATGCTTCTTTCAGAGTCCTTCCAAGATGGTTTTGAAGTATATCATGTGACCAGAAACAAAGTGACCACTCTTTTCCTTATGGTTAAGCCTCTTACTCTTTTGGTCTCGATAGCCCTGTTTCACGAAAGAATTAACTTATTTAAATTATTACAAGCAGTGCCTGTGGCCTTCATTCATTATCAGACGGATTAAAGGTTTACTGAACAATTTTTTTGCTTTTTCCTCCTATGTTAAGAATCACACGATCGTTATCTGATAATAAGAGGTTTTCGGTGATTCCCCGATCCCCATCCGTCCGCACAGCAAAACGCTAGTAACCACGTAAACGTAAGAGACTTTCTTGCGAAGCTTCTTTGCTTCTTCTTCTAAGTGCCAGCTCCGAGACGAAGATTGGTTATCGTCTTGACGATATCTGCTTTATCAAACTTTGCTCGCAAAAAAGACACCAAACCTAGGCCTAAAGAATCGACACCAAACCAGTCCCTGAGATTTTTGAGCCAAGAGGTTATCCTACGACCCTGACCGCGTTTACCCTCGATCTTTTCCTCCATCACAAACTGAAGGAGGCGGTGTCTTTCATTTCGCATTACGTGGCCGAAATAATCCAGCTTCCGACGCTTGATCTCGTACTGCACTTCTACTTCCTTCTTCATACGAGCCAAGACGTCAGTATTTTTCACCCTGTCAGTCCACGAAATTTTAAGAATTCGGCGGCATATCCACATCCCAAAAGCCTCCAATTTCTTTTCCAACGTCATAGTTAACGTCCATCCCTCGTGTCCATATAAGAGCACGGGAAAAACGTAACATCGGACGATACGGATCCTCAGATTCCGATTGCACAACAGGTTTGTTATTTTAAAGAAAGTTCCTCTGGCTTGCTCTATACGCGCTCGGACGCTTTGGGCTACAATCGCAGGTATCATTCAAGAGGGTTCTTCTTTGCTTAACCAAGAACAAATCAACCTGGTGGGTGCCCCAGCAGCAATTAGGCAACTGTTATATCTGCTTATTATATTTCGCCCTACAACGAGGACTTTTTTCTCATTTAAGAATAAGTTAATAAAGCCTCTAAAACAATGGCCAAATCCAGATTAAATACTGAAAACGGTTTGTGGTCTGCATTGAGCAAAAACCAGCCGGTTCGCTACCAGACCAGAAAAGGCTTTGCTACTTTGGAAGAGGAAATAAACAACAATGAAGTGCTCAAGAAAGCTTGGAATCAAGCACTGAAACAGTCTCCCAGAAAGTCAGAAGAAATGGTAGCCATCTACTGCTACACTCTTGACAATTATTTCTTTAAGCACCTAAATGAATCTATCAGGTAAACCAAAAAGGTTAACTCCAAATCACCAGCTGATTGGGCTTATTCTGTTACAGAGATTGGTATGACGATACGATGGCCGTGCAATTCCCTTTCGGAAATTACGTGTCATTATTGATGAGCCAAGTCAGATATTTCGATACTTATTTAACACTTTACCGAGGAGTTCCATTTGATACGCAACTGTCGGCCTCTGTAGGGGCAGTGGTTTATACAAATCAATTTGAATCTTGTTCGAGCTTGAAAACAGAGGCGGAAAAATTTGCACTTAATGGGACATTATATATGTTTAAGACGAAAAATGCGATTTACGTTTGCGAACACTCAAATTTCCCGCATGAGAAAGAGTATATCATACCTCCGGAGTTGAAGTTCACCGTCACCGAAGTTAGGCCAAAGAGAGGAGGAAAAAAGTATTTTGAAGTGGTTCTAGAAATGTGTAATCAACAGGATGACACGTCACAAAGGTGATTTTTTTATGATAATCGCGTTTAAATGATAAGAGGTGCTGATAGTAATCATATTATTCAATTATTGTTTTCTAGGTAGTATGGTCATTTACTTTATATTTATAATGATAAATTTTTGATTCCATTTTCTGTTTTTTAAAATTTCAATGATGGCATCGCGATCGGAATTTCTTACTCCGTCCAGGTTAATAAGCAAAGTGAGTTATCAGCTTACTCGATTGGGTCAATTTTGTATTTTTGAGTAAATATACGTAATAGCTTCTATTTGCAGCTTGAGAAAGTATCTATCACTGCTGAGTATAAAATCAATAGTGAGTTTGGTTTTGATGCAGCCGAAAAATTAACTGTAGTAAAAATTTGCGAGAAAGCTACGAACTCTAAAGAAAGCTGTAATATAGTTGCTAAACAAATTTTTGAGGATTTGGAAAAATTAGAAACTAATTCCAATTATTATTGGCACGTACTTATTGCTAAAGTTAATTCATATGCGTGCTATTCTGTTTATCACAAATTAATGGATATTACAATTAATGGGTATGAGATATGTATTTATGGAGTTAAAGGGATAAGTAAAAAAGTATGTATTGTATTATTTAACTTATTAAAAACCTAAAAAATTATTTAATGATTTGAACAAAAATTTTTTGTGCTGTGTGATCTGGATTTAAAAGCAGAAACTGATGAGTTTGTTTCAATCTTCCATTTTTTTTTCTTTCCCAGCAAAAGATTATAGAGGTAGCAAGGAAAAACATAAGCAAATTGGAAGTTACAGATAGCAGTGTGAATGATGAACAAAAAGAAGTTATCTTTAAGGAGGTGAAATATGCGATCAAGTATTGTGACAGTTTTTTCGACATCGCAAAGTACATCTCGACTGAATTAAAAAATCATTCCAAAACTAGTGAAAGGAGCTGGAGCGTTGTTGTACAGCCCACCTACAGTGATTGCTACATGCGGTCAATCAAGCATATTCATTTTAAAGTTGATGATGTATTAGAAATTCGTATTTATGGCTTTTAAAGAGTAGGCCCGATTAAAGACTGTACAACTTTTGCAAAAAGATCGCTTTTATACAGGAAAATGAAGTCTAATTTGTTCTATTTTTAATTCTCATTCGAATTCTCATTGCTCTTTGAATTTTTTTTTAACTTTATTGTATTCAGGGAATTGAAAATTAAAGCCTGCAATTTCATTGTTACGTAAGCGCAACAAAGAATTTCTTTTATTTTAAAGCATTAATAATATTAAACAATACATTAGTTCGATTTTTTGTTCTCGACCAGACTATTACCCCAGCCCCGTCTTCCACTTTCATATCCACAACCAATAACAAAGTCCTTAGTGCCACTATCAATGGTCTTATCCCCATTCAAAAATCCATTCCTGATTGGATCTACAATGAAGCGGCCATATCATCAAACTCACCTTTCGGAACATTCTCATCTTTTCGAATATTCGGGTAATCGATATCTATTGCATGTCCATTGAAACTACTTCCTATAGAGTATATCTCCTCTATAGGAGCCCTGCCCTGCCCTGCCCTGCCCTGCACTGCCTTGCCCTCGGATAAGCTTGTTTCAAAATAAACCAGCCATTTACTAATAAACCATTTATTTACTTTTTATTCTCAATGTTTTAATACACTTTTCTCTCTTTGTAAATAGAAAAACAAAAATCTTTTCATTTGAAATTTAAAAAACCCGCGAAAAACGTAACATTACTTTTGACGTCTCAACTACTTTTATCTACTCTTCTTTCTATTGGTTGGTTTGGCAGTTGCCATTTTGGGTAAATTAAATGCTTTTAAGCCGACTTACTTTTTTTTTGAAAAAATATCTATTAGGCTAAAAACTTTTTGTAATTTTAGAGAATCAGTCGTTTGGGCCCGATTTTCGGAGAATTTTTGGTGGGGTCCTAAGAAAAATCACTTGATCGGAAAAATATTGAAAATATATTTGGATTTCAGAAGGTTTTCTATACATTTTTTAACAGGATTGTATATAAAAGTTTGCTTACTTTAGTGTCCTAGTGAAGGTTATAAGAGCGTATTTCTCAATTATTGGCAAGTGTCTATGTTATCAGACGGATTAAAGGTTTACTGAAAAATTGTTGTGCTTTTTTCTCAAAGGATGAATGAGACTATCACATAGCGACATCTTGCCGAAGCCGCAGATAACGAGGTATCCCTTATATGGACAACCCCAGGACTCTTTTCTCTTTTAAAAAGGCTCTGAAACGATGGACAAATCGAGATTAAATATCGGAAACGGTTTCTGGTCTGCATTGAGTAAAAATCAGCCGGTTCGCCACCAAATCAATAAAGGCTTTGCAACTTTGGAAGATGAAAGAAGCAACAATGAAGTGCTTAAGAAAGCTTGGAATGAAGTACTAAAACAGTCCTCCAAAAATTCTAAAGAAATGACCGCCATATATTGCTATACTGTGGACGATTATTTCTATAACCACTTGAATAAATCCATCAGGTAAGCTGAATGGTTGATCCTTAATCAGCAGTTCTTAGGTTTGTTTTTTTCCAGAGATTGGTATGACGACACCATGGACGTGCAGTTCCCATTCGGAAATTACGTATCGTTATTGATGAGCCAAGTCAGAAATTTCGATACCTATTTAACCCTTTATAGAGAAGTTTCGTTTGATACGCAGTTGTCAGCCTCAATAGGAGCCGTGGTTTATACAAATCAATTTGAGTCTTGTTCGAGCGTGAAAGCCGAAGCAGAAAAATTTGATTACAATGGGACCTTATACACGTTTAAGACGAGAAGTGCGATTTACGTTCCCGAACACTCGAAATTTCCTCAGGAGAAGGAGTAAATAATACCTCCGGAACTAAAGTTCACTGTTACCCAGGTGAAACCTAGAGATGGGAAAATGAAGTATTTTGAAGTGGTTTTAGAAATGAGTACCCAACAGTATGACGCGTCACAAAGGTATAGAATTTTTTCAGTTGATAATCGCGTTTAAAAGATAAGAGGCATCGATTACTTTTTTTATTTTATTCATTGTGTTCAAAGTAATGTGAGTTTATATTTCTGATAAATATTAAAGTTTATTTCTGCTTTTTATTTTTTTTAAAACTTTCATCATATGGCATCGCAATCGGAATTTCTTACTCCATCCAGATTGATAAGCAAAGTAATTAATCGTAATTCTGCCTGCAAAACTTGACGTTATAGGTTGGGTTAACAGAAGCGGAGTTATGCATTGATAGTTTTTGTATATCTGAGTAAATAAGTACACAGTTAAAAAAAATATGTAAAAATTTAACAAAATCACTTGTTAAAATCGGTCCACATAAAAATATCAACAAACTCGACTTCGTTAAAATAAAAAACTTTGAGCGGCCATAAGATCGCCTTTTGTTTTTCGTCATTTGTTTTAGTCAACATAGCAAATTTGTTCTTTTTTAACATAGAAAACGTAACATGCTGAGTATGTAGACCCTTTTTTACATAATTACATATTTTTTTTACTGTGTATATGAATATTTTTAAATATTACCGCCTCGAAATCGAACCGAATTTTAAATATGCCGCTGTGTTTAGTTTAAAGGGATTATAAAACTTTTCTAGCGCGCTTAGCATCATTATAACCAATTTTATGGGAATAAATGACTGAATAGGAATTACTATTATTAACTATTTTCCGAATAGCACAGACCAAATATAACCAGGAAGGGAGATTTCTATTTGAAAAACGTGGGAAAATTACAAAAATTTACACAGACCGTAACCCGTCGGAGGAGTTCCTCCGGAGTTCTCCTCCGACCGGTTACTGTCTGTGTAAATTTTTGTAATTTTCCCACGTTTTTCAAATAGAAATCTCCCTTCCTGGTTATATTTGGTCTGTGCTATTCGGAAAATAGTTAATAATAGTAATTCCTATTCAGTCATTTATTCCCATAAAATTGGTTATAATGATGTTAAGCGCGCTAGAAAAGTTTTAAAATCCCTTTAAAGTATATGAATACTTTTATTTTAGCTCAAAAACGTTTCTATCACCGCAAATTATTCCATTACATATGAACACGGATTTGAAGAAAACGAAAAATTAGCGGTAGTACAATTTTGCGAGACTGCCACCAACTCCAATGAAAGCAATTTTGATATTGCTAAAAAAATTCACGATTATCTCACCACTTTAGAAACTTGCGTCAAGTTTTGGTGGCACGTAATTGTTGACAAAGATGTCTCATATTCGTACTTTGCTTTCTTTCAAAAAAAATTGGAAATAACGATTAATGGATACAAAATTGTAATGTATGGATCTATAGAAGGAAACGCAGAAGTATGTAGTGAACCATTTATTTAATTCCTTCTGTTGAATAAAAAATAAGGATATAAACGTGGAAAAAATTTTATGATTTTCGAAGCTTAAAGAAATTCTTAAAGCTTTTTTGTTTTTAAAAGCCTTTTAATTTTTTTTATTTTTATTATTATTAAATTAAGCATAAAGTCATTGATTAATTTTTTCTTTCAGAAAAGCATTTTAGAGCTAGCAAGGAAAAAGATAAGCAAATTGAAAGTTACAGAAAGCACTGTGACCGATGAACAAGAAAACATTATCTTCAACGAAGTTAAAAATGCGATCAAGTATTGTGATAGCTTCAGTGATATTGCTAATAGCATCGCAATCGAATTAACGAATCATTCGAAAACTAAGGAAAGAGTCTGGAATGTAATTGTACAAAATTCATCTTCTTATATGTGGTCATTGGAAAAGATTTATTTTAATCTTGATGACTTATTACAAATTTATATTTTTTCCATTAAACAGTAAACAATTGCTACAAGTATGTAAATGAGATTAAACTATTGAAAGCCATTTAAAAAATAATTAATACTTACACCAGGGCAGAATATCTCTTCATTTTTCTGTTGGGAAAAATTAAGTCATATTAAAACAAAATGCAGAACTGATTTCCCTCTGATTTTAAATTAATTTTGGTTCGATTTGGCTTTCAAAGACGGTTTTAAAGTAGTATATTACAACACAAGAGCTGCAAAAGAAAAAATTGTCCGTCGAGGCCGATTAAAAAGATCTCGACGGGTAATTCTTTTGCAGTTCTTGTGTTGTAAGCTACTTTTCATCACAAAGCACAGTGCAATAAAGGTTTTTATAAAACGCACTAGTTTTTCCGCACTGAGTGATGAAAAAATCATTAAGTTCGCCTTAATTTGGCTTGGCTTTCTGAGCATTTCTCCAACATCAAAGAATGCTGTACAACTTTTGCAAAACTGTCCCTGATTTTATGCAGAAAAATAAAGTCTTAATTTGTTCAATTTTTAATATTCATTTAAGTTCTCATTGTTCTTTGAATTTTCTTAACTCTATTGTATTCAGAAAACTCAAGATTAAAGTCTACAATTTACTTGTTATGTATACGTAACGAAACATTTTCTCTTTATTTCATAACAATAATAATATTAAACAATTGATTTGGTTTTTTGTTTTTTGACCAGACAATCACCCCAGCACCTTCTTCCACTTTCATATCCACATCCATAACAAAGTCTTTAATGCCACTTTCGATAGTCTTATCCGCATTCCAAAACCATTCCTGATTTGTTCTACAGTGAAGCGACCAAATCATCAAACTCATCCTGATCTTTTCGAATATTCGGGTAAATCAACTGCATGGCCGTTGAAACTACTTCTTATGTACCTGCTTTGAATAAACCATTTCTGTTGAGAACTTCCATTATAGCGTTGTACCTGAAGTCTGCCGTTCCTCGAGTCCAAAACATGATTTTGATCAACATGAGTAGGAATTATAACCTCCACAATTTTTAAAGTTAATTCGTCGGTGCCGTTCTGGTTAACTCGTCTTTTGCTGCTAACGATTTCGAACAGCATCCCCGGGAGAATGACATGCTCCCTTTCACCGGGATACACGGAATTTTCTCCGATTTCAATCGCAAAATTAGTGTTTATAATAAATAAAATACCATTGTCAGGAACAGAGGTGTAACAACAAAAGTGCGCATCTGTACTTAGCTTATGCCCCTGGGGGGGACAGATGCGCACTTTTGTTGTCACACCCCTGGAGGAAAGCTTTGTGGTGTGCTTTTGAGAAATGACTGATTAGTTATCGTGTATCATGCATTTTAAGTCCCTGTTTCAAAAAATTAATGCATCGAACATGTTATTGTCATAAGAAGCAAAATAATTCTTTAAGTTAATTTTTTACTTCTTTAGTTTTTTTAAAATTCAAATCTTATATATTATAACGCTAAGGAAAAGCGGTGAAAAATTCGCTTACAATGGGACTTTATACACTTTTAAGACCTAAAGTTCGATTTATATTTGCGAACACTCGAAATCTGCCGTGAAAAGGGGAATCGACCTATCGCACATCTCTGGGTTGGCCATGTTTGTTTATAAGCTAAACAATTTCCTCCCAAGAAACAGTATGTAATACTTCCAGTACTTAAGTTCTCTGTTACTCAAGTGAAACCCAGAGATGGGAAAAAGAAGTACTTTGAAGTGGTTTTAGAACTGAGTTTCCAACAATATGACGTGTCACAAAGGTATCGAATTTTTTCAGTTGATAATCGCGTTTAAAAGATAAAGAGGCATCGATTACTTTTTTTTATTTTAATCATTATGTTCAAGGAATAGGAGTTTTCATTTCTGATAAATATTAAAGTTAATTTCTATTTATTTTTTTTTATACTCCCATCAAATAGCATCGGGATCGGAATTTCTTCTTCCATCCAGATTGATAAACAAAGTAAGTAATCGTAATTCTGCCTGCAAAACTTGACGTGATACACAGTAAAAAATTTTATGTAAAAATTAACATAGTTAATCTAGTATACCGAAAAAATCCTCCAACAGAGAGAATTATACCCCCCTGTCCCAAAAGCAGATTTACGGTTTCGTTGGAAAAATAAAAATAACATAATTAATTGAGTTAAAATCGGTCTGCATAATTTTTATGTTCTTTTTTTTTTTTTTTTTTTTTGTTTATGTTTACCTTTCAGAAAAAAATTTGTGTAGACCGATTTTAACATAATTACATAATATTTTTTACTGTGTAGGTTGGGTTAACAGAAAACGCATTCGGGTGGGAGGAGCGGAACTATGCGCAGGCAGTTTTTCTATATTTGAGTGAGTGTGAATAATGTATATGAATACTTTTATTTTAGCTCAATAACATGTCTATCAGCGCAAAATACACCATTACATATGAATACGGATTTGAAAAAAACGAAAAATTAGCTGTAGTACAATTTTGCGATAATGCCACCAATTCCAAAAAAAGCGATCATATTGCTGGAAAAATTTATAATTATCTCATCACTCTAGGAAGTTGCGCCAACTATTGGTGGCACGTAATTGTTGACGAAGATGTCTCATATTCGCACGATACTCGATGTCACAAAGGATTGGACATAACAATTAATGGATACAAAATTAAAATTTATGGATATAGGAAACCCAGAAATATGTAGTATACCATTATTATTTGCTTCGGTGGAATGAAAAAATAAGGATATAAACGTGGGAAATATTTTATGATTTTGAAGCTTAAAGTGACCCTCAAAGCTCATTTCTTTTTAAAAACTTTTTAAAATTTTTTTTTACAAAACTAATTAATTTTTTCTTTTAGAAAAAAATTTATAGAGTTAGCAAGGAAAAACATAAGCAAATTGAAAATAACAGAAAGCACTGTGACCAATGAACAAAAAGATATTATCTTTAACGAAGTTAAATATGCGATCAAATATTGCGATAGCTTTACTGATATCGCTAATAGCACACCTCTAATAAATTAAGCAATCATTCGAAAACTAAGGGGAGAAAGTGGAATGTAGTTGTGCAAGATGCGAGTTATGGAGTGTGTGTAAAATTTGTTTTGGTCTCGATGACTTGCTAAAAATTGTTATTTCTTCCATTTGGCCTCCCATTTCAACCCTCTTTATGAGCTTCTGCTAGAGGCACCGGAGCCGCTGACTTATTTGACAAATAATCTAAACTTCGCCCACAGTAAGATTATTTGCCAACTAAGGCTCTCCGGCCAATTATTTGTAAAGTTAACTGCGAACAAGTGCTGTTTTTTTTGGAAGCAGAGCAATCTATGCGAGATATGCAATGTACTATAACCTGAGACCTTAGAGCACTTCTTCCTTAGGTGCCCCGCTTACAGTCCTCTACGCACCTACCACCTGCCGGGTTACTCTGACATGGTTTCTCTCCTAACAGACCTCACGAAGGACAAAATTAAAAGTATTTACTTCTTCGTTGCCAATGCGCTCAAGGTCAGAAGTTTTCTGCTTAATGAGTAATGAGTAAGAGTAGACCTTAATTTTAACTTAATTGCTGTTCGCCTAAAGCCTGTTAATCTTTGTTAAGTTACATGGATTTTCTTTGTTGTTTTTACTTTTTATTATCATTTACACAGTTAAAAAAAATATGTATTTATGTAGAAAATGGTCTACATACTGAGCATGTTACGTTTTCTATGTTAAAAAAGAATAAATTTGCTGTGTTGAGTAAAACAAATGACGAAAAATAAAAGACGATCTTATGGCCGCTCAATGTTTTTATTTTTAACACAGTCGAGTTTGTTGACGTTTTTATGTGGACCGATATTAACAAGTGATTTTGTTAAAAAATGTTCAAAAAATATTCTCTTTATTTCATTACATTAATAATATTAAACAGTTGATTTGGTTTTTTGTTTTTCGACCAGACAATCACCCCAGCACCTTCTTCCACTTTCATATCCACATCCATAACAAAGTCTTTAATACCACTTTCGATAGTCTTATCCGCATTCCAAAACCATTCCTGATTGGATCTACAATGAAGCGGCCATATCATCAAACTCGTACCTTTCGGAACATTCTGATCTTTTCGAATATTCGGGTAATCGATATCTACCGCATGTCCGTTGAAGCTACTTCTTATGTACCTGCCCTGAATAAACCATTTCTGTTGAGAACTTCCATTATAGCGTTGCACCTGAAGTCTGCCGTTCCTCGAGTCCAAAACGAGATTTTGATCAACATGAGTAGCAATTATAACCTCCACAATTTTTAAAGTTAATTCGTCGGTGCCTTTCTGGTTAACTCGTCTTTTGCTGCTAACGATTTCGAACAGCATTCCCGGGGGAATGACGTATTCCCTTTCGCCGGGATACACGGAATTCTCGCCGATTTCAATCGCGAAATTAGTTTTTATAATAAACAAAATGCCATTGTCAGCAAAACTTAGTGCTGTGCTTTTGACGATCGAACATGAGAAGAACTGGTTGGACGTGATGTAACTGCCGTCTTTTATTAAGTCCGGGTTCTTGAAAAGAAGAAAAAAATCGTAAGGAAAATTGAAGAAAAACAAAACTCAAAAAGCATTACCTTGTTCTTAATTCCTCTGTAAAGCGTCAACTCGTTCGGAAATTTCAAGCACTGAGATTCTAACAATTTGACATAATTATTAAACGGGAAATTGGTTTTACTTTGAGCGTGATACCACTTCCTCATTTCTTTGTTGCACACCCTGTAGAAATTCGGCCACTCCAGAGTGTAGCAAAACTTGGCAATGGTCGCTTCCGATGAATCTTTGGCTACTTTTTTTGCTTCCTCCCAGGCTTTCCGTAGTTCTTCAACGCTATGAAGTTCTTGATGGAGATCGTTAAAGCCGGTGTACCGATTGTCCGAATATATTTTTTTCGAACTGTTCGATAAGTCGACGTCCTCGTCTTGTAGACGCGACATTAGATTGTTCTTACTCATTTTGAACGACTATTTCTTTTTTTTAAATAAAACTAATAATGCGATACGTTTACGTTCCGGCGTGTATTAATCGAAATTTTTTTCCTGTTAGCGTTCGAAGATCTTTCCCATGATAAGATTATGATTTAAGAAGATAAGATTAGGTGATTTCAAAGACACTATCAGTTTGCAAGACAAGAAAAGAAACTTTAAATGGTAAAATATGTAAAAGATAAGATTATAGATGCAGCACAAAAAGGCCATTCAATTATATTACGTTCGTGCAATTTTTGAAATTTTTGAGCGTTTTTTTATATGTTGGTCGTCAATATAAGTTTCCTTTATGAAGTTTAGCATTGGGGTCAGCATTTTGAAGATTCAGTCCTCCCTTTGAAATTTTGACGTAATATTAAAATATATGTATTCAAATATTAATTTAAATACTTAAATTAAAATATTTTAGTTAAGTCCGTAAAGTTTTAAGGATTTTTTTTAAAAATTAATCAAACTTTTATTTTTTATTTAAAAATTTTATCCGGGTAGAAAAGACGCTGGCTTTGATGTTTGTAAGACTTCAGATGCTTTCCTTATCTTTGGTTTTCATTTTTTTACATAAACATTCCAAAAGGAATAGCCCAAGTGCGAAAATGTAGAGAACAAATATTAGCATAGAAATCGGGGACGTGCTTTGATATTTTACACTAAAAAATTCTTCGTCAGCTAATTTTGCACGTGCCAATGATATATTTTCGCCTAAGTTGTTTGTAAAATAATTTTGTATTCTCTGATGCCAGCGGAGTAGAAGCTTTTGACTCTGAAAAACAAAAAATTTAGCTTAGTGTTAATTTTTTTTTTTTTTTTTTTTTTTTTTTTTTTTTGCTTGGAACTTTAATCGTGATAAACTTTTAAGAGTCTTTCTTACATGCGGTTAAAAATTTTCTCATATGGACTCTGGTTTCTTAAACTTATAACCTTCCAAAACTCCAGTATAGGATTCGGTATTATTAAAATTTTACATTTACTAACTGAAAATACGTCAAATGCCTTTTGAAATCTTTCTATTATCGTTAATTTTTTTTTACTGCAAAGTATTTCCGCGGGCTCCCTATTTACGTCTTCCAATGCGGAAAGTTTTTCAAAAGCGACTCTTAGCCAAGGATCGTCTTGTATCTGAAACATTTTTAATCTCGATGCCTTATTGTCTCCAGCGCTTACTTTAAAGTTATAAATCACCGAATTCTTTCATTCCATATACTTTGGACAGGTACTTGATACTTACCAAACTCCAAAAAAAAGAAGAATTCTGATTTGCTAGTTTGAATGTTCCATCTTTTAAGAATTCTTCTGAGCTTGAAAATGGAAGTTTGACATCAAAATTCAAAATGTAGGATAATATTTGTGCTGAATAGCTTTGAAATACCCAGAAAGCTGCCCACCTGATTGATAAAACTGCTATTTGAAACGACAGATTAACTAAAGGTGCCGCTCCCTCTGAAATGATTTAAAAAATCTGAAGTAAAAAATTTCGTTCAAAAATTAATTGGATAAAAACCTTGATTTATGAAACATTCGACTGAACGGATGAATCCATTAAAAAGTTTTAGCTTATAGAGAGGCTTTTTGATCATTGCTTCGATGATCAATAAGATAGTTCCTGATACCATTACCCATGACAGTATTGCTAACCATAAATCCGTAGCGAATGGGCGTAAATAGGCGAAGGCATCGTATTCATCATAACTTTTTTCATAACGTATAAAAAAATGGTGTCTATAACATTAGAGCAATAGCATGGTAAGTGGGCTTTGGTGCGCCTTAGGACTTAGGGGAATAGGTGAGATGAATGCCATAATAATGGTGCACTTACCTTACTTTCCAAAAATAAGTCCAAATGTATTTTTCTCTGTGCACTACTCTTTGTAATATGAAATTTGCGACAAATATTTCATTTATGGAATTGAAGTTTGTTGTTTCTATATTTGCCTGAGGATCTAAATCATTATCATGTGTTGAATACTGACCTTCCATTCTGAAATTGTGAACATTATTATATATGTAGATCACACGTATGCATTAAAGACCCTTAATTAGAAGAGACCCGACAGAAGAAATGTCTTCGGAATTACGCATTTTCTGCAATGTTACCTGATGTTCATTATGCGGGATATCTCTGATATTGTTTCTAGATTAGAATATTCAATTATATATCTGCCATGTAGCTGAAATCATAGTAATTAATAATTCGTTAACATATGAAATTTTAATTGTTCAATTAGGAAATTATTGAAACACCTCCAAATCTGTAACAAATGTTATAATCGTTCCATTCATATCCAATCTTCTTTGGTTAAAATCGCGTTCTGGTATTTCCAGTTCAGTTTCCTCCGTCCATTTACCGAAATAAGATTCATGCATCACTGAACTTCCTATTTTGGGGTTATAAATTTCAGTAATGACGTAATTATATTCGGGATCGTTTCTCACAATCAGAAATTGACAGTTATATGGGATGTAAATATGATGCGATCGTTGTTCAGTCGACTGATTAGGCTCCTCGAAAATGATCCAGATTAATTTCTGAACTGCATATTCGTTTCGTTCCTATAAATGCAATCGGAATATGATTATTAACTCTAATCAGTTTTGTTCCCTGCAAAATTATTCTAAATTATTCAAGCATTTTTGTAATTACTTTTATAAGGGTTGCAGTTTCTCCTTCTGAAAGAAGAACCATAGCCTTGTGATATTCACGCACGATCCTGTCATCGTGATAAAAATATTCGTCCATGTAAAAAATCATTTGATCTGCTGTAAGGAAGCTTACATAAACTTTACTTATTGATAAGTATTTCGCCCATGATATGGTGTTAGGGTTAACTTGAAATTGTAAATCCTTGATGAAAATATGGTGTTTTATACTTAATTCTTCATTTAGCGACATTAATATTTTTTTCTGAGTTTCGATTAAAATGGATTTTGTTCCCATAAACGTTACAAAATAAAGGAAAATTTTAAATTGGAACATGGTTAAAATAATCGTTCTTTATTCGAGCAACACTTGAAAACTGGTAAAAAAAAGTTTCCTTATTGACTGTGAAAACAATACGGAAACTGTTTATATGAGGAACAAGTCAATCATTTTATTTATTCACGGGAAGTGTTATTCTTTAATGGGAACATAATCGTTTTAATAGCTTTATTTTAAAGGTTATTCAAGTTAGCTTTTAAAGTTAATTTTTCTTTTTTTTTGACGTAGGACTACATCATACCCCGTAACCTGGAGATTTTTGTTTGTTTATTCGTTCGTTTGTTCGCACCTAAAAAATTATTTTCATACCAATGACTACTGAAAATGGGACCGAAAAAATTTTTATTTTGGGCGTTGCCTGAGGTATATATTTTTTAAATTAATTTATATTAATTTATATAAGTATATATAAAATTAAAATGTGCACTTTATCAAGGTGCACGGAGTGCACCCAGCCAAGTTTTAAGTGCACTCCACTCGCATCTTACTTTACTAAACTCATCGTATACGTTTTCAGAATTGGGATAACTACCCACTTTATAACTACCCACCATTTACAAAGTTCGAAGTAGGTTGTACGGCGGGATTCCTTTACAACAGAAATGATCGCTGTTGGTGAAAGTGCAGCTTTGGTCAAATACCTCTGGTGAAAGTTCTGTTGCTGACGAGTGGAACCTAAGTGTTGCTGCCTATGTTTAGCTTTGGTTACACTCGTCATAAACACCACTTTCGCCAGAGGCATTTGGCCAAAGCCGCGCTTTTAACAACAGCAAAATCTGTACTTTTACCAACAGCGATTTCCGATAGCATTTTCCGGGGACATTCTGTTGTCCAGGAATCCTCCCGTATAACCTACTGCTCAATGTTGCCACCAGAAAAAGTAAGTCATAAGTCTGGCCAATAGGTTATAAAGATTTATAACAAGATTATAAGTTTTATCATCTTGTTGTGTGCCTTTGAAATGTTGCTAATGCCTGTTATAACTTAAATTTTTTTCTTTTTTTTCCGGTCGATAAGTTATAATGAGAAGCTGATTTATGACAAATAGAGTGGCAGTATGAATTATTTTTTACTGAGATTAAATTGGCTTGAGTGCTAAAGAAATCTAAAAACAGGTTTGTGATAAATTGTGATAAAAGGACAAATTCTGAAAATTTTTGCTTAATTTTTTGAAATTTGAAAAAAAATTCCAGCAGTAGCAGACTTTGCTCACACATTTTAATTCTAGATTTCTCTCATAAAAAACTTTTAAAATTTCTTTCTTATCTTATTAAAGTAATTTTATAAAAATATTTCGCAGAAAAATTTCATGATTTGTCAAAATAAAATATTTTGCAGATCCGTTTAAGCACTCAAATCAAGGTTAACTTAATTTGACTTAATTAATTGATTAAGGTTTTTTTTTTTTACTTTCAGATTTGACCCTATCGAGAAACGTTTCGCCCGGTATCATTCTATTGTGGTCGACACCCCAATCGACGTCCGATTCGCCGTTTTACCATCCTGCGAATTAATTTTGTACGTGTTAACCGCAAATCCTGCCAAACCTCTGGTCGTTTTTTCGCATCAAGGAATTCGAGGTTTCGTCAAGGAGACGTCAGGTTTATCTCTTTACCGCGGTTCGAATTTATACCCTGTCGCCGACCAACTCGGGGAGCACTTTTTGGTTATCAGCGGCTACAATAACGGAAGGAGGGCGCAGATTTTGAAAGCAAGCTTCAAAGGAACTAGAAATTAGTTGAATTAAGGTATGTATGAGTCCATGATTGTTTGCGGATAAATTAAATTAACTTTAATAACAAAATGAAAGTCATCGTCAATACGACTCCTCGATCTAACGATTTTCGCGCGACTACGACTTTTTTCCTGGCCCCTTGGCATTCCCATAAGAGAGAAATGTAAAATTTATATGATACAAATATTTTCCGCTTATAAGGTATTGTTTTTCGGACCCTTGAAACGAAAATCCATACAAAATCGATTCGTTAATACGAAATTTTCAAATTATTTTACTACGAGCGCTCTTACGTTTTTTTTGAAACTTGCAAATGAATACCAACAACAGACAATCGTCATTGGACGTTCATACAATTTACAATACCAGACATGAGAAACAAGATTACTTTTTGACCGTTTTTGAGCGTAAAATGACCTCAGATCTTTTTTACCAATCGCTTAACCGCTGCTAAAAACTCTAGCAGATAACTCTCCTAACTCCTCTGTTATTTTAAATCACGCGTTTTCTTTTTCAATTTTTTTTTTCTTTTTAAGTTATAAAAGACCGTACCGGGCCGTAACTTTTTGTTAAATAGTAATAAATAAATAATTGTAAAGATATAAAGGCTGAAAGATTCATGCAAGACCAAACCTGGAGTAAGAATTCATGCCAAATTTTTCCCAAACTCATTCCACCACATAAAATTTTTCGTCATGCTGTAATGTCCACAAGCCCCAAACCGTCTTTTATAGCCTTTTCCACGCAAAATTAAGGAAACTGCTAGATCTTCCAGATTCACATGCTGTTCTGTTGTGGCTAGTTTTGGTCCGCCTGAGGAATAAATCCTCATACTCTCCGATTTCGGAGAGCGTTCCCCTATCCGCCACCTGGGGAGGCGCCCGATGGGGGACTAGCCGAAAACCCCACACGGGTTGGGGGGAAAACTCGGAGTCCGCGCCCGACCGAGTTGTCCCCCCAAGCCAGCGTCAAAGGATTACATCCGCCAAACGGCACGAGTCACCAACCCCGTACGGATCGACATAAAAATGACGTCCTTTTCACATCGACCAGCACGAGTATTGGATCCGCATGACGTAAGGAGGACTTTACTCCTCTAGCTGACAACTTAAAACTAATACAATACCTATAACTAATACAATAACTAAAACTAATACAGTAACTAAAGCTAATAAAATTAATACAACTAAGCTTAAACTAAATATGATTTAAGATTGTACGAATGTACAATGTACGGCATTGGACGTTCATACAATTTACAATACCAGACATTAGAGACAAGATTATCGAGATACTATTCGACAATCTTTACGCGAAAAATGAATTCGATTTTTTTTTTTTTTTTTTATTAATGTCGTTTAACCGCTTTTACAAAACAATTGTAATCGACAGCTTTTTCAAACTATAATAGGCTGCCTTTTAAAGTCCCGATTTGTTTTATTTAATTTTAAATTTTAACTTTTTTTTTAAAATTAAAAAAATGTAGGAGAGGAATAGAAATAAAAAGAAAAATAATAATAATAAAGTAATAGAAAATCATTGGAAATAAGAAAAAGATGAAAAGGTAAAAACCTCATAACCCAAATCCATTCCAAACCATACCACTACCATACCATACCAATACCATACCATACCATACCATACCATACCATACCATACCATACCATACCATACCATACCATACCATACCATATCATATCATATCCATACATACCTATACCATAGCCATGCCCAAACCAATTGCCAAAACTCAAACCTCGTTGTTGAAGCTTTTGGACTGCGTTGAGGCTGTGACGATTCCTCTGGTTGCGATGATTCCTCTGGCTGCTACTGTGAAAACTGAAACAAAAAAACAAAAAAAAAAGACAATTAAAAAGGGGGGGGGGGTTGGAGACCCTCACAGTGGAGTTTATCTCCCGCGGTATGATTGAAATAAAAAAATTAATTATTTTAAATTGTAATGTTATTATTATTACTGTTTTTGTTTTTAAATGAATACTTTTGAGATTATAAAAAAAAAATGCAAATATGCAAAAAAATTTCGGATTTCCAGGCGTAAAAGGTTAAGACCTTCCGCATTGGCCCGGCGGTCTAGGGAACTATGCCATCAGAGCTCGCCGGAGACCTATCGGCTTTAACTCTACATATGTACAGTTAAGGCTTGCGGTGCGCCAATAACCTCGGACACCCAGTCATCCGAAAGAAAACCCTGGAGACTCTCACTATGGAGCTTATCTCCCGCGTAATTCATGATCGAATCGAATAGAATACACAGCCTAATAAAACTCTGCAGCTCCAAGAGAGGAGCTGACTCCTAACGTAAAGATTTGCGGGGGAACTTAACACTAAACCCTTAATACTAATACCACAAGGCCAGTCGCTGGGTCGATACCTAGGCCTTCTACGATGGGAGACCAAACCTCCTGGTTAGCCTCCAAGCCGAACCGATAATAGTAAATGAAAAAAAAAAAAAAAAAAAAAAAATATATACCGTATTAAAAATTTAATAACTAAATTATTTTTAAAAAAATAAAATAAAAACCGAACACTATTTTATTTAAATTAAATAAAGCCCGAGCTAAAAAAATAATTTATTAAAATTAAAGAAAAAAAATGCACTCACGGACGCGGGCGAAATAGACCGATCCGACCCCTTCGGAAGATGAAGTCGGAATGAAGGTACTGCTCTGTGATGTGAACTCTCAAACCTCGTTGATGAAGCTTTTGGACTGCGTTGCGGCTGCGACGATTCCCCTGGCTGCGATGATTCCTCTGGCTGCAACTGTGAAATCTGAAACAAAACAAAAAAAAAAAAAAAAAAAAAAACGATTAAAAAAGGGGGGGTTGGAGACCCTCACAATGGAGTTTATCTCCCGCGGTATGATTGAAATAAAAAAATTAATTATTTTAAATTGTAATGTTATTATTATTACTGTTTTTGTTTTTAAATGAATACTTTTGAAATTATAAAAAAAAATGCAAATATGCAAAAAAATTTCGGATTTCCAGGCGTAAAAGGTTAAGACCTTCCGCATTGGCCCGGCGGTCTAGGGAACTATGCCATCAGAGCTCGCCGGAGACCTATCGGCTTTAACTCTACATATGTACAGTTAAGGCTTGCGGTGCGCCAATAACCTCGGACACCCAGTCATCCGAAAGAAAACCCTGGAGACTCTCACTATGGAGCTTATCTCCCGCGCCATGCATGTTCGAATCGAATAGAATATACAGCCTAATAAAACTCTGCAGCTCCAAGAGAGGAGCTGACTCCTAAACGTAAAGATTTGCGGGGGAACTTAACACTAAACCCTTAACACTAATACCACACAAGGCCAGTCGCTGGGTCGATACCTAGGCCTTCTACGATGGGAGACCAAACCTCCTGGTTTGCCTCCAAGCCGGACCGATAGTAGTAAATTATAAAAAAAAAAAAAAAAAAAAAAAATTATATACCGTATTTGAAATTTAATAACTAAATTATTTTTAAAAAAATAAAATAAAAACCGAACACTATTTTATTTAAATTAAATAAAGCCCGAGCTAAAAAAATAATTTATTAAAATTAAAAAAAAAAAATGCACTCACGGACACCGGCGAAAAAAACCGATCCGACTCCATCGGGAGCTGAAGTCGGAATGACCGTACTGCGCTGATCCCGAAAAACACTTGGCGCCGACTGGTCTGCGCATGCGTCATGATGACGTGAACAGGTTTCCAAAATGGCGACTAATGCATTTTTAGTGTATTTTTGTGTGAATTTAACATTTAACCGTATTTTTCCTTTTCTTTTTTAAATATTTTCAAGTGAAAGAAATGTAAATTTAATTTTTGGTGGAAAATTGACTCTAATTTCGAAAATCGTATAGATGTTTTCTGCAGGATAAGCTTAATATAGAACAGACGAGTTTTGGAGAGCTGTGGGTTTAGTTTTAGTTAATTAGTTTTCTCTTATATACATAACAAAATACAAAATTTAACAATACTTTTTTATTATTTTTATTTAATTAAAATAATTTATTTATTTATTTTATTATTTTTTTTTTTTTTTTTTTTTTTTTTTTTTTTTGCAGGAACTGGTTGATTTTTCATTGGAGAAAATGCTCTATTCCTCCCCAAATGGAAACAAGAATGGAAAGTAAACAATAATTTGGAGCATACTTGAAGAAAATGGCGTTTGGTTTCCTACATTGGTGGTGTTTCACAGTTTTCATGAAAATAATTGAAGACAGCTAGCTCAAGATTTGGTATGTACAATTAAGTTATGCGGTTTAGTCTACGGTTTTTCGAATCCATTAATTAGTGTGATGAAGCGATTTTCGTGATATATACCATGTCCAGAGGGACATTTGATATACTTCTTCCTTCAACCAGGATTACCGGTATATAAAAAATAGCTTCAATTACTATAAAACCGTTTTAATCTTTGAAATTTCCAAAAGAATTTTCGATAGAAAATAAATTCTTTGTCACCGAAATACGGCTCTAATTTTTTTCGGTCATTATGAGACTTTGAAAAACTTTAGGCCTCTGAGGACAGCAGGAATCGGCCTCCAAAAAGTCTGATAAAAATTAAAATTAAATAAAGGCTAAAATGCAACTTTTCCGCGCTGTGACATTTTCAAATTCAAAAATTCGTGTTTTTCGTGAAGGTGCTCAGGATGAGACCCGGCTCGCATATTCTTTCGAGGCATCTCAATCCATTGAATCGATTCATTCAACTGTTACTGTCGCGGCTTGCAGACCTTTTTATTTATCTTAATCTTAAAACAAATAAAACTTACTGATGCAGTTTAAAAATTTTGATTGCAGGAGCTGCAACTTCTGTGGACATGAGCCTCTCCAAGGAAAAGGACCAACCACCAGTAGCGAAGAATGACCGGAAGGAGCAGCAGCACTGCCAATGGAGAATAGATTTACGAAAATGGGAATTCGATTAGCAGATCTGATTAATCATTGTGATAAGCATCAACCTTTTAAGCAAATAGCTGGGATTCGTGATGTTTGCCGTTGTCCTTGCTGCAATAACTCCATTTTATTTGGGTCAGTCTTGGGAAATTTTTTGTTATACATATATTTTCATGAGGAAAGCAGTCTCCATTTAAATTGCAAATTCATCTATTTTGCAAAAAATATTTTTCTGTTATTCAAGTGAAAAGAATGAATGGCAATGCGAAAGCATATTGACCTGATATATATTCTCTTTTTGCGTAGCCTCTCGAAAATGGACCCGTAGCTCCACTATGGCATTGGAGAAGACTGAAAAACGTTTAGTTAACAATTCGGAAAAGTCACTATGGGGCAATCGAAAAAAGTAGAAAGTTTTGTTTGGGTAAGTCTTTTTTATTATTCATTTTTAATCTTTCTAAAGGGATTTTTTTTAAACTGTAGGCTCTACGTTTCTGTTTTAAGCAGAAGATTACTAAAGTTCCTATACCTGCAGTGCTTAACTGCCTTTATTTCTCGACATAAAATAATACAGAAGCTAAATGTAGAATCTTTGAACAACAGATTACAAAATTTTGTAGCTTTCGAATCTGAAATATCTGATGCTCTGTCTCCATTAGACAATTAATTGGAGGGTACAATTAATTGTACCACCGGAAATTCTGTATACTTTTGGACTTTTATTCTTCTGCTACCACTTTTTTTTTTTCGTTTTCATCGTGTTCGAAAAATACCCAAGTAGCACAAGAGAGATTCGGGTCTTTTAGACATCTAGAAATGTTCTGCAGACACGCTAATGTCCCTCTAGGGACTGTCTGCAAGACGAAGATTTCTTCTAGAATTCTGAAAGATATCTTTGTCTTGAAGACGGTCCCTAGAGGGACATTAGCGTGTCTACAGAACATTTCTAGATGTCTAAAAGATTCGAATCCCTCTTGTGCTACTTGGGATAGTGGACCGTATACATGTGACGTCATTTTAAGGGGAAGTGGTTAGTCCCATTCCATAACAAACTATTTAGCGTGACGTCGCTGGAGGACCAACAATCTCACTGGAGGATCGACTTATGGGTGAGGGTGTGGCTTGTGGATGAGTCTTACGGACAAACTTAATGGGGATACTTAAGTGTAAATATGATAAAAACTGTTTATAAAAACACATTTTTAAAAAAAAGTGGCAGCAGAAGAAAAAAGTCCAGAAATATACAGCATTTCCGGTGGTACAATTAATTGTACCCTTCAATTAATTGGCCAATGGAGACAGGACGTGAAACTTCATCTAACTTTGAAATAATTTTTTTTTTTTGCATTTGCATTTGCATTTGCATTTGCATTGGCAATTGCATTTGCAGCTTTTGATTGAAATCCTGTAATATCTGCGACAAAAGGTAACAAATCTCAAAAATAGTATTCAATCTATCTCGGGGTTATAAAATTAGCTAATCTACTCTTCAGATTGTTAATTAGGATTCTTTACGTTCGCTTCACGTGTTTCCTCGACTTCTCTCAATACAAATTTTGTCTGGATTTCCTTCTTTCTCCTGACATTTCACACTAAAAATTCAGATGGGCGTAAGTCGAATTTAAAATCCAATATTTTTAACTTATTTAAATAAACATGAATCTTCTGAAACTGAATCGCGGGAACCTGGAGGAAATACTTGTGAATCTACATTGAGAAATATAAAGCGATCGGCTTTTCTTTTACAAACAAATGGGAAAAGCAGTTGCTTCTGCTTTATTCATAACACTCATTGTTTACATCTTTCGGACATAAATTCACGGCAATGCTTATCAACAGCAATTAGTTTTTAATTTTTCTTAAACAATGTAACATATATTTAGGCCTCCAAATTTTCAAGTTTTTTCTTTCTCTTTTCCAAATATGATATATATATTTTGAATAACTTCAACAGTGAAAAATGAATAACAATGGATCCGGACAAAGACAAGGAAGACCCGGAAGAAGCCAACAACGCAACACTTCGCCAGATTCGCCAGGACAGAGACAAGGAAGACCCGGAAGAAGTCATCAAGGCAACACTTCGCCAGATTCGCCAGGACAAAGACAAGGAAGTCCCGGTACAAGTCAACAACCTGGTACTACGGCATATTCGCCAGGAAAAGGACGGGGTGAGAGGCTTAAAAAATATGACTTAGATTTTGGAGTTAAGCCAGGGGTACCACAAAATGCACCGCGCAGCCAAAGCGTATCCCCAACGCGACCACCAGGAGGAAGTAATGCCCAAGGAGGTGGACATTTAGCCGGTCATTCTGCGGTTCCTGCCACTGCAACTGCAACTGCAATTGCAACTGCAACTGCAACAAGTCCTCAGACCAGATCAAAATCAGTGGGTCCTCAAGTTGCGACTCCTGGATCACAATCTGTAGGATGTCCTACAGATCTTCCTCCTCCAACAGTTTCTCCGTCATCAGCCAACTATTTTAAACTTTGGCTCTTTATTGATGAAATCTTGAAGTTTGGGAAGCAATATTTTATACAAGCATGGGACGATAACTTTCCTAATTCTAATTTTAAATGGAACGACGTAAACCGTCGACCCGTTCGACAGCAATGGCCATTTACAGTCAAAAAATGGAATATAGTCCTTGCAAGAAAAATGAGAAATAGTTATGAAACTTTTAGAACACAATCAATAGATGTATGGGATACAAGCATATTCACAAACGCTGTTATGGCGATATGTGAAATTCAACTAAAGCGACAAAAAGATCCATGGTTTGAGCTTTTATCCAATTGTAATATGTTGAGGATCGAACGAAACAATTTAGTACACCGTAGTGATATAAGAGTAGACGGTAAGGATTTCTCTCACATCTGGAACGAGCTAAATAAAATTGCTAATTTCTTTAAAATGCCGTCAAATAAAATTCTTGATGTGGAAGAAAGCGATGTGCAAGTTTATACACCCGCGATGGATAAGAATGACGTCAAAAATCTGCTTAAAACAGGAGATGCTGCCTTGCTAAGCGGAAAATACAATGAAGCTTTGCGAATTTATCAAAATGCCTTATACATATCTGAAATCAATTTAAAGGACGATAATGATCTCATACGGAAGATTTTATTTAAATGCTCGCAAGCTGCTCAAAAAACATTTTGCACGGAATTAGCAGACGTCTACCATATTTGTAGTATAAGAAAAATGCTAGAAAGAAAATAGGAACGTATACTACGAGGTGAGGAAATGTTTTGTGTCCTCGAATCAATCTTTTCGGTACTTCCAGTTTATTTATTTATTTTTATTTTTTCTTGTTGATTTTGTTTTAAAGTAGTTGAAAACGAAACCCTGGTTATAAATAATAATCTTGATGGAGTTTGGTAATGTCGAAGTCAAAGCCCAAAGAGCATGCGGCATACAATTTAGAAGTTATTCCCCATGCAGTTTTAAGTATGACGTATGTATGAACATCCATCGATTAGTTTGCGGCATTATAGCAAAATGGCACACCCTGGAGTCAGTTAAGGTGTTATGTTATTTAAGATTTAAATCGTGAATTAGACGGAATAAAGAGAATTTTTAATTATTTTTAAATGGTTCCCCTTTTCAAAACAAGCTGCCGGTATGCTGTTGCAAATTAAAAAATTTTTTAAGAGATGAATTTCGCTGGCTAAGATGCTCGCCGGCTAAGAAGTCCACCCTTGAATCGACATCGAAAAGAACTAGTAAAAAATTGAATCAAACTTTACTTATTGAGAAAAGAGAGCTGGCGTTACGATCGATGAAATTCATATTTTCCAAAATAAAGAAAAGAACTAGGTTAAATAAAGGAAAACCATATTCTTTGGATGAGACTAATGTATTTTTTTAAAAAAATCGAAAGAACCTTGAATTATTTTGCATGAAGTAGCATGCAAAAGTGTGATTGGGTTCCATTATTGCATCTTTTAATTTTATTAAAGCTTAACCCTATTCATTGGGCATTCAAGTAGTACGTCAGCTCAATTGGGTGTCTTGTACCCTTTCCTCTTGTTCAAGAAAATGAGTGTATTTAGTAAAATTTAACAATGACGATGACATCAGCATTGTTAAAAGAGCCCATTCCAATATGTTGTCCGTTATCTCAATATTTTGAAGGTCATTTTAACTAAGGTTTTACGTTCTGGTCATCAATAAAGTGTAAGACCATTAAAAAAGGTTTTGTGCTTGGAAACTCACATTTCGATAATTATTTTTACCTTCTTTTTTATTTCAACAGTATTATTGCTTTTCAACAAAAATTGCTTCGCAGATTTATTTAACGTATGTTGAGAGTCAAATTGTAACCATCTAACGATTTGTGAGTGACAACACCAACAATTTAACTGAGCTTTTTTTTTTTTTTTTTTTTTTTTTTTTTTTTTTTTTATACCCACAAATCGTATATGTTACCTTTATGTTCGAATAAAACGCCCAACAATTCTGTTTAATTTCTCAAATTTCAATTTTCGTATATTAAAATTTCGTTTTAAAAATGCAAAGTAGCCACGCAATGTTTTTATTTTTTTATTTTTCAGAATCTTTTTGGAAAAACTCAACGGCGAAATTTCAAATCATATAGCAGAAGCAGAAGCAGACAGCACAATCAATATGGCGGCCGGAACGGAAATAGCAGTTGTCGACGCAGCGGTGACATTTCCAAGCAATAGAGCATTTCCAATCACGTGACCGGATATAGTTTTTTTTACGCGCCAGATTTGCTGGGGGACAATTAAAGTATAAACAGTATACGAATAACAAGATAAATGAATTATTTTTACGTTTTATACGGATTTTTATTATTAAATTTGATATATATGTAAAAGTTAAATCAAAATGGTGTATTTTAGGAATGGGAAATTAGGAAATGGAGGAAATGGATGATGTACAGAAGAGATACAATTAAATAACTGGGAATTAAGATTTATTCGCTTATTACTCTCTTTAACTTCAAAACGTTATTTATTGGTAATTTTAAAAAAAATTCAGAAAGATTAATTTTCTTTAGGTTTTATGTATTTAATTACATTGATACGGCTAAATGACCTAGGATGTTGACAAGCCCAAAAAAAAAAAAAAAAAAAAAATGTAATGTAGGCCTAATGTAATGTAATGTACTGCAATATATTGGAAGCAAATTAGTAATAAAATTTTTTATGCCTTTTTTAAAGGGGCCCGTAGCCAAGAGGGGGACAGCCCCCTCCCCCCCTGCGCTGACTCGGTGCCTCCCCCTGGAGTAGGGTGGCTCATTTTGAGGGTCTATTTTTTAATATTCGCTCCCTAGGCAAAAAATCATTCATTTATATGTAAATAAAAGCCTGAATTTTTTTTAGGTCGAAAAAAAAATTTTTGGCCCAGGCCCAGGGGTTTGAAGTTTTTAGGGCCAAAATGAGCCTAAATTTGGACGAATTTTTGAAATTCGTCCAATTAATATTTTTTAATATAAAAAATTGTCATTTTTAGGGTATATTAGATATATATTGAGGTTCCTAAAAAAAATATAAGGTTCGAAAATATTGACCCGTTCGCCGTCCCGGCAGGGTTATAGGAGAAAAACGGGGATGACTGAAACAGGGTGAGGGCAGGCGATTTTGAAAATTCGAAAATAGCCAAAATGTGCCAAAAATATGTAGAAACAATGCCCTAAATGCAATTTCGAAGCCAAACATTTTTTAACCTATGTCAACCCCATTTTTCCTCATTTTTGGCTCTTTTTTTCTTAAAAAATTGCATTTTTAAAGCCTAAAAGTGAGTTTCCGACGCATGTAAGTACCCAAATTAACTAAACTTGATAAGTTCTCCAAAATAAAAATTTTAATTCCAAATTTTTGGGCATTTTCAATTTTTAAAAAAATTTAACTCAATTTTTAATATTAATAAATGCGCCATTTATTATTATTTTCAATGTGACGCCAATGTAAGCCATCCTTTACATTATTTGAAGATATTTAGCGTTTTAAAATAATTATATTGACCTAAATATAGAAAAAAAAATGTTTAAAATTTCAATTTTTTTTCAAATTTCTGCTTTATTAAAGTAAGTTTAAAACTTTTATTCAGCTTTAAAAATGCTTATTTCTTACAAAAAATACCTAGGTTCAAAGGTTACCTGGTTCAAAGCCCCAATTACCCGCTCCACATGAATCCTGACATATGAGCTATTTTCCTGGTCCCTTCCCGATGGTCAAATGGTATTCGGAAAAATCTTTTTAATCTCTTCCTTTTCTATTTGCACATCCAAATACAGCGCAAACAGAAGGCATTTTTTTTACTTCTATTCTATATTAATTTCCACAAAATATTCGGGAAATATAATACAGTTCTATAATTGAAATATAATCCTAATTCTATTAATTTCGATTTTAACCCGTATTCAGATTCATAATCAACTTATCATGTTAAAAAAAAAAAAAATAAATGCATTCTGACATATTGTATTACTTGCATTATATTATTTGCTTGTCCCCCAGACGCCATATTTAAAGGATTCGCGCCATGCGGCGCCATGTTATGACGTATAATGGAAATGCTCTATTGAGCACACTATGGTTTCACTATGTTTCCAAGATGGCATCGAGAGACAAAGGTGAATGGGTGTTCGGTGAGTCAGGATGATTGTCACATTTTTTTTGAAAAAAGGTTAGCTCTTCATACTTTTACTTTCGATTATATACGAATGCATGTTATAGAACGAATTCTTTCGGATGTTAATAGTATCCGAATTTAATAATCTGCGAGTTGCATGCTTTTTTTTATCACGTAATTTCGTAGCTGAGGTTATACTATGCAACTTGGGCTGCCACATGTTCGTGTTTTATGCTGTTAGGTCTTATTTCTAAATGTCAGGAATCTTTTTCATTGAATCGGAACAGAGGAAAAATTGTGGTTAAATAATATTGTGTGGTTAAATAATAGTATTGTTACTAGCATAGCATTTCAGTAATTTGATTTTGAGTTCAGTGTTATGGTATATCTGAATACTGGGAAAAATTTTTTAAATGTTTCTTAAGAACGTAGTATTTTGAATGTTTTTTTTTTTTCTTTTCTGTTACAGGTGGAAAGGCTGAGTTGCTATGGTGTTAATCATCCATGGACTACTATTATATGGATAGCATTTGCAACGAGCTTGTTTCTGTTTAATACTTTGCCCGGATTGTGTGATTAAGTCTTCAAATGAAGCTGTGTAAATTTAACCCTACTACCTTAGCTGCATTGTCTGGTTCTTTTTCATGGTGGAATATAGTTATACCATAATCTGTAAATCCTTATGTGCAGACGTCGCTTTTAGTTGTGACAGCCATCAAGATTATCAGGTAACTCTTTTTAATTAAATGAGATTTTTTAAAAAAAGAACCATTTAATTTTTATTGGTATTTTGTGTGGTTAAGAAAACATTTTTTCACTCTGGAATTGGGTCTAAAACTGTTATAAATAAATATTTATAACAAGGGAAGGGGAAGATTTAAAAGAACAGATTTTTTGTTGATGTAACCTAGATGATATATGGCAGGTATTTTACCCTTTATTGCTTTCAATGATTGATGTAACCCATTTATACTTTATTTTATGTGAAAATGTCAGGCCAGTAGATGCTTACTTAATTATCTAAAAGATATGAGCTTTTGTTTTTCATTCGTTTAGATTCTTTTCTTGGAAAATATCCGAAATGCAGGTGAAGTTGTGGCAGAATCAAGACTGTTAGTTTCAAAGACATAAAGTTGAAGGTCAGACTCAATTGCTACAAAATTCAAAAAGTCAATAATGAGCTTTGTTTAGCTGTTGTTATACATTTTTTGTTGCAATTGGTAATTCAGTGTTTTAGTAATCACAAAAACATACCATCAGGCAAAAATATGCCTCAGGTGGTGATTTGATCCATGGCTTTGTTTCATACAGGGAAACAGGGAACCTTATCTCAATTTCATTTTTGTTTTTAAAGTGCAGACTTAGTCATTGCTTCTTCTAACAACTTCGGCCATTTCGGCATATATGCTGTCTGCCATTACCCACTAAGGAGATGTCACAGTCCTGAAAAGTTCTGTAAACCTTTTTTAATTTTTTATATATCAGAGCATATCTTTTTTTTTTTTTTTTTATAATTTTACTGAAGAAATAAAATTTCACTCAATATTTTGTATTACACTCGTGTGTTAGGGGGTTGCCTATATAGGCAACTACAAGTCGAAACTGTACAACATGGCGATCAAGTCAAAGAACTTGTGGCTCTGTGATTTTTATGCCAACCATCAACCAAAATCTAACATTGTGATAATTGTTACAATTAATTTTGTTTCAGGTGGTTTTCAGAAGAAATGGAAGGCGGCCGACGATAGGTTTAATTGTTTACGGCAAGCTATGAGTTTCCCATTCAGCCTCACAAGCCTTTGAGTAGCACCCAAAAAAAATAATAAGGTAAGAATTGTTTTTTATAACTTATTAAAAACGATTACGGCATATATGTCTATCCCTAGTCTGAATAATTTATAATTTGTTTATTTTCGATTTTGGGAAGTTTAAACTGAACACGTATGCATTTTCCACCTCCGGTTTTTCGATTTGAAGTCAGAATTTTAAAAAAATTTAAGTCCAACTTAGTTATAAATTTAAATAACTGATTGTAAAAGATATTTTACATTACAATAACCATGTTACAAGTTGCCTATCCTAGAAATCAGTAGGTAAATCCAATTTAGCAAATTCGATTTTCATTACTGAAAAATTATAAAGCGTCATATTGAGTTTCTTGTACTGAATTTCGTTACTGTGACATCAAATTTGAAAGGGAATTTTTTAAATGGTTTCTTTAGGGATTGTAGGTTAATCCCTCCTAATCCTGAAATAATGGGAAATAAAGTTTGAAAATAAATGTTTTTGATCTTGAAATATTTATTAGCAGTATCGTTTAAGATCATCCAAATGGAGGAAATCAAATGTCCACAAGACTTTAGTTTAGTTGCCACTTTTTGATTCAATGTAGGTGTTTTTATCATTAAATGATTTAGTTCATCTTTAGATTTATTAGTTAAAAGCAGTCAGCGTTCAGTAGGAAAGTAACAATGCAATTTGACAGTCACTTTGAAGGGCAAGAACCTATCATATTCCTTATGATCAATAAGCTTATAACAAAGTTGCAATGTAAATTAGATTTTGAATCAATTATTTAATGATCACCTTGCTGTTTGAACATTATTTCCGAAATCATCTGCATATGATGAAATCAATGGCACCTAAAATGACATTAACTGGCTTAGAATCGTTACCTTCATAATACACTACTTTATTTCCTTCAATTTCTATATTTGCAAGGAAATCACAGAAATATACAATTATTACTGGTAATTTATCATTTCTGTTATCGAAAGAGATTTGTTCATATTCAGCCAAGTGCTGATCCTGTGAGTTAGGCTTTTCGAATATATTGTAGCAACCCTGTATCTTCAAAGAAATCATAAACTGATTTCGTTTATTTTTATTCAGATAATTTCCACCCCATTTTATTAATTTAATTGGCCAACAATTGACTACTACTCATTCTCCTTGAGAAAAAATTATAACGATAAAGGCATACGCCACCCTTTTTTGAATTATGTATAATGATTTCTCAGCCTGTCGAAATTAATTAATGTAAGAAAACTCAAAACATTTATAGAATTAACCTAAGTTCTTCATTGATTATTTACGATCGATAAGCCATTTTTTTTTCTTGTTTTACCTCGGTTTTGTTTGTAAACTAATCATTGTTTCAAAACACTTTTTATCTTTCTTCATGTAAAGTGCAAAGTGCCTTACAAATGGAGCATTCCAAATAATGATTCTTTAAAATTCTTTTTGTTATTAGAAAAATTATAGTTATATTTATTCAACTGCAACTGAAGTCGTTTTTAGGTGAGATAGGGTTCCAAAAATAAGATAGTTCGATTTTTCGATGTTAGATTTTTTAAAATTTGGAGTATAGGCGTATTATGGCGATGTTTTTATGTCGAACATTTAGGGGATTTCTAAAGAGCTCTGGAAAATGTATAGCCATACATAAGGAAGTTGTAACTGAAATATTCCCACTGGATCTTACAAAGTGGAAGATATTTGCAGTTTTCGAAACATAAGCAGTCTAGGAATAATTTTTTTTGCAGGCAAATAATAGACTTGTAGATTCAAACATTGCATTATCATAGGTAAAGCAGCATGTATTTTTTTTTTCTTAAAAAAAACTAAATGAATTTTTGAATGGAAAATGAAAAAAATTTATTTGCAATGGATTAAAGTAATAGAAGCATTTTCAGCTGAAGTGAATAGTCCTACATTTAGGTGTCTTTATTTTAACAGCGTCATATAACTTCAAGGTCATTCCTTCACATTTAATATTGGGCATGCGCATTTCTCTTTCCACTTTTTGAATAACCTTAACCAAATTGTTGCATCTGAATTTAACTTATGGGATGGTAAGGTGATTTAGTTTTGTGGATTTTAATAGTATATTTAGGGCCTTGTAGGGGAGGAGCGACTTTGCAAGACAGTGTGAATGCCAAGCCGAGCGAAGCGAGGCTTGGCAGCACTGTCTTCAAAGTCGCTCCTCCCCTATAAGGCCCTAAAGATATTTTTTAGTACGAATAAAAAGGGGTTAGGTTAGGTTCAAGGTTGATGAAAAAACTAACGTTTTTTTAAATTGAGAATTGTTGCCTTTTTTTAAAAAATAAATACAGGGGTTTTTTCTGTGAAAAATGTTGTTTTTGGAAAGTGAGACGTGTTGCCTTTTTTTTTTTATCTTCTTTATTATACGTTTCACTGTGAGCTAGATAGGTCTGTCGGAAATTTTAAAGACTCCTTATCGTTGGGTATAGTTCGTTCTCGGGCGAGCATAGCAAAGAAACTAGCAGTTATTTTCACAAAATTTGGGCACAAAGTGTTCACTTTGTATAATAACGAAGTTTTTTTTTTTTTTTTTTTTTTTTTTTTTGTTTAAATAAATGCAGCGATTTTAGTACGAATAACAGGGTTAGGTTAGGTTCGACGTTTCCGTTGTCGTCTTCATTCGCGTTGTCATTCATTTTCAAAAACAATAAACCTCCACGAAAAAAAATAAAAAAATAAAAAAATAAATAAAATAAACAACGTCATAAATTGAGGTTACGCTCATCGTTTTTATCCCGTGAGAATTATTGAAGGCGTGGCCAGTTTTTTTTTTTTTTTTCGGGGCCCTCTGCTACGACATCTACCGTCATTGTCAAAAACTAGCAATAACCATTTCATAGTTGGTATTGCGTCAAAACTGTAGGGAAAAGTAAAACTTTCCAGTCCTTGGCCTGAAAGCAGGGCCCTTTTTTATGTGTCTGTCAAAGTTTTCCTTTCTGGGCTCGAAATAATGATCAAAAAGGGACTTTCACACACATGAGTACTAAAATATTACATATTTTCATTGAGGCAGTCGATTAGCTCGAATAGTTGTTTTTAACGCTCGCTGAACTATTTTTGTGCAGATGTTGTTGTATTAAATGATTTTGTAACCATTAATATTCATCCAGATTTTAAAGGTATGCAATTATTAAAATGAATTAAAATGCCAACATTAGAAAAAATTGCTTCAAGTCGTAAAAACTAAAGACACAAGTATTTGTTCTCCCATTTTCTGTTTTCAAATTTAATGTTGTGTTTTCCCTTTTGATCTAATTTGATTTTAATGCCAGCAAGGCATATAATATGGAAACCCCTTTGAACTAAATTTGTGACAAATACATGTTTTTTTTTTTTTTTTTTTTTTTTTTTTTTTTTTGTAGGTTTATTAAAAAGGTTCAAAAGACTCGATACGGCGCCATTTTTCGTCCAATCAGAGTTCTAAACGTACATGTGACGTCAGACTATTATTCGACTCTATATGGCAACCGACGGGAACAAAAATTAGTCTTCGGTGGTGGCGGTGGCACTTCCGGCCACTTCTCAACATGGCGTCGGTGAAGAAGAAAGTAAATTTGGTGTTGGATTTTAATCAAGGAACATCGCGTCCAGTGTTCAATTGGCTTAATGAAAAACATCAAGTGTCAATCCAGAAATCCTTCGAGATATCATTCAGCCTACATTTAACGATAGGTGAGTTGATTGCAGGTGTGGATTTTTATAATCCTCGTGTGGTTATAAATTTTTCTTCGAAGAAATGAATTTGGGTCTTTGCAATTCCATTGTCGGTCATATCTCTTTTGAAGTAACGATTTCTCGGCTGCTAAAGTATTACTAGACGTTAGTATAAAGTCATTAGTCTGTTTTTTTTTTTTCGAAATTTCGTAATTGTGCGTAATGAATATACCACGTTGTGAAATTTTAACTACAGGTGTTCGTGTTCTGTATTACAATTTTTTAAACGTCTTGGATTTTCCTTTGGGTTTGCAACGCTGTAAAATAATTTCCTGGCTGGTGAAATAATTTTAATGTGATAGATAGTCTTTTAAGTTTTTGATTAACTGCGAGATTGAACATTACCTAATCTTAAAAATGATCATTTAACCAGGAATTATAATCATATGAAAATGGTAACTATTCAGAAGAAAGAAGTGCTTTTGACAATATTTAATAGCAGTTTTTAATTTTCTTTTGTAAAGCAACCTACAGGATAGGAAAATGAATGTAAAAGCAACCCCCTGGTATGCTATAGGGAATTTTAGGTCAATGTGTAAGAACGTAATGCCAAAATGAAGTTTGTTGAATTGTGAGGTTTGATAGGTGACTTGTAGGATGTTTACAATTTTTTTTACTGTTATTTACTAGGTAGGGCTTCGGAGAATTTTAGACTGTTTTAATAATTCAGTGAAAATTAAAAAGATATTATTTTTTTTTGGCAATTTAAAGGTGAAATTAGTTTTATTGACTGAGCTATTGCTTAAGAATCTCTTAGCCAGGTCTTACAAATTTTGTGATTTGTCATTATTATTATTTCTTTTTGAAAAGCAAAATTAGCATTTGAGTAATATTTAGCATTAATTATCAGCTCAAAAAGCTTTTTCTATGATTATTTGTTTTATAATCATCATAATTTAATGTAACAACGGAATTTAGGCTACTGCTGCTTGTGTTATATTCTTAAGTCATGGTTTTTAAATATCATGGATATTTTTCATTAGATCATATGAGATTTATTGAGACATGATTGGTAATCATCAAAATCTTGAATGGCTTTCAGGTTGAACATTTAGTTACATTTAAATGGCAAATTTAACACGAATTATAGTTAATTTTTTGTTTAAACATCATTGATTTGGAAAATGATTTTTTGCTCTACAATTCTAAGGAGATTTTTGTTTGCTCTTTCTTTCAGGATCTTCATGATGATCGAGTTTTCAAAGAAGCAGTTGGTACGAGCATGCAGTTTACATGAATGGATACAGGCTGAGATTTTAAATGCAAAAACCAAAGGAACTAGACAACATAGTTGAATTTTCGATGAAGTACTAGTTCAGCCAAGGCCATCAAAATGATTTTCTGGTAAGTTTCTTTTTTCAAATAAATTACCAGTTTTAATTAAATCTCAAACTTGTTTTAAAATTAATATTTAGTGTTCCGAGCAAATGGTAAAAACATGATCTGAAAACGCAATTGCTGTGAGTTTAATTTTAGAATTGCCAATTTATCTACTTGTAACATTAAAATGTAAACTTTATTATTTAGCTTTGTTGTTGATTATTATAGTTCATTTAGTTTACGGTGCATCCTCATTATGCAGCACTTCAGAGAAGTCTATTTTTAGTTGGATGTAAAAGTTTGTTCTAATCTCTTTTTTGTTTCTTTAAAGGTGCTCTGGATCGGCAGAAGATACATTTTGGCTTTAAAACACGAAGACTGCAGGATTGTTATTAATCATTCAGATGCATCATTATGGGATTTTAAATGAATTAGGAAGTTTACAGGTAACTTAAGCTTGTTGTTTTAAATGATTTGTTATGAAAGAGGTCATTAATTTTTTTATGTTGACCTAAGTTTAGTTATTGGAAAGGACATTGCTAAAGCCATCCTAACATGCTATGTTTAGCCAGCCGTACTGCTATTCATCTTTAAGTTTTTTAAACCAAGTTTAAAGCTGAACGATTTTGAACACAGTGATTCTAAGATGTCTGATGTTTTATGTAGGTTAATTATTGGGTATACTTGCGACAGTGATTGGACTTGGGATTTTTGCTGAAAGTGAAATGCTTTTACTCCTAAAGGCGGTTAGGTAATAAATTTTCTGGATAAGTTGATTGAGTTTTTAGTTTGTGAACTCTTTTGATCGAATGTTAAGAAATGAAATATAAGTAGGACACAAGTTTTACATTATTTACTAAGCTGATTCTGAGCTGATGCTGAGGACTAAGTTAGGGAGTTGCTTGAAAATATGTGAAATGTATTCGATTATTAATTTTACTGAATAATAACCAGTGGTAAAACTTTATTTTTAATAAAAATTGTTGACGTTACCACTTAGCAAGATTTTCATTGGGACATAAAATTCATTGAAAATTATTTTTAAAGAGTTGAGATGAGTTTGGTGAAAAATATGAAAAATGTGCACTTTTAGAAACACCTCGATTAAGCCTCCAATATTCTGTTGTTCAAAGGTAGATTTAATGGTGTGATTTATAAGTCTGGTACATTTTTTTTTTTTTTTTTTTTTTTTTTTTTTTTTGTAAAATTTTGAAAACTAAGTCATGTTTTATCGCAGGTAAAAAAAAAAAATTGCTGTAACCTGTAATTAGGAATAAGAATAGACTTATCATTTCATCTTTTCTTATGATGTTCAGATTTTCTGGAAATTTCTTCTTTTAGTTTAAAAAGCCTTAGATGGATTGGTTAGATTCCCTTGTCTTTTCTTGCACTGAAATCACCACTTTGTGTTTCGTTTAATTGCCAGTTTGATTTAGGTGCCAGTTAAAATTTTTTAAGGGCTAAAATTTGATTCTATAAAAAAACTTGGCTTGGGTGAAGGACATCTGTTAGCGCAAAGCATTATTTTGAACTTAAATTAAAGTTGCTGAAATCATTTAAGCGAATAAATTTGCTTAAAAAAAAGCCTAGATTATTCTTTATTAATTTTAAAAATTAATAATAACCAATTAGTTCTTTATTTGCCTTTGATTTAATTTCTTTGACTTTTTAATTAATATTAATTTTTATTTTTTTATTTTTTCAGAGCTTAGCTTCATCATCAGGAGTTTGCATCTACAATAAGAACATCGATTATTATATTTTCCGCTTTCATCATAACCAGCGATGAAATGTGATGCGATGACGACCTTGTGGAACTTCCGTGCTGCCAGAAACCGTTGTCATTTTAGCTTCCAAAAGTCAAGATGGCTTCCTATTAAGAACTTTTATATGCCAAAGATTTTTTAAACAATTTTTATGTATAAAACGCAGGGTAGGGACACCTACTATTGGACGGGCTGGCGATTTCCATTTTATGTTTTTAAAAAGATGTAAGACAATTGCTGCTATGTCAATCTGTAAGGGGACTTTTTTTAAAACTTATCGCGAGATGTAGGATTTTTTTTTTTTCTTAAAATTGAGCTCGTTAGGAAACTTAGTATTTTTTCAACTTAAATTATTTTTCAATAAGTTTTAAAAAAAATGTCAGTAATTTAGGCCACTAATTATTTTCACTGACTTATTTCGGTAGTATTCTTGCTCGTTAGAGGGGAAAAAAAAAATTTGTGTAATGTATTAAAATAATGGGGAAGTCAGATAGAAAACTCTTTCGCTTGACGGACGAATAGTTTACCATATCATTTAAGTAGATTTCATTGCTTGTGCTAGAAATTTTCTGAGTGGTTATCGCTAAGACTTGTAGCAGAATCGTTCTACTCCTGCCTCCGTATTCCAGGCTGTCCGATACTTAGGTAAACCTACCCTAGATAAACTGTAACGCTGAACTCTCCAATCGTTAGAAAGCAGATAAAAAATTAATTAGTCTTTTTTTTTTTTTTAATTCTTTTTAATGTCATAATTTTGTCATTTAGTCGATGAATCACATTTGGAAATGAGGAAGTTGACTTGTCTAATTTAGTTTTATAAGATAGTATTTTTTAAAGGAACTTTTTTTTCCTTTGTGAAAACTGGAAAAAAAAGTTTAAAAAAACGTTAGCTTTTTTTTCAGCGGCAAATACGAAAATTCGTTTATAGGTTTTATGACCTTTGCAAACTTCCTAATCGTTCGTGAGATTTCGTAAGCTTTTTCAACATTTTCTTACTCTGAAATTTATTAATTTACAAATCATCTGACGTTTTGAAAAGTTAAACTTCGAAAGATTGTATGAATTAACATGTCCCACATTAAATGTTACACGTAAAGTTTTTTATCTGCTTCTGAACACTGCCACTTTAAATTGCCGAGCAAAAGTCATTGTTATGTGGCCATTTTTTTTTTTTTTTTTTTTTAATCAATTTAAGTTCAGAAATCTAAATCAAAATTGAAGTTTCCGGGATGGGTTGCCTTGAGTTTTTAAATATGAAGATTTTACATGCTATCAAATCTGAACTTTGAGATTTTGGGGTTTGCATACTATTATCTTGTATGTAATATTTGAATTATTTTTGAAAGTCTTGCCAACATTTTTTGACATTGTCCTGTTTTAAGCAAATTAAATGTAAAAATTAATGGAGTAAAAGGCAAACTTTTTCCGATTTAGGTCAGAGAAGTTAAAGTTTTGACACGACTCTTAATTTAGTATTTTGTTTTTTTAATCGGAAAGTATTAAAATCCTTTTAGAATTTGGCTGAAGTTGCTCGGAAGATTTAAAGTGGCTCGTTTTGAAAAATGCTAGTAACATTAATTGCCTCATCAAGGTTGTCTGAAGCACTTGCAATAATTGAATTTTAAAGACATGGCAGGAGTATCACAAAATCACGTTTAAAGTTACGGTAACTTAAATTTTGATGAGGCTGTAAATACTGATGTTTTCGTAATCTTGTAATCAAAATTGTTACTGCCATCAGCAACGTTTGCTATTTAATTCCAATCTTATTAATTTTTTATAGTTTTTGATCTCGAAATTTGATGGAAATTTTTTTCAACAAAATTTTTAAGTTTTTGGCTGACTCTAATGTAATTTTAATTATTTAAATGTCCCAGTAGATACATCTATTCGGAAAATTTTGAAGCATTTTTTTTTTTTTGCGGGTCTATGGAGTTAGTGTTAATTCGCATAAATTCGGCGTTTAGACTGTCGTGTTTAGAATTTGTTTTTGAAGAGATCAAAACATCTAAATATTTGATTGCACGTAATCTAATTCTCACAGATATTTTATTAGTATTGATCATAATTTGTTAAGGGCAGATTGTATATTCATTCTTTTAGATTTGTCATTATCAAAAACTTTTAAAAATTGCCAGATGTAGCTGATGTCTAGTATCTTAATTTTTTTAATAACAATATTGTTACTAGCATTTCGATAATTTGATTTTGAGTTCAGTGTTGTTGGTATATCTGAATATTGGAAAAAGATGGAGTGATAGCAATTTTTTACGATTTTTTGATGGTTTTGAAAGGCCATTCAAAATGAAGGTTAATTCGATGCGTAATAAGTTTGCAAAAATCTTGTATTGCTAAAATCATATTTTTAACAGGAAAATTTTCCGAAGAGTGTTCCTGTCCGTTCGAATTATTTTAACTCTGCTTTTCGTGGAGTTTGAATAACACGAACGAGCGGGTAACACCATCATAAAAATTGCTCGAAAGTTTCCTGTTAAAAATAAGACTTTGGCAAAGAAAGATTTGCAACCAACATACGCATCGAATTAACAGCATTTTTGAATTGCCATTTAAAACCATTAAAAAGTCGTAATAAATGCCAAATCATTTACTTCCAGAAAAAAAAAAAAAAAAAAGACGACTTGTAATTGTATAATAAAATATATTTAAAATAAAAATACATAAAACGAAATATACAGTATACTTATTTACAAGAAACCTATATGACGTCACAGGTCACGTGACCAAAATGATGAAAAAAAGAGCGTGCGGTTCAGTTAAGAGGGTCTTCTTAGAATTTTTTTTTTTTTTAACGGGGGTCCAGTGCTGCCATCTCCCCTTCCTACCCCGCAGGACCGTCACTAAGCGCTCCAATCGAGATAACCCATTACTACTCGGCCACCAATACAAGTCGTAAACGTTACCATGTTCTATTAACTTCTTGTACCGACAACCAAGTTTTAATGTAAAGGGTCACCCCGATTGAAACTCTTAGCTCAAGTCCTGCGAAGTAGGAAGGGGAGATGTTAGTATGCCTTATAAGGCATTAAACAAGCAGCTTGTTTAATGCCTTATGTTATAGCATACCCAAAGGTGGTTGTCAGCGCACATGTGCTACTCCAACTCGTCAGGTGAGAAATGAAAGGTCAGGACGTTTTGGCCACATTACCTCATACTACCCTACTGGGACAGTGGACCGGTCCGCTCCAGCCAGAACTCTAGGATGTGTAATCAAAATGCGAAGAGTGCAAAAAGCTACCTGCGATCAGAGAGTGTAAAAAGTATTTTATAAGACCGACTTGACAAAATAACTACTAAGAGTTACCCTGCCAAACGGGGAAAAATAGAGCCCTAGGGTGAGTAAGGGGGGGGATGGCAGCACTGGACGAGAAATTTGACCCACCCGCAAGCTCTATTGAAAACTATCTCTCGAATAACGAATAACCTAATGCTAAGATAATTCCTAAAAATTACCTACACATTGGTTGGAAAATTTAAGTGGAAATAACCAAAATGCCAAGGTAATTATTCAAAATTACTCTAACATTTGGTATGAATTTGGAATAAGAGAGCCGTGCAACTAAAAATAATAATCAAGATAATAATAAAAAAGAAAAGAATAGAAAATAAAATGAAATAAATTAAAAAAAAAAAGAAAAATAAAGGTAATAATAATAATAATAAAAAAATAAATACATATTAAAAAAAAAAACGAAAAAATAAGGTGATAATAATAATAATAAATATCCCGTAAAAGGGAGAAAAAAAAATAATAATAATAATAATAGAGATAAAGTACGGTAAAAGCATATAGAAAAAGTAATTAGGCAAAAGTTTCCTAACATTTCCCTAACATTTCGAGATAGGAAAGCAAAAGATCAGCGAAAAAAGAAGTTCTGATCGCAGGTCTCTGCTTGGAAAAGTCAAACAAGAAAAAATCGAGTCTGTGCATTTTGCATTAAAATGCACTGCTGAACTTTTCGGTTTGCTTTTCCATAGCAGAAAAAAAAAAAAGAAAGTCGTCAGACTTAAAACCTAACAGTTGACATCCAATGAGTAGTGCCTATTGGCCACGAACCTAAGGGTTTTAAGCTAGACACAGGTTCTTAAATTGTAAGAAGTCCCTAACCGCGATAATCAGAAAGGGGAAAAAATATTTTTTCCCAAAATATTCAGAGGCCTTTAAACCTCTTCCTAACTTGCAAAAAAGAAACTACCGATATTAAAATGTAAAATCGGTAACTTCTCCTTCGCCACCTTGACATGAACGAAAAAAAAAAAAATCGCCTAACACCTGTGACTTGGCTCAAAACCGAAAAAAGCTCAGATAGTACTACCTCATGTGGTTACTTACCCATCACGATACAGATCGCCTGACTCATTTCGGAGAGTAGCCCGCTTCGACCACCTGTGAGAGGAGCTTTTACGTTAACATTTATAAAAAAAAAGTAATACAATTTTCTTAGAAAAATTTCTTAGAAAATTGAAAAAAAAAAAAAAAAAAAAAAAAAAAATGCTAACGCAACAGCACCCCTCGATGGGGACATTTCATCATTTTAAGTTCTGAAACGTCCCCTCCCAAGTGAAATGTCCATAAGTATGAACATTTACGACTTGGGGCAGGAATCGCCCACCCTTCCTCGATTTCCTGCGCCCGTCCCACATTAAAAAAAATTTTTTTTAAATTTAAAATAAAATAATATAAGCGATAATTGTGGGTGGTCATATCAGAAGGCTTTACATTAATTACGATAAATTATATTTTTATTCGTTTTTTTTTCTTACTCGAGCTAGTATAAACTTTTCAGATCCTGTCCTCTCATGAAATTAAGTATCCTAACTAACTGATAAAATGAAAAATTTTCTTACACAATATAAAAACAAAAAAAGCTACTATAGTCGGAAAATTTTAAAAGAAAACGTTTCTACAAAATGATGAATCATTTCATCAGAGTTGATGGTCTAGTCGTTTTTCTATAAAACAATGCGATGATATCGTTCTTCATGTCCGGTAGAGTTTTTTTGCTCGTGTTTACGATCCCTTTCTTGCTCAGCTGTTCCAACTTCTTGAAGCAAAGCTGAAGATCGTTAATGGTCATCGAAGAATTCCATACTTTGGTTTGACTCCTAAAAAAGTAAAACAAAACAAAACATTAGTATCATAACATCGACGAGGATCTTGAGATTACAAGACAAAGGAGTGTCCAATAAAAGGTTGAATCGATAAAGTCGGGTTTTCATTCGATGAGTTGCTATGAGCAGCAAATAACAAAAATAATAAATTTTGAGAGAATCAAAAATGGCTCCCACGGCTCGGAAAATGCTCGGATCGAAAAACTGACTTCATATTCGGATTCAGCGACCTCGAAAACCCCTTATAAGCCAAAAAAATCGACACCTAAAATTTTCACCAAAATCGACAAAAATGCAGACTATGTCCAACTGCAAATGCTTTAAAACCTGCTTATTTCAGGTACTAGATCCCATCACTGTTACAATTTTAAAAAAAATTGAAAGACTAACCATATAATTGTCCAGTCATCAAGCGATGTAATCTCGTTGCTGCTAACTATCTACAGCTGCACCGTTTCCCTTTGTCTCTGGATTCGTTCAAAATAATTCATACAACCCTGAAAATTAACAAGTTTGTTTTAATATAAATGACAAAAAAAGGTAATAAAGGGGTATAACTGCCATTAACAGGGCTGTAATTTAGAATCAAAAATTAAATAAAGGTAAAATTTAAATTAAAAGTTAAATTTGAAAACATGAAAGGTTTCACGTTACAGCCAAAAAAACCACACCAAAATATAATGAAAATTTTTTCATGCAAAACATTTACTAGTTAAAAAAAATTTACCTTATGAATTTGTATTTTATTTCATCCTTGAAAACGATCAGTTGGAAAAACCAGGCTTTAAATATTGCACCTATTACTTCATCCTTGGAAACGATCAGTTGGAAAATCCAGGCTTTAAATATTGCACCTATTATTTGTGATTTCCTAGTCAGCTGTTGGTAACGCTTCCATTTCCAAATTATTCTTATCATGCTGGCACTGAAGCTGTAGCAAATCAGCAAATCTGCAAAGAATCGAAAGCAAAAAAACTTTAAACACATGAATTTTGTATAACAGGAATGTATTTTTGGAATCAATAAGAAATCAAAAATATTTTTCTCAATAAACAAACTAAATGATGAAACTCTTAAAAAGTACGATATTTGAATTCCCAGTTTGCTGAAAAGGAAATAACGAGTAATTCAACATGAAGTTTCAAATTCTTCAATCGTTTCTTTTTCTAATACTTTTAAAAGCTCAGAAAGCAACTGATAAGATATGCCTGCCATTATAATTTTGTTCGTGTCTTCCTTGACACAAAGTAGAGAAAAGTGTGAGACTCGTGTCACTTTTGCAGCTTTAAGAAGTACTACATCAGACACAAATGTCAATAAAACGCTTTATTTTGAGCCGTAAGGAAATAGCTCTCGAGAATTCTGATATTTTATGTACCTGTGTTCCACGCAAATATTAACGAATGTAATCCTCCTTACTAATATTTCAGAATCCGCTTGCAATGAATTTCCACTTTAATTTCGACCTTTCACATTCCTGTTCAAACAAGTCATGAATCAAAAACTAGCCGCCTTGGATCACACACTACTTCAATGGATATTAATGAATTTGAAAATTATTTTGGAAATGCAACTAAACGTAATTATCTCAATTAAATCTAAGTAATCAACGATTAAAAGATATAATTTTACACCCGAATGAACACGTCTCACAAGATGGCCGCTGGTGTTACCAACTTTTGAAAATGAATATGGCTTCGACTTGTTGCATTTCCGTTCTTTTATATTCCCGGGAATATTTCGAAAAATCACCGTGTCTTGTGGAGAAAAGAAATTAATTTGAATGAACATAAAAGTTGAAATCAAATAAAGAAAAGCAAAAATAAAAACTAATTTGGGATTGGAAAGGCAAAACATTTAAAAAAAAAATAAGAATTATCAATTAGGGGCAAATTTCGATAAATTCACTTTATCCGTTTGCTTATGCCGGCCCTGCCTTTTATGAAATGTAATTTTTGTTGAGAACTTTCTGATTCTTCTATAAATTTTTATTTCAGATATGTCTGTGGTGAGTTCGATTATTTTAAGCACGTCTGACGAAATGAAGTGGAAAACATACCTGTAAGAAACCAGCAAAAACGAAGAGGATGAAAACATTGAAGACAAGCTGGCACAGTGTCTTCTAGGTTTTGTGATTCTAGAAATCTGCTTTTCGTTGATGGCATCTTTTCTGTTGATGGAGTTTTTTAAAACGCAGAGCAATCCTTGGGAAAAGCAGTTCTTCTCCTGTATCTTGAGGAATCAAAGGACTGATTGGATATTTTTTTCTTTTGTTTTCCTAAAAAAATAAAGAAAAAAAAAATTGTACCTAGATGTCATTGCAGAAAGCTAAACATTTTTGCTAAACATTTTTGAATTTATCAGCTTCATATTCAACATGACTTTTGAAGAATTTCACGTATTTTTAGTTAAAATTTATTTCTAATCTAAGTTAATTAAACTGAGCCAGAAATTGCCTATATGAATGAGGCAAGGAAGTTGTAGCCTTTAAACATTTTGTTTGCAAAAAAAATTACTCTTCAGCCTGAAAAGCAATTGACGTTTTTAAGAGAAACCAATGCAAGAAATGAAAACTGGGAAAATATTTACTGGTGGGCTCAAACAACGTTTCAAGTGCAAAGCCCCTCTTTCCCCTTCCTGAACCGACTTGTTCTGAAAACAAATTGAAGAAGCTGACTCTGTTGGTAAAAGTTTTACATGTTACACACAAATGAATACCAATAAAGTATTATAAAGAGCTTTAGGAATATAACACCAGCATAATCTGCCTAAGTCAAGAACTATTATTTTCCTAATGTTCAGGAGTAGTTACTGAGCCTCGGATATGAATACAAAGGGGCTTGATGGTAAATCATCCTGAAAAAAATGACCTGGATCCCCTATGCATGAAGCCATATTGCTCTTTGAGGGGTGAATAAACACAAATACAGATTTTCACAGGCAAACTATCGCGAGCCCTGATTTGAACCTCGTCCTGGGTTGTGACTGGTTCTATTTACTTAGTTAAGCCACGAATGTGAACTTTAAATCGCCGGATAGCTATCTACTCACTTTTTACAATAATCGCACAAGCTTGGACTTGCATCACGGTCATTTCCCTCGCACACCATTATTACGTCTGAATTCCACTAATATTTTATACGGAAACTTATAAATACGTATTTAAAATGAATAAAAAAACAAGAACAGAATCCAATGTTTGGTTAGCCATTTTTTGCGAACTACTTTTTGTAGGTTGTGTTAGTATTCCTCCTCGCCATTGATGACAACAAAAAATGAACTGTTCCCTTTTTTTTGCTCGTACATCAAACAAAACTGCCTGATAATAACAAATAATTATCCAAGAACTAAATGAATCCCTTTATAATTTAATTTATTCGTATTATACTAACCTTTGGTCGGTCCTTCTGTCGGATTTATTTTTCTACGCGGAGGAGAGGAATCCAGTCCCAGCTTGCCGCTTGCGAAACCATAGACGGTACAGTGAAGTGACGCCACGGCCTGTTTCATCCAATGAACTATGGCGGCTGTATTTGCCATTGATCTCTATTATTTACGTGTAAATAATAGAGATCAATGATATTTGCAATGCAATTTTCCGCGATTTTATAGTTTAAAGCATAGTCATATTATAAACAGGTCTAGAAACTCAGGGGTTAAGAACTGTCCCAGAAAATGGAACATAAAATAGTTCATTTTTTCGTCGCTTGTTTCGCTACGTGTAAGATGTCATCAACCAATCACGTAATTGAATAAAATTGTGAATTTGTTTAAATGTTTTAAAAATGTTTTGTTAAAGTAAAAGAGTTTATTAATATGAAGAAAGGGATGCTAATAAAATAATGGTGTATTTACAACATTGATTTTATAGTATAGAAACTCTACAGAATACAGAGAGCAAATGAAAAGTTTTCGATTGAGTTTTACATACTGAAGAGAATATGGATATGCATTTATCAGTCTGCAAATTTGGAAGTCATACCATATTTACATATTTTTGTTGGTTTTTTAATTAATAATATATATTTTTATATGATATGTATTATTAAATATTTAAAAATCATATTCCTAGCTTTTTTTTCGGTGAAAACTAAACAAAAATATAACAAAACCGCCTTCGTGAAATTTAAAACATTTGGTGGATTTTGATTCTTCTTTTTTAATCGTTGATGACACTTGCATCTTAATGCCAAAGTGGTTATTTCAGGGGATTCATAGTTGGGGACATCGTTTCCATGGTAATCAACAAAAAGTTGCTAGACCTGTTTATATGACTATACTTTAAAGCTAATTGCTGTACTAGATCTATTTACCTTTTAGGGACAAACACCAAATAAGGCGATGCTGTTCTTTAAATTCAGTTTGAATTATTAAAAAAATTATTGCTTAAATATTCTTCATTTTCTTCAGCTGGGGGTATAGAAACATTTTGGGAAATATGAAATAAATAACAACTGGATACATATCTAAACAAATCTTATATTTTGTATTATGCTTTGCATCACTTATACTCCTTAAAAAAATTTGATTTTATTTTCTTTATTTTATTTAATACTTTTTCCATGCGCACTGGTGGGAAAACTAAAAATCTTACAATACAGAATCGATTTTTTTTTAAATATTCACATATAGAAAAACTGAAAATACTTTTTTTCTTTTTTCTCATTTAAAATAATTTACAAATAAGCGTCAATTTCTCTCGTTTTATTCTAAAAACTAAAATCTTTTTACTAACTTAAAAAAAACTGGTTTTGAAAAAAAAACATCGTTTTCATAACTCCCTCTACGAAGGAAAAAAACTACCGAAAACAAAAAATAAAAAATACATACGAATCTGACTAGGGGAGTTAAAAACAGATTTTTTTTTTTCCGTTAAATTATCTAATACTATTCATAATCACAATCTTTTCCATCTGGCTTAGCCAATTTTTTTTTCTTTTTTTTTGCGCAATGTATAGGTCAACAGTTTTGAAAGAGAAAAAAAATTTTAAAGAAAAAGAAAAAATACTATTTTGTCAGCACAAAATAAATTACACAGCAGTCTTAAAAGAAAATCAAATAAATTACAAAAAAAAAAAAAAAAAAAAAAAAAAAAAAAAAAAAAAAAAAAAATTAAAATAAAAGCAATGCTAAACTCTAGGAACAAAAAAATTATTTACAATTTTTTTTTGTTGAACATTCAAACAAAATTTGTTGTATTTTGTGCTCACTTACGTACGTAAAATATCACACGATCATTCTTAAGTACTCAACCGTATCCACAACCAGTTATAAAAATTATATAATTTAAATTTTAATTATTTTTTTTTTTTAACGTTTTGGTGGTAAAGGAACAATGGGCGACGGGGTTTGGACATTTATTTCTTTTAAAGGTGGAAACGGCCTCCTAGGCCAATATTTTATAGATTTTAAAACAATCGTATCGTTTTCTAATTTCTCGAGTCTTTTAAGATCCGGATATATCTTTTGTTCTATCCATTCGGATATCGTGTAATGATCGAAGATATCTTCTAAAGCGTCCCGAACGTGGCGTTGCAGGGACGTCAATGTGTGGTAAATCCGCGGATGGTCCTGCATTAATTCGTCTATGCGAAGAGGACTGGTGAAATTCCTCCGGACGTTGTAGTCCGTGAGCCAGCCTTTCGCTCTTGTCGTTATTGTTAAAAACTCTTTCACCTCCTTCTCGGTGGTGTGAAGTCTGTATAACAACTTGAAAAATTGCGCGCCCGGGAAAAAGCACCGAGACAATTTGTTCCACATAAAAGGGTCACTGTTAAAGTTGACGAATCCCAAATGCGATTGGGACGGGGACTCCGACTGACAAGTCAAACCGGAATATAATTTATGTTTTAAAGTCTGATTGAAGAAACCGTGGCTCGTGGCTAACAAATTGATCGCCAAAGACGGTATGGCCGCCGGTAAAAGCTCGCACAAAACGGCGAAATGGTCGTATCTCTGCCACCCTGTCAACACGATCCCGGCGAAACCGTTTTTGAATTTGGAGCTCTCGGCGGTCATCACCTCCAACCATCTTAGGTTGTTTTCCAGGTGTCTTTTCGCGTTGGGAACGTACATCGTCTCGCCGAAAGCACCCTTAAATGCTGAGGCTGCCCATATCCTGGGGAATATTTCAGCGTATTTGTCCCAAACCAATGACGGGACGAATCTATAAATGTCCTCGGCGTAAACCCAAACCTAAAAAAATTTAAAAAAAAAATTAGAATTATGCAGTAAAAACGCTTTAGATTTTCTTCAGGAAAAATTTTTACGTAAAAGCTACTTAAAGTCTTTTTTCCAGGAATTTTTTTTCAGACAATCCATTAGGAACTGAGTCTGAAAGTATTAGTTTGTTTACACCATCGGCCCGTTAGCCGAGAAGTGGAAAATTATATCGATAAAAAAAAATATTGGCCTGTCTCCATTGGCCAATTAATCGAAGGGTACAATTAATTGTACCACCGGAAATGCTGTATGTTTTCGGAGTTTTTTCTTCTGCTATTTTTTTTATTATTATTTTTTCGAACATTAAAAATAATGAAAACGGAAATAAACTGGTAGCAGAAGAAAAAAGTCCAAAAATATACATTATTTCCGGTGGTGCAATTAATTGTACTCTCCAATTAATTGTTCAATGGAGGCAGAGTATTTATGGTTCTTATTTGATAACTTTTAATATGTTTTCGCAATAAAAGAATAAAACGCCATTGGTTATTTTTTGTTGTTGAAAATAGTTCCCAATTTCTCCGCTAGAGCGCTGTACTAGTCTCTCGGACAGAAACATTTTTTTTATTGCGAAAACAATTAAAAATTATGAAATATAAGAACAACTAAGTGTTGTTCATACATTTAAAATCATGTACATGTATCTCTGAACATAACAAATTGTTTTGGCAGGGTCTCAGTGCAGTTAGACTCCATTTTCATGTATAAAATACCGAATTACAAATTTATTTTTTTAAAGCTATTTGGAGGAAATGCAAGAATGGCCAATTTGCATTTTATCCAAAAAATTTTGGATGAAGCGAATTTGGATCAAGTGCAAAATAACCGATATTCGTTTCATCCAAAATTTTTTGGAGGAAAAGTCATTTGGTTGAACCGCAAAGTCCCCTTTTTTACTGTACATCGCCAAACTAACCGGCCGGTGATGTAAACGAACTAAGACCTTTAAACAAATCTTTCGGGATCAAAATTTTTTCAAAAAAAAATTTTCCTCAAATTTTCCAAAATTTTTTCCGAAAAGATTTTTAAAAAACTTTCCTTTGAAAAAGATTTCCAGCAAAAATCTATTGCATAGCAAAATCACATACAATGGTAATTTTCGTGTAATACTTTAAAAAGGGGACGACTCACCATCGGTTCTACGAGCTCCCCTAAACGAAATTCTTCTAAAGAGCTACTCGGCAAATGCCTCAACATATCGTCCCATATTATGGGAGTTACTTTCGGGTAATTCTTCTTTACATAATTGGCGACCCGAGACACGTGAGCTAAGAACAAGTTGTACCGGGGTTGATTTCGGCATTTCGGGCATTCCCCCATTTGAAACACTTCGTCGCAACCGATGTGAAGGTACTTGACGGCAGGATGAACTTTCATAACCTGGAAACAAAAAATTAAAAAAAATTACTAGCATGTAAAAAAAAAAAAAAAATCGAGAAAAAATATATATATTTCATAATTGGAACTTTCTTTCAATAATCGCTTTTAACCAAACCTAACCAAACCTAACCTAACCTAACCTATTTAACCTAACCTAACCTAACCTAACTTAACATTAACCTAACCTAACCTAACCTAACCTAATCTAACCTAACCTAACCTAACCTAACCTAACCTAACCTAACCTAACCTAACCAACTAACATAAATTTCAAGGCTAATCTAAAACTTATTTAACAATAATTCTGTCTGTACCTCAGGGCCAAAAAACATTGAACCCAGTCAACCGAGAAATATTAACATCTATAAAATATTCTTAAAATATTTTTATCGTTTTTTTGTTTTAATAAATATTTACATAACATATTTAAAATATTGAAAGATATTTAAAAGATATTTATTTTATGAATATTAAGATTTTTTTGCCGACTGGGTAATTTTAAAAGTCAAAATGGCACGACGAAAAAACTCAAATTTAAAGTTTTAAGACCGTGGCACAGATTTCCAAGAGTGACCTTGGCTTTGTTTTAAGCAAATTTTTAAAGTTTTAATTAAATTAATATTTAATTTTGTTGGAAAATTAAATATTTTAAAAGTATTGCAGTGGAGTTTTAAGAAAAAATTTCAGTGAGTACCGGAAAGGAATTTTAGATATCTAACGAACTCTTCATGCGTTCCGAAATTTGTGGTGCGACTTGTCAGAAATGTATGTGCAGCCAAAAAATAATTTAAAAATAAATTTGACTGAGATCGAAAGGTTTCATTTTCCAAAGTCATATCTTAAAACAAAAAATATTCCGAATTGTTTCCTGAAAAGTCCTTAATATTTTTTGTTTTGAAATATTTGTCTTCGTTTCCCCGTAAAAAGTAAAATACGATTAGTCTGCTGCCACGACTAAATGATCCCTTTTAAGAGTACGCATCAATGAAATTAAAGCGACCTTCCATTTATAATTTAAGCACAAGCGGAAAGGTTGCATCGTGGCAGTAAACAGTAAACAGGTGACTGATGCGCACTCTTCACTTCACGTGGCAGCAGACAAATAAATCGAAATTTTCGTTTTACGGACAAACGAAATCAAATCTCAAAAAAACAAAACCAAGAAATTTTTAAAATTTTTTAGTTTTGGCTTTTTTTTAAGAGATTTGTCTTCGTTTTTCCGTAAAACGAAAAATACGATTTATCTGCTGCCACGTGCACTGAGCACTCTTAAAATTACGCATCTGTCACCTGTCTACTGCCACGATTTAATATTTCCGCTAATGTTTAATTTATGAATGGATAATCGCTTTAATTTCACTGATGCGGACTCTTAAGAGGGATCATTTAGTCGTGGCAGCAGACTAATCGCATTTTAATTTTTACGGGGGAAACGAAGACAAATATTTCAAAACAAAAAAAAAATATTAAAAACTTTTTAGGAAACAATTCCGAAAATTCCTTAATATTTTTTGTTTCAAGATTTGTCTTCATTTCTCCGTAAAAAGTAAAATATTATTAGTCTGCTGCCACGACTGATGATGATCCTTCTTAAGCTCAATTCATCACGATTTCCCAGCGAGTAAAAAATATTTAAAAAATTAGGTAAAATAAGGGACACCCCTAGTATCGGAGGTTGCAAAAAAAAAAAAAATAAAAAAAAAAAAATAAAAAATAAATAAATAAATAAATAAAAATTTGCTGGAGATTTGCCTTAAGTCCTGTAAACTTCGAATAAAACATGAATGCTTTTTTTCCCCTGCAGTAATTTAAAAAAAAATGTTTAAAACGAAGTTTATCGATCACAGAAAGTAATAATAAATTAATCCAGCCTTAAAAAGGCTCTTATTTACAAACTGTTCCGGTAACTCATTTTCATTATTCAAAATACATACTAATGAAACCTAATCTAACCTCGCCTAAAGGCTTTTAAATTTTCGCAAACTCATAGAAATTCGATTTATCCGTAAAATTTTCTAAAACAAATTCCGGGGATATCCTCATACCTGATCTATCATATTCTCTATAAACTCGAACGACGCATTGTTCGAAGGGCAAAGAGCCTGCGGCGATTCCGGGACTTCCCTCAAATCCGCAAACCTTTCGTGCTTCAAAGCAAATTCGACGTGGCCGAAAGTTTGAACGAGCGGTATCACATCTAAATCGTTTTTCGCCGCAAACGACAGGATTTCGTCGATGTCGCTTTTTGTGTAGGCGTTCCCGGCGGTTATCGGAGCCAGGTGACCGGTGAACGGGAACATGTCCTCGTATTCCAGGAGGACACCGGTGGCTCCCAATTGTTTGGATAGGGAGATGATTTTCTTTATGTAGCCGACTTTCGGCGGGGCTCCTTTCAAATCGAAATGAACGATCCGTTGGTGGGGGACGTATGATTCCAAATTGACTGACGGGATACCCATGGAATAGGTCGTGGGGTCGTAGCCGTCGTTGTTCCGGTTTTCGTCCATGTTTCGACCCTGTAAAAAAAAGAAAGAATATTAGGATTTGTTTCTATGAAAAAAAAAAAAATTATTAAAATCGAAATTCATGACGCACGATTTTATTTAAAACGCTTTGACTCACGTTTTCTTTCTTAAAAGAGGGCTAAGTAAGGAAAGGCAATCACACGATTTTCTGGACCCCATTTCTAAACTCCTGGCAAGCTGTAAAAAGTACAGCAGGGGCGGACAAAAATCTAGCCCATTCAACGAACCTATAAAATTTTTAGGTTATGACTAGAGAGTAATTTTGTATTAAACTATGCCAATTTCTACTGCCAAAACTGGCAATTGAAAATTGGGTCTAGTATCCCCTACTTTTGCCCTTATGATAATATATTTTAATATTTTAATATTACGTGTCGCATTACTGTAATATTACAGTAATAGAGAAGTCACATGTTTTGAGATGACTCCATCGTTTGATTGTGCTAGATGAGATACGACAAAAAGCGTAATTTTGACTCGGTAAAAAAAACTGTTAACCCCCAAAAAAAGAAAAAACAAAAATTTGAATTTGAATGCCCGCCAAAACAGAACGTGAAGGAACGTGACGTCATCTGCCTAAAAGTGGTTGTGTTCATTTCTGAAACTCTAAACGGCAACGTTGCGTAATGTTTACAAGCATGTTTACAAATAAGACGTGTATCGCTCCGAGTTCGATATCTCGCTTCGATACAGGCAGATGACGTCACACCAATAGAAAATTGTTTAAGGAGTGATCACGTGACAAAAACTTTTTCGAACTTTGTTTTTATTTTTTTTTTAATTTGGTGAAAAATTTTCCCGTTTAAATATTAGTCTTTAGTTAAGAGCATACTATACATTAGTTTCCAGCGAAAATCTCAAAACATGTGACTTGTCTATTATTGTAATATATCATAATATTACTGTAATATTATGGAAATATACTATAATATTACTATAATATTATGGTAATATACTATAATATTACTATAATATTATGGTAATATACTATAATATTACTGAAATGTTATTGTGTAACGTTATTGCAATACATTACATTACATTGTAATATTACTGTAATATTATTGTAATATATTTTAATATCACAGTAATGTTATTGTAATCTTCTTCTTCTCTAGATAAATGAAAGTAAGAGTTTCTCTGTCCATTTGTTTGTACGCAACGAAAATAATCAAAACAATTTTTGCGTTTAAAAGACAGGAAAATGTTTATCCGGAGATGAATGAATGAATATATGAATGAGCGAATAGATAAACCAAGGAATAAATAAATAAATGAGTGAATAAATAGATGAATTAAAAGAATGACCATATAGTTTATGTGTGAATGAATTAATAAATAATGAATAGAGTAACGAATGATGATAAGTAAATCAAGAAAAATGAATGAATGAATGAATGAATGAATGAACGACTGAATGAATGAATGAATGACTGAACGAATGTATAAATGAATAGATGCATATGGATGAATATATGAATTAAATAATAGATGAATTAAGGAATGAATGACTGTATGAATTAAATAATAAATACATGATGAATGAATGAATGAATGAATGAATGTATGAATTAAACATAAGATTAATTAATGAATGAATTATGAATTAAATAATAGATGAATTAATGAGTGAATGAATGAATGTATGAATGAATAGGCGAATAAATATAAGAATGACTAGGTGAATGAATGAATGAATGAACGAATGAATGAATGAATGAATAATGAATGCTGAATGAATGAATAATGAATGCTGAATGAATGAATGAATAAATGAATGAATGATGAATGGATGAACGAATGAACGAACGAATGAATGAATGAATGAATGAATGAATGAATGAATGAATATAAGAATTAATACAAGAATTAATAGATGAACGAATAGAGAATGAATAGATAAATGAGTAGAAGAATGAATCCATAAATGAATAGACGAATTAATATAAAGGATGACTAGATGAATGAATAGAAGAATGAATACATAAATGAACAGATGAATAAATATAAGAATGACTAGGTGAATGAATGAATGAATGGATGAATGAATGAATAAATAGAAGCCATGAGACAATTTCTTGCTGGATACGGAACAGCTTCGAAGCTACTGGTATATTATAATATTAATGTAATATTACTGTAATATATTATAATAATACTGTAACATTACTGTAATATATTATATTATTACTGTATTATTATATTATTGTTATAAATTCTTTGCCTTGTCCCGTATTTTCTGCCAAAATCGAGGGAATTATAAATTACAAACGGAATGAGTACCCCACTTTTATCGCAGAACAAAATTTCGCTAAATTTTAACCGAAAACAGTTCGGGATTCGCGTCCAGGAATCCCTCATCCTGGGCCACCACTCTTTCCGATGCATATTTTTCCCACCCATACCGTTCTGATTTTCTCCGCCTTGGGCGCTCTCCTCGATTCTTTTTTTTTCCGCTTATTACTTTCAAATCCTATTTTTTCCGCTAGAAATCTGTTTTTCGTCAAAAAATTTAAATATGCTACAAGCGGTGCAACCGCAACATATTCGCGTTTAACAAACTTCATTATAAAATATTTAATAAACTTTCAATTTTCATTGGCTTCAAGCGAGAAAAATGTATTTGACAAGCCGTCAATATCAAAATCACTTTCAAAAGCCAAGCTTTTTAACTCCTTCATTATTTTTTTTTTTATTTTTATCACCGTCATCAACAAAAACCCATGCAAAATTTCATTTACCGCAAATTTCAAAGCTAAATTCGATGACGGCGTTGACGCCTCCGCCAAAACTCTCCCCGAAGTAAATAAATCTAAAGAATTTTGCTTCCTGGCTGCTATTTCATCCCTAGACGGTTGATCCGGTAGTTTGAGAATAGTTTTCGACATGAATTGACTGAGAGGACTCCTTTGGTTTTCGTTGTGCCCTGGCTGGGGTGGCGGAGCCCCCTGGTCCCCAGTTGTCACCGCTCCGGCCTGAAATGTAAAAAAATTGCTCAAAAATGCAAGCATGCGTTTTTTTGTTTTTTTTGCACAAATCAAAGCTCCGTGCGATTTAAAAAAAAAAATTCAATGCCTTAAATTTGCATATTCATATTTTTATTAATTATCTTAAATAAATTCATTTGATAATAATTATTTTTTTTTTTAAATAAATAAAAAAAGGAATTTTAATAACTTTTTTTCCCCCTCTGGAGCTGAAACAGAAGTTTTTGATAAAATATTAATATATTCCGTTAGTAACATGTTAATTAAAGCGGACGCTCATCTCGAATCATTTTAGTGTAAAAATATAAAAAAATAAAAAAATTAAAAAAAAAAAAAAAAGGAAAACGTTATACTGTGAAAAATAGTTTTTTAATTAATTACGTCAGCCATTCGACGTTTTAATTACTGATTATCTAATTGAAACGATGTGTGCCATTTCAATTTTTTTTTCTTCTTTTTTTTATGTGCGAGAATTTTTTAAACAAATATTTTTTTTTTCCAGGTCAGCAATGGCAATTAAATTAATTAAATTAAAAAAAAGTCGGGGGCGTTCTATCCGGAAGGGAAAAAAAACAGGAAGCGACGTCTAATGAAAATAAAACGCAATGATGCGCCGCCTGGGGAGGAAAAAAAAAAAAAAATTTCATTGGGTTTTTTTTTATTAGCCAAATTTGAAGGATCGAAAATTCTCTAATTTCAAAGAAATGGAACTTCCAACCGAATTTTTAAGAACCGTAAGAAGAACTGGAACCTGGACCGGAACTTTTGAATTTAGTTTTTGCAGGAACCTGAAATCGAACTATATCGAACTTTCCCCTTTTTTAGGCTAAAAAGTAAGGGGCCGTCAGTACATTACGGAAGCGTAATTCTAACAATTTTAGACCCCCCCCCTTTTAAGCTAAACTAAGTTTATTAAAAGGGAACGTTCAAGTATTACGTAAGACTTTTTTTCGGGTTTTGGACTCCCTCCCTCCCTTCGGAAGAATTAGTAAGATTTTTTTGACCCCCCCTATTATATTACGTAAGATTTTCGCGGACCCTCCCCTTTTTTTTTAGCGCCAATTTTAAATTGGAGTAATATTTTTCTTAAATCTACATTTATAGTTCATACTCATAAACCTGAAGATGGCTACAATTGGCACAAAATCTCATCAAAAAATTAATTTTTATTTCTTAAAATTTTTTGAACTAAATTTTTTGAAATTAAAAAAAAATTCTGAAGAATAAGTTATAATGGAAATTCTTGCATAAGATTTTCCAAACTCCCCCCTCCCCCAAGTAAGAAATCGTAAGAATTTCTTGCACCCCCTTACCCTCTCCCGGTCTTACGTAATACTTGAACGCTCCCATGTTAAAAGGGGCCATTTGTAGCCCCCTAAAAAAATTTTGGCCCCCTTGTTCTCCCAAGCTGGCTACGGTCCTGATTTAAGATAAAATTTCACTTTTTAAACCCCCTTTGAAAGCAATTCTTTCTCGCTTACGAGAAGAATGTACCAACCCCCTGCCCTCATCTAAGCAAAAACAAACATCTCCAAGACTTCTTCCCCCCCCCCCCCCCCACTCCCCCTCACGTGCTTAAACGAGAACTACTCCCAACCGTAACGAACTCCAACATTTTTTATTATTGGGATTTACAAACTGCAATCAAGAAGACATATACGTGACCCCCACAGCAGGCGTTAATCGCAACATCCACTAGTATGTCCAATTTTCGGTCGTCTCCCCTAATTACATGCATAATCAGTCGCCCTCTACCGGCAAAAAAAAAAAAAATCAAATCGTCGCCATGTAACAAAATTTATTTACACAGATTTGACTAATTTCATTCAAACATTTCAAAAACTTTTTTTTTTTCCTGTTAGGAAGTCCGAAAATTGATAACGTAATAATCCTCTAAAAACGAACATGGAAAACAAAAAAAAAAAATCTTCCGCTTCCCACTTGAAAAAAAAAACCAAATGGAGATTAATCATGAACGACGAAGCTCAACAAAAACCGAAGAGCTCAGCGTAATTATTCACTTTTCTCACTTTCCATGTTTATTTTTTATCCTCTTTGCGGTCTTTTCCCATGTTCATTTTATTTTCCATGTATTATCACTATGACGACCGAATTTTCTGACTCCCCCACTCCCGGCCCCCCAAGCATCCTCAAAAAAAAACAAGGAAAAAGATTCAGGAATAATTATGAAACGAATAATTTTTTTTGAACACTTCCAGCAGCAGCACAAAAAAAATGTAACCGTTTTCTTACGCGGATAATATTCATTTTTTTTCTTCTTTCTTTTTTGATAAACGGTTCTAATTTTTATTAAAGTCATAAAATTCAACTCCCGACAAAAGTTCATTAATGAAAAAGAAGAAAAATTTATGTTAAAGAGTAAGCCAGTTTTCGTGTCTCAGTGGCAGCCGTGCTCGCCTCACAAGCGAAAAAAATCATGCACAGACTTGAATTGCAACACGAACCACAAAACGCGGGAATTTCAACTTCAAGTCCATCACTGAGAGAAGATTCGCCGAGTGCGAGTCGGTAGCTTAGAGGTAGAGCACCCGCCCGCAAGCGGAAGACCGGGGTTCGATTCCCTCTCGGCTCATGTACCCGAAGAAATTTTTTCTCAATGATAGATTTTCCTCATAACACTTTATTATAATTCGTAGCTTTGCTATAAAAATTTACGTGACCGGTCTGTGTTATCAAACAACCACACGTTCACTCCAAAAAAAAAAAATGGTTCTAAAACTCTCCGGGCCGAATAGAAATACTAACCATAAGAAATTGTACGCTTTTCCCGCGTTCCCTCTGGAACAAATCCCCGAAGATCTCATTGTACTTCCGGTTTTGAAAATCTTGGATTTCCCCTTTGCTCAACGCGTTCTCCGAACGGACAGCAGTGTTATATTGCAAACAGATGACGACGAGAGCCAATGCTATCAGCAAAAGCAGTAACACTGATTTTCTTCGCAGGGCATGTCGTAATCTTCCGGCATAAGATCCGAGGAGTCCCATCACTTATCACCTGGAAATTAAAAAAAGAAGGATTATTAATAATAATGGAACGAAAAAGCAACAAGACGAAAGCTTTTGCTTGCTTTTTTCCAGCAACAAGACGAAAGGTATTCTTTGAAGTCCTAAAGAAACAAGACGAATTCTAATTTTGTAAGCTCTGAAGCATCAATACGAAAACATTTTTTGCCATTAAGAAACAACAAGACGAACGGCATTTTTACATCCTGTGGCAACAATACGAAAGACATTTTTTCATGTATTTATAAACTATGATATTTTTACAGCCCAAGGCAATAAGCCAAAAGGTAAATTTTACAGCTTGAGGAGGGAAAATATTTTTTATCTTCCGGAAGCAACAAGACGAAACGACTTTCTACACATGGTGGCAACAAGACGAAAAATATTTTTTCTTGCCCTAAAGCAAGAGGACGAATGTCATCTTTTTAGCTTCCTGAGACAACAAAGCGGAAACTTAGGTACCCTAGAAAAAAGAGCGAAATGCCATGTTTGGTCCCGAGGCAACAAGACGAAACTGTATTTTCTTGCCCTAAAGCAACAGGACGAATGTTATCTTTTTAGCGTCTAGAGGCGACAAAGCGGAAACTTGGGTATTTTTTTACGCCCCTAGTAAAAAAACGAAATTCGATGTTTGGTCCCGAGGCAACAAGGCGAAAATATATTTTCCTTCTGAAAGCAAACATAACAGAAACTATCATTTTTCTTCAAGCAACAAGTCAAAAGGCATTCTCTGAACGTCCTGAAACAAGACGAAAACTTTTGTTTACTTTTAAACCAACAAGACGAATGGTATTTTATTAAGTTCTCAAGCAACGATTCTTTTAATTTCCTGAAGAAACAAGACGAATACTACGTTCCTAAGTTCTAGAGCCACAGAACGAAAAACTCACTCTCTGAAGCAACATGACGAAAGATATCCCTTCAACGTTAGGAAACAACAAGACGAAAACTGAATTTCCACAACCTTGAAGCAACAAGACGAAAGGTCTATTTACATCTTGTAGCAACAAGACGAAAGATCTGTTTACATCTTGTAGCAACAAGTCGAAAACTAATTTTTTTGCTTCGGAGCAGGAAAAAAAAGTCATTTCTTTAACGTTCTGAAGCAACAAAACTAAAATTAAAGAACTTTTAAAAGCTTCGGGGCAACAAGACGAAATGCATTTTTAGGTCCTAAGGCAACAAGACGAAAGTTATTTTCGCAGCCTTGAGACAGCAAGGCGTAAATATCTTTCACTTCCGGAAGCAACAAAACGAAGGGTGCTCTCTTAATTTCCTGAACAAGCAAAACAAAGACTAATTTCTGAAGTTCTAGAGCAATAGGACAAAAAACTTACTCTATGAAGCAACAAGACGAGAGATACTCTTTCAACGTACGAAAACAACAATACGGAAACTGCATTTCTTTCTACACCTTGAAGCAACAAGACGAAAGGCGTTTTCTAAACGTCCTGAAGCAACAAGACGAAAAATACCTTCACATCGTGTAGCATAGCAACAAGACGAAAGCTCAAACGTACGAAAACAACAAGACGAAAACTGTATTTCTACACCTAGAAGCAACAAGACGGAAGGCATTTTCTAAACGTTTTGAAGCAACAAGAGGAAAAATGCTTTTGCATCGTGCAGCATAGAAACAAGACGAAAGCTGTTTTGTAGCTTCGAAGCAACAAGGCGAATCTTTTTTTTTTTTTTTTTTTAACGTTTTGATGCAACAAAACGAAAACTAAGTAATTTTTTACATTCTGCAGCAGGAAGACGAAAACTATTTTTAAGCTCCGAGACCAAATGTTTTTCACACCCTGAGGCAACAAGGCGAAAATTTAAAATTACATACCGAAGCAAACTTTACGCTCATTTATATTTCTTCTAAATGGCGATACACCTTATTAAAACACCCGCACGCGTGTGGCATTATCATTCAATAATTCAACAAGAGTTTTTGTATACCTTGAACTTAAGAAGCCAAATATCATCGGTTCAAGGGCAATTAATACTTTTCGCTCGCCTATTGAATAAAGGAGTGAATGGACCAAACTGTTTTGACCGCAAATTAACTACCATAAATCATCGAGTTAAAAAAAAAAAAAATTAATAGGGATTTCATTCTACCTTTTGAAAAATTTAATAATTACTCTTCATATGGGAAAATGGTGGCGTGGAAATGACATGAAAATTAGTTTTCCAATCAAACACTCTTTAGAAAATAAATATTCTTTCAATCAGGAAAATCCCCCTTCCCCCCTTCGAAAAATTTATTGATGTGGTCCGCGGGATAAAAAAAAAAAAAATTCTCGCCTTTGATTGTATTTATTTTTTACCAGCGAATTTTCTATTGTTACAACTTGGGAAAAGATAACAGCGCCGAAAAAGATCCTTAGGGAAAACTGCATTATATTTTCCCACTCTTATCAGAAAAACGTGCCCGATTTTTTTCTTTTAGCCTATGCAATCGAGCTTTTTTTTTCAGGAGTTGGAAAAAAAAAAAAAAAAAAAAAAAAAAAAAAAAAGGGGGAAAGCGTTACGTATGTGACACACTCGGGTCACGTTATGACAGTTCAATTATCCGGTTTAAGTGCAATACTTATCCCAAACAATATTATTCTACAAGGGACAACAACGGGGGGTTTTTCCTGACGTTAAATTGGTTCAGTCAAGGGGGCTCAGGTGAATAGTTCAAGCCACTTTAAATGGTTCGGTGAGTATAAAGAAGGATAATTTAATGGTAATCCTTTTTTTTATTTTCAGGATACGTTGTTTACAGTCCGTGGGTGATAGTAATTATCGGGAATTTTCCTCTCAGACTCCTCTTCACTATTTTTTTTTAGTCTAAATTGAGATGAAAATAACACAACACAACGCATTGGAAGAATAAATAGCACTTTTACGTTTCCGGCAACATCACGCACAGTTTGTTTACATTTTTTTTTTAAACAATGTTTGTTTACCTTATAAAACAATAATATTTCCCGTAAGAGTGGATGATATGACAGCTTTCGAATTCGTCCGCTAAGGATGTCCTTTCGAAGCTAAAATGTCTTTGCCCCCTAAGTAACTAGGGGCCTAAACCCCCTAGACGAAACGCAAAGGAGTTACCCCCTAGGTAAGAGTTACCTAGGGGGTAACTCCTATGCATTTCGTCTTGTTGCCTCAAGACTTAAAAAAATTTTCATTTCTTCTCGCTTAAGAGAATAAGAAAATACTTAGTTTTGTAAATTTTTTGGTTTAAGACGTAACAAAAATACCATTCGTCTTGTTGCTTTGAATCAACAAAACAGGTTTCGTCTTGTTGCTTTGCTACAGGATACGAAAGTGTCTTTTGCATTGCTGCTTCACGATGTTTAGAATATATCTTTACTTCAAAAAGTAAGAAAATAAGTTTTTCGTCTTGTTGCTCCGAAACTTTGTTTTGTTTGTTCAGGAAATTAAAAAAGCACCTTTCGTTTTGTTGCCTTAGGACTTAAAAATGTATTCGCCTTGCTGCCTCAGGCTGGAAAAATAAATTTCGTATTGTTGACTTAGGACTTGAAACTGCATTTCGTCTTGTTGCCCCGAAGGCTGAAACAAATTCTTAAATTTTCGTCTTGTTGCTTCAAAATGTTAAAAAAATGACTTTTGTCTTGCTGCTTCGAAGCAAAAAAATATTTTTTCGTCTCATTGCCTCAGGCTGCAAAAATAACTTTCGTTTTGTTGTCTTAAGACTTAAAAACGTATTTCGTCTTGTTGCCCCGAACTTTAAAAAAATTCTTAAATTTTCGTTTGGTTGCTTCAGTACGTTAAAAAAACGACTTTTTGTTTTCCTGCTTCGAAGCAAAAAAAATTTTTCGTCTTGTTGCTACAGGATCTAAAGAGACCTTTCGTCTAGTTGTTTCAAGTTGTAACATAATCGTTTCCGTCTTGTTGCTTCTAAAAGTAAAAAAAAATTACGTCTCGTTGCCTCAAGCGGCAAAAACAACTCTCGTCTCGTTGCCTTAGGACCTAAAGATGCATTTCGTCTTGCTGTCCCGAAGCTTAAACAAATTCTTAAATTTTCTCTTGCTTTAGAATGTTAAAAAAATGAATTTAGTTTTGCTGCTTCGAAGCAAAAAAATATTTTTCGCCTGGTTGCCATAGGACTTAAAAATGCAATTAGTTTTGTTGCCCCGAACCTTTAAAAAATTCTTAAATTTTCGTTTTGTCGCTTCAGAACATTGAAAAAATTTCTTTTCTTTTCCTCCTTCGAAGCATTAAAATTATTTTGTCTTGTTGCCACAGGATGTAAAGAGACCTTTCGTCGATTAAAATAATCGCTTTTGTCTTGTTGCTTATGGAAGTAAAAAACGTTTTCGTCTCGTTGCCTCAGGCTGCAAAAACAACTTTCGTCTTGTTGCCTTAGGACTTAAAAATGTATTTCGTCTTGTGGTCCCGAACCTTAAAAAAAATCTTAAATATTCGTCTCGGTGCTTTAGAACGTTAAAAAAATGACTTTTGTTTTGCTGCTACAAAGCAAAAAAATATTTTTCGTCTTGTTGCCACAGGATATGAAGAGACCTTTCGTCTTGTTGAATACGTTTTTCGACTTGTTGCTCCTAAAGTAGTAGTCTTCTTATTTGTTCAGGATGTTAAAAACAGTATTTTTCGTCTTGTTGCTTCAAAAGTTAATAAAATTAAAATACCATTCGTCTCTTGATTTAAAAAGTAAACAAACGTTTTCGTTCCCCTTGAAAATTTTCTGATCTTTGTATTTTTCTGCACCCATTACCCCCCGAAAAATTTCTCAAGATAAAATTGATTCCAAAATTTGAAGTAGCGACCTGAAAACCCCCTTCAAATCGCAATTCGTACTTAAATACCAATCAATAAACGGATTTTCAACGATAAATATTTTCAGATTCATCCGAAGAAGAAGACGGCTTAAAGAGTTAACCCACAAAAAGTTTCTCCAACGTTTCGAATTCGATAAACGCATTTTGTGTGCGTCAAAAAGCGAACTAAACTATACGAATAATTTTGCAAAACGAAGCCATCCCCCCCTCCCCCCCTCTCGAAACTCCCTAAAAACTTTGCTCCTCGTTTTGCCTTTTCTCTTTTTCTGCGATCTAGTCATCCGTAAACTCTTTTGAACGATTCGAACCTTTTTGAAGCAAGAGTGGAAACGTCACCAACTCACGAATAACGAACTTAACTTTGTGCAAAAAGGTTCATTAGCCAGTTTTATAATTTTTTTTTTTTTTTTTTTTTTTTTCGTGGATGTGTGTTTGCCTCTGTGTCTTCTATTCCCGACTTTTTTTTCCTCTTGTTCCAAGATTTATATTCAGAAATTACTCTTTTTCGCTTCGCCAAAAAAAAGAACGGAAATCAGTAATTCACATCCGGAATAAAAAATTCAAACGAATCTCCCGGGTTAACTTTTATGATATATTTCCTCACGCAATATCTTCATTTGTTTCAGAATCCTTTAATAACAATTTCTTTTTCTTTTTTCGTTTCTTTACGGTTTCCTGTTCCTATCCGAAAAGAAAAAAAAATGTCAGCCGAAAAAAAAAGTGGGAAGGGGGAGGAAGAAAAAAAAAAAAAAAAAGGTCCATTATCGAGATAAAGTGATTACCAACAAGGGATTTATTGCCTGGATTCCTTTGAAAATCCTTTAGCGTCTTTCCTTTAGCTCCTCTTGAAAAAGTAATCGGATTCTTTGTTTTACAATCTAGACTTTTACAGCTGGGTGATGAGTCCGGGACATAAATCAAAAACCCGTCAAACGAAAACGTGATAAAAAGGATTTCTGCTTTTTTTTTTTCCTTTGCATTTTCCTCCGTTGTTTTTATATTTTCGGTGAAAATGATCGAGTTACTCGTTCAGGATTTTTTACCGGCACGTACTTTTAGAGGTAACTTTCGGGAGTGGAAATTTAAGACTTAACATGAAAAAATTTGAAATTTCCCAGGAAAAATATCTCTAAAATTCTGGAGTCCGAATACGATGATTCCCTACCATTTGTCCTAATCCATTTTTCATAGAAAAAAAATTCCTAATTCGTTTTTCCTAACAGAAAAAATTCCTAATCCATTTTTCCTAAAGTAAAAAATAAATGCCTAATTCATTTTACCAAAAAAAAAAAAAAAAAAAAAAAAAAAAAAAAAAAAAAAATTCCTACTCCATTTTTCATAGAAAAAAAAATTCCTAATTCATTTTTCCTAACAGAAAAAATTCCTAATCCATTTTTCCTAAAGTAAAAAATAAATACCTAATTCATCATTTTACCAAAAAAAAAAAAAAAAAATTCCTATTCCATTTTTCATAGAAAAAAAATTCCTAATCCATTCTACTTCAAAAAAAAAATTCTTATCCATTTTTCTAAAAAAAATAAATTCCTAATCCATTTTACCTAAAAAAAGAAAAAAATCCTAATCCATTTTTTATCGAAAAATAAATTCCTAATCCATTTTACCTAAAAGAATAAATTCCTAATCCATTTTACCTAAAAGAATAAATTCCTAATCCATTTTACCTAAAAAAAAAAAAAAAAAAAAAATTCCTAATCCATCCTACTTAAAAAAATCCTAATCCATTGTACCTAAAAAAAAAGAAAAAAATCCTAATCCATTTTTTATCGAAAAATAAATTCTTAATCCATTTTTGCTAAAAAAAAAAAAAAAAAAAAAAAAAAAAAAAATCCTAGTCCATTTTTCATAGAAAAATGAATTCCTAATCCATTTTTCTAAAATAAAAAATAAATTCCTAATTTATTTTACCAAAAAAAATTCCTAATCCTTTTTTCATAGAAAAAAAAATTCCTAATCCATTCTACTTAAAAAAAAAATCCTAATCCATTTTTCCTAAAAAAATAAATTCCTAATCCATTTTACCTAAAAAAAAATCCTAATCCATTTTTCCTAAAACTTTTGGTTCCTAAAATTTTTTTTTCGACTATTTTCTCCCCCTAATTTTTAAATTTTCCTAAAATTTTTTGATTCTTCCAATAAAATTTCCTAAAAAGAAAATTTTTTTTAATTTTTTGAATCCCTAAAATGTTTGTAATAATTTACTAGGCCTGGGCAAAGTTGCGAACTTCTGATTTTCTTTTTATTTTTGTTTTTTTAATTCGTTGGTAAATTTTAGGGCGCGGAAAAATATTCAACATGGGACCGAAATTTTCTAAATTCAAAATTTAACATTGTCGCAACCGACTATTTTTCAAATGGGACTTCGAGGTCATTACGGGACCATTTAAGGCTTTTCGAGCCATTTGAGACTCGTCCGAATTCCTCCTGATTTCCAATTAACCAATCGTGTGGAAACCATTTAACATCTCAAGCTCTTTCAAATTTATTAATTATTAATAGCTAATTCCTCCACGCTAATTGATATTCTAATGGCCGAGATGATTTGGTTTAATTACAACTGCAGTCTTGGAACTTAATTAATTCAAATTTATATTTTCCCCCTCAAAGACGTTTTTTTTTTCTTTTTTTCTGAAAAAGAAAAAAAAAATAAGAATAAGCGTAATGACTTTTATTACATCGCCTGTAGCAATTTAAAAGACATTTTTTTCCTTTTCCTTTTTTTTTTTTTTTTTTTTTTTTATTGTCTTTCTCTCAAAAACGCCGATTAATGTCGGAAACACGGATTTTTCGTAAAATGAATCAAAATCGAAGTCAAAGAATTTTTTTTTCTTTTTTCAAACTGAAAAAAAAAAAAACTTGAAAAGCTCACGTAGTCTTTGTACGCAGTATATGCGAGCATATCCTCCTTTTTTTATTATTGGGCGGAAAATTGATCTTATTTTTCCTTACTTCGCTTTCTTATCTTGGAAATACCCGAGGCGATTCGTCTATGCAAATTGAATGAACTCAAACTTGGGCGCTGTTGCTCTCAGGCTTGAGCGGTGTTCAGTATGTGAAGAAAAAAAAATTTTTATCTTATTCGGGTCGCGAGTTCCGGGAGTTCTGAAAACAGGGATACGATGAGTTTTGTAAAGTAAGGTGCGAGTGGAGTGCGCTTAAAACTTGGCTGGGTGCACTCCGTGCACGGTAAAAAATTATCTGTTAATATGTTAAAAACGGTCCACCAATTTTGTATGTTAACGGTAATCTGTTAAATTTTTAACAAATTCATATGTCAATTTAACAGATTTCAAATATGTCATTTTGTTTTTTATGCCATTGAATTTTTCGGCAAATTTCAGAATATTAATTTCTGAAAAAAATTTTTACAGAACTGCAGTATGTTAAATTGACATATAAAAATTGGTGGACCGTTTTGAACAGACAAAATATGTTGATTTTACAGATAATTTTTTACCGTGTGCACCTTGATATTTATAGAATATTTCTGAAATATTATGCAAATATTTTTTAAATATTAATTATTTCAGAAATATTCTATAAATATCAAGGTGCACGGAGTGCAACCAGCCAAGTTTTAAGTGCACTCCCCTCGCACCTTACTTTACTAAACTCATGCTGCTGAAAAACATTAAAAAAATATTAATATTTCTTGCCTTATTGGGTTTATTTATTCCTCTATTTTTTTCTTATGAACTTAAAAGGAATCATCAGTCGTGGCAGCAGACTAATCGTATTTTACTTTTCACGAGGAAGCGAAGAAAAATCTCGAACCAAAAAATACTAAGAAATTTTCGGAATTTTTTCCTGTAAAGTCCTTAATATTTTTTGTTTCAAGATATTTCTTCGTTTCCCCGTAAAATAAGTAAAATACGATTAGTCTGCTGCCACGATGATGACTCCTCTTAAAAATGCAAGTAAATAACGGATGGCCAATCATTTATGCGATATTCACAAGAACTATTCACCTATGTTTAGCTTATGGAGAAAACAGATTTTTTGTGAATAGGCGTTTATAAGTTTAAAAATAATAGAAACTAAATATTTCGGGGGGTTTGTTTTGAATTGCTAATTCTGAATCTCAAGTCCAAATTTTGAAAAAATCGAAATTAAAGATGGCGGACTATTAACTTTCAATATTTTTAGTTTTCTTAATTATTATTAATCGATTTTTGAAAAATTAAGACAAGTTAATTTTCCGGGAGGCAGTTAATTCAAAACAAATTGATTTTCTGGGGGGCTGCACGTGCCTCCTACGTAAAATCCGTTGTTAAATTTGAAATCAAGGTGCCGGAAAACATTTTCAACATTTTCAAAATTTTCCGTATAATATTAAAAAAGGTTTGTTTTCTGGGGGGGCCACCAGTGCCCCCAACGTAAAATCTAATTTCAGATTCGGAATCAGCGACCCCGAAAACCCCTTAATTCACACAAATAATATTTTAAAATTTTCGGGAAAAGGGTTAAAAAACAATAAAATTGAGTCTGCATCACCGGTTGCATAACTGAGCGATATTAGGAGCATTACTTTTTTTTTTTAATGTCCCGGCAAAGAATTAAAATTTCACCTCCGAAAACCTTTTTCGATACTTCAAAAATAAACAAATATTCACCTTCTTTGCGACACCGGTACCTGACCAAAGAAATTCGTCCTTATTTCTCCAAAAAAAAAAAAAAAAAAAAAAAAAAAAGCAATTTTGTCTTGTTTGTGAATAAAAAATTTGTTTTGTTACAAAAACATTTTTTTTCCTCGCCTCAGGAAACTTTTATCTTCTTGACCGAAACATTTTTCCCCTTTCTCTTTTTCTTCACCATAAACTTGAAATCGTCTTGTTGCTTCGAAACTTTTTTATATCTCTTCGCCTAAAGTAAAATTCATTTTTTTTTATTTCAACTTTCCCCATTTTTTTTTTTTTTTTTTTTGATACCACAAACACTGATAACATTCTTATCAGACGAGCGTTTTTAATCACAGCGATTCGTTTATCACGAACGCAAGTAATTCAAACAGAAAAATCAAATTTACAAAGTCGAAAGCTCGTATTTGCTACCGAATAAAAAAATCATAGATGCAACAACAACAACAACGTGCGGAAAGGATTTTAAAAAAATAATACGGGGGGGGTAAGGTTGAAGGGATGAAAGAACATACCGACGTGTTCTGTCGTCGATTAACGTTAAAAATGAATGTTCAAAACAGAAATGAGAACAACCGACCCGTAACAATGTAAAGTGGAATTCCTTTGCCATAATGAAATAAATCCGAGAGAAAAGGATTCAAACTGAATAATAGGATGGTAAAAGGGCAAAGGGGGGGATGGAAAGGGGGAGGGGGACGGATAGGTTGAGGTACGAAGAGTTTCCAATACGAAAATTCATGACCGTGTTAAGTGAGTTCTTCTGTTTAAAAAAAAAAAAAAAGATTGTTTTGAAATCAGACAATGATAAATAAATTTCGCCGTGAGAATTTAAAAAAAATGGTCAATTTATATTTAAAATATGTGAGATTTTTTTTAACTAACTGTAATTAAACGGTCATTAATTAATTAATTAATTTTATTTTTGGAGTTTAAGGACCTTTTTTTTTATTTTGGCGTACACTCAGGTGATGGTGACCTGAGCGTGTGGCATAAAAAAACTATGGACGGTCCTGTGGCAAAGTAGATCAGGAGGAAAAAGGGGTGAAAGCCTCAGCTAAAGCAACACTGGGATGAGGGATATATGCTAATGTTATTAAGGCGGTCTTACCGTTTCCGGAGGGAGAAGAAGAGAGAAGGAAAAAAAAAAAAAAAAAAAAAAAAAAGCTTTTCGATAACGCTTTTTTTCCTAAGAAAAATAAAAAAAAGAACGTCGAAATGCAAGTTATTTTATCAGAAAAAAAAATTCATAAATGTATAAAGTATTTTTTTATTGAAGAAAATTCGAAGAATTTTTTACATTAAAAAAAATAAAATTCCAATGGGAAGAAGCACTCCTAAGTAACGCTTCATGTCACTGGGAAGCACCCCAATAATATACAAAGAAGATTCTGGATACTTCTGGCACATGGACGTGCAGAGAAGATCTAGTTCGTTTACCTCCTTAAGGTAAGTATGAAGGTGAACTAGAGAGAGTTTCATGTCACAGAATCATCATAAGTTTCTTTTTCAGTTTTTCTATTAAGTCTAAGCAGCAATGTCGCCATAAATGACTGATCATCAGCTCGGGATAATCTTGAGAGATTGGAGAGATTTCGAGAAAGGCGCGCGTTCAACGGGGGTCGAAATAAAAGCTGAGAAGGAAGAAGAAAAAGAGGAAATTAGCTTCAAAATAAGAAAAAAAAATAGGTTCGTCTTGCTGCTTTAAATCGTATACATATAATTCGTACTGTTGCTTTAGCCCTACCCCCTAAAACCTTCAATGAATAAAAAACGTAAGAAGATCGATTTTCGACCATTTCACCAAGTCTTCAACAAAAAATTCGCCTTGTTGCCTTAAAATGTAAATAAATCATTCGCCTTGTACTTATAAAATGTACCGAAGTAATTCGTCTTGTTGCCTTGAAATCTACATTAGTCGTTAGATCTGTTGACGAATATATGTAAATCATTTGTCTTGTTGCCTTTAAATGTAAGTAAACGATTCGTCTTCTTGCCATTAAAAACTAAATAAGCGGTTCGTCTTGTTGCCTATAAAAAGTAAGCAAGCGATTCGACTTATTGCCTTAAAACGTACATATTTTACTCGTCTTGTTGCTCTAAAAAGTAAACAAACATTCATCTTGTTGCCATAAAGAGTACATAATGATTCGTCTTGTTACCTTAAAACGTACATAATGATTCGTTTTGTTGCCTTAAAACGCATATAATGATTCGTCTTATTGCCTTAAAACATAAATAACGATTCGTTTTGTTTCCTTAAAACGCACATAATGATTCGCCGAATAGACAACAGACACATTTTGTACTAAAGATATTTTTTAAATAAATTTAGCATATAAAAATAGTAAATGCGATTTTTGCTGTCATGTGATGTTTAATTACTGAATAAAAAAGAATAAAAATTTTGGCTGTTTGAATTGGCGCCGAAACGATCGTGACGTCACAGTTCACGATTTAGGTATGCTCCTAGGTGAGCTATCGCCGGCATGCCTATCGGAGCAAGAAGAGTTGTCGTACGAACAAATCCGTGTTAACTTTTGAGGACGAGCAGGTGCGCTCATGGTTTCGTTTTTTAAATAACCGCGCGTTTAAAAGTGAACAACGACGTCACACCAATGAGAAACGTTTTGGAGTGGGGTCACGTGACAAAAAGTTTTTACGACTTTATAATTTTTTTTTCTTAATTTCTAAGAAAATCCCTACAGTAAAAATTGCCATTAGATCACCAGAAAACTTTGAACTTTTATTATTCACCATAATTAGCAATCATGTCTGTTATCTATTGCCCTAAAACGTACATAATGATTCGTCTTGTTGCCTTAAAACGTACTAAACCGATTCGTCTTGTAGGCCTAAAAAGTAAATAGACGATTCGTCTTGTTACCTTTAAAAAGTAAACAAACGACTCGTCTTGTTGCCTTAACACGTACATAATTGATTCGCCTTGTTGTCCTAAAAAGTAAATAAGCAATGCGTCTTGTTGCCTTAAAACGTACACAAACAATTCGTTTTGTAGCATTAAAAGGTAAACAAACGATTCGTCTTGTTGTCTTAAAACTTACATAATGATTCGTCTTGTTGCCTTAAAACGTAAACAAATCCGTCAAAACAGTCTGATTTCATTAAAATGTAAATAAACAAGTAAATAAACAATTCGCTTCGTTACCTTAAAATGTAAATAAACCGTTCGTCTTGTTGCCTTAAAACGTACATAATTGATACGTCTTGTTGCTTTGAAACGTAAACAAACAATTTTTCTAAAGGCTTTCCCTAAGATGTAAATAAATAAATAAATAATTCGTTTTGTTGCCATAAAATATAAATAAACCGTTCGCCTTGTTGCCATAAAATTTACGTAAACGTATCGTATTGTTGCCTGAAAACACATTTTTAGCCTGGCTCTCTTAACGGCCGATCACATCAAAATATAAACGGTAATAGTTCCGTCTTGTTGCTTAGAAAATTCCTTCCTCGTTTAATTTGAAAAATCGAGTTATTTTCCCCGTCATTTACTAAAAATTCATTTATCAGGAAATCATGGAACAATTAAGAAAATGACAAATGGGATGACGCCAAATCGCTTTACCCCAAAAAGGGTTAATTACGTTTTCGCGTGTCTTTGGAACATGCCTTAAACGATTATCGCAATGCATCGCATACTCTACTGCCTTTTTTTTTTTTTTTCGGTTTTCAAACTTCCCCTTCCGAAAATTCACGTGTGAAAAATTCACCTATACGATTCATCACGAAATCGTACAACAAAAGACTCGTTCCAAACAAAAAAGCGACACAGGTACAATAATTGTTCCTTCAAAATAAAAAAAAAAAAAAAAAAAAAAAAAAAATCAAAGCGCGAGCTCCACAACAATAGCAAAATTTTACATTGTCCACTGCACATTCTTTCAAATAAACGTAAAAAAAAATAAAAAATAAAAAATAAAACCGTTCGTGTTCATAACTCAGTGATTTCCAGGTATTTCGTAAATGAAAAAAAAAAAAACACGCTTTTATACATTGGATTCCATACGAAACCTGTCGAAGAAACGTTAGTCGTAAATATCGATAGATGGAAGAGTGGGAGGAAGAAAAAAAAAAAAAAAAAAAAAAAAGAACAAAATCGGATTTTAATAAAAATGTCAGATTTTACAAACATAACTAAAAAGTGGAGTTTAGTATCTTTATATATCTATATTGGGGTTTGAAAAAACACACGGGAGAAAAACAGTTTTTAGTTCGGAAAGTTACATGTGTAATAAGATATGAGGCCGCAACCCGAAACGAGCAAAAAAGAAAATGCAAGTGGGAAATTTTTTTTTTTTTTTTCCTTCTAAAAAGAAAGGAAAAGTTTTTACCTGTTAACTGCTTTTTGTAGAGCCATAAAATCAAAGATTTGGTTTCGGTATCGACGCGAAGAAGTCTGTAACAGCCGGAGCGCTACGCTTCATTGGATATCTGAAAAGAAGAGAAATAAGAAATTAATATCGTATTGGTTTATGTCAAAAATAGCAATATGTAGCTTTTGAGAAAGGGGACTGTTGCTTCCATTGGGCTTGGGAAATCAAAATCAAGGGTGAAGGACAACGAAGATCCATGGTTTGGAAGATAAAAACTATAAAGCGACCGAATCTTGATAATAAAATAAGATGAAAATATCAAATAGAGATTACTTTTAATCTCTTTAAGTTGTCACACTTCCTACTTGTCTATTTGCTTTTCAATAATATTGAGTTTAGTCGATTTTTGATCTTAATGTCTTATCTTAAATCTGGCACAATAAAATGTCATGGTATTCCAATCTTTACATTCGTCGATCTTCATTTTCAAGATTGGTTTTTTTTTCCCCATCCTGGATCGTCTTTTACATTTTCATCTTTATTTGAAATTTTTAAACAGTAATATTTGCGATTAAAAAAAAAAATAAATAAATAAAAGGCGGAAGGAAACCCTGAAGGGTCATGAGATTGTTAATTGTGAAGCTGTCAGTTCCGGAGAGTTCTAGACCAGAATTAATGTCACTTAATGATAGTGCCAATGTGAATTATGGAACTGACATTGATAGTTGTGGAACTGACACGCACACACTATCGATTCTCCGATTGGCACTGTCAATTGCAAAATGGCACAGTCAGTTCCATAATGACAAGTCAGTTCCATAATGACAAGTCAGTTCCATAATGACACGGTCAGTTCCACAATGGCACGTTCAGTTCCATAATGACAAGTCAGTTCCATAATGACACGGTCAATTTTACAATGGCACGTTCAGTTCCATAATGGCGCAGTCAGTTTTAAAATGGCAACCCTAGTTCCCTAATGGCTCATTAAGTTCCAAAGGCCAGTTTCAAAATGACACAATCAGTTCCACAATGGCACGTTCAGTTCCATAATGGCGCAGTCAGTTCCATAATGACAAGTCAGTTCCATAATGACAAGTCAGTTCCATAATGACAAGTCAGTTCCATAATGACATGGTCAGTTCCACAATGGCACGTTAAGTTCCATAATGGCGCAGTCAGTTTTGAAATGGCAAGTCTAGTTCCCTAATGGCTCATTAAGTTCCAAAATGGCACGTTCAGTTCCATACTGGCGCAGTCAGTTCCATAATGATACGGTCAGTTCCACAATGGCATAGTCAGTTCCAAAATGGCAACTTTAGTTCCATTATGACTCATTCAGTTCCAAAATGGCACATTCAGTTCCGTAATTTCACAGTGAGGTCCAAAATAGCAACTTTAGTTCCATAATGACACGGTCAGTTTCACAATGTCACAGTCAGTTTTAAAATGGCAGCTCTAGTTGGCGCAACTAATTGCAACTAATGGCACATTCAGTTCCATAATGTCACTGTCAGCTCCACAATCACAGTGAGGTCCAAAATGGCAACTCCAGTTTCATGATGCCGCATTCAGTTCCGTAATGGCGCAGTCAATTCCATAATGACAAGTCAGTTCCATAATGACAAGTCAGTTCCACAATGACACGTCAGTTCCATAATGGCGCAGTCAGTTCCATAATGACACGGTCAGTTCCACAATGGCACGTTCAGTTCCATAATGGCGCAGTCAGTTTTAAAATGACAACTCTAGTTCCCTAATCGCTCATTAAGTTTCAAAATGGCACGTTCAGTTCCATAATGGCGCAGCCAGTTCCATAATGATACGGTCAGTTTCAAAATGACACAGTCAGTTCCACAATGGCAGAGTCAGTTCCAAAATGGCAACTTTAGTTCCATTATGGCTCATTCAGTTCCAAAATGGCACATTCAGTTCCGTAATTTCACAGTGAGGTCCAAAATGGCAACTTTAGTTCCATAATGACACGGTCAGTTTCACAATGTCACAGTCAGTTTTAAAATGGCAACTCTAGTTGGCGCAACTAATGGCAACTAATGGCACATTCAGTTCCATAATGTCACTGTCAGCTCCACAATCACAGTGAGGTCCAAAATGGCAACTCCAGTTTCATGATGGCGCATTCAGTTCCATAACGGCGCATTCAGTTCCAAAACGGCGCATTCAGTTCCAAAATGGCGCATTCAGTTCCAAAATGGCACAGTCAGTACCAAAATGGTATTCACCCTGGGAAACTGGCGCTGTCCCTTGCATATCATGTTCCTTGTGAAATACAAAACAGACCCTGTCACTTGCAAAGCCGGCAGTGTAAGTTAAAAAACTGACAATATCGATTGCAAAATGGCGCTGTTAATGGTAAACTGGCTCTGGGATTCCGATTAGATTTTCATCGGAATCGGAATCGAAATCGGAATTTGCTATTTCAAAAGAAATTGGAATTGGAATCGAAATCCGTGCTTTTTTTTGAAGGAATCGAAATCGGAATCGAAATTGCAGGCCTAAAGGATCCAACACTGTACAAAGTTTACGGGCTATGGCCCATGATAATCTGAAGAAAAAAAATATTGGAGAAAAAATCTGGAAAATTATTTTTGGAAGAAAAATTAGTTCCCTAAAAATTTTTCAAAAAAAACAGGCAATTTTTTTTTTTTTTTTTTTTTTTTTTTTTTTTGAGAATTAAATTTGGAATTTATCACCTTTTTTTTGTACCATCCGCGTGAATTAAAATTTATAACCTAATTAGCCCTGTTTCACTCATCCCCTCCCGCTTTATATTTTTAAATAAAACGATTATCTAATTTATGTGTTACGATCAGTTTTACCGTCAGTTTCAAATCGGAGAGAGGAAGGGTTGGTAAAAAAAAAAAAAAAAAAAAAAAAAAGAGAAAACATTATTGAGGGCTCGCGGAATCGGGTTAATTCATGGGTAGGTCAGCAGCATTTATATCCCGATTTAACACAAAATGTTGCTTTTAAATAGAATTTCACGGGGTATAAATTTTAACGTGGCAGGCAGGGAACGAAAAAAAATACACAACATACCTTTTTTTTTTTTTTTCAAACCGCACGTACACGCTTCAACATCTCTGAGATTCCGTTCCTGATTACGTTTTTAATTGTAAAACCACATTCGTGGATACCGAATAACCTTTCACAAAGCAAACAACGGATTTTAAGAGCCTCGACCGCAAAAATCGTGATTCGGCTACATTTTTTTTTTTAGCAGAATGAAATTTTGAAAAAAAAAAAAAAAATGGATTTCATTCATCGGGAGTTTAAAGATTTTACCGCCGAAAAATTTGATTGGATTTTCCCGCAGAGGTAAAACAACACCGGAGCTCCGCATTTGAACCCAGGAAATTGCTTTTCGAAAACTATCCACATGTCAATTTGCCAAACAATAATGGTTTGGTCTATTGGAATCTGTAAATGAATAATAATGGCCGTTATTAATCACAGACGATGTCAGAACCAGGAGAATTCCCTTTTAAAATGGGTGGTGTAAGCAAGTCGGGCTCCACATACAAGGGCGTTGTTTCATTTTCTTTTTTTTAATGGGACCGATTTTCCCTTTGAAAAATAAAAAATTAACCTTCACCAATATTTTTACCCCTAAAGTAATTAGATCCCTTTTGGAAGGGAAAATCAGTTACGGTTGCTCCGAGTTGAAAGGTTAATTCCTAAACATTTTTTCCCGCGCTATTCGCTTTTTTTTAAAAAATAAATTTTCTTGAAGCATTAACTCATCGAATTGCATTCCTTGGTTGTAATTAACGGCGTGACAATGAAGGTGGATCCCGATCATGAATATAAATTCCCAGTTTCCTTGATAATTTCAAGAGACCTCATCAATAAATTGTCTTTCAATTTCCACGCGTAATAATTTAGCCGTTTCCGTTCCGGGACTTTGCCAAATGGGGATCCCACAGGTGGGAAAGAGCGTGCTCGATAATGGGTTAGAATTTAAATGAAAAGATGCTTTTAAAATTAAGATGATTGTCGACGGGTTTAGATTGCGAAATTTATTACGGTTTGATCGATGTGACATATTAATTATTATGATTGATGTCGCTTTAATTCGTTATATGTCTTAAATATTACACATTCGGAGCTTGCGTTTGACGTAGGGGAAACCGGGGGCAACTTGATACATTTTCCGTTTTTTTTTTCCTCCAGTGAAACAGCAAAAACTGCTGAACCTTTGAAAGGCCACTGTTTTTGGGGAATCCTGAAAGTTGCAGGGCTGCAATTCTGATTCCGATTTCGATCCCGCAAATGAATGATAGAAAAAAATGTGAGATTCCGATTCCAATTCCAACCCATTTTGATTCCGACGCAACACTGAAAAATAAAAAATTTTAAATGTTGCGCAACATGTTTCTAACGCTGCAACATGCTCAGCAACATTTTGGCAATACGTTTCTTACGCCGCAACAAGTTGGCAATATTTTTCTAACGCTGCATAATGTTTAGCAACATGTTGGCAATATGTTTCTAACACTACAACATGCTGGAAACATGTTTCTAACGCTGCAAAATGTTCAGCAACATGTTTGTAACGCTGCAACATGTTCAGCAACATGTTACAGCGTTCAGCAACATCGGGCCCGTAGCCAGAACGAAGAGCCAGGGGGGGCAGTGCGGCTTGTTAAGGGGGGCAATAGGCCTTCATTCCCTATACCTGTAATGTTTAGCCAATTCACTCCAGGGGGGGCACCGAGTCAGCCCAGGGGGGGCAACGCCCCCCTGGCCCCCCCTTGGCTACGGGCCCGAGCAACATGTTTATAACGCTTCAACATGTTAAGTAACATGTTTCTAACGCTACAACACGTTCACCAACATGTTGACGATATGTTTCTAACGTTGCAACAAGCTAGCAACATATTGGCTAAAGCAATGTGTTTCTAACGCTGCAAAAATGTTTAGCAACATGCTCAACAACATGTTGCTAACGCTGCAACATGCTCAACATGTTGCTAACGCTGCAACATGCTCAAAAACATGTTGCTAACGCTGCAACATGCTCAACAACATGTTGCTAACGCTGCAACATGTTTAGCAACAGGTTGGCAATACGTTTCTAACACTGCAACATGCTGGCAACATGTTTCTAACGCTGCAACACGTTCACCAACATGTTGACGATATGTTTCTAACGTTGCAACAAGCTAGCAACATATTGGCTAAAGCAATGTGTTTCTAACGCTGCAAAAATGTTTAGCAACATGCTCAACAACATGTTGCTAACGCTGCAACATGCTCAATAACATGTTGCTAACGCTGCAACATGTTGCTAAACATGTTGGCAATACGTTTCTAACACTGCAACATGCTGGCAACATGTTTCTAACGCTGCAACACGTTTAGCAACATGTTGGCAACATGTTTCTGACACTGCAACATGTTTAGCAACATGTTTCTAACGCTTCAACATGTTAAGTAACATGTTTCTAACGCTGCAACACGTTCACCAACATGTTGATGATATGTTTCTAACGTTGCAACAAGCTAGCAACATATTGGCTAAAGCAATGTGTTTCTAACGCTGCAAAAATGTTTAGCAACATGCTCAACAACATGTTGCTAACGCTGCAACATGCTCAATAACATGTTGCTAACGCTGCAACATGTTGCTAAACATCTTGGCAATACGTTTCTAACACTGCAACATGCTGGCAACATGTTTCTAACGCTGCAACACGTTTAGCAACATGTTGGCAACATGTTTCTGACACTGCAACATGTTTAGCAACATGTTTCTAACGCTTCAACATGTTAAGTAACATGTTTCTAACGCTGCAACACGTTCACCAACATGTTGATGATATGTTTCTAACGTTGCAACAAGCTAGCAACATATTGGCTAAAGCAATGTGTTTCTAACGCTGCAAAAATGTTTAGCAACATGCTCAACAACATGTTGCTAACGCTGCAACATGCTCAATAACATGTTGCTAACGCTGCAACATGTTGCTAAACATCTTGGCAATACGTTTCTAACACTGCAACATGCTGGCAACATGTTTCTAACGCTGCAACACGTTTAGCAACATGTTGGCAACATGTTTCTGACACTGCAACATGTTTAGCAACATGTTTCTAACGCTTCAACATGTTAAGTAACATGTTTCTAACGCTGCAACACGTTCACCAACATGTTGATGATATGTTTCTAACGTTGCAACAAGCTAGCAACATATTGGCTAACGCAATATATTTCTAACGCTGCAAAAATGTTCAGCAACAGGCTCAACAACATGTTGCTAACGCTGCAACATGTTTAGCAACATGTTGGCAATACGTTTCTAACACTACAACATGCTGGCAACATGTTTCTAACGCTTCAACATGTTAAGTAACATATTAGCGTAAAATGTTACTGCAACATATTCTAGCGAGCGTGAAATTTCGGCCAAACGCTTCAGTAACAAGCAACCGTTAGCTTGTTAGATTGTCATCATCTTAAACTGTCAAAGTGTTAAGTCATGGACATGATGAACTTTCGGCTGTTAAAAGTGTTACACTAAACCTTCATATAAATTTTGCACGGGGAATTTTATACGTACGTGTCAAATTTAATTACGTTATACGTTAAAACTCAACCGAGTTAAAGCGCTGCCGAACCGAAAACATAAACACGAAAAGTTATTTCATAAACTTCAAAAACAACCTTCACAAAAAAAAAGAAAAAAAAAAAAAGATCGACGGCATTCAATATTCGGCAGAAAAGTGATTAACTCGCAGCCCCGTAATCGCTTCTCCTTGAAACTCAAAGTCTGCAACGTCAAACTTCGGTAATTAAATATGAATTTCTCATGGGGCCTAACGATGTGAGTGAAAAGATCTTCCTTTAGAGGAAATCATTTCTTGATCAGGCCGAAGTCTTATACTCTTCTCATTTTTTTTTCATTCTTTTCAAAGTATTTTACTCTAATTTCTAACTCGTATTAATTAACATAAAAGCAAATAAACAACTTAAGGGATTTGCTTTTCCTTTTAAAGCAGGCGTTATTATTATTATTTCTGAAGCCGATGACATAATAAGGAAAAACATTCGAAAGGGGGAAGTTGAAATTCATGTATGTTTTTGTATATGTTGAGGTTACTGCTCGGAAAACGACAATTATCTGATGGAGAAGCCACATTTACCAGTCCGCACGAAAAAGTGTTGCAAAAGGGGTATAAAAATTTTGCAAAATAAAAAAGAAAAAATTCAAATAAAAAACGTATCATTTTTGCATCATGTAAACAAAAATTTGAGCATCCATAATTTTTACATACAACAATTTTTTTTAAATAATAAAGCAGGAGAATCTGCAAATATTCCTATTCAACTTGTATTTCACTCGTTCCCGACCATTTTTCCTAAAAAAAATAGATTCATGATCCATTTTTCCTAAAAATGTTGGTTCCTAAAATTTTTTTTCTGACCATTTCTTTCCTAATTTTCAATTTTCCTAAAATAAAATTCCTAAAATGAATATTTTTTTCTAACTTTTAGTTAGGAAATTTACCCCTAAAGGGATTTTAGGAAATTTAATTTTAAGGATTTTAGGGAATCTTACTTAAGGAATCAAAAAAATCTAGGAAAATTAAAAATTAAAAAAAAAAAAAAAAAAAAAACTTAGGAAAACAATTCAGGAACCCAAATTGTTAGAAAAAGTAGATCAAGAATTTTTTTTTTTTTTAGGAAAAACGGATTAGGAATTTATTTATTTATTTTTTTAGGAAAAAAATGGATCAGGAATTTATTTTTTAGGAAAAATGGATTTCGAATTTATTTTTTTAGGAAAAATGGATTAGGAATTTGTTTTTTATTTTATTTTATTATTATTATTATTTTTTTTTTTTAAGGAAAAAATGAATTAGGAATTTATTTTTTAGGAAAAATGGATTAGGAATTCATTTTTTTAGGGAAAATGGATTAGGAATTTATTTATTTTTTTTTTTTAGGAAAAAATGGATCAGGAATTTATTTTTTAGGAAAAATGGATTTCGAATTTATTTTTTTAGGAAAAATGGATTAGGAATTTGTTTTTTATTTTATTTTATTTTATTATTATTATTTTTTTTTTTAAGGAAAAAATGAATTAGGAATTTATTTTTTAGGAAAAATGGATTAGGAATTCATTTTTTTAGGGAAAATGGATTAGGAATTTATTTATTTTTTTTTTTTAGGAAAAAATGGATCAGGAATTTATTTTTTAGGAAAAATGGATTTCGAATTTATTTTTTTAGGAAAAATGGATTAGGAATTTGTTTTTTATTTTATTTTATTATTATTATTATTTTTTTTTTTTAAGGAAAAAATGAATTAGGAATTTATTTTTTAGGAAAAATGGATTAGGAATTCATTTTTTTAGGGAAAATGGATTAGGAATTTATTTATTTTTTTTTTTTAGGAAAAAATGGATCAGGAATTTATTTTTTAGGAAAAATGGATTTCGAATTCATTTTTTTAGGAAAAATGGATTAGGAATTTATTTTTTATTTTATTTTATTTTATTTTATTTTATTTTTTTTTTTTTTAAGGAAAAAATGAATTAGGAATTTATTTTTTAGGAAAAATGGATTAGGAATTTATTTTTTTAGGGAAAATGGATTAGGAATTTATTTTTTATTTTATTTTGTTTTTTTTTTTTAAGGAAAAAATGAATTAGGAATTTATTTTTTAGGGAAAATGGATTAGGAATTAATTTTTTAGGAAAAATGGATTAAGAATTAATTTTTTAGGAAAAATGAATTAGGAATTAATTTTTATTTTATTTTGTTTTTTTTTTTAAGGAAAAAATGAATTAGGAATTAATTTTTTATGAAAAATGGATTAGGAATTTATTTTTTAGGAAAAATTGATATGGAATTTATTTTATTTTAAGGAAATATGGATTAGGGAAAATGGTAGGGAATCATTTCATTTTATGCATATTTAAATTTAAGCATAATTTATGCATAATTCTATTCGAGGGTGAAAAAAAATTTCCAGTAAGAAAAAAACTTAACTTCAAGTTTTTTTACACATAATTTATGCATTTTTTATGTATGTTCAATTTTTCCCATATTTTATGCATAATTTTATGCATCTCTTTTTCGTCCTCGAACGTCGAGTAACAACAGCGGGCAGTGTTGCAAACCATTCTAGGCTGTTATTTTGCTAACTCTGATGATGCATAATTAAATGTGCATAAATATACAGATTTCCTGCCCGATAAATATAAAATTTCCTGCTTTATGATTGAAAAAAAAAATTATATGCATAAATTATGCAAAAACGATGCATATCCAGATTTTTAAGTTTAAAAAAATGATACATAAGTTTTCTAGAAATTATGCATAAGTTTTGTAAAAATGGTGCATAAATTTTGTAAAAATTATGCTCGTCAATAATAAATTTTTTATACAATTTTTTTGTATTTTGCAAAACTTTTATATACTTTTTGCCGTCACTTTTTCGTACGGGCAGGCACCAGCATTTGCAAAACGGCGTCCTCCCCAGTAAAAACTGGCTCTGGCACCGAAATTTGCCAAACTAGTACTGTCAGATGAAAAAATGGTGGTGTCATTTGCAAATAAACTGCGGTCGGCTCTGAAACCGAGCATTCCTTCAGGACTCCTTTTTTCTATTTATTCAACATTTTTAAACCAAAATAAGGTTTTCACATAAAAACACAGACTCACTAGATAAATAAAAAATATTTACTGAGCGAAAAATAAGGTAAAAGACAGCATTTTACAGCAACCTATATAAGAAATGAATTTATATAATGAAAACGAGTTAAGGGGGAAAAGTTTGAGCATATATAACTACCAAGAGAAAATCGTTCTCTTTGAACGTTTTAATGATATCATATTCAAGGCATTTTCAATATTTACCTTTCATTACTCGCTTTTTCCATTCCGATAATTATTTCCAATTTTTTTTTCTTCCCTTTTTAAAAAAAATTATAAACGGAATTAAAAAAAAAAAAAGTAAAATTAAGAAGACGAATTGGACATATGTAACCGACGACGACTCTTTAACTTGACAATTTAATTAATCCAAAAGCATGTTTCCCAACAAAAACCGACTCGGAATGGAATTTTTTAATCTCCACGCGCGCGGGCCGAACAAAAAAAATACAAGATACGATTGAAACGAGTACCTAGTTTCACAGTCACGAGCCCGGTACTGAGATCAATTGCAATTACTCTCCTAGGGCCGATACGAACTAACCCATCCTACCATAACCGGTCCCAAGGTTAAACTATCTTAATTCCAAGGAAAACGTGAATATATGACTCCTTCATTGTTATTTTTGCCCAATCTTTAAAATTATTGCAAATGCTGTATGGGATTGTTGCATGGTTTTCGGATTGGGTAACCACTTTGCTTTTTAATCATTCACGACGATAATATTTTTTTTTTTTTTTTCGTACTTAAGGAGATCATTAGACGCTTCTTTTTTCTGACGATAAAAAAGAAAGAGATTAAGATTAAAATCGTTAAAGTAATGAATTAACCGAGATGAAACTTCCTGGAGATTTTATTTGTGTTCTTTTATTTTGCGTTTATTTTCTTTCGTCTGGCTTGTGTTTATATTCGTCTTGTTGCTTCGCTATTCGTCTTCTTTACGTTTCCCTCATCCATTTTATTTTGTCTTTATTAAAGGTCTTTTTTTTCCTCTTTTGTTGGTTCGATTGCATTTTATACGACTACATTGCCCTGGTGCCTGGTTCCTCTTTCGTGTCAGGGGTGACTCACTCCGCGAAAAAGCGTACACGGTAATTGAAAGTAATTTGTAATAATTCACAAGTAATTCACAGGTAATGAAAGGTAAGTGATTCTTAAGTAATTCAAAGGTAATTCAAGGCAATTCACAAATAATTCATACGTAATGCAAGGTAATTCACAAGTAATTCATGTGTAATTTAAGATAACTGACAAGTGGTTCATAGGTAATTCAAAGGCAATTCAAGTCATTTACATACGCAATTCAAGGTAATTCACTATTAAATAATAGTAATTCAAAGGTAATTTACAAGTAATTCATATGTGATTCAAGATAACTGACAAGTGATTCATAAGTATTTCAAAGGTAATTTAAGGTAAATTATAAGTAATGCACATGTAATTCACTAACTATTCAAGGTAATTCACAAATAATTCATAGGTAGCTTATGGTAACTCACAATTAATTTATAGGTAATTCAAAGGAAATACAAGGTAATTTATAAATAATTCACACGTAACTCAAAGTAATTCACAAGTAATTCATGGGTACTCAAAGGTAATTTACAAGTAATTCGTATGTGATTCAAGATAACTGACAAGTGATTCATAAGTAATTCAAAGGTAATTTAAGGTCAATCACAAGCACAAGCACATGTACATGTAATTCAATGTTATTCACTAACTATTCAAGATAATTCGCAAATAATTCATAGGTAGTTCATGGTAACTCACAATTAATTTATAGGTAATTCAAAGGAAAAACAAGGTAATTTACAAATAATGCACACGTAACTAAAAGTAATTCACAAGTAATTTATGGGTATTCAAGGTAATTTACAATTGATTCAAAGATAACTCAAGATAATTTACAAATAATTCAAACCTAATGCAAGATAATACACAAGGAATGTATACGTAATTTAAGGTAATTCACTAGGTAATTGAAGGTGATCGACAAGTAATTCATAAATAAAATAGCTCAAGATAATTTAAGGTAATTTACAAGTAATTCATACGTAATTCAAGACATTCACCAGTAATCCATAGTTAATTGAAGGTGATTGACAAGTAATTCATAGGTAATTAAAGGTAATCGTCAAGCGGTTCATAGGTAATTCAAGGTAATTTACTAGTAATCCCTTTGCATTTCAAGGTAATTCACTAGTAATTCATAGGTAATTAAAGTTAATCCGCAAGTAATTGATAGGTAATTAAAGGTAATTGCCAATCGGTTCATACGTAATTCAAGGTAATTTACAAGTAATCCCTTTGCAGTTTAAGGTAATTCAGTAGTAATTCACAGGTAATTGAAGGTGATTGACAAGTGATTCATAGGTAATTCAAAGGTAATTTGCAAGTAATGCCTTCGTAATTCAAGGTGATTCACTAGAAATTCAAGATAACTCACCAATAATTCATTGGTAATTAATGGTAACTTAAAATTAATTCATACGTAATTCAAGGAAATTCAAGGTAATTTACAAATAATTCACACGTAACTCAAAGTAATTCACTAGGAAATTGAAGGTGATTGACAAGTAATTCACAAGTAATTCAACTAATTCACAAGCTAATCTACAAGTAATTCAAGGTAATTCCCTAGGAAATAGAAGGTGATTGACAAGTAATTCATAAATAACTCAAGGTAGTTCAAGGTCATTTACAAATAATTCATATGTAATTCCATATAGGTAATTGAAAGTGATTGACAAGTAATTCATAGGTAACTGAAAGTGATTGACAAGTAATTCATAGGTAATTCAAGGTAATTCACTAGTAATTCATGCGTAATTAAAGGTGGTCGACAAGTAAATCGAAGGTAATTTAAGGTAATTTACAAGTAATGCATACGTAATTCAAGGTGATTCACTAGAAATTCAAAATAATTCACAAATAATTCATAGGTAGATGAATTAATTCACAATTAATTCATACGTAATTCAAGATAATTTACAAGAAATGGGTATTCAAGGTAACTCACAATTGATTTACAGGTAATTCAAAGGTAGTTGAAGATCATTCACAAATAATTCAAACATAATTCACAAGTAACGCATACATAATTCAATATAATTCACTAGCAGTCCAAGATAAATCAATATAATTTACAAATAATTTACACTCAATTCAAGCTTGCTAGATAATTGACAAGTAATTCATAGGTAATTGAAGGTAATTGACAAGTAATTCATAGGTAATACAAGTTCATTTACAAATAATTCATACGAAATTGAGAACTTTATAAGGTCCCTGTTTAATGCCATAGGAAGTCTTTAAAATTTTGATTCAATGTTCACTTTCTATAAGAGGAAGCTTTACTTGCTGACTAAAGGTCACAAGGGCGTCGAAAGGTATCCTGATACTTCTTATGTTCAATCTGAATGGCCCTTTGGCAAACAAATTAAAATAAAAAAAGATAACACGAAAAAAATTAATCACAGAACCAAATCGCCATTTTCTAGAGTTAGCAGCCGAATAACCGGAATCGGCATCAAACCATTGTTAAAAAAAACCGGTGCTGGCACGAAGAATAAAAAAAAAAAAGCATCGTCTCCGACCTGAGTTTAACCGGCGTTAGCTTCGGTCCCCTGGTAAAAATCCTCATTACTGTACAAGAAGGATCCTGTCCTTCCAAAATCAGAACAAACACATGTTTCCAGCTCGAAAAGAACTGTTTAAAAATATAAACTGCTGACTCAACCTTGTTAAAGACATTGACGTTTTATCCACAAAGCAAAAAAACCGTTTTTCAAATGCTTTCAAAATTTTGTATCCTGCACGATGGGATTTTTCCGCAAACATCCAGGGGTCCGAAGCCGATGCCGATGCCGATGCCGAAGCCGGCCGCGGCCAGCTAAAATTTCGGGTCGACGCCGATGCCGGCGCCGATGCCATTTTATCTGTTTTATTTCCGATGCCGGTGCCGATTCCAGCATCGACCACCCGATGCTGATGCCGATGCCACCAAGCATCGATCTCATCCGATGCCGGCATCTGTTATACCCAATGTACCGATTTTTTAATCAGATAAAAATTTTAGAGCCATTCTATACGTTTTCTACAATATCATTTTTATGAATCATGCATATGCAGCCACCATTCTATCTACAGTATTTGACAAATCACATATCTCGAATTTTTAATTCCGACGTCAGTGCTGGTACCGGCACCGATGCCGATGCCGCTGCCGATGCCGCTAACGATGCCGGCACTAATAAATTTCGCGATGCCGATGCCGATGCTGGCACTAACAAATTTCGCGATGCCGATGCCGACGCCAACGCCGATTTCGACTTTGAAAAAAATTCGATGCCGATGCTAGCATCGGCATCGGTTAAAATGTCCAAGCTTCGGACCCCTGCAAACATCTCTTCCTTTTTTTTTATAAAACCTTTAAAACACAGAAACTGTCGCCTTTTTCCCCTTTTCTTTATACACTATTCCCCGCAGCGCGGCGGGAAACCCAGAAAACTAGTAAAATCTCCAGGGCGAGTCCTTTTCTTCTCCCCCTTCCTCACCCCCCAAAAAAGTTTAAAATGCCATCTTCCAGGTCGATTATGTGTGGTACGCAGGCATCAATCTTCCTCATACATATATATACAGGGAAGAGAAAGAAAATATTAAAATAAACGAGGTGAAAGAGGTCGTTTATCATCGGCAAACTGGAAATAAGTATGTGATAAATTGTATTCATAAAAAGAGATCATTCTCTATGAGTGTTCGGTGATAAAAAGACGAAAAAAAAAGTAGTAAAAAAAGATAAAAAAAAATCTTTTGTAATGTTTATGAAACAGTTGCGGTGGTCAGTTTGTTAATTATTTAATTGGATGCCTAGCGGTTATTTTTTTTAAAAAACCGGTGCGGAATGAAATGTTCCACTTTTGTAATCATGACCGATAATGACTAATAATTTTTAATAACGAGTCTACTTTCAATGTTTTTTTTTATAATTTTTTTTTCTTTAAAGGAGGATGTCGGCCGTGATAACTTGCCAAACTCCCATCCTCCGTAGGTGAATTCTTTATTGAAAAACACATTTAAGAAAACATTCAGAAAATGTCATTTTTCCTCTCCGGGGAAAAACAAATTAAATTAAAATGAAGAGAAAGGAATTTTCATCACGAGTTCCACTTATTGTTAAAAGTTCATTTTTCAACAATGAGACTGGAGCACGTTCCGGAGTTCTCCTTTCTCTCCTTTTTTTCAGTGTGAACCATCGGGCGAGTCGCTAAGAAAAACAAGGAAAATATTGATTTTTTTCGAAAGCATGACAGGTTTCTAAGTAGAGGATAACAATTAAAATTCAAAAGACGCTTAAGCAGGAGGAGAAATCAGTTGAAAAAATTACACAAGCCAATTAGCCGAGAGTGGACTTGAACCACCGACTCGTCCCGACTGCGTCCGGTTGCTTTACCCCTCAGCCACCCCGGCATTTGTTATTCACAAAAACCAAAAGCATTGAAATTTGCTGAGGGGTGACAAATGATAATTCACAAAAAAATTTACAACGCAAAAGTGCAAAGTAATGCAAGCAGTGCAGTGGTAATGCAAAGAAAATGCACAAAATGCAGCTATATTGCACCTAAAAAAAGAGTGTTAGTATATCTAATGCAAAGATAATACAGTATCAATGCAGTAGTAATGTAGCAGCAATGCAGTGGTACAGTAATGAAGCGGTAATGCAGTGGTAATGCAAGTGTTGCAAACAATACAAATGCTAATACCAATGCATAGAAAATGCACAAAATGCAGCTAGGTTCCATTTAATAAATTGATATGGTATCTAATGCAAAGATAAATCAATATCAATGCAATATTAATGCAGTGTCAATGCAATGATAATGCGGTGTCTATGCAATGATAATGCAATGTCAATGCAATGATAATGCAGGGTCAATGCAATGTCGATGCAATGATAATGCGGTGTCTGTGCAATGATAATGCAGTGTCAATGCGGTGTCATTGCAATGATAATGCGGTGTCTGTGCAATGATAATGCAGTATCAATGCAGTGGTAATGCAAGCGGTGTAAACTATGCAAATGCAAATGATAATGCATGGAAAATGCACCAAATGATAATGCATGGAAAATGCACCAAATGCAGGTAGATTGCACCTAATAAAGTGGCCCTATTTCTAATGCAAAGGTAATGCAGTTTCAATTCAAGTCCATTGGTAATGCAAAATGCATCATGATTTGAATTTTAAAAAAAACTCCTCTCGCTGACTGGGCCATCTACGAGTAAAAAATAGACATCTTTCAGTCTGATGAATTCCACTTTGCAAATCCATGATACGAAGGAAAAAAAAATTCGATTTTCTTTTTTCCGAATCCCAAATCCAGACCTCTCAAAATCCTAATCCAAAACCAAATTTCCCGTACCCAACGCAGACCCTTCCTTTCAACTCTAAGACTTGCCAAATATAACGGGGACCATATACGGTTTAAAATCCTCCTCTCCGTTCTCCTCCGTGAACCAGATTATCGGATCTCCCCCGCTTTTTGAAAGTTAAAACTTTGTGCATTAAAAGGACGGAGGAAAGTCGAATTTGTAGTTGTAAAATGTCGCCTGCGGAGACTAAAGGATATCGCAAAATGGAGAAGGACAAAGGAAAATCACGGGAGCTATAAACAACGGATCAACCCTATTGGAAAAGGAAAAATTTCCTAACTTTAACAGGACAGAGGGGGTGGGAGAAGGGGGGGGGGGAATCGCTTTTAGATTTTTACCATCGAAAAAAAAAAAAAATAAAATAAAACGAAAAAAGAAAACTAAAAGTGTAGATGATCCGTGAACGATGAGACAAATGAAACGTGTGGTCCGGAGAAATTGGATCCGAAACTGCTTTCAACAGGGGAAGAAAAAAAAAATCTTTGATCAAAAGCTGAGAAGGTCAACGTTCAAAGTTTTCATATTTCAACTTCTTATATCGCAGTCAGCAAAAAAAAAAAAAATGTTTGTTTACAAAATATTTTTTTAATATTTTTCAATACTTTAAAAATATTATATAAATTTAAAAAAATATATTTTCAAAAGGATGACAAATATTTTAAAAATATTATGTTAATATTTATTGAAAAAAGAAACGATAAAAATACTTCAAAAATGTTGGCAAATATTTTAAAAATATTTCTACTGTTTTTTGTGTCGATAAATATTTACATAATGTTTTTAAAACGATTTCTCAATGTTTTTAAAAAATTTTTCCCAATGTTTTTATAACTATTTCTCGATGTTTTTAAAACTGTTTCTCGATCTTTTAAAAACGATTTCTCGATGTTTTTAAAAGCTATTTCTCGAAGTTTTAAAAGCTATTTCTCGATGTTTTAAAAGCTGTTTTAGATGTTTTAAAAGTTGTTTCTCGATTTTTAAAAACTATTTCTCGATATTTTAAAAGCTGTTTTAGATGTTTTAAAAGTTGTTTCTCAATTTTTAAAAACTATTTCTCGATATTTTAAAAGCTGTTTGTCGATGTTTTAAAAGCTATTTCTCGTTAGTTTTAAAAGCTATTTCATGATGTTTTAAAAGCTGTTTCTCGATGTTTAAAAGCTATTTCTCAATGTTTTAAAAACTATTTTAGATGTTTTAAAAGTTTTCTCGATTTTTAAAAATTTTTTCTCGATATTTTAAAAGCTATTTCTCGATGTTTTAAAAACTATTTCTCGATGTTTTAAAACTATTTCTCAATGTTTTAAAAGCGATTTCTCCATGTTTTAAAAGCTATTTCTCGACGTTTTAAAAGCTATTTCTCGACGTTTTAAAAGCTGTTTCTCGACGTTTTAAAAGCTTTTTCTCAATGTTTGTAAAACATTTCTCAATATTATTAAAATATTTGATAAATATTAATTTTTTTTGCTGACTGGGTATAAAAGCACAGCAATCTGCCAATCTTTAAAGTCAGTAAAATTAAATACTGCAGAACATTGTTTTGGGGTCATTCCTGTGCGTAGACGCATATTTGAAGAGACAAGAATTTTTAACAATTTTTTTCCTACAAAAAGCAGCCCGGTCATTTCCCTTTCAACTTGTCAGAAAATCATGCTACGAGGTTTTTTCGATCCAGTTTTCCGACGAAAAATTCGGTGGGCGAAGGCTCGGATCCTAAATTTTATTATTTTTCGTTTTAGGGAGTTCCCCGGGTTTCTCCGCTTCACAATAAAAAAAAGTAACTGTACTATAACAACAAAGCATCGGCTTTTGCATCAAAAGCTGACCATGTTATTACAAGATCCAACAAGCACATACACAGATTAGAAACCCGAAATTAATTGAGTTATCTTGGCAAACAAGATCATCCGCAACCGAAAACGGGTATGAATGGGCCTGCAAGAAGTTTTATTGTCCGACAAAACAGCCTAACCAAGTGTAACGAATCCGAATGATATTCTCTCATGCGAGAATAATTGATTCGATTACGTAATCAATGCGTAACGGGATTTTTCGAAGGAAACTTCCTGACAAACCCTTGTGCTCAGTTATACGTGTCTGAGTAAAAATTTTTTCAACCCAAAAAAAAAAAAAACCAAAACTTCATCGATCCCGTTAAAAAAAAAAAAAAAAAAAAAAAAAAAAAAGTAATCACGGGCAATTAAAATCTTTTAAAATTAGAAAACCTAGAAAACCCAGGAGAAAATGAACGAAAAAAAAAAAAAAAAAAAAAAGGAAACGAAAGGAAAAAGGGAAGGAAAAGGAGAATCACGTTTTGATATCGCAAAATTTTCGTCTTGGTTAATTTGTGAAGAGTCGGGGGAGAAAGTGAGAGAGAGAGAGAGGCGGGGGAAAGAGAGAAAGCGCGAGCAAGTTACGTAATTGAATAACATTTTCTGTCGGGGAGCAAAACTAAAAGGGAACTTTGATTTCGATTCTACTTAATTAACTAATTGACATCTTTACTTTGACTTTACGTCATTTTAATCGAAGAATTTTAGGCGATAAACCTGAGGAGTGGAGGAAGGCCGGGGGAAGAAAAAAAAACGACTAATGGCATTTTGGATGCAAATGTGAAAAAAATTATTTTCATTTTTTTTTTTTTTTCATGAGGCGTGCTAACTTTAACAGAATACATTATTCAGTTTATTACATAAAATTAAACGTTGTGAAAAATGAATGGCTAATGTTATATTGTTTATCTCTTAAACTTATTAAACGGTTAAAGCCTACACGTCGACGATAAATAATAACTTACAACAATGAAAATTATTTAAACTTGTTAGTATAAAGAGATTTAAAAAAAAAAGAAAAAGAAGGCATAACTTTTACGGCTGATCTATTATATAAAAATTTAATGCTGGAACCATCTATTTCTTTTATAGCTTTATTAAAAATTTAGACTGTTTCTGGAACCGAAAAAAATTGTAGTATGAAATATGTTGTCTTGTACACAGTTCAGTATGTAGTCAAGACCTTTCTTTTAGTCGGTGCCAATCAAGAGTGGCTTAAAAATATTTCTGCAATATTTAGAAATATGTCTAAAATGTACGGAAGCCCTGAAGGGTCACATTTCTGTAATTGTTTTTTATTGTTTGTTCCGGAACAGACAACGTTTAGTTAGAAAATTGTCTGTTCCGGAACTGACAATTTTAAAAATTGTTTGTTCCGGAACTGACAATTTTAAAAATTGAAATTGTTTGTTCCGGAACAAACAATTTTAAAAATTGTCAGTTCCGGAACAGACAATTTTCTAACTAAACGTTGCCTGTTCCGGAACAGACATTGCTTGTTCCGGAACAAACAATTAATTTAAAATTGTCAGTTCCGGAACAAACAATTTTCTAACTAAACGTTGTCTGTTCCGGAACAGGCATTGTTTGTTCCGGAACAGGCATTGTTCGTTCCGGAACAAACAATAAAAAACAATTACAGAAATGTGACCCTTCAGGGCTTCCGTACAAATGTGTTAAAAATATCTTTTTTTATACCTTTTTATTTATTTCTCGGGAAAAAATTTTGTGAGGCTTGTTTCGTTGATAAGATTTTCTGCCATAAGAATAACAGGGGATAGTTCTGAACATCTACTTTCTTCCTAAATCATAACAAACCAATACCAACAAATTAAGAGTTTCATCACCTTTTTTGCTGGGATTTGTTCATTTTTACCGAAATTTTTTCTTAGGTAAAGACTTCGAATGTGACTTGGGTCAGAGAATTGAAACAAGCAGGAGAGAGCAGTTGGGCATAAGCTATTAAGTAAAACCTACTACTGTGTTCCCTCTGTTTAAAGACAAAAAAAAAAAAAAAAACGAATTAGTTGAAGGAATCCATGAAAGTAGGGAATGCATGCAGCGAGAGTGAGAAATACAAAATGTCAGTGGCTTTACAAAACGAAGAAAAAAAAACTTTTCTTCATTAATTAGCATTTCTATACAAACGGTTTGAATAACAAACAAGCTCTCTATACTTTATTTGGTTAGAAACACTTGAAACAGAAGTTACTAATTTTCTTTTTGTTCCTTAAAATCCTACGCAATACAATCAACGTTTATGACTCCCGATGTGCTTTTTTTTTGTCATTCTTTTATTTCATTTCAAAGGCATCGAAGGCAAACTGTACACTTACTACAAAAATAAAACCGATTTAAATCTTTTCGTCTTTTTTTTTTTTTTTTTTTTTTTTTGGAATTTAATGAAAACAACTTAACCGGAGAATCGTTTCGAAATTCAAACGGAAAATAAAAAACGAAATGTCGAAGTTAAATGCGGTTTTCGCTCCACGTAGAGGAAATCAGTAATGATATCAACATTTTTCCCACGTAGTTTTTATGTAAATACCAAAAACGGGGGTAGAGAAGAAAACGAGGGAAACCGTCATTTTATTTTTTTTAGTCTTTTCCAAGCTAACTTTAGGGTTTTATGGCACGGAATGAAAAAAATAGAATCGGATAGGCGACAAATGGATTTCTGATTTTGGAAAAGGAGGGAGGAGGGGTTAGGGAGGAATGAAGAAATTTGAACGGAAGGCTTTTTACATGTCTCGGGTTCATTTTGAAAAGAAAAAAAAAAAAAAAAAAAAAAAGGCAATTAAACGAACTAAATTCGTAAGAATTCTCGGAATGTCGCTTAAAAAAAAAAGTCTACTCGGCTTTTCCAGTAAAAAGGAATCAAATTAATCACGGTTGATTCAACTTTTAATTAAGTAAAGCTGATACCATATTCATATCTCTTTTTGTTTCCTATTTCCCTCTCTTTTTCGTTTTTAAAGAGGAGAAGGAAACTTTTCGCTTGGAGAACAGTAGAAGGAAAGTTTTCAGGAAGAATCGTAACTTTTCCATTGAAAAGTTTGAACTGAGGAATATTTCAAAACATCCCAACACTCGGAGCAATACACCTCGTATTTTTTTCTTTCTTTTTTTGTCTTCTTCCTCAATTTCAACTTTTTTTTTTCCTCCCCTCAAACTAATACTCGTGATACTTTTGTGTTTGTCAATTTTATTATCTCATTTTTTTTCATTTCCAGGAAAAAAAAAACTTTAATGCCAGTCACCTTTTTAACGCAAGCAGACGCTTCGAAAAGATTTTTATCCCGATAAGGAAAAAAAAAAAAAAAGTTACGAGTTTACTATCGGCTTTTGCAACAACAACTTAACAAAAATTATGACAAAGGGGGTGGATTTGACAACAGCAAATAAATCTGATCCGGAGAAAGCGATAAACCCGGATGGCGCAGTCGCGAAAAATATGAAAAACAGGAAATCTCCCGGAGAGATCGACATTCAGAGGGAAAAGGGAATGAAAATTTATTTTACCAATTTCTTAACAGATTGTCTTTTATAAACAAAAGGCGAGCTCCTCGAGAAACTGAAAGCTTCAAGAGGAGGAAAACGAAAAGAGAGTAAGGAGGAGAGGAAAGAAGCTAAAACAAACAAGAGGAATAATTATTATAAATCGAATGAGCAGTAATTTCCCAAGATGAAAATGGCGGTTGTAACGCGAAAGGCAAGTAACATAGCTTATATAACCCGAGATGAATGTTAAAAAGGTTTTTCCTTGGGACGGAGGTAAAGGAAAATTTCATTTCGTTTTCGGTTTTCCGAAGGGGGTTAACATGTGTGTGCGTATATTTTGTGCAGTCCCGTGATTATGCACGGTTGCCTTGGAAACGAAAAAAAAAAAAAAAAAATCCGTCGCGAGGAATGCATTAACGCTAACGGAATTTTTCAAAATTTTAATTTAATAAATAAAAAAGTGTCGTCGTAATTTAATTTTTTTCTAAGAAATGCGAAAATTTTTCTTATCAGATCAAAAGAAAATGAATACGATAAATTATGTGACGTTACGAAGAAAAAAAAAAAAAATCTTCCCCTTCCCGCAGTAAATAAGTATATGCTGTATCTCATAATATAAATCATAACCCATTAAATTCAAAGCTTAAAAATTACCCCCGAGAAATATATTTTATAGATGATTCCCTTTTTTTATGGGGGGAGGATCTGCAAGATGCGGCAATCGTAATGAGCTTTTTTAATATCGCCTGCAAAGATTGGAACAGAAAGAAATACTTCTGGGACAAAGTCGAATGTGCCATTATCACATTGTTATCACTTTGTCGCCTTCCCTTTAAAAAAAGTTCAATAAAGTTGAGTTATTCCATTTTCAATACCCTTGCGGAGAAAACGTTTTGTTTGTAAACAATGTGTTTCTTTATAAGTTAAACTTCCACAGCCATCTAAGTACCATTCCCCAGAAGGCAGGTTTTCATGTGGACGTCCACATATTAGGATGGTCCAAAAAACAAAAACAAAAAATCGATGTTCATAGATTTTTAACGGCCACAAGCTCAATGCCAATAGTATATTGTTAACCTAGGGAGGAAAATAAATTTAACTTCCTAGGTTGAACAAGGTATTTTTCATTGCGAATTAATGTTTAATTTTTCAGAAAAACAAGAGAAAATGAGGCTCTTTCTATTTATGAGTACCGTCCCAGGGAGCTACTTTGTAGCCCCTGTCCTAACTTTGTGGCCCATGGACCTAATCTTGTAGCCAGCTAACCCAACCAAGGGCTACTTTGTAGCCCCCTGTAGCAAATAAGTTACAGATTAAGTAGCCCCCTATTATGTAAGTCTTGTACATTTTTTCCAAAAACAGATGTAAAATGCAGAAGAAAATTCGTATCTGTTATACCAACATTAAGAGGTGTTCTTCATCTTTAATTTGATACCCTGTTATAATATTTATACTTGTTCCAACATGAATAAAATAATTATAACAAAAGTGGGGCTACTTTGTCCATTCAAGTTTATACTTGAATATCTTTAATAATTAAAGAGGATATGACAAACTATTGGCTTCTGTAAACGAAAATTGCCTTAATAAAACAATTGGTACCTTTTTAGATGTTCTATTAATGACTATCACTACTTATTTAAAAAAATTAGTGAACATAGTAAAAACGTAATCAAAACCTTAGAAACGTTGTCTATTAGTTGTGGATGTAGCACCCATGCCACATGGCCATTGAAATATCTGTACAATGTAGCCCCATTGATCGTAATTTTGTTTGCCTTCTAATAGTTTAATTTTGAGTAAAATTAGGATGATCGTTTAAGGAGGTACAAAGGGAAAGTGCGAAAAGCAATTTAACTTTAATTTGACCGGTGGATGAAGCAGAATGCATCTTAGCATTTTAGGTTGCGTGATTTGATAATTTTTTTTTCTCATTAAAAACTTAATATTTTCATAACAAAACCGGAGTTTAGGCAACTAGACTTGAACATAACACTCGAAAATAATCAAGGATTTAGAATAAGTTTAATTTTTGAAGCAATTCTTAGCCGTTTTCAAGTATTTTTAATAAATAAAAGTGCCAAAAGTAGCCCCCTGGAGTACAAATTAACCTTCCTGGAGCAGGGGCCTATGTCGGTAATAAAAAAATGGTTTTCCGTTCAAAAGAAAAAATTAGGGCATCTTTTTAGGGTCGCCCTAGTACAGGGGGCTGCTTTGCACTCCGGGGGGGGGGCTACTTTAGGTACTTATATTTTAAAAATACTTGAAAATGGCTAAGAATCATTTCAAAAATTAAACTTCTTACCCGTTTCTTAGCCGTTTTCAAGTATTTTTAAAATATAAGTGTCTACAGTAGCCCTCTGGAGTACAAAGTAGCCCCCATGGTACAGGGGCCTACGTCGGAAATAAAAAATTGTTTTCCGTTCAAAAAAAATTAGGTATCTTTTTAGTGTTCCCCTGGTACAGGGAGCTACTTTCTATTCCAGGGGGCTACTTTGTACTCCAGGGGTCTACTTTAGACACTTATATTTTAAAAATACTTGAAAACGGCTAAGAATCATTTCAAAAATTAAACTTCTTAGCCGTTTTCAAGTATTTTTAAAATATAAGTGTCTAAAGTAGCCCCATGAGTACAAAGTAGTCCCTCTTGTACTGGGGGCTACGTCGGTCATAAAAAATTGTTTTCCGTTTAAGAAAAAAAAATTAGGGTATCTTTTTAGACCCAAGGGAACAAATTCGGACCGGGAAGACAGAACCAGTATCAAACAAATCTCTCTCATTCCCGAAATTCACGTCACTTCTCCAAAACTTAAAAAATTATTCACTTTAAGTCTGTCACACACTAGGGAAACTCATAAATTCTCAATATATCCTACCTGGAGCGCTAAACAATATCAATTTATAACCTCTTAAAGCCTTTTTACCCTTCCCTTTAAAACTTTTGATAGGGTTTTCTCCTTTAAAACAATGTTCCATACAAAATTTTCCCTTTCACGCCACCTGTTTAGAGAATTAAAATATCCGGAAAATAAATTGGTTTAAGAGATTTTAAAGTTAAATTTTGTTAAATGTTCAATTTGCGTTCCCGTTTTAAATGATAAGTAAGTCGTTACTAAATACAAGTACACACATATAAGAGCTCGGGAAAACTTTTACCTCTCATAAGCGCGGAGGGAAAAAGGGTTAAGGAAAAGACAAACTCAAAAGGGAAGGTAAAATGATTATTATCGGGAAGTACAGGGCGTTTTCTTGGAATTATTATTTTCACTTGCGAGGATTGTTAATTGAGCGTATAAATGGATAAATAATGATGAGATGAAAGGGGGGGTTTTTCACAGCGAAAACCTTGTCCCCAAACTCGAGGGGGGAAGGAAAAAAACCTCAAAATCCGATACCCTCAAGATGGTGCCTCATAACTAATTTTTTTTTTACCTTTCCGGATTAATTAAACTTTTCATTATCTCTTCCTCAATGCAATTTCCTTTAAAAAGATTATTATTATATTAAGGTTTTTAGCCTAATTTTTTGTTTGAGTGTCAGCAATTTTTTTTTTCCGCTGGAAGAAATAAAAAAAAATTTTTTTTAATATAATTCCCTGGCTCGAGGGAATTTATTTAGCTTCAAACCGGGTAAGAAAAAAAAAAGCCTTTTTTTTAATTATTTTCCTTCACTGGAGGTGTCACAGGAAGCACGAAGGCGGTGGGAAGACGATCGAGAGGAAACTCGAAAATATTACGTAGCTTCGTTCCGAAGATAATTAAATTTTTTTTTTAACTTTTCCTTTTTTTTTTTTTTTTTTTTTTTTTAAATTGATTTTTCTTTTTCGGCGACAAATTCGATTTATTTGAATGTTTCCTAATCATAACGGGGTAATAAATCGGGAGAAAAAAAAATTATAAGAAAGGGAAGCGATTATGGAAAAAACAATCTCGAGGCTTCCCGTTTTTTTTTTTTTTACTATTATAACTTTTTTAATAAGAAAGAGGTGAAATTAGTTCGTTTATGGTAATTAACAATCTGGAGTTTTTGAGATTACGGTTAAAGAGATTTTTTCGGGGAATTTTTTGAAGAAATGTAATTTTTTTTTTTCATTTGCTGAATCAGCTTAGGGAATTTCATTTCGTTTCGTTGAACATATTCTTACAAGATCGAAAAAAAACCGAGTATTTTTTTTTTTTTTAATCCTTGCCAGACGAATGTTCCGGATTTTTTAGGCGATCTCAGCAAGTTTTTCTTTAACAAAAAAAAAAAAAAAAAAAAAAAAAAAAAAGTTACCATCATTTATCCACATTCAAAAGGTATAAAGAACATTTTTGCTAACTTTTTGGATTCTATTCAAAATTACTAATGACTTTTTTTTTTTGTTTTTTTGTTACAAGAGGAAAATGGGTTCTTTCACTTTGCTTTTGTCACGACAATTTTCATTCTTTCAATGTGTAAAATTCCCCCCCGGGACGATTTCATAGAGGATTGAATCTGGAAGAAGTGAAATGAAGAGAAAGAGACAGGCAACAATTTTTTTTCCCACTAATTCCAAAAAGTTCAAATCTTTTTTTTTTTTTTTTTTTTTTCCTTCTAAGAAAAAAAATTACAAAAAGGTTTAATCAACGTCCTGTATTCTTTTTCTTTTTCAAACCAGTAGCATTGAGTGAAACGGATGATGATTACGTTTTTGATTTCTTCCAGAATATTTTTTTTTTCTTTTTTGTAGTAAAAAATAAGAAAAAATTTCTGGGCCCATAACCTATTGGAAAAAGAACTTTTACAGTAACTGCTTATTTTTGGATTCAGCGAATCGAATTTATAACCGGGGGTCTCAAAATTGGCCTTCATTATGATTAAGACAGAAATAATTTAATAAAAGAATAAAAACAAAAATTTCTGAGCCCATAACCTATTGGAAAAAGAACTTTTACAGTAACTGCTTATCACTTGTATTCAGCGAATCGAATTTATAACCGGGGGTCTCGAAAATGGCCTTCACTATGATTAAGACAGAAATGAGAAACAAATTTTTGGTCGCCATCTTCAGATGCAACGGTAATTTCTGATCGCCATCGGTATCGATTTTGCCATCCTGGGGATGGAAGACCATCATTTATGTGGAGCTGCTCGTTAAATTCTTCCTGATTCTTACCTGAAAATAGAAAAAAAAAAAAAGCAAATCAGAATGATGCATAAATAATTAATTTCAGCAAAAAAAATCTCAAAAAAATTCCAATGAGGCATAAAAGTCAGCCAGGGCACCCCCTGTACCGCCTCCCCTGATCCCCCCCCCTTTGGTTACGGTCCCGCCCTGACATCTTGACTTTCCGGCAATCCCATTAAATTCGATTTTAAATTTTATTTCAACTTGTGTGATGCGGGTCGTTACCCCCCCCCCCCTCCCCCCTCCCCTCCCACTCTTAAATTTTAAAGTTAAAGAAACACGGAAAGGAGGACTCGGTCAGAAAACAAATTGGTTTCGCTGTAAGGAAAGCGAAATGGTTAATTAGAAAGGATTACAAATTGAAGTTCGTCGCTGGGAACCACGAATCAAAAGGAAAAGTCTTGACTCGGGGAAAATTTCGTACCAAATGTAATTAAAATTACCGGAGAACCGTCGTATTGCGGATGTTTCCGCCGTTGCCTCATGTCAAAACAATGTATATCGACTTTTCTTTTTTTTTTTTTCAAGTTAAATTTTTATTTATCTTTTTTTTATTACCTCACGGCGATACGATCTTCAGCGAAAGGAAGAACAGGTTAGAAAAAAAGCGGAACACGGAATGTTTCATTGTTTGCTAAGTTTTCATCAAATTAAAAAAATTTCCGGGTTTCGTTCACGACATTTTTACATCGGAAAAAGTCTTTCGTTATCTTAGATCCAGCCCCACCCTTGAAAAACATCCTCTTATTCTTCGTGTATTTTTGAAGAAGCTAAAGTTGCAAGTTAAATAGGTATTGCAAATTCACCTGAAGGCCAAGTTTCTGGTAGTAGTTACCATACAATAACACGTAGAATGAGGATAATTGTGCAGATGGCAGCACCAGTACTTTCTGTATGTCTTGAGGGTTATCACCGTCCTCTACAGGTGAAGTCGGAACTAAACTTTGAATGTTAAAACATAGGAAAATCTTAATTATTTGGTTAAACTTTCGGTTTTTGTTTGTATTTTAAATTTTATTTTATTTAGGCTTAATTGGTAAACCTCTTAAAAAAAATAATTTCCTAATCCATTCTTCCTAAAAAAAAAAAAATAATAATTTCCTAATTCAATTTTCCTAAAAAAAAAATTTCCTAATCCGTTCTTTCTAAAAATAATATAAAACAATTTCTTAATCCACTTATTTACAAAAAATTATTTCCTAATCCATTCTTCCTAAAAAAAAAAAAATAATAATTTCCTAATTCAATTTTCCTAAAAAAAAAATTTCCTAATCCGTTCTTTCTAAAAATAATATAAAACAATTTCTTAATCCACTTATTTACAAAAAATTATTTCCTAATCCATTCTTCCTAAAAAAAAAAAAAAAAAAAAAAAAAAAAAAAAAAAAAAATTATTTTCTAATCCATTCTTTCTAGAAAAAAAATTCCTAATCCATTCTATTAAAAAAAAAATTTCCTAATCCGTTCTTTCTAAAAAAAAAGTTCCTAATCCATTTTTCCTAAAAAAAAAATTCCTAATCCATTCTTCTCAAAAAAAAAAAAAAAAAAAAAAAAAAAAATCCTAATCCATTCTTCCTAAAAAAAATGAAAAAATAATTTCCTAATCCAATTTTCCTAAAAAAAATTTCCTAATCTGTTCTTCCTAAAAAAAATTTTTTTTTTAATTTCCTAATCCAATTTTCCCAAAAAACAAAAAAAAAAAATTTCTAATCCATTCTTAATTTTCCTAAAATGATTTCATTACTAAAATAAATTTTTTTTAAATCCTTAAAATAAAACTTCCTAAAATCCCTTCAAGGAATTAAAAAATTAGGAAAAATATTAATTTTAGGAAATTTTCTTTTAGGAATTAAAAAATTTTAGGAACCAAAATTTTAAGGAAAAATGGATTAGGAATTTATTTCTTTTTTTTTTTTTTGAGGAAAAACGACCACTCTTGCACCCAAAATTTTGCGCCCCAAAAATAGAAAGTTCTTCAAATTTTTTCTTCTAATTTTGGCCAAAATCCCAGGAGATTACTTTTTATTTTTACGAATTATTTTTTAATTTTCATTTTTTGATGAAAATAAAAGTCACGTTTCCTGCACGAATAACAAACTTTTCCGTAAAAGTTTCCCACCGCAGAGACATAAGCCGTTTTATGAAAAGAGCCTTATAATGAGGATAATGATTCAATAAACAAGGAGCTTTAGATTGTCCAAAATTAAAAAAAAAAGAAGAAGAGTGTTGTTAAAAAGTTTTTCTTAGCGTGGGATGTTGATTTTATTTTCCGGAATAAATTCAGCGCGCGAACAAAGGAAAATTTTTGAAAATAATCCTCTGTTGTTCTCTGTAAAGGATTCTGTACATTCCAAGACGTTTATTGTGATAATAAAAAAGTTAAAAAATGCCATAGTTTATTATTTGCGGAAAAAAATAAGAATTCCTCCCTTTTCTGACGTTAATTGGTATTTCTCTCCAGGAGCGGAAATGAGGAAAACGAGTTTGATTGATTTTGTCCGCTAGGATTCTCTTTTGTTTAAAATGTATAAGACGAATAGTGGAATTACTCCCTGTCTATTATCTTGGTTGGGCTAACGATTATGACGCTTTTAGGAGATAGCCGACGGTTATCTCCTGGGGAAACAGAAAGCGAACATTTAAATTGAGAATAATAATTTGGGATGAGGATAATAAGTTAAATTTAAAGTCCGTTGTTTGATTGATCTTCCCAGTGTATAAAACAGGCAAACCGATGGATTCGTGGTCAAGAAATTTTAGGGTCTATGATATTTTTATAAGGAACGTAATGCCGGTGTTCCGAACGATTTTTTGACGAGATTAATCCCGGAATTTGAACTACTCAATGATAATCTCCATTTAAATTACGATTGGACATAGACTGTTTTGACTCTTTGCAAATGAAAATCATGTGACCAAAAGTTTCAACGGTCACGATGGCCAGGTGCAAGTTAAATGGCAGGGATGATTGTTTTAAAACAAATTGGTTTAAAACACGGTGTTTTAAAACGTTTTAAAACATTTAAATAAAAAACACCGTTTTAAAAATTTGAATAAAAATAGAAACGAATTAAAAAAATTTTAAACGTGTTTTAAAACATGTTTTAAAACGTTTTAAAACCAGGCCGAATAAAAGACGTTTTAAAACGTTTTAAAACATGGGAAAATAATATAAAACGTTTTAAACTGTTTTTTATTAAAAAATGTTTTAAACAGCAACCCTGTTAAATGGTTTCGTAGTGCGATACTAGCGCCAAAGTTGTTGGATTACGGAACTAAAAAAAGGTGTAAACTAAGTACCCTTAAAATCCTTCACTCAGGAGCGCGGTCATGTACGCAGGCAGTAGAAGTCAGGGCTCGCGAACTCGAGGGTCCGGGTTCGAAACTCGTGTGATTAGCTATTTTTTTTTTCTGCATCGCAGCGCTTCCTAGTGGTCGGATCACATAACTAACAACGAGGGAAACAAAGAATTTTAAACACGGGAGTTACATCTCCATTTTTCCTTGCTCTGTGGTCGAAACAGGTCATCATGTTAACGATGGAAATACGTCAGTTGATCCAGCCCAAATGATTGTTTAACTAAATCCAAAATAAAATCGAAAAAAAAAAGACTCCATTTTGTAAAGTCGGGTTTCAAATAAGAAGATACGTTGCTCGGATGGACTTGAGGTTCTGAATTTAAAAAAATAAAAAAAAATTACAAAAAAATTAAAATCGGACGTAAGCTGAATCGTCGTATTTATTTCGGAGTTTTTATTCCGCGGGAAAAATATACGCACGATTTTATTTCCTTTTTTATGACTTGATCGTTATAGTGCAAGTTTAGCACTAAAAAGATGTCCCCGTTTACAGCAAAAAAAAAAAAGGTTAACAATATTTCCCCGTGTGAACTACCATAAAATAGGACATAATGAATAAGTTGATAGTAAATTTCAACGATTTTATTTTTAAAAAAATGATCCGAACCGGGTAAAAATAAATCTAATGAAAAAGCGATTTTTTATTGAAGATTAAAAAAAAAAAAAACCTCGTGTGGCTAAATTACAAGCACATATTTATAAATCATTGAGATGTATACCATCGCTGGGATTGAAATAAATCCTTTAAAGTATATATTTTTCCCGTGGGTGAAATATCTTATATCCCGGAAAAATGCTTGCGTCCGGATTTTCGACCCGAAGATAAACTCCTCAGATTAATATTGTAAATACAGTATATAGTATATACGTCCTTTGTAAAATATAAATTTATATAAAGGATTTTTCCTTTTTTTTTTTTTTTTTTTAATTACCCGAAAAAAAGTTAATTTTTTTCTGACGAATTTTTCCTTCTCCCGCCGTCATCATGATAATGCAACCGTTTCGTAAATATAAACGTAAAATTCCGTCCCCGGATGGGTAAGTCTATATTTAATTTCCTTATTTTTTTTACCCAGGAGAGTAAAAAAAAAAAAAAAAAAAAAAATTTTTTTTTCCTTGTCGTTTCTCTTGATCCATGCTTACTGAGACGCTGTCCAATTATGTCCTCTAGCAACCGTAATTCAAAGTCCTAGGCTTGCCATGTTCTCTCGTTTTGTAAAAAGGCTTTACGTTCTTCTTTTCCTTCTGTCAATAAATTCCATTTCCTTCCCCGGGCTGCCCTTTTTTTCTTTTTTCCCTCATGTCGTTCCGGAAGGGTATGTCACTTTGTTCAGAGGTTTTCTCACGGGCTGGATGATTTTGGAATGTTATGGATAGATAACAAGACACTTGAAGGAAAGGAAAAGAGACGTGAAAAAATACAAGATGTGGTTCGGCTAAAAAGTGAGAAAAAAAGTCGATGGAAGTGGATTAAAAGAGATGGGAAGGGTGGTTTTTTTCAAATCTAGTTTTTGGGATGGTCAAAACTCCTATATCGAGAAATGTTTCTTTACAGGTAGAGTATCGACCCTGAATTTTTTTCAGATTTTTTGAACGGCATTCTTGAGGTGTCAAACTGGCCTTGAAATTTCCAGAAGAGCAAACATAATGGCCAAATATGAACATTTCTTTTTGGCATGAAAGACCATTGATTCCTACCGGACGTTTTCCGTAGATTACGAATTTGAAGTCGAAAAATAGTTTTTTGGTGCATGGTTTTCGGCCAAAGTCGCCACAGGCCCGTAGCCAGCCTGAGAAACAAAGGGGGGCACGAGACATTCAAAGGGGGGCTCCAAATGGCCCCTTATAACATGGAAGATAGGGAAAATACATGGGCCAAGTCAAATTTACAGGGGGGCTGAAGCTTTTCCATAGGGGGGCTGAGCCACCCTATGCCCCCCCCTGGCTACGGGCCTGAGTCGCCATTTAAAGAGAAAAAAAAATTTTTTTTTCTCGTACAGATTTACATTTCTCGTACTATTTTTTTTTTTTTCTTTTTCGATTTTTGACATACAGGGTGTCCAAAAAGTATTTGGCTACTATTTGAAACAACTTAGAAAAAGTTGAGATCGGAAAAACGTGATAAAAATTTTCCCGTGCAAAAATCGGGAAAGCGGAAAATTTTGGGCCTAAATTTGTTTTTCCATTTTTAAATTCTTCAAATTAAGAGCATAAAAAAAGTCTTGCGGACCCCTGGTCGGAAATGACCGGAAGTCCTGTTTTTCCGGCATCAAAGTCTAAAAAAAATTATTTAACCCCCTACTTATACCGCTTTTAAATCTTTTTTTTTTCACAGAAAAATAATATATCGGTAATAAATAACGCCATTTTAAAAAATCCGTACCGCCAGGATGTCTTAGGATGTCTTAAAAACCTTTAAAATAAAAAAAAAATGCAATTAAAAAAATTGAAATCATTTACTCAGTTGTTTTAGCTTCATAACTCCGCTTTTCCAAGAAAAAAAAATTTTAATCCCTCAAAATTCGTATTCATTAAAAAAAAAAAGCGATGTTTTACTGTTTGGAACTCTGTTTGAAAAGTTATTTTAAACCGAATTTAAAACCATTAATTACAATCAAGAATATAGGCGAAAAGGTCGTTTGAATAGTTTTAACCCATCCAGAAAACAAAGAAAACTCCGAGAGAGTTAACGCTTTTAGTCCATCGCTTAATCGATATCCGAGCTTGCAGACTATCGAAGGAGAAACCGGTTAATTTCGTCGGAAACAAGGGGTTTGCCGAACTAACTCTTTGAGAGAAAATAAAAAAAAAATAGGAAAAAAAAAAAAAGAAACGAGGATCCCGTCATTTCGTCATATAAATTTTCGGGAAAACGATCAAAGGAACTTGCTTTGTAATCAAAATTTTATAATCCTCTTTCTTGATACACTTTCGGGATTTTATACGGCTTATTAAATATTTTAAAGTCAAGACCGGTTAATCCCCTCTCGTAGTTTCCATCCTCTTTTCGTTAGGAAATCGAAACTTCCAACGAGTAAAAAAAGATAAAAGACTATCAAAAAAGGTACCAAACACGCACACGTTATCTAATATATTGGATGAGCTTCGAATGAAGGAAAGGTTTCTACCTGAAATTAACAGACCCTACGTAATAAAAAATCGATATAATTTTCCACCGCCCCGGTGGTGTAAACGAATTAATACCTTAATAAAAAAATACAAGAAAGCTAAGTAAAAAATTAAAAAAAAAAAAAAAAACAGGAAACTGGGGAAAGTCGGGGGGACTGAAAAACATTTTACATACCACCCCGGGGATAGCAGAACAACGGGAGCCTTTTTACGTTTCAAATCTCGGGAACAAAGACGTGACAATATAAAAGCGGGCGTTATAATTATTTCAAAATGCTTTTCCCCTATTTTATTTACGCCCGGGATAAAATAATACGAAATTTTTGGATTATAAAACGTCCGACATAACAGCAACACCAAGAGCGACGACGACGGGTAGGAGAAGGAGGAGGACACTATTTCAAAACATCTAATGGCACGAACGAAGATGAATTTGAAATCATACAAATTTTCGCCCTTTCCGCCTGTTTCGCGTTAACGAATCCACCCTTGTACACGAAAAGCTTTCATACTTTTCCTCCGGGGGATAAAGCTAATCCCCGAATTACTAATAAATGTTCACCAGATTTAATCTCATCTTGTAGTTTAAATTATTTTTTTATTTTATTTTTTCTTACTTACTTACTTTCTTTTTTTAATTGAAGGGGTTGAAAGGGAAGAAAATAAAAAAGAAAAGTTTTAAATTAACATCCCAGAAGCCTGCTTCTTAGCCCAGACCGTATTTTTTATTTTTTTTAATTTTTAAGAAGGAAAAATGTTGACGGCGACAAGGTCAAAGCCGGTGCAGGTGTCAAACTTAACAAGGAAAATCCACAAACAGAGCTTTTCGGATTTTCACCAAATCAAAAGAGGCTTAAATTTTCACGTCCTCGAGCTTTTTTGATTATTAAAAACTTTGACAAGAGTTTTTTTTTGTCTAAAAGAAAAGAAGGTAAAACAAAATCAGATTGGGATATGGGGGTCATATTCCTACGTACGACTATGTCTTTGGAGTACTGTCCTAATATTGCTAAATTTAAGCAATGAACCGATTTTAAAATTAAGGCATTTTTTTTCTCATTTTTGGTCAAAAAATTTGAATTTTTTGATAAAAAAAAAATATAAAACTCTTTTTCCTGACACGAAAAAAACTTAAAATTTTTGATAAAAAAGGTCAAAAGTTGAAAAAAAAATTTGTCGAAATTTTAATTAAAGTCTTTAAAGTTAAAATTTTAATATTAAAATATTGCTTTAGCTTATATTCTTAGCTAAAAGAAAAAGGGCAAAATTAAAAAAATTAAAATTTTTAAGTTCTTGTTATTGTTCATGTAGTTTAATTTTAACATAAAAAAAAACGTCAACAATTTAAAAAAAAGTTCAATTAAATTTTTAAGTCCTTGCTTTAGCAACTTTAAGTTTCTTGAAAATTTACAAGTATTTTTTTATATCCATGCTTTCGTTCATGGCGTCTAATTTTAAAATAAAATTTTAACTTTAAATTTCTTGTAAATTATTTTAAAAATTTCTTGTAAATCTGAACTTCGAATTTCTTGCAAATCTCTTACAAAATTTCCTGTAAATTTAAACTTTAAATTTCTTGCAATTATTTTAAAAATTTCTTGTAAATCTGAACTTTAAATTTCTTGCTAATCTTTTACAAAATTTCCTGTAAATTTAAAGTTTAAATTTCTTGTAAGTTTAAACTTTAAACTTTAAATGTCTTGCAAATTTTAACTTTAAATTTACGTGTATTTAACACGTAAGTACACTTTATCGTGTATTTAACAACTTAGTTGATTGTCCCTCAATCGTTTCTTTGTAAAATTTTCGAATTCCCGTCAAATTAACAAGAAACAAACAACGTTTCGAATCGACAACACCTTTTTCCTCAACTTCCGCCAAACTTTCTCAGTTATATAATCAATTTTGTGAACCCATGAACCTAGATTTGTTCTCTACTTTTAAATCATCTGTCATCTCTTTTTTCAAAACCGATTATGCTTAAAACTACTCTTTCGTTTTGTTCTTCAGCTAACACTGTCATTGGTATTTCTATACTGTTGTATTAGCTTTAGCCTTAAATAAATAAAAAAATAAATAAATGTCTTGTAAAATTTTAACTTTAAATGTTTGTAAATTTTAAGTTTAAATTTCTTGCAAGTATTTTAAAAATTTCTTGTAAATCTTTTACAAAATTTCCTGTATTTAAAGTTTAAATTTCTTGTAAGTTTAAACTTTAAATGTCTTGTAAATTTTAACTTTAAATTTACGTGTGTTTAGCACGTAGTAAATACACTTTATCGTGTATTTAACAACTTAATTGATTGTCCCTCAATCGTTTCTTTGTTCAATTTTCGAATTCCCGTCAAAATAACAAGAAACAAACAACTTTTTGAATCGACAACACCTCTTTCCTCAACTTCCGCCAAACGTTCTCAGTTATATAATCAATTTTGTGAACCCATGAACCTAGATTTGTTCTCTACTTTTAAATCCTCTGTCATCTCTTTTTTCAAACCCGGTTATGTTTAAAACTACTCTTTCGTTTTGTTCTTCAGCTAACACTGTCATTGGTATTTCTATACTGTTGTATTAGCTTTAGCTTTAAATAAATAAAAAAATAAATAAATGTCTTGTAAAATTTTAACTTTAAATGTTTGTAAATTTTAAGTTTAAATTTCTTGCAAATCTTTTACAGAAAGTAAATCTTTCTTGCAAAATTTCCTGTAAATTTAAAGTTTAAATTTCTTGTAAATTTAAACTTCAAATGTCTTAGAAGCCTTTAAATGTCTTGTAAACTTGAAATTTAAACTTAAAATTTCTTGTAAATTTAAACTTTAAATGTCTTGTAAATTTAAACTTTAAATGTCTTGTAAATCTAAACTTTAAATTTCTTGTAAATTTCAACCTTAAATGTTTTGTAAATTTAAAGTTAAAATGTCTTGTCAATTTAAACTTTAAATGTCTTGTCAATTTAAAGTTTAAATGTCTTGAAAATTTAAAGTTTAAATGTCTTGTGAATTTAAACTTTAAATTTCTTGCAAGTATTTTAAAAATTTCTTGTAAATCTGAACTTTAAATTTCTTGTAAATCTTTTACGAAATTTTCTGTAAACCTAAACTTTAAATGTCTTGTAAATTTTAACTGTAAGTTTCTTGTAGATTTAAAGCTTAAATTTCTTGTAAATTTTAACTTTAAATGTGTTGTAAATTTAAAGTTTAAATTCCTTGCAAATCTTATACAAAATTTCCTGTAAATTTAAAGTTTAAATTTCTTGTGAATTTAAACTTTAAATGTCTTGTAAATTTAAACTTTTAATTTCTTGCAAATATTTTAAAACTTTCCTGTAAATCTTAACTTGAAATTTCTTGCAAATCTTTTACAAAATTTCCTGTAAATTTAAAGTCTAAATTTCTTGTAAATTTAAACTTTAAATTTCTTGCAGAAAATTTCTTGTAAATTTTAACTTTTGTGAATTTTACCTTGACAAAAAAAACAGCTAAAATTTTTAAAAAAAGTTAAATAAAATTTGCAAGATATTTAAGTCCTTGCTTTCGTTTATGTCGTAGAACGCCCGAAATGCGTAATAGAACATTAGACGCCCGAAATGCGCATCTGACTTTTTGGTATATAATATTTCTGGTAGTGACTTTAAGGAGTTCCTTTTTTCATTATTTTCATTCTCTTCGTTCATGTCGTCTAATTTTACTATTAAAAAAGTTTCAAAAAAATAATCAAATATTACTTAAAATTTTCCAAGTTAAAATATTAATATTAAAATAATTAAATATACATTTTTGGTGCAAACAGACCGACTCCCGGACAGACAGATTTCCACAGGACCGAGCCCGAAGACATAGTTCTACGTAAAAATAAAAAAAGAAACAAAGACCAAATCAATTCGGAGGCTTCCGGGAGTGATTTAATATCAATCGACAATGTTTTTGAATGGGAAAGTATCCCAAGCTATTGTAATCGATCCTTTTTGCTTGGGATAATGATCGGGGGATCCCCCTCCGTTCCCCCCTACCTCCCGGTTTTTGATATAATAGGGAGGAGTGTATTAGTTCATGAATAAGCAAAATAATGTTTATTAATTCAAAACGGGACGATGGGGATTTTTGGGGGGAGGTGGGAGAGAGGGTATGTTTTTTGCTTTATATAGAAATTCTTGGCGGGCGCGAGACTCTCTTATCCCCTTTTCGCATCCCTGATAATAAACGTAAATGCAGAATAATTATTTAATTAATTAATTAATTAAATAATTATAATTAATTAATTTAGTCTGACGTGCCGTCGTCTCGAATACGCTTATTAATTACGGAAATGATTGCTGAGGTAATGTTAAAAGTATAGGGGACGAGGATAATGGCTCTGACGGGGAAATAATCCTTGTAAATATTAGCTTTCTTGCTCGGGACGTGTAATATTCTTTGTCGTATTTACCTCTCCGTTCTTCGCGGTGTGTGATGACTTCGTTATAGAAATGTCGTTTACCTTAATTAGGGCTGAGCACGAATTTTCATACGAAAATGTCCGTGGAAAGAACCGTCTGGTTTATTTAACTTGGCGGATCGCGTTGTGTGACGGAATTGGGTTCGTTAAGCTGGATTGTTATGCAAAAACTTAATTTTTTTTTTTTTAAAGCCCTTTCTCTTAATTTTTTTGTTTTTTTTATGAACCGTACCGTTGTCAGCCTAAATGAAGAGTAGGTTTCAGTGAATACAGAAAGGAATGGCTGTTCTGTCTAATACTGAAAAAACGGGGGAAAAATCCGGATTTTTCGGAACTTATTTGCTGACACGAAAAATTGCATTACCGCCTGCAAGACTATTTTTATTTCACGTCAGGATACGTTCAAAATCGCCATTAAATCCATGACGACGGAGGTACGCGAACGACGTTGAAGAATCCGCAGGGACCGTCCCCGGGTCCGACACCGCCGCAACTTGAACAAGAATATTAATCTAAGACCGCATCAAAATTCTTTTCTCGTCTTTTCAGTTTCCCAGGCCTTGACAGAAGGCGAGCTTTTTTTTTTTTTTTTTCTTTTTTTGAAAGGGAAATTCTCTGAGGAGACGTCTTTCACGGAGGCAGACAGATTGGAAAAGGAGAAAGTAAAGCAATATCGGGATGATATCGGGTCTCCTTGATTTTTATAGGTCATAGCCGCCGTTTCTACTCCATTTCTGTAATCTTTTCCCGGATAAGCAGTCACGTCAATGACAATGCTCGTTTCCTTTCACGAAAATGAAAGCATCAAGACGTAAATTCTCGGGGAAGTCATATCTGGAAATTTATCTGATCCGGTCAAGAACCGTGAGGTATTGATATAAAAGAAATTTTTTTTTATTTTTTTTATTTTATTAAAACGTTTTCAAAAGGTCAAAAGATTACCCCCCACCCGCCGAAAGTGAAAAGGGAGACCATTATCAACCGGAAAATGCGTTCTTTCAATCGTATCCCATGAAAAGAATTCCTTTTTTTTTTTTTTTTTTTGATAGATGGAAATTTTTGAAGCCGGAGCAATTTAAACCAGAAGAAGTCCTTAAAAAAGATAAGGAACAAAAAGGGAATGATTAATGTGGCTCGACTGAGAAATTAATTGATTGCATGTCAAACATTTTCATTCTAAGACTGCATATTAATGACTTCCAAAACTTAAAAATGATCTCTTCTTCAAAGATGAATCATTAATTGTGAAAAAAAAAAAAAAAAAAAAAAAAAAATGAGGGGAAAAAAGAAGAAAAGAGGAATGGGTGCCATTCGTCCTTTGTTTAAGTCTGTACATTGCCCGCGAAAACGTTTTTTTTTTCTAAGTAAATCAGGTGTTTTCTACCTTGCCATTTTTTCAAAAGAATCTTCCCTTCCTGGAAATCAAATTATATCTCTTATAATTTTTTCTTTTTTTCGAAGAAAGACTTTGCCTCAGCTCTTTTTAAAGGATTCTTTTATTCCGGTGGGTTTCATTCACTTTGATTTTTTTCCGCCGGGGGGGGGGGGGGGGGAAGGGCAAGGGCAAGGGCATGTTTGCAATATTCTGTATTCGCCCCTACGAAAAAGTGATTCAAAAGTGCATACAATTTTTGGAAGATAATGCAAAATTTATGCATAATTTTTACAAAATTTATGCTTCATTTTTAGAAAACTTATGCATTATTTTTTTAAACACAATAATCTGGATATGCATCGTTTTTGCATAATTTATGCATATAATTTTAAAAAAAAAGGGTTTTTGATTTTGGTCTTTACCAAAAATTGGGTTCATTTTAGTGTAAAAGAGCAAAAAAAATTTTTGAAACATTCTTTTTTTAACGATTTAGGGGTGGCGCAGAGCAGAAAAAGGGCCTAAGTCACAATGGTTTTCTTAAAATTTAATAAAAAGAAAATTTGGTGCATTTTTCCGTAATTGAATTTTACAAAAAAGGAATTTATAAGGTAAAGTACCCGAATCCTGACCAGGCATCTAAACCTGACAGGGTCATAAGCTAAACATGTTTTCCTTTTACGGTATTATGTGTTTGGCTTATGACCCTGTCAGGTTTAGGTGCCTGGTCAGGATTCGGGTACTTTACCTTAGGTGCTTTTGACTTTATAGAAGACGAATTTCACCATCCCGATTTTCTCCGACCAACGCCTGAGTAGGGGTATAAGTGAAAACTTGCGCCAAAAATTGATTTTTTTTCTAAAAAATGGCAAAATGTTTTGGCAAAAAAAATTAATTTTTGGCGCAAGTTTTCACTTATACCCCTACTCAGGCGTTGGTCGGGGAAAATCGGGATAGGGAAATTCGTGTTCCTCGGGCTTATTTCCATAACTATAAGCAACTTAAAAAAAAAAAAAATTTCGGGGCTCCAAATTTGGTCATAAATAAAAATTAAGCCCAAAAAAATAGGATTTAAGCGCTAAAAAAGCGCAAACAGCCACTCAGGCGTTGGTCGGAGAAAATCGGGATTGTGAAATTCGCCTTCTACAACATCAAAAGCACCTATAAAGTCCATTTTTGTAAAATTCAATTACGGAAAAATGCACGAAATTTTCGTTTTAATAAATGCCAAGAAAAAAAATTGTGGCTTAGGCCTTTTTTCTGCTCTGCGTTGAAAAAAAGAAAATAATTCAAAATTTTTCTTGCGTTTTTACACTAAAATGAACCCAATTTTCGGTAAAAACCAAAATCAAGAACACTTTTTTTTTTTTTTAAATCACCTTATTCGTCATTTTCATTTTTTCAAAATGTCTTCGTTTTTCCGTAAAAAGAAAAATATGATGTATCTGCTGCCACGACTGATGCGTACTCTTCAGCGTGATTGTTACGGGAAGGGCAGCTTTCAGTTCTGCCTTTATGACCGTGCTTTGGAGTCCCCTTTTTTGAGGTTAGGAATTCTGTAAGCAGCACTTATATCTGCTTCTATCATTGTCGTTAAAACGTAAATGACTCTAAATACCCTGGATTCCGGGGATCTGTACAATTTTTTCTTTTATTATTATAATTATTAGAAGCATCGGTTGAAAGAATAATGGTTTTCGTGATTTATCCCGAGGAAAAAGGGGGGGGAATAAAATTCCGAAGATTGGAGAAAATATACGAGCAAGAAACTTTCGTAGATTATCGAAAGCTATTTATTGGACAAAAGAGTCGGCGAGTCAGATAAGGAAGCAAAAGGGGGGGAAAAAATCGTTTTTCGAGGTCTAAAGACCAAATACAACGTTTGTTTCGGAATTTCAAGTGGAGAAATAAAAAGAAGGAAAGGGAGGCAAAAAGAAAAAGAAAAAAAAATGAAGAATTTTTTTTTTGAATTATTCGGCCAGCTGAAATTTTTAGAAAACTTTTATAGAAAAGTTCTTGAATTTTAGACCTTTTTTTTAAACTCTAAAATTCTTTAGGCTTGTTTCTCTTTTAGCTTAATAAATTTTGGACTTCATATTCGTAATCTGCGTAAAACTTTCGATTTAAAACGCAAAATTTCGAATATTTTTTTTAATTTTTTTTCAATTTTTATTTACTCTAGAAAAATCTGACACCCATTGGGAGACCAGAACCCACGACCTCGACATAAAATTTTCACTTACTGACTACATCCTCCCTAACTTGATCGCGTCGAAATATCCTTCTTCAAACATGCTTATTGAAAAAAAAAAAAATTGTCCCCTCCCGTTCGGCTGGTTTAAACCAACAAAGCGGTTTAATCGCAGAGAGCATTAAAAAAAAAAAATGTTTCCTCTTTTTACCTACCAAACTGTTGAATCGGAATCACTTTTGATGTGAGCTAAATAACAAAGAAAAAAAAATCCCCGGCGAATTTATGTTTGGTCGCATTAACTCGCAATTTTTCCAAGTTATGGTTCAGTTAAAAATCATGTTCGCCCATTTTTCCCTCAGACGTTTTCCGAGAATAAAGAAGAAATGCGATATCGAATTAAACCGACGCTGAATTCACATCACGCTACGAAAAATTCATGGGAAAAAAAAAGGGGGAAGAAGAGAATGCCGAACAAAAAAGGGCGGAACGAGGATTTCGAGTTACAAATTAAAACACTAATGAACTTCAGTCGATTTTTTTTTCCTTTCAATAATCGAATAAAAATGTTTAACGCATTGATTTCGATCGTTTTCGCCAATTTTTTTTTCCCCCGAAAAAAAAAAAGATAAATAAAGTAACAAATCAGAAGTTCCGAAAACTTGTTTTTTTCAATTTCACGGATGAATCGGCTTTTTGTTTTCCGGCGGGAGAATTTCCTGTTATGTTCCTTACACATATTACGCTGAAATATTTATGAATTAAAATTGTATTTGATCAGATGTTGTGCACTGTATGTTACATGCAAGGTAGCCGGTTTTGAATTTTTCAGGATGTGAGCTCCCCAAAGAAGGGACTTTACATTTATTCAACTTGTTGGGGGATCCAAAATTTATTAAATAGAAATCTGGAAGTCCCCCTGCTATTAAAAAAGATTTTTTTAATAACAGGTGATACAGTTTAAATTTTAAAAACAAAAACGAGGATTTATATTTGTGTGTTAATAAAAACAAAAAATAAAAATTGAAGCATCGATAGTAAATGAACTAACACAAAATTTGAAAATCGATGAATAATAAGCTCAAAGACAAAAACAAAGTCTATAAAAAAAACTGGACATACAAAAAAAAATGCATAAATTATGTATAAAAACTTAACTTTTAATACCGGAATTTTTTTTTATCCTCCAATATAAGCACCATATGCATAGTTTTTACAAACGTTATGCATAATTTTCTCGATCATGAAAATCTGCATATGCTTAATTTTAGTATAATTTATGCATATAACTATCTATATGCATAAATCATTATTATGCATCCTATGCAAAATAATAATTATTGCATTACTTTAGCATACTTAGTGCACATAATTATGCATTATATGCTAAAATTATCATGCATAAATTATATGCTAAAATTATCATGCATAAATAGACAAGTCACATGTTTTGAGATTTTTACTGGAAACTAATGTGTAGTATGCTCTTAACTAAAAACCAGTATTTAAACGTGAAAATTTTTCATCAAATTAAAAAAAAAATAAAAACAAAGTCCGGAAAAGTTTTTGTCACGTGATCTCTCCTTAAACTATTTTTTATTGGTGTGACGTCATCTGCCTGTATCGAAGCGAGATATCGAACTCGAAGCGAGACACGTCTTGTACGTTTCTAAACATGCTTGTAAACATTACCCATCGATGCCGTTCAGAGTTTCAGAAATGAACACAAACACTTTTAGGCAGATGACGTGATGTTCCTTCACGTTCCGTTTTGGCGGTCATTCAAATTCAAATTTTTGTTTTTTCTCTTTTCGCGGACTAACAGTTTTTTTTACTGAGTCAAAATTACGCACTTTGTCATATCTCCCATAGCACAATTAAACGATGGAGTCATCTCAAAACCTGTGACTTCTCTATTATATGCTAAAATTATGATGCATAAATTATATGTTAAAATTATTATGCATAAATTATATGTTGAAATTATTACGCATAAATTATACGTTAAAATTATTACGCATAAATTATATGTTAAAATTGTTACGCATAAATTATATGTTAAAATTATTATGCATAAATCATGCAAAAATTATGCATATAATAAAACACTAAAATTTCAATATGCATAGTTTTTTCAAAAGTTATACCGTACATAATTTTCTCAAGCATAAAAATCTGGATATGCTTAATTTTTACATAATTTATGCATATAATTAAGCGCCAAAATTTCAATATGCATAGTTTTTATAAAAGTTATGCATAATTTTCTAAAGTCTGAAAATCTGGATGTTAATAATTTTTGCATAATTTATGCATATAATTTATGTATATCCAGATTTTTATGCTTGAGAAAATCATGTATAACTTTTGTAAAAATTATGCATATTGAAATATTGATGTTCAATTACATGCATAACTTCGCAAAAATTATGTATAAATGACACAAAAATAATACGATTTTTATACAAACTTTTTGACCTTTATTTTTGAAAAATTTTATACTTTTTTTGTATCACATTTTCGTACGGGTCTTTAGCCCTGAGAACTACACTCAGACACTCCGTCAGTACGTTGAAGGGGCAATTAAGCTATTGAACCTGCCAGGCAACAATGAAGCCCGCGCGACAGCTGGAAAAGCCACCAGGAATAAAAACAAAAAATGTGACCTCCCAAGACCGCCAAGAATGCACAGGCATGTTTGTGATAAAAATAAGGAGATTTTGTGCAAGAACAAAATAGGTACCACTCGAATAAAAATTAAAAATTAAAAAAGACAAAAAAAAAAAAAAGTCTTGGTTGTTTTTTCCGCATTCGAAGAGCTTTAGCCTAATTAAAAAGAGAAAAAAAAAAGCGTGACTTCAGCTAGATTACGCCAAGGAAATAATTAGTTGAAAGGAAATAATCCTAAGGAAGCTCGTATCACAAGATGTTGCCGAGAGTACGTTAATTTACTTAAAGCCTGACTGGACTATAAAAACATGAAAAACCGTAAAAACAACATAAAAACTCCCGGATGGATGTCCTGCGTAAGAAAACGCTTTCGCATTTTATTTCCCAACTCCGCAAAATAATTATTTATTTTCCAACGGCACCCGAAAAAAAAACCGACATTTTCACCGATCCGCGACCGCGTGTGACATTTTGACAACCGGATTTTTTTTTAATACGACGGGGAAAAAAAAAAAAAAATTCAGTAGCGGGGAAGAAGAGGCCGATTAAAATTCGAAATTTGTGGCGTTTTGCTAAAAGGTAAAAATCGATGAAACTGATCAATTTCGACCTTCGTTTACGGTCTTTTTCCGTTGATGGTATCGATATAATAAGACCCCTTAAAAGGTCATCAATTTTTTTTATGCTTCTATTCAATAAATAAATAAATAAATAAATAAATTTTTTAATGCTTTAAAAATTTTGTTTCGTTTGCTGGTAAATTAGTCTCATTTGTGCTTTTTATGACGTGACTACGTCTTACAAACCTAAAGGGGTGAGAAGGGGAGCTTCCAGAAAAAACTGGTATCAAAAAATTTAATTTTTTTAAGCAAAAAAATCATGGCTATGTTAACGAGTTATGAGAGCCGTACTCCACATAAGAAATACATCACTAAATCAATTCCACGTCGCTTGCATTTTCGTGGAAATGACAATCTAATTTTTTTCCGCACAAAAAAAGAAAATAATGCATAAAGGAAAATCAATCCGCTAGAAAAAAAAACCGTCAGCATAGTTTAAGCAGAAAAAAAAATCCATCTTTTACCCTAATCTTTAAGACATTAATCTTGATCAAATTGGACAAGAAGGGGAAAAGAATTCATAACATTGTTGGCGTGAGGTGGAATTTGCCTCCTCGCCCATGCGGAACAGCGAAAAGAGATATACATGACAGTTTTTTTTTTCTTGAACGTCTTTCTCCTTTCATTTTATTTTTTTAAAAATAGCAGCAAGGATATTTACCTACTTAAGCACTTTTTTTTTTGCCCATCAATCCTTTTTTGCTTTAAACCCGGAAAAAAAAGGTTTTATGATTTTTTACCGGCATGACCCCTTAAAACGTTTACTTTTTATTTTAAATTGTACCGGGAAATAATGTACAAAAAAAACCCCATACGGATAAAGGTGTAGTAATCATTTTCCTCTTTGCCTTTCGCATTTTATTTTCTCTCTTTTCCTATATTTAAACAGAAAAACCGGAGGCTTTTAATGATTGCATATTTATACAACATGGATCAAAATTACTTCACGTTTTGTTGCGGGGGAAGGGGGGCGGAGGGGCGGAACGCCTTTAGGTTGGATGAGGAGCCCTATTCATATTTTAATAACGGTTTGACGTGAATATTAAAAATTGCGAAGGATTCAAAAAAGAGAAAGGAAACATATGGGCGGTCAATTAGACTTTTTTTTTACTGTCAACCGATCTGTCTTCTTGCTTTCCTCTCCATTTTTTTTGCCGGAGAAAAAGATTCAAATATAATCTTTTTGATTATATTTGAATTTTTTTTCTCCGTTTCCATTTGTGCCACATTGCCCTGTTTTGCATGTTTCGCGATCTACACCTCAGGTAATTTTCAGTCAAAAATAAAAATAGTATATTTCACTACTAGAAAATAAAACGAGACTTTTTGAGTCCGAGACCGATTTTTCAGCACCAAGCGAAGCGAGGTAAATTGCTAGTTAAAAATTTTTCCTGAAAACTGCAGTTACGGCTTTAATTACTAGACTGGCTTTTTAGTTAACATTCAAAACAGCTGCTTTGCAGACGTTAAAAGTGATGGAAACGTGGTCAAAAAGGGACCCTAACAAAAACTACCTTCCACAAAACTGGCGCCCGAATAAGAGCTAAAACATTTTTTAAGTAAAAATGGTCAAGTTTAATAGCCAACCTTCGTCGCCGAGCTGGTACTTAGAAGAAAAAAGGTAAAAACAGTTCCTTGCTAGCGAAGGTCTACGCCCAACATTTAATTTTCTTGGAAAGAAAAGAAAAGAAAAAAAAAAAAAAAAAGTACATGGATTTTTTTGTACTTGTGCTATTCTCATCTGGACGGAATTAGATGAAAACATTTCAAAAACGAGGAGGAAGAGAGATGGATGAAGAGGTTGATCCTCTTAATGAAAACTACGCTTCAGGAATGTTTGCCAGACTTGGCAGAGAAAACAAAAAAGTAAAAAAAAAGATGGCTCCTCCACCTTTTTTTATTCCTTTTTTTTTTTTCTCCCTTACCTAAAAGTAAATCCCTTTTTCTCTTTTCAATCCCTTTCCGGTCCGTTCGTTCTACATGTTATATGCGAAACAGCAATCCATTCATTTGTCTACGGTGTCGTGATTTCATAAGATTTCTATAAATAACGTCGGGGAGTGCCATCTTTGTTTTTCCCCAACCCCCCTACCTCGCCCCACGCCAATACGGATATATTTTTTTCCCCCGGAAAATGTTGTCACCGGGTGACAATCAAACAGACTAAATTAATTATTCATTTACCCAAGAATATTTAGAAAACTGTTTTCCATTTTGAAAAGTAAATGATGTAGAATGTAACATTATGCAAATTCGGTTATTTAACTCCGAATTAATCCGCTAGGGTCGCCGTCGTGTTAACCGAGCAAGTGAAACGCTTCGGGTGAATGAGATGTAAAATTGAAATAAAATTTAAAAAAAAAAAAATGAAAATAAAAATAAATAAAAATAAATAAATCGATCGAGTGTATCTTCAAATTACACAATTTACGTTTCAAGGTTCACACAACCCATATTTCCAACTTCAATATTTTTCCTGTTTTACTCTTGGATCCGTCTTTAGATGTTCCTCCCCCACTGAGACGACGACCTTTTGGACCTTAGGGAGCGTTCAAGCATTACGTAAGATCGAAAGGGGGGAAGGGGGTACTTGAAATTCTTACGATTTCTTACTCGGGGGAGAGGGGGGGGGGGGGGGGGAGAGGGAGTTTGGCAAATCTTACGTAAGAATTTCCATTATAACTTATTGTTCAGAATTTTTTTTTTTTTTTAAATTCAAAAAATTAAGTTGTTTTAATTTTTTTTTCAAATGTGAATATCTAAAGTAAAAAAAAGAAATAAAAATTTATTTTTTGATGTGGTTTTGTGGCCACTATAGCCATCTTCAGGCTTATAAGTATGAACTATAAAACTAGATTTAAGAAAAATATTACTCCAATTTAAAATTGGGATTAAAAAAAAGTCCGCAAAATCTTATGTAATATAATAGTCGGGGTCAAAGAAATCTAACTATTCTTACGAAGGGGGAGTGTAACCATTTAACTTTTTGAGCCCCAAAAAAATTTTTTTAAGTCCCGAAATTTCCCCATATTTTTATGTTTGAAATATATATTTTATTTTTGCATATATACCCTTTTTCCTCTCTATTCCCACGTCCTCCCTTGCTAATGGCGACTTAAATTAATTTTCTTAGAAAATGTCGGAATCTGCATGTTCTTATCTGCAAAACTTGTCCGAACTCGAAAATTCCCAGAAACCCAGAAGACACCTGCATCAAAACCATGGGAAATAAGCGTAGTAAGTCGAGAATCGCCGAAGCCCTCCGAATCCCCTCCCGTCCCTTAAAAATTTGCATGTCGTGTGTTTTGATTGTCCCTCGAAGTCACATGATCAACCCCTTCGGTGGTTTAGCATAACTGGTGGATATGAGTTTGCGCCTCAAACTCGTAATAAAATTCGGTCGCGATCGGTTCGCAAATTTTCACAAGTCGGGTTAATGAAAAATAAAAATGTGCATAATTTTTTTTTTTTTTTTGCCTCAAATAATTTTTAATTAGCATGGAGTAGTTAGTAAAAGTAAAATCCCGTAAAAACTGTGTCTGTCTCATGTTTTTTTTTTTTTTTTTTTTTTTTTTTTTGTTTTACCCTACACTACTGGCGCCCCTTTTTTCTAAATTTTATTTTTATTTTCGACCCAAAAACCCAATACCTTACAGGAAGAGGTCTGAAAACCAGAAAAAAAGTCTTACGTAATACTTAAACGTTCCCTTATTCCAGTGATCCTCTACGTCCTCTTGACCAGAGATTTCTCTGAACCCTAAACTCAGGTCTTACTGAACTTCAGACCACAAATCTGCTTCCTTGAGTTTGGTTATGTCAATCCAGGTCCTTGTGAGTACCCGTTTTATCGACTTCAGCCGCAACCTCAGCTTCCCTAAAACAGGTTATGGCCTGATAAAGTATCGGCCCCTTAGATAGGTTCTTACACTCGGTATGCTATTCCAGAATCGCTTATTCACCAAAATTCAGTCGATTTGATTTCGAACTATATTTTGAGAATCATCTTGTGGAGATTTCCAGGCATACGAGCTGATTAAAAAAGGTATCCGGCGCAACCACCTCTTCTTCCTGACAGAACTGCCCGAGCGTATCACCTCATAAAGGAAAAGAGTCTTGCCGCCCGAACAGGAGTTCGGGCGCCATAGTAGGTTTTTGTAGCAGGGTTGAGAACTGTAGGATTAAGGATGCTCTACCGATAAATGAGATTCTTAGTTGATCGTTCTCCTGTAACTTAAACATAAGCGCAACTTTGTTTATTTCTCGAAGAATGAAATCTTCAAAAAAAAATTTCAAAGATTTCTTAGTTTTCCTTTTTTCAAGATTTATCCTCTTTGTTCCGTAAAAAGGATAATACGATTTATCTGCTGCCACGAGTATTGCGTACTCTTAATTATTATTAGTGCAGATTTCATGTTTAAGAGTACGCATCCGTCACCTGTCTACTGCCACGATTCAATATTTCCGCTTATGCTTAACTTATAAATCGATCATCGCTTAAATTTCACTGATGCGTCCTCTTTAAGTTGTTATACTCGTTATATTTTATATTTTTTTAACGGAACCCTTCTTTTTTTCCCCATCCTTACCTAATTTAAATATTTTCTTCTTGGTTTAATCCTTATGTAAGAGATGAAAAGAATTAAAATAATTTTAATTAGAAAACCCGGGAATGATCGTTCTTTAATTTAAAACCTTTCACCCAGCGAATCATCAATATTAGGTTTTCTTTTTCCTTTTTTTTAATTATTAATAATCAGATCCTTTTTTTTTTTTTTTTTTTGTTTATTTTTCTTTCTTCAAAGAAATACTTTTTATATAATTCATCATCGTTTTAAATTAAGCCTTAGAATATTTTATCATTAAAATTTTTATTTTTTTTTTTTTGCCTAAAGGATAAAACCGTTTTCGCGTCTGCTTTAAAAGGTAAAAGACGGGGAAAAAATGGGGGGGATTCGGCTTTTTCGGATTACCGAGAAAAGAAAATCCAGAGGAGAACAAAAGGCGAAAATCATAATTTCTCTTGTAAATGAGATAGATGAAAAATGACAAAAGGGAATTTTCGTAAATAGAATAAAAGCTGACGACGAACATTGAAGCTTTTCATTGATTACTCCTACTCTTTGCTAACGCTCTGTAACTTTCTGCGAACAGTTATTTTAGTTTTGAAGTGGAATTTTTCGATTTTTGAATTCGCTTTTTGAACTTTTCTTTTAAAAAAAAAATTATTCCCTTTGAATCGGGATTGCTAATTAGCCAGGATAAATCCAAAAATTTTTTTTTTTTATGCATGAAAGAATTTTCGTGGAGCATTATCGATTTTACATTCCGTTTTTTTTATTGGGTTTCGAGAGGAAAAAAAAAGATTAGTTGATTTTTTTTATTATTATTAGCATTCACCTTTATACATAGATAAACGCACGTGTCATGTTTTTCATGACAGCCCTTTTGATTATCGCTCAGGGATTTCCAGGAACGAAAATGAATGGCTCGAAATAAATATAATATTTTTAAACAATGATATACTGATTTTGTTTCATTCAGTTACATGTACATATTTTCCATCTCCAATTTATATTCTTTTCCGGGTTGTTTTCAGTGTTGGGAATCGATTATGATAAAAAAAAGTTTTCGGCCAATCACAGAATCCGAACACCGAAAAAAAAGAAATAACCTTATTCTATTTTGTTTTTGTTTTCCGCAGGGTACGAGCGCAAATATGAAAGCTCCGCTTCACGCATTAGATGAGCGAATATATACAAAAGTAAAATAAATTTCGTAGTTGGAAAAGTATACGAGAATCCCGCGATGTTTAAATTAATTTTGATGTTTACTTCGCAAGGAAGAAAAAGAAAAAAATTGTAAAGCTTTAGTTATGAGAATTCTATTCACAGATTTGCATGTTTTTCTTGCTATGAAAAAGCGTTGTAGTAAATATTATTGTTAGGATTATAATTAAGTGGGGCTTGGAGTAGCAAAAAACGTGCAACGAAAATATCTAAGATATTATTTATTGTCAGTTTCGTGACTTAATGGGTCCATTACCGACTCGAAGAAATCAAAACCGAGTTACGGTTGTGACGTAATTTTCTTCTTCTTGGGGCTCGCTGCGTGGTTCTTTCAGACGATATCGAGGAAGGACTGTTGGGTCATAATTTTAATAAGGGGGAAAAGAAATCAAAAAAGTGCTAAAGAAATAAAAAAGAAAGTTAAAGAACTGCATGTCTAAACCTGCATAAGCAAGTCTGAACAAGTCCAAATATGTCTCAGCAAGTCTAAACATGTTTCAGCAAGTCTTAACGTGTCTAAACATGTCTAAGCATGTCTGAACATGATCTCCTCAAAACATTCTCAACGGCTTGAAGGACGAAGATTAAATTTCTCCTTCCCCTTACTTCTTTCAGGTCCCTTTGTCGTTCGAATCAAACGATGGTCAAGGAGAGTGTGGAAATCACATTGACACTTTGACTGGTTAGTGAAAAAGAGAAAAAAAAAACACGGACGAGGATGTCACGGACGGTAAAGAAATTTCTGAAGCAAGATCTGAAGAGATTTAATTATTGCAAGAGCAAGTCGATGAAATTATTAAACCCGATACCGGAGTGGGGACCCCCCGGAAGGGGGGAAATAAAATAGCGCCAAACAATAGTGCCAAAGCGTCGATTTGGTCACGTGACACTGAAGTGTCGTGACGTAATTTACGCCATCATGTGGACTTATTAACGCCCTTGAAGGGAATCGACCAATGAGATTCACGGATATTCGCGGATTTTTCCCCCACAAACTTATACGTCTTTGTTACATAATATAATTTTTAGCCAATCACAGCCCATTCGCAGAAGCAAATGAATTTGGAATTTGTATTTGGCACCCCCTCCTAAAAATAATAACAAAAGTATCACACCCGGTTGACGACGAATCACAAGGAAGTACTACAAGGTCTACTCCATTTTAACTTATGTTCACTTCATCCAGGAATTACAAGGAAAACACAGAGTTCTCTTGACATAGTTGGACCATTACCTACTCCCAAATATACCGGGTATGTAATATACTTCTGTGGCTGTAAATTGGGTACCGGCCGGTATTTAACTTACCTGAAAAAGAAAAAAAAAATTATTTTAGTAAAGACAATTTTGTAAACCAATTGACAAACCAAAGACCATTTTGTTGATAAAATAAATATACAAGCAGCATTAAATATCGTTTTCATATTATTTACATACAACCTTACTGAAAAAAACACAGCAATAACCCAAGATTACTGTCACTTTGACTGCAGTTAAAGTATAATTTACAATAAAATGACCGGAGAAACTACAATTCAATATACTTTTAACTAATGAGTTATTGACGATAAACTTACTGTTTTCTACACTAACAGTAATTAGTAAAAGTTATTCATGGCCTAAGTGAAGCAATGAGTATAATTTACATATAGTATGTGTACTTTTTACAAGACCGTTTTATCCGTGCGGGGAAGAGGAAAATAACTAAAAATAAAAACAAAAGTAGCACACGGCTCACGACGAATCAAAAGGAGGAACTAGAAGGTTTACTCCACTTTAATTTATGTTCACTTCGTCCGAAAAGGCAAAATTATAAGGAAAAATAAAAGGGTTATTGTCAGTCTGATGACTTAGTTGGATCATTACCGACTACCAAGAAATCAAAACCGAGATTCAATTTCTAAGATTTTGACGGCTGCGAGGTTTTTCCTAAGAATATCGAGGCCGTTGGATTGTAGGCGTAATAAAGGGGAATAGAAATCAAAACGTAATAATTATATACGTTGAAGAATATATATAGTTATAGTTCAAGAACTGCTGGATCTCCTCAGTCTTCAATGACCAAGATTCATTTTCTCCTACCTCTTACTACTTCTTTAACTCCACTTTGCCGTCCGAATCGGACGATGTTGAAAGAAATAAAGGAGAATGTAGACTCACAGACATCATTTTCAATCCCTTGGACATCCTGTGGATTTTCCATCAGATATCCCCAGGATATCCTAGTTTATGAGATATCCATAGGAAGTCCAAAGGACGCTTTTTGGATCAATGCGGGCGGACAAAGATAAATCCAATGGACGTCCAATAAATATCATCATGACGTCCTGAAGACGTCCTCGGGACTGGATAGACTTTGCCATCCGGGCTTATTTGGCTTTAGACAATCCAGCCCGGTCAGCAAAAAAGAGAAGAAAAAAAAGACAGTATAAGAATATATCGATTCGTACGGATTCTGAGGATGTTGGAACGGTTTGGTGGGTACGTTTTCCTTCAAATGCAGCCATTACGAGTCGGACCTTACAAGAAAATTCGAAACCGGTTGTAGCGAAAATTAGCCCTTTTACCTTTAAGTAAACATAAAAGCGGTTGTCCCACTCGTGCATGTCTGTTCCACCTTTGACATTTTCGCTTACTCCTTTCACATCACCGTGAATTACATCTAATACCATAATTATAATGTATATGGACTGCTTATATCCACTCCATTACGGGGGTTTCGGGCTGATTACACGTTACACAGTTGAAAATTGAGTCGTCGGTAACCAACCCACAGAAAAATCAATCTCAACATATCATCATCAAATCCTGTATAATTTCGAAAATCGATCCCACGTGTTTACCCGAAAACCCTTTTCCCTCCCCGGATTTAACGTCAGTAAATGATCCAGACGAGTTTCAAAGTTCATATTTCAATTAAATGATTTTAATCGTCCTTTTTCATAATTGCATATGTGCATGAATGGATTTCACTAAATCAACATTCCCCTATTCAACCAGTAGAAATAGTAGAAATATTATCCTCCGCAATATAAAAAAAAAGTATCTTTTTCTCTCTTTGCAACACACACACTCACTCTCTCTCTCTATCCGGCAAAACCCATTTCGATCCAATTCGAGCTTGTTAAAAAAATAAAACGTCGCTTGCATTTCAGGTTCATTATTTTAAATCGAATTCCCCGCGTTTTCATTTTAACATAGCAGTACAGCTTTGCGAAAATTAGGGAAGTGGAGACATTCATTTGGAGAGATGACAAGTGCGATGGGGTTGGAGATAGAGAGAAAGAGAGACAGAAGGAGGGGAAACCAGGGGTAGAGAGAAAGTGACGAATACGTCAGGAGGAATTTAGTTTCAGAAAGGTTGCTTCGTTAAATCTTGTCAGTTTCCAGAGTATAATTATTCCGTCTACAGTAGCGTACACACTCATCCCCGTGACCTTTGTTGTGTAAGATTTTTGAATGGAGGAGGAGGAGGAAACAAAAGTCGGTAGTGTTTGACAAGGGAACCCATAAGGGGGGGGGGAGGCAAAAGGAGCCCGACCTTTAATAGTTTTAGGTTTCCGGAAACCGGGTTTTCCACAACGCGTATTCTCAATTTCGGTGCTCAGTCTCTTGCGACAATTAGAGCAAATATGGTTTTACATTTGACTGCACACAGAAGGTGAAAAAAAAGAAGAAAAGGAAAATAAATAACGACCAAAGTGAAATGTAGGTGGAATTGAAAGTCTGATAACGAACGAAAATATAGCCATATCAATTGAAACCTTTCAAAAGAAAAAGTTTTTTTTTTTTTATTCTTCGGAAATATCAAAAACTTTTTTTTTTTTTTTTCTTCCTTTGATTATTCAATGCTTTCGTTTCCGTTTCATCTGTTTAGTATGTCAGGCACACGACTTGCGTAAACATTGAAGTTTTTTTTTTTTTTCAATTTCAATATCACGGTCGTGTTCTTCAAGTTATCAAATGTATATTTTTTTTTTGTTTGAAATTTTTTCGTTTCAATAAATAACTAATATTGCGTTTTTTGCGTTTTTTTCCCTTATTTCCCCATTCCCCTCCTATTTTGATTTCTTACCAAATCATGTCCATTTTTTTTTATTGTTTGTTATTTGGACGATGAATAAATAATTCTATCCCGATATATTTACTTTTTTTAGTATTATTTGATGAGTTCCTCCAGTTCTTATCTTTTCTGAATTTACGATGAAAGGTCTGCAGTACTTCATTTTAATGGGCGATCTTTTTTTTTCTCCTTTTTTTTATGGCGAGAATTGATTCTATGGAAAGAATGATGAATGGAAACAGTTAGCAGTAGGGATTGCAATTCGAGACCATATTTTTGATCCAGGGATTTCGATGTCAGAAAATGGGGGATTGACATCGAAACCTGTTCCTTTTGCAGAAAAGAAAATGATGTTCAATCGAAAATTAAAAGTGGAAACTTTTGATTCAAATACAAAAAAAGGAGATTTTTACGGAAAAAACTTGATTACAAAAATAAGAATTAACATTTAAAAAGCTCAAAAAGCCGAAAATAATTGGGATTACATCCCAGCAGCTTTTGAAAAGGACTTTGATTTAAAGAGGCTTTCGCCTTATAACCATATGGTATCTGCCCAAATCCCCAATTTTGACGAAACTTTGAGGATATGTTAGGGTACCCTAGAGACCACTTATGGACCATCAACCGAATTTTTTTCCAAGCCCCTTATGGGGGTTTGCAATGGGAGTTGATTTTTCACTTTTTATATTTTTACTACCGATTGGAGCGGCCGATTTGAGCAAACTAAAAACGAAAAAAAAAGCTCTTTTTATGGGCAATGTAGAGACATATTTGCCGTTTTTCGGAAGTAATTTTCCGAGTTGGCGGAATCATTTTTAAGAGGAAAAAAATGTTTTTTCTCTGTAGTGCGATCGTTGGATCCAAATTTGAACATCACAGGGAGAAATTACATGAAAAAATACGTCATATGTACTTTGAAAATTTTTTTTTAGAGGGAGAAATCGGGCTGAAAAGGGTCAAAATCTTAAAATTGATTTTACGGCCTCGACCCTTAGCCCGGGCCAAATTTTCACTGCCATAGGGTGAAAGTACAAAAAGTTAATAATCGAACCACCCTACTGATTACCTCACTACTAAAAGGCACGTTTATCAAGCACCATATATCCGAATACCATACACTTGAAAACGATAAAAAATGATTCCCAATCAAATTACATACCTTATTTTTCATTTCAAAAAAAAAGGAAAAAAACACCGAAAAACACGCAAAATTCGCATTCCTAAATTCAATATTCCCAACCCTTTTGTAATATATCCTAACATGCAACGATCTAATGTCCTTTGTATACCCCAAAAACAACCATCAACATACAATTTTCATACTCCCGATGCTCTCTCTCTCTTTCTCGTTCTCTCCTCTGGAAAAAATATATTTTTTTTTTTGAAAGGGAAAGACATAAAAAAAAAAAGCGACACGGGAAACAAGTCCGGTAAAAACGACGCAAAAAACGTGGGCTTAATGCTGTACAATACACATGGGCAGAATCGAAAGAGGAGAGAGATCATTAAATCATTCTGGAACGCAGACTTTTTCCGATACGGAAGTTTTTCGGGGATGTGGAGACGGAGATCGGGAGGAGGGAGGAGGCGAAGAGAAAAAGAGGATGAATGGATGGAAAACTGTCAGAAACGTCAGCGACATTTTCCGACGGGGTTGCGAGACAGTGTCAGTGTTATATTCATCTCGAATTAGCTGAATTTAGAATTCGTGGAAAAGCTAGGAAAAGGATGGTGAAGGTATTTAAAAAAAAAAGGAAATAAAATGTGGGATTGATTTCTGAACATAACATAGGCGTTTTATAAATGACGTTTGCACGATTTACGGGTTTGCCAAGATGTTATAAATTTAAATATTTTATAAAACCATGTGTTGCCTGTTTTTTTTTCTTCCCTCCTGTGTTTTTTTACCTCCACCTCCCCGTCCCCATCCTATCCCATCCCCTCTCCTCTCTTTTTTTAAAGTAATCTGAAAAATGGGAACTCGTCAAAACTTTGAAACAGCATGAACAAGCTCTTAACATAACCCGCAAAGATCTCATGGGAAAATCACGGCACAAGTCCACATTTTCCCAGATACCGGGAATTCATCGTAAGGCGATCAAAACCAACGCATTAGACCTCTAATGCGACTCAGAAGAGCTATGCACACTCGACATTAGTTTTCACACTGTGTATTTTCTAACGATAATTTGATTAAATCCTAACTTTCAAAATCGCTAGTTAAAATGAAAGAATAGAAAAAAAAGAAAAAAGAAAAGTTGAACCGCTTCTTTTCTCTTTATTAAATAACGGAAAGAGAGATAACTTACCCCCCTCCACCTTTACCTCCCCCTCCGGGGCCTGCCTTTATCTTAAACTAGAGAAAACTTTTTATTCTAAAGCGAAAAACAAATCAAGAGTTTTAGGGATTCTCTAATCGTCAGGTTTTTGAGAGAGAACCTCGAAAAAGTTTTTTTGTTTAGGGAAAATTTTAAGCTTTTGAACTACTTTTACTTCTGTAAAGTGAAATGGTCGTCCCTAAGTTTTGTTTTTCCACGGGAAAAGGGTGGATGTTAATCTAATAGGAAAATTTTAAAACTTGGGGAAATAACATCCGCGGGGGGGAAAAAGGGAAAGGGGCGAATGGAAATGGTGGATTTGTTTTCACGCCTCCGATGCAAAAAGGGTCGTCGGGTTTTCGGGGAATCAAAAAAGCCTCAAAGGGTTAAGATTTAGGTTTCTGAAATGTGTAATTAAGAGCCGAGGAGAACTCCCTATATCAGTGCATACTGTTTTTATTGGGATGTCTCTCACGATTTGAGTTACTCTTTGGGAGCGTTCAAGTGTTACGTAAACCCGAAGGGGGGGAGGGGAGGGGGTGCAAGAAATTTTTACGATTACTTACATGGGCATGGGGGGCTGGAAAATCTTACGTAGGGATTCTCATTATTATTTATATTTCAAAAAAAAACTCCAACTGAATAAAAAAAAAAATGGACACCCCTACATTTGCCAGTCTCTTCTTATAAAAAGAAAAATTGTACTTCAATTGTAAGACAAAAATTTTTTTCTGAAATTCTGTAAGACATTTTTTAAAACTGGTGGAAAAAAAGGGGAGGATCGGAAAACCCGAAAAAAAAGTCTTATGTAATACTAGCTGTTTGTGTTCGATTTCCTTCGCGCTTTGCAGCTAATATCCGAAATTTTTTTTTTTCTGTCGACAAAAAATACTTTTGACATTTAGGACTCACTTTCCATTCGAAAAACTTTTTTTTTTTTGTGGTTAGAAGATTAATTCGTTCTTGTCTTGCCTAGTCTTGTTCCAGAACTATTAAAATCTTGTTATGTTTTTTTTCTTGTTTTTCTTGTTTATTCAAGACAATCATCAAGCCAAGATACAATCTTCTCGTCTAGTGGTCCATCACTATCATCAATTCGTTTAAAGTTTTTCTGCAAAAAAATAAATAAATAAATAAATAAATACATAAATAAATATATAAAATAAAATAAAATAAAAATAAAGATGCTTCATTCATCATGAGTTCCGTCAGAGCTACCTTAAAGGGAGAACGTGTCAGCAGACTAGCAAAAAAACCTTTAATCTTGCAAACACTAAGAAATAAGAAATTCCCTTCCCCTAGAGTCTTAATAAAATATTCTGACTTGACAAAAGAAGCATCCAAGAGCTTACAATATAAAAAAAAGATCTCTTAATGGGACTCTTTATTTTATTTTTTCGTAGGCATTCGTAAATTATAATGAAGTCAAGGACGATGACTGTCACAAGTAATTAAAAAAAATACTCGAAACGACGAAAATGAATGCAATTATAATAGGGACGAAAGCAATAAAAAAAAAACTCGACAATTTTATTTTTCGAACATTTCGATAATTTAATTACACGTCAAAAACAATGCACAATTTATTTTCTCGTCCTGTTTTTTTTTTTTTTTTTTTTTTCAAATTTGTTTTTTATCAAGGGACGTAAAAAGCAGATGGTTTCAGCTGAAAGATAATATATCGGTGTAAATTTATCATAGGTTCACCCAGGAATAAAAGGCAACTCGGAAGAAACTTTTCCTTCCAAGTCACATCAACATTAGTTATAACTTGGAAAAGTATCTGAATCACGTTTGTTGAAAATAACAATATAACAATCTATGAATCTCAGATAATAACATTTCGAGATGATGATAATAATAATAACTTTATTATAAGGTATAAAATTAACGGTTTCGTAATTATGATGGAATTTATTATAGAAGAAGATTCGACATTCTATTTCATTTTCAAAAAGTTTTCGAGCGGGGAGGTTGTCAAGTCGTTTTCTCTTAGTTGGTTCAGATCAGTGACTAATCGACTTAAAAAAAAAAAAAAAAAAAAAAAGAAACACTTGAAATCTGATTACTAAGCACGATTTTTTTTAAACAGGGACGGATTAAGATAAAAGCCAGAGCCGCATAGACGTATAGACTGGAACTGGTGCGGATACATTAGGGTGGTTCTTTGAGATCTTTCTTGGCGATTAAGCTCAAGTCGCCACTCTTTACCGTTGAGTAAAAAATTTTAAAAAATTTGGGTTTATCACAACACCAAGGAGAACCATTTTTGGGGGTACGCGATTTGAAATTTGGAAACTGATAAAATAAGGAACGCCCTAATATTTACCCAGTAAGCATTCACCCAGTATCTGTTTGTTGGATCGTTATCAATTTCTGGAACTGACTCTCACTTATTTTGTACTCAGCTAAATCGCCCAGAACAGAAACTGCTTGGGGAGAAAGACAAAAGTACAGTACAACTCTGGTCGATATTTAAAGTTCAAAAATCCCGAAATTGGCAAAAGGAATTACACACCTGTTTAGCATTTCCAGTTAAAAGACAGCCATTACACCTCAATAAAAAATAATGAGATTCGATAGGTGATATCGACTGCTCCGAAGAACAAGTACCTATTTTTTTTTTAGCAGTACAAAAAGTACCTATCTTTTTTTGGACAGTTGAAAAACTACCTATCTTGTTTTTGACGACTTATAAACGATCTATTTAAATGGTCATTGCTATATACGATAGATCATTTTTGCATTAACACAAAAAAGATAGGTAGTTTTTCAACTGTCGAAAAAAAGATAGGTACTTTTTGTACGGCTAAAAAAAAAATGGGTACTTGTTCTTCGGAGCAGTCGATATCATCGGTTTCCCTTCTTTGTCGTTTTAGATTACAACTGTTCCCCATCGATCCTCTCTCCTCCTTCACCCACCCATTTCCCCCGTAACAACATAAGGAAAAAACGTATTTATATATATCATCCGGGATTAGGATAACACTATTTTCTTTTATTTTTTGTGTTGTAGAAAAGAGGATTTCGACCACGGGACTTCTAAAAGCTCAACATCCAGTGTTCCTTTTTTTTTTTTTTTTTTTTTTTTTTAATCATTCGCGTGTAATAATAAGAGAAACCAACCCGAGCCTTTTACAAATGGTCAGCCGACCGCGAATGCCTGGAACAAATGAAACCGCAGAGTTTTGTAATTATACAAGTTTTGAGTGACGGTTTTCTCCGTTTTTTAACCGCAAAGATGAGTACGAATTAAATTGTTTCTTCCGAGTGCATGACGAGACATCTTAATTTTTTTTTTTTTTACGTAAATATCGTCTTTGTTTTTAGCGTACGTGGTGATATTTTGCATTTGCCCTTTTACGTAAATGTCAAAAGTATGAATGATATATGACTTTTTTTCTATAAAACAAAACAAAAAAAAAAAAAAAAAAAAAATTGCATCCACTACCGTGAATAGATTCAGCTTGACTTTAAATCCGATTAAAGGGAAAGTTCTCAATTAAGATCGGCGCATTAACGGGGAATGAGTGGAGATCCTTTTTATTGTAATGGCATAGTTCCTATTGAAATACTTGGAACGTTTATTTCCTTCATTTATGGTTAGGATTTACAATCATTCTTGCAATTTTGGCGAGAGCCTGTTCATTTGTATTAGGTCTTTTGGGATTAGTTTATATTGTAGAATGCTTTTTGTTTAAAGCGAATAATTTTAACTCGCTCCTGCTCGTTTTAAACGATATTCATTTTTAGAATTTTCATGTATTCATAGGTACTGGCAAAACTGAAAGGAGATGAACAGCAAGACTGGACATTTTTTTTGCCGTCTCAAGACAAAGAAATATCCAACTGAAACCCTAAGGCCGAAATTTCACGATGAAACATGCTGCAGTAACATGTTTCCAAGGAACGTTGAAGATATGTTGCCAACATGTTTTTAAGGTTTTTAAGGAATTGTTTATATTGGAAAGATTTAAAAGATGATCTTGATGTTGGTTTGGGATAGTTGATTGGTTGTTTGAAGTGTTACCGTCTCGGTGTCATAGAAGGTGACAATCACGAAAGAGAAGTAGGCTGTATCACGGGAGATCAAGGTGCCCGGAGTGCACCCAGTCAAGTTTTAAATGCATATTCTTGTAAGCTAGACCTGTCGAGGACTTGGCCACGCCAAAAGCTTCGAACACTTTCCTAACTGCAGAAAAACGCCTCTTTATGGTTTTAAAAACCAATTTCCTTCATGAGACCTGCAGTGATACTCCGAAAAAAAACTTGCTTTTAGGGATCGTTCAAGTGTTACGTAAGCACTTTGGAGGTTGAAAAAGGCCAAGATCATGTTTCCGTAATACTTAAATGACCTTTTGAATATGTATTCGTCATTGTAGGACATCGTAAGTCAAACTAAAGTCGGAGACAACGGAAGAGACTGGGAAAACATTGGGAAAACTTGCACCCAGAAACACAAAAGCCCAAATCTCAGTACGTTACCGTACCTGTGTCAGGCGTAGGCGACCATCAATGGGAATTATAGGTTCATCCGGCCCATTCTCTTTTTCCTTCCATCTGTCCCTGATTGATTGTCTTCAGAGGGGGTTGGAGTGGTGATTCGTTTTATCCAGCAGCATCGTGATCAATGAAGTTAAGCATCATTGAGAACGGCCAATTAGTGGATGGGTGATCACCGACACTCCCTCCCTCGCAAAGATTGTCTTCTTCTTACTGTGCCGTACCTGTGTCTAGGCGTAGGCGACCATCAATGAGATTTTTAGATTCGTCTCTATCGGGAACAATTCTGAAGAGCTCCTCGACACTTAAGCCGGTCCAAGCTCTTAAATTAGGAAGCCACGATAGGTTTTTCCGGCCTATTCTCCTTTTTCCTTCGATGTGTTCCTGAATGATCGTCTTCAAAAGTTCATATTAGGTCCTCTGAGAAAATGGCCAAAGTTTTCCTTCTGTCGTTTTGCGATTTGCAAAATTTCTCTCTCCTTATGCAATCTTCGCAAAAATTCGTCGTTAGTTACCCGGTCGACCCATGAAGGGTTTTCAGGGATTCAGGGATTCAGGGATTGTAGGAACTACCAATACAGCCATCTTAACCTCACGGTACAAATAGTTCCAATCCAAAACCGTGCACCAGACCGCAACGTCAAATAAACTACGAAAGAAATGAGACTGACGCGAAAAGACAATTAAAACTACTTTAGTGGATGGACATGGTAACCTAGCACGTCCAATAACGTCACAAAAGATTGTCTTCAGAGGTTCATATTTGGGTCCTCTAAAGCAACTGACCAAAATATTCCAACTTTCGTCGGTTTACGATTTGTAAAATCTCAGTAATCGATGAAAAACCGACAATTTACGCACCCAAATCAAATTAATTAAAACGCGCCTCAACTTGTTTTGTAAAATTGGCCTCCCTCAATTCAAACTTGATTCCCCAGGGCATTAACAAAGTTTTATTTTTTTAAATGTTTCGTTTTCATTTCGCTCCTTTTTATCGATCGGAAAAACTTTGTCTCCAACCAAAGCCGGGAAAATTTCCCGAAACGATAATTAAATGCAATATGCGTTAATACTCGAACCAAAACCTTTTCCCTCGACTCATCCCCCTTTATTCCAAAAGGATTTCAGATTTTACGATCTTGTTTTTCCCTCCCCGAAGTGAAAAGAGGCAGTAGAGGAATATATGCCCTTAAAGTCTATCTTTTATGGATTCACCACGGCTGTGTTAATTGGATGAAAAGCCGTAACGTCCAATCAAACTTGAATCATAATTAATCCTAATTACGTTTGGGTTAACTGGCCGTTCTCTTAATGCAACCCAACGGCGATGAATTTGTTTTTGCGTATGAATAAAAATCTTTTCTATTTTTCTTTTTCCGTTCGCGTGACTCTATCGAAGTTATTAAAAAGTTTTTTTTCTTATTTTCGCGAAGGATTCTGCCGTTTTCATTTATCAACGTTCCGTATCGGCATCACCGCAAGGAAACCGCAGGGTGAAATCTTCTTTGATATCGGTTTCGGATATTTTGCTTTAATTATTTTTCTTTAATATAAATCCGCATTGACGTACCCTTCAAAAAAGGAGAAAAAAAAATTAGATGAATTTTGAAAATTGGAACTTCGTGGAGGTATCCGAGGTCGTGACGTCGAGTTCAATTATCGTTAAAAGTTACATATTGTCAGTCAAATCATTAATCAATGTAGGTTTTTTTTTTCTTTTGTGACGTCCTTTCAAATAAATATCAATATGTTGAGTCAGAGAGAGAGAGAGGAAAGGGGTCACCTCTTGTACCCTTCAGGGAAATAACCTCTCCAAGAATCTTTTTTATTTTTATTTATTTACTTTTTTTCCTCCTCGTTTTTCTCGTGAGATAATCTCCAGCTTTTGTTAACAGAAGATTACAAAGTTATATTGACACTGAGAAAATAGGAATCTCCAGGAAGTTTCCACCGAGGCAAGATCTCTCTTTCTCTCTTTTAGTTTTCCTCAAAACTTCGTGTGGATTATTATTATCCTGCGAGTTTCAAACTCGAGACACCGGGAAAAAGCGTTGTGGCGGCTCCGAGTCGCCATATATTTCAAAATGACGTAATAAAAACTATTTCCAAAGAAAAGATGTTTCTCCAATTTTTTTTTTTTTTTTTTAAATATTTGATTCCCCATCGGGGGCGTTAACAAAATCAATTGAGGAAAGTTTTTTTTTTCTTCTTTTTCCTTTTTGGTGTTCGCAGATGTCCTACCAACTTTTAACCGATTTAAGGGATGACGTGGGACGAAACATCGTTTGTCAAACACGAGTCCATACGAAATTTATATCACATAATCCACGGCACAAGCCTTTTATTTTATTATTTTTTATCGAATTTAAACATTCCACCGCCCGTATCGATCCGGAAAAGTCTCTTGGTTAGAAAAAGTTGGCGCCGAGTTTTCGGAATGAGCCAAAACCGATATTTAAGGATGTTCTGACGGTTTTATAATCTGTTTTATGAAGTATATCGCCAAATATAAATCGTCCCAAGTTTTAATTTTTTTTTTTTTTTTTTTTTTTTTTTTAACCGACCTCATTAAATTTTTGAAATTTTTATCGTACTGTTGTGAATGTTTAATGGAACGGAATCGATTGAGTTCAAATTTAAACTTATCGATGAAGAGGAAAAAAAAATGGGAGGGAAAAAAGAGGAAAAAGAAATGGTTGAAGAGAAAGGGGAAAAAAAAGCTCGTTATTATCTGCATGTATATCTAGTTGAACAGTAGTCATTACTTGCACGCGAGCTTTCTTTTGTGTTGAAAAGAAGGAAGTGTTTAATACGTTGACGTGAATGAAATTTTTAAATTGTTTACGTTATATATCTTTGTTGTGGTTTGGAAAACTTGAAAAAAAGAAAAACGGGAAACGAAAAGAAAAAAAAAATTCCTAATTTTTCATTAAAAACTTTCTTTTTTTCTTCGCCGTATTTAATTTTCTGTTGTGTAAAAAAAAATTTAAAACGATTCGTAACTTCTTGTCACTTAAAAAAGTTAAATTAAGTTTTCGGCGAAGGAAATTTGACGTTATAACGTAAATTTTGCCACGGAAAAAGGAACCTAAAAAAAGCTTGGAAGTTTTTATCGGGTTTAGAAATTGATGGTTACATTTAGTTGTATCTCTTCCCCGGCCGTAGTTTGAGATGTACGTTTGCAGGAAGTCGTAAATAACTAGATACTTTCAATATTGAGGGGGCACCATAAGTCTGTTAAGAGACTAAGATAAACTAAGTCAAGAAAGTATCGGCCGCATGTACGCCGCGGATGGGTGTATAAAATGTGACTGCAGTCTGATTAAAAAGCAGGAACACGATGTTCCGAGTGAAAAGATGAGCGAGAGTAGCTCTAGTTACTTTTTGTGGAATATGATTTTATTAAAAAAATTGCGCTAGGCAGATTTGCTCTGATATAGAGATCCTGTATAACCAGAAATGCGACATTTCCCATCGAGTTCCAATTGGCAAGAATAGCCCATAAGTTAAATATAGATGAGCTCCACCCTATTTGCTTCGATGCATTTTTTGCCGCTCTCTCTTACTCCTACGCAACCCCTAAGAGTAAGATGCTTCGTGTATCATGGATGGAACATCGCACAACTGGATGAGCTTCGGATAAAAGAAAAGCTTCTTTTATTGATTAATAAAGCCTACTTAACCTTCCTTGGTCATATCGCCAGGAGAAAAGGGCCCATGGAATTGACGGTGGAAAGAAAAGTGGAAGGCCGTCGCCCTACAGGACGGTCATCAAGCCGATGGGTGGACCAGCTTAAGCCTCTTATGGAGCTTACGCTCCCTGAAGCTGTCCATCTAGCAGAGGACAGAGGTCTGGAAGGCACAGTCGAAGCAACCCATCACCTGAAGTGCCACTAAACCCTGTTTCAGGGTAATAGACTAAGGAGCAGGAGGCTGAGATATCGATTGCTCTTCCATGTCATAGGCAAAGGTCCTATAAAGTCAATTGGCCAAGCTGTGGAAGGTTCTGTGTATATTGCACACCCTAACATCTTGATTACCCCCTTGTACCCCTCTGCATATTGGACACCCTACATCGTGGCAATTACTCCGAATAATAGTCCTAACGTGTCGAAATCAGTTACCCAAGCAATCGTAATACAACACCAGGAAGAAATAAAAGCTGAAAGCTTTTCCCGCGGAAAAATCCTACATTGGACACCCTTGGGTAGTGTCAGACTCTTCATGACTAAAACACCACCTCTGTCGGCATTTCTACCCCCGGAACCGCTGTTTGCATTACTTCGGGGGCAGTTATTCTCTTACCTTTCGTAGTCCTGCTTCCTCCTCATAATGCTGGTAATGAAAGCAACAACTACCCCTTAGTTCTCTTTTGTTGATAGCATGCATTGGAAAAATGTTGTCAGGAAATGTTGTCAGAAAATAATCCTCGAACACGCCGAGAACCTTAATCGGTAAAAATTCGGCATCAAACCTTGTTGAAGCTCATTACTATTATTCCAGGCCAATCCTAGACCTATTTTCTAATGAAAATATGAACAACCCGTACCCAATAAAAACGTTTTCGTCAACTGCTGACTACCATAAACGTCATTTTCCGGGTGTAGTGATGAACACTAAGACAAGACACAACAAGAACAAGATAAGTCCTTGCTTTGCATAAGCGAACTATTACGCAAACAACACAAACAATTCAAGACTCTTGTTCAAGTTTTCCTTCTTGTAATCGACCACTATCTGGTTGTGTGTATGTACCGATTTCTTACTTCGGTTAAAATAGTAGAACCCGTACCATAAAACCCAGGACTTCGAACGAGAAAAGCGAGACCGAAAAATTAGTTCAGTTAAACTCGTACACAAAAACCATCAAATTTTAATACTCCCACGTTTGAGACGTCGAGTGGATCTCAAACAAAACGAGCTTCCTCCTTCTAAATTGAGAATTGATATCGCTGACTAATCCGAGATGACCACCGAACAATTTACGGAAATTACTCCTTGAACCTTCCTTTCATTAAGTTTCTCAATGCGAAAACCGAAGAAACCTCAAAGGTCTCCTCCGGAAAAGGTCTACGGATTTTCAGCCGGTGGTACGGAACAAGTCGGTACACGATAAAAAGGGTACATGTCGGGCGAACTAGAGAAAGTTAATAAAGGAGATTAAGGACGGAAAGGGGTCTCCAACTCCTGGCTAATAAGAGTCTCGTTTAAAACGATTAATTAACTTTCGATTAGTAAAGCAAATTGTGCAATTATGCGTCGTGCCAAGCCGAGGGAACTTCTTAACTTATCCATCTTGATCATTCGATACACGATTGACCTCGGCGCTCTTGTTTCGTTTAATCGGCCGGGGGTTGATAGGGAAAGAGAGGGCAAAAAAAAAAAAATTAAGAGAGTAATTAAGGAAAATGACTGGTTTTACAAGCCCCTTCAATGCTTAAGAGACCAGAAATATTTTTCCAGTCAACATATACGACGACGTCAATTAACCCTATCGTCCTATACACGATTTTTTCCCCCTTTTAATTACGGTAATCGAGTTTCTCCGCTGGAAAATTTTTATTTTTTCCGGATAATGATTGGGGGAAGGGGGAGAAGAATTGTAGTAAAAGACGTCAATCAAACCCTTAAAAGAAACTTTTTGAGTGGGGTCGTGGGGCCCGTTTTTCCCCGATATCGCTATTGCTATTTTTGATTTAGAGGATTATTTATTTATAAATGAGAGAAAGGGACGGAAAAAGCACGTCCGTACAATTTTTTTTTTTTGTTGTCTTTTGTTCTTTTCTTTTATTCATAGAATACACATTTTCTTTTTCCCGCTTTGATTATTTATAAAAAGAAAAGATTTAGTTTTAAAGGGAAAATTTTCGCGAAAAGTTTTAAAACAAGGGTTTGTAATTTTCTTGTTGGGAGGAAAACTTAAAATGATTAAAAGTTTTTTTTTTTTCTTCTTCTTATAAAAAGTGAAAATCATTTCCGCATCTATTTCTAGAATCTTTTATTCCAATTGCGTAATTATTTTCTTACGACGGGAGGTTTTCTTCTTTTTTCAAGATTCCGCTTGGGAGGATTTCACGCAGTTGGGGTTGGAGGCGTTTAAATGTGAGAAATAGGAGTAAAAAAAGCGTGAACAATTATTTTATAAAAAAGGGAGAGTGCATAATAATAAAGGCACTTTGGGTTGAGGGACTGCATTACCGGTTAATCAAAAACCGGAATTCGGCACAACAAATTCAAAAAAAAAATGACTATTTTCGGTGAGAAAGATCACGTGACGGACGTGACACGCCACCAAGGGTTATCCACTCTCAAAAAAGTGTACACCGTTATGTCTACCGCCTTGCACCATGCAATTTTTTAAGTTAAAAGCTCAGAGAAAATCTAACACTTACCTAGGGAGGTCTTCATGTTTGAAGACTAACTGACTGTTAGTTTTAAGGCTAGCACAGTCCTCAGTTTGGGATTAAGTTTTCACGTAAGAACCATAAAATAAATGAAGGTTTACCTGAAAGTAGAAAAAAAAATTATATTAAAATTAAAAAAATTATAAACTTGCAGTAACACTTAGTCTTAAGCAAAATTTTTTAGAAAAAAAAAAGGTAATATTTTATTGAATATTTCTTAGAAATGTCGGAATCGGCCTCCCCCCCACAAAACCCGTACGACAAATATTAACATCTGTAACAACAGATTTAAGCCCGACATTTATTTGCTTAAAAAAACCCGACCTTTTTTTCTCTCAAAACCACAGGATTTTTCTCCAAATACAGCAAAACTTTTCCAGCACATCGGGGGTTCGATAAAAATCAACAAGAAAAAAAAGGATGTTCTGATGGGAATACCCTGTTAAAAAAAAAAGACGATAACAACTTTATATTTTTTAATTACGCCACTGGACTTTTTATCTTTTTAAAATTTAATTAACTTATATTTTAACTTTTCCCGAATGACATTATGAGGAATTAAGAGAGAGAAAAAAAAAAACCGAGGGAGACATTGTATACCATAACGGGTAAAAAAAAAAAGTTTTGACGGGTTTCCAATTACGACGAACCGTATCTTTTAAAAAAAAGTATCCAGTTATTTGCATTTTTTTCCACTTTAATTTTTTTTAAAAGGATAAAAATTCTGTAGGCTCGAAAAAAAATTCTTGCACAGTTTAAATGAACTAATTTCTGGTTAGTAAAATTTCCCGTTTATTCCTCCGTAAAATTTTTCTTAAATATTTTACAATTTTTTAATGTTTTTAAATTGCATTATGAAAAGAAGAATGATTAAATTACAGTCACCTCCTCAACAGGAGAAATTGTGACCGAACCATCTGAGGAACTGACAACAATAAAACATATTTTCCCAGGTATTGCGCCGATCAAGGGAGGGGGGGAAAAAATGAAAAACGCGAACATTCATCAAAACCACCCTGTATGACTTTATAAAAATGAATCAATTACACAAAAACAGCGTCGGAGTAGCTTTTAGTCGCCACCCCCTCGACTTGTCTCTTTCTGATTTATGTGATGACCTTGCTGCTCGCTGACCACGAAACATGTTTGCATTGAAAAGAAAAACGATTACGGGGAAAAGAGCACACGCGAAAAAAAAAAAAAGTTGTATAAACCGTGCCGTTTCTCCCGAAGGATATTGGGGGATGAAGTTGCTGGGGGGACCCTCTCGTTAGCTCGATAAAATATGACATTCATTTCAAGGAAAAAGGATTCTCCCCCGTCCGCCCTAGTTGTGTTCTGTTTTTAATTATGTTTTGTTTACCTTCTCCGGGTAAAGATAAATAGCACACCTGTTTAACAGAAAACTCTAGAAAACATCGATATAAAAAACGGAGAGAGGGGGGGAAAAATATTAAAAGGAGGTTGCTGACATGATGAGTTGAGTTGAGACTTTTTTTTCTCTAAATTTGCATATTTTTATCTAGTTTTTTAGAGGAAAAAAAAAAAGGTCGAGTTGTTGCACACGCTCCTTTTGCCTTGTCATTTTTATAAACCCTTCTTTTTTACCTTTAATGATCTTATCATTTTATAGATGTTGGATTTTCTAAAATGGGGATATCAAATTTTTAAAAAAAACCAACCAGAATTCTGTACTTCAGTGCAGAACTAGACAAAGTTGGAATTCGTGACAGGACTTGGTCTAGTTCTGCACTGAAGTACAGAATTAAGGCTGCCTATGCCTATTTTGCCTATTATCTTCGCCTAGATACTGACCAATTTCGAAAGATTCTTGGCCTTTGTGTGAGTCTTGCAGATAGAATACCAAAAGGCAGAGCCTAATCCCAAATTCGTCAAAAATAATTCAAGAAAAAGAGATAAGAGAGAAAATAAGAAAATAACTGCGACTCTAAAACAGTTAAATTGGTGCAGCAGATTCAGACACCCAAATGACATCTCGTAAAAAACCGAGCTACTTATCGTAAATATTTTGAAAACTTGGCAGTAAGATGTAATGGGGCCAGTGCGTTATGAATATACAAATCAACTTCTCGAGCATCATAAATCAGAACTTATATTCTTCTGCCGTTTTTTTTGCAGTTCGTTCCATCTTTTTTTTGGGTGAGGGGAATCATTCGAGGATGCGATGATGATAACCTTTCGGTTCACGGCAAGTTTTGCGGTGACATTATTTAAGTCATAAAAGTTCTTAAAAGTCAAAAAGTTAAAAGTAAATTGAAAGAAAAGAGAAAGAAGAAGAATGGGTGCAATAAAGACAAAAAAAAAGGAAACACAAAGAGTTTTTCTTTTTCTTTTCGTCTCTATCCCACCTTTTTTTTTTCATCCTTCCTTCTCCTCCTCCCTCTCTTCCGGCGATTCAAAGCTTCCTTCACATAATTACAAGTCTATGGTATTCTTTGGATAGCCGCCATTCGGCTTGTCCATTTACTGTTCCCAACGGTAAACTACAATTTTTTTTTTTTTTTTTTTTTTTGGAACGTCCACTTTTTTTGGAATTTGAAATTTCCCCTTCTTTCCCTGTGTTTTATTTATTAATTCGATCTTTGATTCGGGTTATTTGTGGGAAGTAAATTTTCTTATGGGCAATTGATATAAATTATAGATGCGGGTCGGAAAGGGAGGAATCAGCTTTTTTTTTCTTCCTGGCTGACACTGTGTTACGATTGCTTGGGTAGCTGATTTCGACAGGTTAGGACTATTATTCGGAGTGATCGCCAGGATGTAGGATTAATCAAGATGTTAGGGTAGAACCTTCGATAGCTTGGTCAATGGACTTTTTAGGTCCTTTACCTAAGACACGGAAGATCAATTACTATCTCCTCCTCCTCCTCAGTATATTACCCTGAATCTGGGCGATCGGTAGTCCATCGGTAAGGCAAGCGGCAGACCAGCGGTCGAGTCAAGGTCTTACCAGGCCTTACCTCTGATACTTCTCATGAGTTATCATGTGAAATCATATCGTGATACCCGACACGGCTCGGGACCCGTGTCTAAATATAGTAGGTCCCACTCATTCACCCACTAATGAGAGTGCTAGTCCTTGCTTCCTTTGTAAAAGTAAAAAAAAACGGATACGTAAGAAGTGGGTTAGTGTTGTAAGACTACCTCCCCTAAACGTCATTGTCTCTCTCTCAATATAACATCGTGACCGATGTGTGGTGGTGCATTTCAAGTGTCTGGGATATTGCGAGTCACTCGTTTAACAATATCCCTCCACTTGTCCCAGTCGTTGGCTTGTCTGCACTCCTTCTCTACGGTTGATTCCGCCAATTTAGAGATTAGTTCTGTCCACCTAGTTCCTCTTTTGCCTTCCGGTTTACATTGAACCACAAGTCCCTCCATCGTATCATGACGAGAGATTCATAACTTCATTATAAAAAAGATAGAAATCAATCATCGAATCATATTACCCTTAACCAGGTGTAGTGGCACCTCAGGAAGCGACCTGTTTCGATTGTCCCTTCCCTTCTGTCCTCTGCCAGATGGACAGCTTCAGGGAGCGAAACTCCCATAAGAGGTTTGAGCTGGGTGACCGTCCTCTCGAGCGTCGGCCTTCAACTTTCCCTTCCACCGTCCACTTTTCCATGTGCCATTTCTTTCCGACGATATGACCAAAAAAGGTTAAGTAGTACACTGGCTCAAACTGGGAATTTTTGTCTTTCTTATACCTGAATTTAATTTAATTTTCAAGGTTAAGTAGGCTTTATTAATCAATGAAAGAAGCCTTTCTTCACCCGAAGCTCATCCAGTACAGACTGGTTTGTGCAATCGCTTTATTCTGGTGTTAATGGTGCTTGTCATGCTTTTTGATACGAGTTAGCACTTCTTTGCGGACGGTACTCTTATATATGTAATAGACAAAGACTGCCAGACTGTCCAAGAACTCCCACGAACTCCTTTGGTGTATCCTGGAGTTTTTCGTAAGTCTCAACTTGTCTAAAATATATAGGCAGCCAGAAAATAATTCATGTGTTGCAAAGCTCGTTCTACCTTAATTTTCAAGTTACAGCCACCTACAAACTAGATACCGCCAGTTTTAGAAGAAGCATATGCCAGTTCCGAACAGTCATTCACACAACCTGCATAGGCAGTGACTCTTCAGGGCTTCCATATATCTAATTTTATGAAGGCAAGAAGTCTAAGTTATATTTTATTTATTAAACAATAATCTGGATGAAGAGTTTAGAGAGTCGTCTTTAAATAGTCATGGTATCTCCCCATGAAAAAGTCCCATTTGGCAGATGGCTCTTATAGAAATCTGTGAAAGTTAAACTTATAAGAAAACACTTTGTTTACAAACAAACGTTCTAAGCGCCATTTGCCAAATGGAATATTTTCATGCGCAGGAACAGAGAATGACGCAAAAGATAAATTATATATATCCGTACTTCAGTGCAGAACTAGACCAAGTCCTGTCACGCATTCCAACATGTTTGAAACGTACAAAGCATATACAAGTGTTGCCAACTCAAATTAATGTCTTCTGCGAGTTAACTTTTCTGTTTCGTTAACAAAGTAAACTTGCTACCAGAAGGCATAAAATCAACACTGCCAACCGTTGAGCCAGTATACCTTTAGCAAGAATTAAATAGGAAGTTGCAATCCTTGAATGGACTTGGTCTAGTGCTGCACTGAGGTACAGATATGATCTTTTGCCCCCTACGGATAATTACGATCTTAAGCTTCAGGATGAAGAAGTAACAACAACAACAACAACAACAACGAGCTTTCATGACTCTTTTGGCACTTTCCTCACCTGAAGAGCTCTATCTGGTAGCAGATCGGGTAGCCTATAGAAATCAGACTGCACGGGCAGTCATCATCCCCATTCTCCTTCAGGGTAAAACAGTTAGGAGGAGGAGGAGAACCCTAAGACTTATTTAACATATTCTAACTGAGCATGACTTGCAGTCATAACGCATTAGCCCGTCACAGCTTAATGCCAAGTTTTCAAAATATTTACGATAAGTAGTTCGGTTTTTACGGGATGTTGAGTTCTCTCCTCCGCTCATAATTCAACTTGTAAAGGGAGTTAACATAAACGTAAAAGGATGCTTTTATCAGGGATTAGATATTAAATTCATGTCGATCGGAAAACGGTTCAGCAAATTCGTGAAGAAAAAAAAAAAAAAAAAGAAAAGAAAGAAACAGAGGAGAAAAGAAAAAAAAAGAAAAATCTCATTTTGTTAGGTAAGGGAAAAAAAACCCTTCTTATAATCTTGGTCAACCTTAGGGTAAGTTAGCAAGCACGCAATATCCTATCGTTTCGGATCAAAACTGAATCCTCATCATTTTGTTTACGTTGACGATTAAATGAAAGTTGATCACGAAAGGCAAGAATGAGAGGGTTAGGTCACATCTACCAAAGGAATCGCAACCGGATTCTGGATTTACGATTCCCTACAAAAAAGGAAATCATAATCGTCTAACATAACGATTATAGTAGTGGAAAAGGATTGTATCATAATTCAACCGTTGGGGTGCGGAGGAAGTTTGTAAAATGTCTCTCCTTAAATTAATGGAACAAAAAGGTTGTTATGGAAGTTGACTGAACATTTTCTTTTCCTAAACGTTAAGCACGAATGCAGACGAAAAAAATCAATGTCAAAGAATATGAAGGAAAAGCGAAAAAAAGCGGTTTTTCATCATAAAACAAAAAAAAACAAAAAAAACTGGGACAATTTTTTTTATTTTTATTCCAGACCTCCGCTCCCCCCTATGCGAGCACGATTGAATAATTTAATTATCCACGGCCTAAGGGCGGACATTGTTTGAATTAAACGAACCATAGGGGGTGAAAAAAAGATTCTCCACGAATCGTTATCCGCCGTAACAAAAGCCAGTGACAAAAACATCGGCAGTTTTTGTTCCGTCTAATCGCATTTTTCAATCAGCACTTTTTGACTTTGCTTTTTTTTTTTTTTCGTTGGAAATTATTTAAAGAGATATGAAGCTGGAAATTCCGAATGCAGAGGATCACTTAATTTAGCCATCCTGATTTTTTTATGTGTGGCAACTCTGAAAGGCAAAGTTTACTAGGGTGAGTTATTTTATAAATTTTTTTGAATGTTTGCTTGAGATTAAAAAAATACTCAAAAAATTTTTTTTCAATTTTTTTTTTTTTTTTACTTCTTAACGGCCACTTTAGCATTTCTGGCGCCTGGAAATTACGGCATTTTAATCTCGATTTTTTTACTCAATTTTAAAGGCTTGGAAAATTTTTTCAAAAAGTGTTTCCTTATAAAATTAATTATGAATTTCTCGTTCCAAATTAATTATATAAAAATGTGTTTCCTTATGTTTTCAAGGCCGTGGAACACGAATTTCACTATCCCGAAATTTTCCGATTAACCCCTGTGACGTCATTAGCGTTTTTATCGACCTTATACCTAATTTTTCCGACTGAAATTCGGCTAAATCTCAAATTTGGAGCCCTGGAAAATTTCTTATTTTGTTGGTATCGCTCATACTTCAATGTCAGAAATTTTTTCACGGTCGGAAAATTCTATTCGTAATTATTTTCAACCAAATTTTTTCCGACCGTAAAAAAATTTCTGAAATTGATTCGAAGCATAAAAGATCCTTATTAATTGGAGTGTCCTGAGTAAAAAATGTCCTCTGTCAATGACCTTTAAGTCGAACCGGTGAGGAGTTGCTGCCATTTTCTGGCAAAAAAAAAAATTTTTGGCCCAAAAAACCAAATTTTGGACATATACTCCTGCTCAGGGGTTGATCGGGGACAATTGGCATGGTGAAATTCGTGTTCTACGGGTATTTTAGCATAAGTATGAGCGACACCAACAAAGTAAAAAAATTTTCAGGGCTCCAAATTCGAGATTTAGCAGAATTTCAGTCGGAAAAATTAGGTATAAGGTCGATAAAAACGCTAATGACGTCACAGGGGTTAATCGGAAAAAATCGGGATAGTGAAATTCGTGTTCTACGACCTTGAAAACATAAGGAAACACTTTCTCAAAAAATTTCGTAAGCCTTTAAAATTGGGTAAAAAAATTGAGATTAAAATGCCGCGATTTCCAGACGCCAGGAAAACTAGTTGCCTTGAGGTGCCCTTAACAGGTAAAAAAAAAAAAAAATTGAAAAAAATTGTTTTGAGTAATTTTACATCTCAAGGAACCCGATTTTCAACAAGCACCCAAACATTTCAAAAAATTTTTAAAGCTACTCACCCTAAAGTTTACGCTAAGTACGGCAGAAGATCGCAAGGAAAAGGTGAAATTATTTTCAACGGTAAATCATAACCAAACCCTTCTCCCTACCTATCTTTGGATGTTCGATTTTGCACCGTCTTCGTTGTTTATCTTACCGATTGACTTTCGGGATAGTTAGTAACAAACAAAACATTTCAATCGTCCCTCCCCACCCGCTCGCAATGTTTTCTTTAGAAACTTCTCTTGTTATAAAGGAGGGAATAAGAGACGAAAATTTAAATTTTCCCCAAGAAAATACGCGATGCAAGATCCAATCAAAACTTCCATGGATAACAGAAAGCAGAGAAACGCCTAAGAAACATGCAAATTATCCCCCGAAAATCGGTCAAGATCCTCGTTAACCATTTTGACGCAAACTTTCAAAATTTAGTTACTTAGGATTTGTCTTAACCGTTGAATCTTTATCCTTTCAAACGAACTTGATTTGCGGGTAAGATTGCCCCGTTAAATGAAATAAACACTGCCAAGATGAGAACAGACGGAACACTCCCCAACTTTTCCGGGAAAAGCATTTCGCAAATTTCCCGACTGAAAATTTTCGGAACAACCGTTTTCATATCGAATGTGACAAGCTTATGAAGCTTGCATTCGCTGCCACATCAATTTATATTTGGGGGGAAGAAGGGGGGGGGGTGTACGGCTCTCGGTGTAATGCTCTAATATTTAAATTTCGGAGGGGTCATTTTCTAAAATTAAGCGAAAATCCCCCTGGGGGGAGGAGCCCGGAATAACCTGAAAAGTGTAAACAAAAACCCTTTTCGCTTTATTTTCGTCAGACAAAGTCAACTATAAATGAGAGAGTTTGTAAAGATAACAATATTCCCGGTCTTACATCATGCGAATGTTATCAGGGGCTTGCATCGTATTCAATAACAACTTCCGTTAGATTACGGATTTTCACGTTTTTTTTTTTTTTTTTTTTTTTTTCGAGTTAAAGTGTGGAAAACACCCACGGGGAGAAATAGTTTCCTATGTACGATAGATAGATGTTTTCCTGCAAGGCAAGTCAATTTCCATATGATTTACAAATTCAAACGGTTCAGGTTGAAACCCTCGCGTGCCATGTTTCTTTTTTTCCGACTTCCTCTCCTGTGTTTTTTTTTTTTTTTTCTTTTCCCTCTTTCTCGTTAGTGCCTCGTGAAGTTTTTTTCCGAAACGTTTAAATTGAAATTGACGGGGCCTTTAAGAAATTGAAATAATAAAACCGTTACAATTCTTTTACGTCACGTACGGAAATTGCGGAGGAACTAACAAAAGCGATTTTAAAATCGGATTTTGGGAAATCGTACAACTTTCTTAAAGAGTAGGCTTCAGGGAAAACAGGAAGGAATGGCTGTTCTATGTCTAACATTCGATTTACGGGGAAAGAATCGAAAACTGAAGTATCTGACAAACTTTATTGGTGTATCCTGGAATTTTAACGTAGGACTACGTCATAAGGCTCCGTCCTGGGGAAATCTATCAGTCCGGGTGTCGGTCTGTTCGCGCCGAAAATTAATATTTAATTATTTTAATATTAAAATTTTAACTTTGAAAATTTTAAATAATATTTGGACTTTTTTTTACACTTTTGGCCTTTTTTAATAGTAAAATTAGACGACATGAACGAAAGGAAGGACTTCGAAAATTTGTAGTAAATTTTACTTAACTTTCTTTTAAATTCTCGCTGTTTTTGACGTAGGATTACGTCTTAGGGCGCACCATAATGGGTTTGTCGTGTCCGGTTGGTGTTTTGGACACCGAACATAAAAAAAAAAAACGAATAAAATATTTCAAAAATTTTAGATAAATTTTTCAAAAAAATTTTATCAAAAATCCTTGATGATCCTTAAAAATTTTTAAAAATTTTTAAAAATTTTTAAGTTTATATAATACAATCCTTCAAAGATTGTAAATTTTTGAGTTATTTTAAGAAAAAAAGGAAAATTTTTTAGATTTTGATGAAATGATTTTTAGATTTTGATGATTTTTGTTAAAATTTTATTGAAAAAGGGGGCCACGTGGACTAATATTAGGGCTTCCAGGATTTAGTGGGATTATTAACATTTTGTAAAACTAACATTTGATAAAATTTTAGATAAATTTTTTCAAACACCATAGATGTTTGAAGGATTTCAAAAAGATGTCAGTTTTTGTGTGAAAGCCCTCGCCTTATTTTTTTTTTTTTAATTTTTGAAGTGTAAGTTAAGAACAAATAAGAAAGCGAAAAAGAAAGATAAAAAATTAAGATTTTATTAATTCTGGACGAAGTCCTACGTAGGGATATGCCTCATATTCCCTGATTGTTTTTGAAAGTAAAATTTACAAGATATTTTCTAAAAAATTTACAAGGAATTAAAAGTTAAAATTTTATTTTAAAACAAACGAAAGCATGGACTTGAGAAAAGAAATTTTCTGAGACTTTACAAGAAAATGTAGAAAATTTCTTGTAAATTTTCAAGAAACTTAACTTTTACAAGAAACTTAAAGTTGGTACAGCAAGGACTTAAAAATTTCTTTAAATGTTATTAAAACTTCTTTTTCAAATTTTTCGCCGTTTTTTTAAAAATATCTTTTTTTTTTAAATATTAAAATTAGACTACATGAACAAAAACAAGAACTTAAAAATTTTAAGTAAAATTAAAATTTTTACTACATTTTTTAATTTTGTCCTTTTTCCTTTAGCCAAGAATATGAGCTAAAGCAATGTTTTAATATTAAAATTTTAACTTTGAAGACTTTAATTAAAATTTTGACTATTTTTTTAAACATTTGACTTTATTTTTAAAAAAAAAGATTTGAAGTTTTTTTTGTGCCAGCAAAAAGAATTATATTTTTATCAAAAAATTCTAATTTTTTTGACAAAACGAGCAAACAAAATGAATTAAAATTTTTAAATCGTTTTATTGTTTAAATTTAGCAATATTAGGGCAGTACCCCAAAGACGTAGTCCTACGTAGGGATATTCCCCCATATCCTAGTCTGATTTTTTAATACAAGTTTCAACTGGTTTCAACTAAATACCAACTTGGAAAACAAAATCCAAGCTGTTCGAGTACAAATTATTTCAAAATTATTTTCTTGTTGCATTTACAATTCAGACGAGTTGAAACTTGCCCTGAAAATTCCAGGGTACACCAACGTAGTTCGTCAGACACTTAAAATTTCGATTTTTTCCCCGTAAATCGAGTATCAGACAAAACAGCCATTCCTTCCCGTATTCAGTGAAACCTACTCTTAAGGATATCTTTATATCCAGGGCGAGGAAGGGGAAAGATGAAAAATATTGCGTCACGATTTCATCAGTTTGATTCCCCTTGCAATATTGAAATCCGAAAGGATATCCTTAGCCCTCAAAACGACTCTGCCTAAAGCTTAAGTTCCTCACCGCTATTTATCACGACACGACCATAACAACCTTTCAGAGTCCACCACCTCAACGATTTCCCGGATATAAGTCTCCCGGGAAATCCGCAAGTATTGTTCGATTAGAAAAGGAACTCAAATGGAGGGGGGTAGTGGGGCGGGGGAAAGGGCGAGAGATAACGGGACGAATGAAGATGAAGGAAGAAGATGAAGAAGATCGGGAAATGTAACAACACTTAGAGACAAATGTTCTCAGACAACGAAGACGGTAGTCGAAATAACACCTTAGGGGATTGCACATAACAGTAAGTACATCAACACCGCGGAAAAGCTTCGCAACCCTCACGATAAAATGTCATTTTTACGATGTTCTAATGAGCTTCCTCGATCTGATAACGTTTCATGCTTTCAACACACTTCATCAAATAATGCCTACCGTTATCATTAACATGAATGTTTATTTACGAAAGAGAGAGGGAGGGGGAAATTGAATTTTTAAAAATGCTGACTGGTCGGAATTATTCACAATGCGCCCTTTTTTAATCGATTGCTTTCAAAATAATTATAAGTTCTAAAAAAAGGTTTCATTTATTTTTATTTTTAGCTCTTTTTTTTTGTTCGTCCGTACCCAACCCCCCCTTTTCCATTTTTTAAATCGAACAATGCTCCCGGAAATAAACAGCATTGCAGTGCTCAGAAAACGGACGTGGTGTTTCACATAATTCCATTCCGATGCTGAAATGTATTCGAAATTGTGGCGCGTCGATACCTGCGAATGTCCGGGGGGTGGCATCCGACGTGTTGCTTTAATCGGGAGGGGGTCTAACAAGCTGATACGACATCTTGCATGGGGGTGAAGGGGGGAACTGGGACTAGTGCTTCAAAACAATTTCGTTGCCTTTATTTGTAAGTAAATCATTCGTCTTGTTGCCTTAAAACGTACACGGAGATTCGTCTTGTTGCGCAAAAAAGTAAATAAACGATTCGTCTTGTTGCCTCTAAAAAGCAAACAAACGATTCGTCTTGTTGCCTTCAAAAAGTAAACAAACGAGTCGTCTTGTTGCATTAAAACGTTCACGAACGATTCGTTTTGTTGCACAAAAAAGTAAATAAACGATTCGTCTTGTTGCCTTGAAACGTAAAAAATCGATTCGTCTTGTTGCCTTAAAACACAAACACGACAACGATACGTTTTACAACGTGAAACGGCATGTATGAAAAAAGGAACGTCCAGACGACGCTAAAAAAAAATTCGGACATTAAAAGTGGATCTCATTTTGTTTATTTATTTTTTCTCTTGGAACCAAGAGGGGGGGGGGGGGGGGCGATGGTCAAAATCATGTTCCATAATTATTAAAGTCCGCAGTTAAGAGAGTATAGGAAGAAAAAATAAAAATAAAAAAATAAAAGAGAATCGTCCTCTTTTACATTACCTAATGGAACGACTTTCCCCCCAGAGACTTATTTCCAAAATCGCCGGGTAGTGGACTCTGAAAGATTGTTATGATCGTGATAAATATCCCCTCTGTTGTAAAAGGGGGGAGAGCGACAGAGAGGGAAAAAAAACCGTCATCTAAAATCATCTCGAACGTACGAGGAATTTTCAATCGAGTCGCTCCAGCGACAGAGAAAATTTTTTAATAATAAAAAAGGGAAATGAGAAGTTCATATTCATATTACGATAATAAAAAATTTAAAATGATAAGCGGAGGTTGTTAATGCTTTTTATCGGGAATATTTTAACTTCCTGGGATTCAACGATCCAGAAAATAAAATTCGAGTTGAGTGGATGAGATTTTGTGTAAAAACATCTTTGAGGGAGAAAAATCATTTTTATATACGTATATATTTTTTTTTTCTGAAAAGACAAAAAATAAAATAAAATATGGGATGCGGAGAAAACGCACAAGCGACATGAGTTCCATAAGTGGTTTTAGAATTTCTTTATGAAGAGCAATCACATTCCTTACTCAGAGAGTCAGTCATAGGAACGATCCGCCCGATTTTTCACTTCATTTCATCCCACCCCTCCCTACCTATTTGAACACACTCGGTTTCATCCCTCCTGTAAGATTTTCCCTTTCAGAGTCCTTTCAATTTCTTTTTCCAGCGGTATGTCTAATGCAAAAGTGTTTCATATTATTTTGTTCGGTTGGCAGAATGTATTTTTCAAATTCACCGCGTCGGAGATCAACTGACATATGTGCATTAGGGTGGATCGAAAAACACGAATTTTTAAATTGGAAAATGCCACAGCGCGGAAAAGTTGCGTTTTAGCATAGGTATTAACCCGAATTTTTTTACAGATTTTTTTGGAGGCCGATTTCTACTGACTAAAGTTTTTCAAAGTCTCATAAGGACCGAAAAAATTAGAGCCGTGTTTTGGTGCGATAGTTCCATTTTCTATCGGAATTTTCCGTTAATTTCAAAAATAAAGTCAAGGTGCACGTGGTGCACCCAGCCAAGTTATATAAAAATTTTAAAGAATAAACTTGGCCTCCTTTTTTACATGATGGTTTTTGTTGGGATTATTTTTACAGTAATTGGAGGCAGTTTTTATATATGGGCCGAAAGAGGTATAGGGAGTTTAACAACACCCGTTTTTTGCTCATAAATAAAATAATATAATAATAATGTCTTCTGCGAGTTAACTTTTCTGGTTTGTTAAAAAAATAAACTTGCTAGTAGAAGGCATACAATCAGCACTGCCAACCGTTGAGCCTGTATACCTTTTGTAAAGTCAGGTTTGAAATAAGAAGTTGCAATTCTTGAATGGACTTGGTTCAGTTCTGCACTGAAGTACAGAATGGTAAGTATTCCTATACATTTACGATAAAATCCCACAACTGAGGGTTCAATGTTTAGAATGCCCAAAGAAAAAGAAAAAAAAATTCAGAAAAAGTTAAATCAAGTCCTCTTTTTCTTTCATTGTTCAAACATTCAAACCATGATTAGTCCGAAATTAGCAGTAACGTTTAATGCCAGTTGAGAAAATCCTTTTTACGGAAGCCTTGAAGGGTCAAGTATCTAGGTTTTATTTTTATTGTTTGTTCTGGAACAAACAATTTAATTACTAAACGCTGTCAGTTCCAGAACAAACATTGCTTTCTCCGGAACGGACAATTTTAAATTAATTGTCTGTTTCGGAACAGACAATCAATAAAAAATTTGTCTGTTTCGGAACAGACAATCAGCCAAAAATTGTCAGTTCGGGAACAACTAATGTTTGTTCTGGAACTGACGTTTAATAATTAAATTGTTTGTTCCTGAACAGACAATAAATAAAAATTTGTCTGTTCCGGAACAGGCAAATTACTTATTAAAAGTTGTTTGTTTCAGAACAAACATTGCTTCTTCCGGAACAGACAATGTTTTTATTGATTTTTTGTTTTGAAACAGGCAATCAATAAAAATTTGTCTGTTCCGGAACAGGCGATTTACTTATTAGAAGCTGTTTGTTCCGGAACAAGCAATGAACCAAACATTATCTATCCCGGAACAAACAATAAAAAAAAAACAAAAATACTTGGCCCTTCAGGGATTTCATGCTTTTGTCCTCAGAGTTGTAAACTAACTGCTGTTGAAATTAGAAGCAAAATTAATAGTTCAATAACCCAATCCATGAAAAAGCATAAAAAAAATATGCATTACATGTCTCAAGTCAACATTATGCATAATTAACCGATTTTTTTTAAAAAAAGAGAATTATTAAGATTTTAAGGAATTGACGTAAAAAAAAATTTTCACGCTCAGATATATTTCACGAAAGGTAAGCAGCAAACTGCTTCAACACGTCTCATAAATAAGCAAGAATCCCGCCATCTATTCGCGATACACTTTCCATGATATATTTACGGTCTATTAGCATGATTTACTGACTTTTCGTACTGCTTTTTCATTTCTCCATTTCCTTTGTGCTGTACTCGTTAGCATCGATTGTGACAGTTGTAAGTTTCCGCGACATCTGCGTTCAAAACTGTTTGATAATATCCGAGGGAAAAAAAAAAAGAAAAAAAGAAAATACGGGACGATAAATTATGATTCATTTTTTTTTCTCATTCTTTCTGTTCTGCGTGTTTTCGTTATCACACACGGATGTGACGGATCTCCCCTTAAAATAACTTATAACTTATAACGTAAAATAAAAATGGCAGGTCGTTACGTAATTTTGCGTGCTCGTTGAATTTAGTTCTTTTTTTTTTTTTTTTGTTTTTGGTGAAGGATTGATTTTTAACATTTGCATGTCAAGAAGTCATCCGGAACATTGTCACGAACGTCAAACCGACAGCTCGTCGATTCTTATGCTCATTACGTATGCGTTAACATATTCCCGTACTTTTTTACGTTTGCGTAGCGGCATAAAATAAGGCAAATGACCAGGTTGAAGAAAAAAAAAAAAAGGGTTTACGAAAAGCCAGAGAACCATTCTATTGAATCTTAAATAGAATAAGAGTCAGTCAACCTGTTAATGGACAATTAAATCCTGCCAAAAAAAATTCGAAAACATTTTATCGAAAGGCCAAGCATGGCCAAAGCATAGCCCAACTGAATCGCCTTACGAAAAAGTGATGCAAAAAGTGTATAAAATTTTTGGAAAGTAAATGCTAAAAAAAAATCCAATAAAAAGGTACTCCCTCTGTCCGGAAATAATGTGTGTGTTTCTAACTTTTAATTCCCATTTCGTAGGCTTTTGATTTTTGCCGGAAGTGATGGTACCACATAACTCACCCACCCGAACACTTTTTCAACCACCCCCCGGGAGTCCCCCCCTTAGAAAATAAAATTCATGAAAAAATTTAAAAAATCGACAATTTGAATCAATTTTGTTTCGCTTCTGAAGCGAATGCAAAAAATTTGAATGTGACCGGGCACGAGAGAGTACATGACCCTAAGCAAGAATCCTCCATGAGAAAATTTTTTGCAGTCGTCGCAACAGCCCAAAAAATTTGCGTGTCTCAACTACCCGGCCAAGGGGACATTTTTTAAAACTACCTTTTTTAAAACTACATTTTTTAAAACTACCAAACGGTCACAAAAATTTTGCCTCGTGGGTTTCTGGGGTCGCTAATTTCAAATCTGGGGTCGGTTTTCAAGAATTCAAGATGGCGGATCCAATATGGCAGACTTAAATTTAAAAAATCGACTTTTTCGACGAAAGTTAATGTTCGAAGGTATATCGGGGTCGCTGATTTCAAATCTGGGGTTAAGTATCAAAATTCAAGATGGCGGATCCAATATGGCGGACTTGCGTTAAAAACATTGAATTTTTCTTACGAAAATTCGTGTTCTGGGGCATATTGGGGTAGCTGATTTCAAATCTTAGGTCAAAATGATTTTAAGCATAAAAATCTGAATATGCATAATTTTTGCAGTGTACGCCCATATGAAAACCTTCCAACTGGCAGAACGTCATTTGGATGTTTTGATTTTTTGTTTTGTTTTGCGCTAAAATCAAAACATTTCAAATGACGTTCCGCCAGTTGGGAGATTTTCATATGGACTTACACATTTGAGCATATAATTTTTTTTTAAATCAAAGCAGCAAAATTTGCAAATATTATGCTCGTGAAATTTTTTATTCCATTTTATACACACTTATTTATGCCTAATTTATGCATAATTAGCTGTTCCATTCCGGGGGTATATGAGACTGACCATGCCATAAATCAATTTTTTAGTACAATTAACGGTACAATCTCAAACTATAACTAATTGCTTTACATTCCAAAACAATTTCGTTTTCGATTTTTTTTTCCGGGTTCGCTCCCATACTTACAGAAAAAAATTGAACAAGTTATAACCGATCCTGATTCAAAATGACAATAGACCACATTCAAAGTTTATACAAACTTTGATCGACTACCGTTGAAAAATCCCAAGGAAACTTACCTGAAAATAAAAAAAAATAAAAATAAAAATTATAAAACGATTAGGTCTTTAAAAATGATTAGAAAATTTTTAAAATGAAAACATTTATCCACAAAAAGTGATGTAAAGAGTGTATAAAATTTTTACAATATAAATGCAAAAAAATCTATATGAAAAATGTATCGTTTTTCTATCATTTACACAAAAATTTGGTCGTGCATAATTTTTGCAAAGTTTAGACATATTTTTTTTAATCGCCAAAAATTGAATATGCAGAAATTTTGTAAGAATTTATGCATATTCAATTTTCGGCACAATTTTTCTAAGCATGAAAATCTGAATATGCATCATTTTTGCATAATTTATGCATATCGTTTTTTTTTTTCGTTCGTAAGGAAAAAATAATTTTTTTTTTTTTGATCTCCAAAATAATTAAGCGAATTTTCCTCTTAATAAACGATTGGTTACCTGCGTGGAATCGATTGACCAAGGAAGAAATAACAATGCAAAGCTAATGCACCGGGAGCATAGTTCGAAAACAAAATGAAATTAGAAAGGGATAAAAAATTCATAATGGCCGCGTCACTCACTGTCATTGCCTTCACGACGCATTTGGCTGGTAAAATGCCAACCCGTTTGAAAACCGTGTCTGATAGATCTTATAAATTCATAATTATTTTCGGCTGGAGGAAAAAAAAAAGCTCATACTGGAAATGAGTTTGATTGTCGAAAATTTTCCTTGTTTTTTTTTTTTTTTTTTTTTTTTTTTCTCCTCATCCCGGCAGCAGAGATTTAAGCCCAGCAGTACCAGGCACAACACAAGTAGTAAGTCGGGATCCTTTTTTATTATTATTTATTTTAAATAATGACCTGTTTGAAATACGATTGTGTGTCATTTTTTTTTTATTTCCCTCGAGACGTCTCGCCCTGTTGTTTTTGTTAGGACTGATGTTGCTTTTACCGGCGGGTTCAATGAATTGCGCGGTTGGCGGTTTTTTTTTATTTATTTATTTTGTCGTACGGTGACCCTTTTCTCTATTTTTCAAATCTGGAGTACGCTCATGCGAAACAAAAATGCATAAATTACATAAAAATTATGTACAACTTGCAGAAGCCCTGAAGCATCAAGTATTAATGTGTTTTTCTATTGTTTGTTCCGAAACAAACATTGACTGTTCCATAACTGACACGTTTTGGTTCATCCATCAATGCTTGTTCTGCAACTGACATCGCTTAATAATGAAATTGTTTGCTCCAGGTTATGTCAGTTTCAAAACAAACATTGGTTGTTCCAAAAAAACCATGCTTGTTCTAAAACTGACAGCGTTCAATAATTACATTTTTTATTCCGGATTCTGTCAAATCCGGAACAAACATTCGTTGTTCCGGAACAAGCAATGTTTGTTCTAAAACTGACAGCTTAATAAATAAATTGTTTGTTCGTTCCTGAACAGTCAATTTTTATTTCATATTCTGTTTCAGAACAGACAATGAATTTAAAATCGTCAGTTCCGGAGCATACAATAAATAAAAAATTGTATGTTCCGGAACAGGCAACGAATTTAAAATTATTTATTCCGGAACAGGCTACGAATTTACAATTGTCAGTATTAAACAGCCGATCAATAAAAAATTGCATGTTCCGGAACAGGCAATTTGCTTATTAATGGTTGTTTGTTCCTGAAAGAGAATCTATAAAAAATTGTCTGTTCCGGAACAGGCCATTCGCTTACAGGCCATTCGTTCTTTGCTGCGGAACAGACAATGAATTTAAAATTGTTTGTTCCGGAACAGGCTATGAATTTAAAATTGTCAGTATTGGAACAACCAATCAATAAAAAATTGTCTGTTGCTTATTAAAGTTCCGTTAAGTACCTTCTTTGTTCCGGAACAGAAAATGAATTTAAAATTGTTCCAGAACAGGCAATTTACTTAGTAAAGGTTGTTTGTTCCAGAACAGACTATGAATTTAAAATTGCCAGTTCCAGAACAGGCCATTCGCTTGTTAAACGTTCTTTGCTCCGGAACAGACATTTAATTTAAAATTGTTCCGGAACAGGCCATTCGCTTATTAAACGTTCTTTGTTCCAGAACGGACAACGAATTTAAAATTGTTTCGGAACAGACAATTTACTTAATAAAAATTGTTTGTTCCAGAAGAGACAATAAATTTAAAATTCCTTGGTCCGGAACCGGCTATGAATTTAAAATTGTCAGCATTGGAACAGTCATTCAATAAAAAATTGCATGTTCCGGGACGGGCAATTTGCTTATTAATGGTTGTTTGTTCCGGAACAAACAATGAATTTAAAGTTTTCAGTTCCGGAACAGACAATCAATAAAAAATTGTCTGTTCCGGAACAGGCCATTCGCTTATTAAACGTTCTTTGTTCCGAAAAAGACAACAAATTAAAATTGATTGTTCCGGAACAGGCAATCTACTTATTAAAGATTGTTTCTTCCGGAACAGATAATGAATTTAAAATTGTCAGTTCCGGAACAGATAATCAATAAAAAATCGTCAGTTCCGGAGCAGGCAATTTGCTTAGTAAAGGTTGTATGTTCCAGAAGAGACAATGTATTTGAAATTGTCTGTTCCGGGACAGGCTATGAATTTAAAATTGTCAGTATTGGAACAGCCAATCTATAAAAAAATTGCATGTTCCGGAACAAGGCAATTCGCATATTAATGTCTGTTTGTTCCGGAACAGACAATGAATTTTAAATTGTTCCGGAACAGGCAAACTACTTATTAAAGGTTGTTTGTTCCGGAACAGACAATAATTTAAAATTGCCAGTTCCGGTAATGATAATCAATAAAAATCGTCAGTTCCGGAACAGGCAATTTGCTTATTAATGGTTGTTTGGAACAGACTTTATTGATTGTCTGTTCCGGAACAGGCCATTCGCTTATTAAACGTTCCTTGTTCCGGAACAGACAATGAATTTAAAATTGTCAGTTCCTGAACAAACAATAAAAAAAATCATAAGACACTCGACCCTTCAAAGTATAATAATCGTAATAACTTATAAAAAAATAAAAAAAAAAATTGGGTCTACATGTCCAAATTTTTTTTATACATAATACAAATAATAATACATTTTTTATACAATTTTTTTTTTTTTTTTTTTGCATTTAATTTTCAAAACTTTTATAAACTTTTTGCATCACTTTTTCGTACGGGCTATTCCCAGAAAAATAAAAATTCGAGACGAAGTCGCGATAGGAAACCCCTTGCATTTCCCATACCTCAGTTTGACAGTAATTCCGAATAAAATTTTGCGCATATTGAAACAAATCTTTGAAAAAAAAAAAAAGAACATTGAAACAAATTCGGAAAAAGGGAAATGTTGGCGTGGAGAATTTCATCGCGTTTAGTGCTTTACACGCACAATAGACGAAGAAATAGTCGGGTAAAAGGAAGTAAGGGAGGGGTTTTTATCTTTATTAGTTCACGTCCTGCATTTCTCGAAAACGGCTGCAGAACACTTTTCGAATAAAACGTTGGGAGAGGGAGAATAAGAGACGTACGAGAAAGTGAAATAGTAGAGGGAGGGGATTTCGGGGGAGGGGGGTGAAGAAGTGGAGCCTTATCTAAAATCTCTTACTTTAAGGATAGCTTTTATCCCTTCGGAAGTACCTAGGAATCTGCGAAGGGAAAAAAAAAATTCAAGAATCAAATCGACTGGAAAAGTGCTTCATAAGTATATTTACCTCTTGCAAATGGATTCTTAAAAATGAAGATGCTAATATAATATTGCAAATAATATTATATTATTTGCAAGTCTTGATTAAACAATCCCACATTTCAAGATAATGGATAATTACGGCATTAATCATGCAATTAATGAATTAATTAATTATCAGACTTAGCTGTTGACGTACGATGCGATAATAAATCAATCCCGAGGAATCCGGGGTCAAACTCGAAAGCCAGTAATACGGAAATGAACCTCGAGGTTCCGAAATGCCGGCCGAGATTTTGAAACCTTGAAGTTTCGACAAAGTCTCCTTGATTAGTGATGGCACTTGTGCATATACAGTATATAAATGGTAAGTATAACGTATATATTTACGTATAAATATACAATCCGCACAAAGTTTGTGCGGGAGAGTGTAGGAAATAATTAATATACGTTATATTTATTTATTTATTTATTTATTCGTATATATATACAGAAAATTAATATACGTCTACAGTATATATTATTCTTATTATTCGAATAAATACTAATATAATAATGTGATTCGTGTTGCAATTTAAGTCCTTCATTGAGAGAAAACTCGTCGAGTGCGGGTCGGTAGCTTAATGGTAGAGCACCCGTCCGGCAAACGGTAAGATGTGGGTTCGATTCCCATTCGGCTCATATGTACCCGACGAAATTTTTTCTCTCAATGATGTTTGTTTGTCCATGCAGTACTTTAATTTTCTTGATATATTCCCGTACGAAAAAGGGATGCATAAAACTTGTATTATTTATACAAAAATTATACATAAAATATACAAAAAATTGGACATGCATAAAAAATGCATAAATTATGTATAAAGAACTTATATTTTTTTATCCTACAATGATTATACATAAATTATGTATAAAAAACTTTAACTTTTTTAACAAATTTTTTTTTTATCCTCGGGGATGATTATGCATAAACTATGTATAAGAAACTAAGAAACATAAACTTTTTCAACGAAAAATTATACATATAATTCTGTACGTCAGAGCCAAAAGGTTCAATATGCATTTTCAATATGGTGGCTCGACATCCAAACTTAAAAGTTTATGATAAAAAAATGTCCGCCCGTGTTTTTGTTTTGTTTCGAAAAACATTTTTAAAAAAATGTCGAAACATTACTTTTTTTTAAAGTAAGTCTTGAAAATGGAAATCCAGTCGTTCAAGAGTCAAATAAGCTTATCATACTGTAAAAAAAATTAAAACAAGAAAATTTTTCCAGAAAAATAGATATGTAAAAAATTGGTTAAAAAAAAGTAACATCAGCACAAAACAACCTGTTAAAAACAAGGAAATACCTCTCTTAAAACGTCCATTTCGCTCAAACAAATTATTAACATTCAAAATAAATAATATAATAATAATGTTTTCATATTTAATGTAAACACCGGTAGCCACTGCCTTTTTAAAATCGCTTTTCGTTCTATCCGATCATCTTTATATTTAGACATGGCATCCATTTTGAAAAATGCATATTGAACCTTTTGGCTCTGACGTACAGAATTATATATAAATTATACATAAATTATACATAAATTATATATATGATTATAAATAAATTATACATAAATTATATATAAATTATGTAGGTCCAAATTTTTGTATAAATTATACAAAATTAATATATATTTTTTGTATTTATTTTGCAAAAAATTTACATATTTTATGCATCTCTTTTTTGTACGGGTTTGCGTATAAATATACAATCCGCACAAAATTTATACAGGAGACTGTAGAAAAATTAATATACAGTATAATTATTATTTATTCGTATATATATACAAAAAATTAATATACTGCATATTTATTCGTATAAATATACAGTATACTGTATTAATTTTCTGCATATTTATCGTATAAACATGCAGTATATTAATTTTTTGTTTATATCCTGTATATTTATTCGTATAAATCTACAGTAAATTAATTTTCTGTATATGTTCACGTATAAATATACAATCCGCACAAAAGCTATACAAGAGAGTGTAGAAAAATTAATACACAGTACATTAATTTTCTGAATATATTCTGCATCTCTATTCGAATAAACATACAGTATATTAATTTTCTGTATACTTATTCATATAAATATATACAGTTTATTAATTTTCTGTATATTCATTCGTATAAATGTACAGTATATTTATATACTGTAGTACACAGCACATTTATTTAAGTATATAAATATACTGTATATTATTACTGTATCTTATTATTACTATATCTCTATTCTAGTCTATTATTACTGTACCTTATTGCTTTCAGAGGAAGAATTACTATATAAATATACTGTATATTTATACGAATAAATATACAGTATACTAATTTTCTGTATATACACACGAATAAATATACAGAAAAATAAATATACAGTATATTTATCCATGACTATCTAAAACGCTGAACTATTTTCAATTATATCTGTATTGAAAATCCCGTCTCAGGTTTTCCATATATTTATTTATTTTTTTTCAATCGGGATTTCCTTAACACGTGATTTAACACAAAACAAATCATCCCGGTAAAAGGGAAGGGAAAAGCAAATCGATAAGAGACCGGAGAGAATTTCATTAATCAAATAGTCTCGTGACATATTCAATACAAAAGACGGTCAAGATGCTCAGATCTGGTGATCAACCGGCACGACAGTTCCATGATAAATTAAATTTCCTGGGAAAATTTTGCTGAATAGTTTAAAAACTTTATCGTTCCCTTCGCCCTCCGCCCCCCTCCCCTCCCCTCCCCTCCCCCTCCGTCTCCGAGCTTTCGGCGGAAAAAACTTTTTATAAAGCCATTTATCGAAATTTCGGAAAGGATTATCAACCTGGTTCCAGGATAATTAATTCTGAGGAAGAATAAGCAGAAAAGCATCAACTTTTTTTTTTTCCTTTGACATGCGACATTTTTTACCTTTTTAAAAAAACTAAGCACATCCTAAGGCAATTTTTCCTTTCCTCTTTTTTTTTCGGGGAAAAAAAAGTAGAATAAAAGGAATAAAAATAAAGAAGGCTGTACGTATCGAAGCCTTAGGGTTTCCAAACCTTGGGATATCAGCATTTTTTTTCGTCGTTTTTAAAAAAAATTCTACTCTATTTCGCAAAAACCACAGGAACACTTCCATACGGACAGGAGAAACATCGACCTAATTATTCCAGCTATTTTCCATTGTTCAACAACAGAACGTCTCCAGAGGAATGGGATAACTGAATACGAAACTTAATACCTTGCAATTGAAAAGCAGCCGCTTCCCTTTCGGGCAATGGAAGCATTTCACTGACCTCCTCGCTCTTGGGCGTTTTCATCTATCAAATCGCAGACGTTTGAACTTTTCAGAAAAATAAGTTTCCCTTATGTCGAAACCTGGGACAATCATGAGGACTGAAGTATACAGCAACCAAATTGTGGTTAAAAAAAAAAAAAAAAAAAATTCTGTTTGGTTCTAACTTTTGTTTTGGTTCGAAAAACATTCGATTTGGTTTCGGTTAAAATGTCGTTCAGCAGGAAGAGTTGGGTCGGTTTGGGTACCGATTTAAATTTTTCTTTTTAATATAGTTAGGTTTGGTTCGGTTTTTGAAATTAACTGGGTTCGGGTTCGGTTTTTAACATTAATTGGGTTCGGGTTGTGTTTAGGTTTTTTCATAAATCCACTTCGATTTTAGTTTAAATTCGGTTTATTACTTCAGTTCGGTTCGGTTTGGTTCGGTTCGGTTTTGGTTTAGTTCAATTCGGTCCAACAGGCAGAGATTGGTACGGTTTGCATACCGATATATATAAAAATATGGTTCGGTTTGGTTCGATTTTTGACATTAACTGGGTTCGGGTTCGGTTTCGGTTTGGGTTTTTTTAAATCCAGTTCGATTTCGGTTTCCATTCGGTTTTTTCCTTCAGTCCAGTTCGGTTCGGTTTGGTTTTGGTTTAGTTCAGTTCGGTTTTTTGTCAAAACCTCCTGGTTTCGATTTAGTTTTCCGTTTGAAAACGGGATTTTTTGTTAACAATTCTTCGGTTCCAGTTCGGTTTTCGGTAAAAATATCCGATTTTATTTCGGTTTTTACTCTAAACGGTCCGGTTATTTTGAAATTAACCGTTCCGACTCTACTTCAGTTCAGGTTTTTCCTTTCCCTGATTTGGGTTCGGTTTTGGTTTTTTTCATAAACACAGTTCGATTTTGGTTTACATTCGGTTTTTTCCTTCAGTACGGTTCGGTTTGGTTCGATTTTGGTTTCGTTCAGTTCGGTTTTTTGTCAAAACCTCCCCAGTTTCGATTTGGTTTTCCGTTTTAAAACGGCATTTTTAGTTAGAAATGGTTCGGTTTCAATTTGGTTTTCGGCAAAAAAACCCGGTTTCAGTTCGGCTTTTCTTCTAAACGGTCCGGCAATTTTTAAATTAACGGTTCGGATTCTATTTCGGTTCAGGTTTTTCCATTCCCTGATTTTGGTTCGGTTTCAGTTCCGGCTTTAAACCATTTTCGAATTTTTAATGGGTTTGGGTTTGGGTTCAATTTTTTAATTAAAATTTTCTAAAAGGTTCGGTTCGGTTCGGTTTTTAAACCTAAAAAAACCCTGGTTGGGTTCGGTTTTTTCGATTCGGTTCGATTGGGTTTGCTACCAAACTTGCTATTCTATTTTTCCTACGGCATAACGTTCCAGTGACCGAATTTGAATTTTCAGCCAATGGATCAGAATGGGCCACACTTAGTGCTGCTGGGAAGCTTGGAGTTTTCCAGGCAAAGATACCCAACCTATAAAAGGAAAATCACACTGTGCAAAAAACCTTTAAACGCGTTTAGAGATTTTGATTTCCCGGAAAATTTCGGAATCCGGGATTTCCCGTTTTTCAGAAAAAACAGTTCCGGGATTCGGGAAATCGAAATTCGTCGGGATCCAAGGTGATTCCCGAAATTTCCCGTGGATTCTTAGAAGTTAAAAAACGGGAAAAATCCCAAAAATTATTTTAATTCTGAGATATGGGATTGAAAATTTTCTCAATACCCCGGGAATTACTGGAACCGGAAAAATACCGAAACGTTTTTATCCCGGGATTCGGGATTGAAAATTTTCTCAGTATTCCAGGAATTCCCGGAACGGGAAAAATCCCAAAATATTGAAATCCCGGGATTCGGGATTGAAAATTTTCTCAGTATCCCGGGTATTCCCAAAATGGAAAAAAGCCCAAAAAATTTTAATCCCGGGATTCGGGCATGAAAATTTTCTCGGTATCCCAGGAATTCCGGGAACTGGAAAAATCCCAAAAAATTTAAATCCCAGGATTCAGGATTGAAAATTTTCTTAGCATTTCGGGAATTCCCGGAACCGGAAAAATCCCAAAAATTTTAATCCCGAGATTCGGGCATGAAAATTTTCTCGGTATCCCAGGAATTTGGGAACTGAAAAAAATCCCAAAAAATTTAAATCCCAGGATTCAGGATTGAAAATTTTCTTAGCATTTCGGGAATTCCCGGAACCGGAAAAATCCCAAAAATTTTAATCCCGGTTTTCGGAATTGAAAATTTTCTCAGTATCCCGGGACTTCCCGAAACAGGAAATCCCGGTCAGAATCTCTAAACACATTCTTTTTTACTTTGTTTTTCACTCTCTCATATTTTTTTCCCGCCATAAAATTATAAACCTTGACATAACTAAACAGGAAGTTTCTAAAAACATTAATTCCACTAATCCCATATATTTTAGCTGGATGGTAGGAAAAAAAAAGACCGCATATCCCGAGCGTAATCCATCAATTAAGAAAAGACATTTTCCACGATTCTAATGTGTTTTTCATTCTTCTTGTTACTCGATCCTTCCCTCCTTCTCTCCCGCCTCTCCTTTTCCTTTCCCCTAAAAGAAAAAAAACCTTAATTTGAAAACCGACCGAAAGTGAAAATTGTTTGTTTTTGAAAGTTCAAATGAGAAATTTTAAACTGCAAAAGAAAAGAGATAAAAAAAAAGGTCAGTAAAAAGTCAAAGTAAATTTTGATAGGTGGTTTTTTTTTTTTTTTTTTTTTCGTCCTACTTAACAGGAATATTAAAAACTAGTTCAGTGTAATAATAACAGAGCCTCGGGGTTTGTGTGTTTTGTAGGTGACACATACTTATTTTTTAATCCTGGAATGTCTGGGAATTATAAATTATGAAAAATAGCCAATAGCCAGCACTCTCCTAGAAGGAAGCTGTATAACAATGCCTTTACCAAAAGCAAAGTGTTTTTTCTGGGAGATATGACCAGTCCATCCGTATAAAATCGACAAGTTAATCCCTTATTGACCTTAAGGCAGATGATCACGACAACATCAAACAGTTAACACTAAATAAAATCGATTCGGTTGATGTAACCGATGTTTTAATGGGCGGTAAAAGGCACAGAAAAAAAAAAGCAAATTGCGCAGGAAAACCTATTATAAATTAAAACGGTGATGCAAAAATAGTTTTTCTTTTTTTCAATTTTTAATCGAATGGCTTTTTCATTAGTGACTTTGCCTTTTGTTCGGGGGGAGTGAACTATTTTTGTTATTTTTTCTTTTTTTATTATTGAAAAATGTAATTGCTCCATTATAATAATTACACATGGGTATTGTCTCCTTTCATTCTTTTCCACGAATTGCGTTTAATTGTATCGGATGTTATCGCACGGGGACTTCCTATTCAATTCAATTTTTCCATTTTTAATTCTTTTTCGGGTTCAAGAGAAAATTCTTTTTTAAGCACTCTGAATTTATCAGGGGTCCAAAGCTTTTGAAAATTTTTGCTAGCAGATGCTAACATCAGCATCCGCCAAAATTTATTTTAATATATTTTTCAAATTTTCTTTATCGGCATCGGCACTGCGAAATTGTTAATGCTGGCATCGGCATCGGTTCGAGATATTTACTCGGCCGCGGCTGGCATCGGCCCATTTTTTAAAATTATTTTTACATAATTTATGCACTTTTCATGTATGTCCAATTTCTTTGTGTAATTTATGCATAATTTTCTAAGGGCCCAAATTTGAATGTGCGAAATTTTTTTTATGCATAAAAATCTGGATATGCATAATCTTTGCATTATTTATGCATATAATTTTTTTAAAATCAGTAAGCAGGAAAATTTGCAAATATTATTCTTTTTTTAAATTCTTATAATTTTGTGTACTCTTTAAATTTTATGCATTATTATTTATGCATAATATATGCATAATTTATATTAGATAACTAACAGCTACGGGCCGCTTCGCGGCCCACCGCGTCTGTTCCGGCGTAACTGCGACCTAACCTAGTATCGATTTATCCATCGATCTATTGATTCATCAATTGATTTATCGATCGATCTTGCGTGGACAGAGACACTTCACTTCGATCTAACTTATATCGATCCATTTATCGATTTATCTATTTATCGATCGATTTATCTATTTATCGATCGATTTATCTATTTATCGATCAATTTATCGATCGATTTCTCTATTTATCGATCTATTTAACGATTTATCTTTATCGATCGATTTCTCTATGTATCGATCTATTCAACTATTTATCGATCGATTTATCTATTTATCGATCTATTGAACGATTTATCGATCGATTTCTCTATTTATCGATCTATTCAACTATTTATCGATCGATTTCTCTATTTAACGATCTATTTAACGATTTATCGATCGATTTATCTATTCTTCAATTTATCGATTGATTTATCTATTTATCAATTTATCGACCGATTTATCAATTTATCGACCGATTTATCAATTTATCAATGTATCGATCAATTTATCAATGTATCGATCAATTTATTGATTTATCGATCTATGTATCAATGTATCGATCAATTTGCAGATTTATCGATCGATTTATCGGTTTATTGATTTATCGATCTATTTATCGATGTATCAATCACTTATTGATTTATCGATCTATGTATCAATGTATCTATCAATTTGTAGATTTATCGATAGATTTATCGGTTTATTGAGTTATCGATCTATTTATCGATGTATCGATCAATTTATTGATTTATCGATCTATGTATCAATGTATCTATCCATTTGTAGATTTATCGATCAATTTATCGACTTAATGATTTATCGATCGATTTATCGACTTAATGATTTATGATCGATTTATTGAGTAATAAAATATGCATAAACTTTTGGTCTTGCGTACTAATCCTATCGATTTATCGATCGGTCTTGTGTACTAACCCTATCGATTTATCGATTGAGCCTTGGACAGAGACACTTTCCCTTTTTATTTATATTAGATAATAAAATATAATTTCTCTGGAAGAAAAAGTTAAATTTTTTATACATAATGTCAAGCATTTTTTATGTACGTCCAATTTTTTTTGTATAATTTATGCATAATTTTTACAAAGTTTATGCATATTTTTTTAGCATTAAGATCTGGTCATGAATAATTTTTGCATAATTTACGCATATAATTTTTTAAAATCATAAAGCAGAGAAATTTGCAAATATTATGCTTGTTCAATTTTTTCCCCATTTTATGCATAATTTATGCACAATTATATTGAAGGACGAAAAAAACAATTCCTGCAAAAAGGCATTATGCAATTCTTTATGCATAATTTATGAATTTTTTATGTATGTCCAATTTATTGCAAAATTTATGCATATTGAACATCATTTATATATCATTTATGCATATCGAGCGCAACAGGCATTAAACAAAAATTGAATATTATGAAATTCAGTTTCGAAGGGCAAAAGGTATAACATTTTTATTATTTTCTTACATTTTAAAAGCCGGAAGTGACTTTCTGAAAATTAAAAGAAAATCGTACAACTGAAAACGGGGAGGGGAAGAGAAAACTTTAATCGATTTTCATCGAATTTTCAAAATAGGCGTCGATTTAAAGGAAAAGTAATGGAGTAATTTCACAGCCGATTTCCTTCATGAGTTTCCAGAGGGAAGGGGCGGGCGGAGGACTGAAGGACGGATAAGTGTTTCCGTCGATTGACGGAACATTGTCTCTTCGCATTTTCCGGAAGTTGAAAATTTTTCATTTTTTTTTTTTATTTGTGTGGAAATGGTTTTATTAATTTTACAAATTCAGCCGCGACAAGACATAAATTTTTACTTGGAACCCGGCTTGTTGAATCTCGTCTTAATTTTGTATGCTGGTATTGTTTGCATGAGCTTATCCCGATTCGAAAAGGTAACATCAAGTTTTTTTTTTCGGTAGGAAAGTTATCAATCAAGTTTCAACTTTTAAAGCTCAAGAGATTGAACCTTCGTCAGATTTTCCCTTGGACAAATTAGTTTGGAAGGAGGGTTCTAATAGACCGGATTTTGGGAATTAACCCGATCAGTCAAGCGTCAAGTATTTCGGTCGTTTCATCCAGAAAACTTTTACTCTGATTCCGGGGGAGTTAGATAAATTTGCCCAAAAAAAAAAAAAAAAAAAAAAAAAAAAGGAAGAAGAAGAGAGAAGAAAATCATGGTCAACTCGAACTCGGGTTCTAAAATCCGTTAAAAGCTATTTCCGTTTTAGAATTACAAAAACAACCCCATCACTAAGCTTTCGATAAACTTGGAAAAGGGAATTCGCAATCCCCAATTTTTTTTTTAAGTTGCTCCACTGACCTACTTATTCTCGGAAGGATCGCAGTGATGCGATGTGAGTCAACGAGAGGAAAAATAACTTTTTTTTTTTTGTATAAATAATTGAGATATTAAAATTTAAATTTGCAAGGACTTTTTTTTTCATGATGGAAAAATAATTCTTCTGAAAAATTCAAGACGAAAATAAATTCCAGGGATCCGAATCCGATGCCGATGCCGATTCCATACTATTTATTTAACTTCGATTCCGATTCCGGCACCGACACCCGATGCCGATGCCGATGCCGACGCCACCAAGCATCGATTATATCCGATGCCGCCTCTGATTCCGATTTTAGTGAAAAAAAAAATATAGTCATTCTAGAGGATTTTTAAAATCAGGGGTCCGATTCCGATGCCGAACAAAAATGATTTTATGCATATTCAAATTTTGATACTTAAGGAAATATGCATAAACTTTGCAAAAATTATGCAGGTCCAAGTTTTTGCATAAATGATGCAAAAATAATACATTTTTTTATAAAAATTTTTTCCATTTTTATACGCTTTTTTGAAGTGAAACTTCTTATGGAGCGGTTCCGCGTAATGAAGTTTTTCGTAAGCTTTTAAAGTTAAAAGTTTAAATATTTTTCCTTAATATTTCTTAATTTTTTGATAATTTTTCTTAATTTGACGTTAATTTTCTTAATTTTCGTTATTTTGCTTGATTTTTCGTTAATTTTTCTTAATTTGACGTTAATTTTTTGTTAATTTTGGTTGGCAACACTGGGCTGATAGTGTTCGCATGGGGATTAGAATCGCTGCGGTTATTAAAATTATTTTTGTGGGGGTAAAGTTACTAACCTTAAGTAAAATTACGTTCGGGAGAATATATAAATCAATAGCATTCAGGTGATATCATTTTTAATGTAATCAAACTACTCTACGGAGCGGAAAAGGTCATTTATTTTTATCGGGGAAACATAACCTAACTTGGTTTACACACGTGATCTACAAACCGAGCATCGCCATATAAGTACTCACAATGGACTATACCGCGGCTTTGGAAGCTACTACGGACAAGATCGGCAAATTGCTTACGGACAAATGTGATTATTTACGACTAGAAGTGCTGGATTTATGCCGTATCGCTATGGAAAAATGTAACGGCCTTGCTCTAAAAGTCAACGAGCAAGAAAAGGAAATCTTAAACCTGAGGAAGGAGCTAAGTAAAAAAATATGATTATTTATGGCTTTTACAACGAGGGAGCGGACTACCAGAGCCTTATGAGCTTGTTATTAGACTTATTCTCAATAAGATGTGCGTGAACGTCTCGGAAGAGGAAATTACATCTGCTGCTTGGCTTGGAAAACCGGGTTCTGTCTGTCCAATTAAAGTTTGCTTTATAAACTTAAAATGTAAGAAAAAAATTTTTGCCAATCGTACACGCTTGAAGGGTTCTAAAATTTTTATAAACGACGATTTGCCAAAAGAAATAAGGATACAGCAAGGCTTAGAAAGAAAAAAGTCCATCGTTGTAGAGGATTTAAAAAACAGCTCAAGTACGGATTCTAGTCTCCCCGAAGATGCCACAAATAATTCAGAGAATAAACTTGTGACCAAATCCAAAGATGGACCCCCAACAGAGCCTACCGAAATGGATAAATCTGCGACAAAAAATACTCCATCAACCGGACCATCATTGTCTTCTTGCGAAAACTTAAGTGAAGTGCTGACTTTAGATAAAACTCAGAAAGAACAAGCAAATAATATTCGTGGTAATAGTAAGAAAAAAAAGAAAAAGAAAAAGAAAAGAGGCTTTAAGTAATATTCGGAATAAACCGTAAAATGGTGTGCATCGTAGCAGGCCTTGAAATTTATTGTGCACTCACAAATGAGAACTTGCCTGGTCCTGCTGCAAAATTGTAGTCACTGTAATGGTGAAACTAATCTTGGTTTAAAAATAATAATAGTTTAAAAAAAAAAAAAAAAAAAAAAAAAAGTTAGCCTTTTTTTAAATTTTGCTTGGAAGTTAAAAGTTTGGATTTCTTAATTGTAATAATTTCTTAATTGCATTGTTTTCTCTCCTTGGAGTATGTATAACAATTATTTTTTTCGTTTTTTTCTCTTTTTTTTTTAAGATGTATTAAACTTGTAATCCAACCATTTATAAGCCGATTGGCGAATATAAATTAATTTACATACATACATACATACATACATTTTTTGTTAATTTTTCTTAATTTGACGTTAATTTTTTGTTAATTTTTCTTAATTTGACGTTAATTTTTTGTTAATTTTTCTTAATTTGACGTTAATTTTTTGTTAATTTTTCTTAATTTGACGTTAATTTTTTGTTAATTTTTTTAATTTATCGTAACTTTTTTAAATTTTTCGTTTATTTTTCTTAATTTTTTTCTTCATTTTACGTTGATTTTTCGTTAATTTTTCATTTTTTTAAAAATTGATCGTTATTAATTCTTTTAAATATTTCGACAATTTTTCCTAATTGCACGTTAATTTTTCTTAAATTGACGTTATTTTTTCGTTAATTTTTTTAATTTATCGGAAATTTTCTTTAATTTTCCGTTAATTTTTCTAAATATGTAGTTAATTTTTTCATCATTTTACGTTAAGAAGTTTCACGTATTCTTTAAGCTATATGCACATAGAGCACATTTAATTTTTTACATTACGAGTTGAGATTGTAATCCCGGACCATTTTTTTAATCCCGAAATTTCAGGTTTTTAAATCTTAAATCCCGGGATTTGATCCAAAATTTTCAAGTTTTTTAGTTTCTTCATGATTTTCTTATAAATTTGTCAGATTTTGGACTAACAACTCCTATAAATACCTAAATTTGCTGGGGTTAATATCCCGGATTTTCTTTTTTTTAATCCTGGGATTGGTGGGATTAAAATAGATCCGGGATCTCGGAATCCCAGCCTCTACGTGATCTCGATATTAGCTAGCAAAGATACTATTGCTACGACACTGCCATTATTAGAAAAATCACCGTCTGGAACAAGTATTAGCCTCGAGAAAATTTTCAAAACGGAATAACAAAATAAACCCCCCATTTACACCGAACGCGAATAAAAAGAAAACCGCAAGTCGGCGACTGTCGGCCTGATCGTCGCGTCAATTTATCCTTCTCCCGTCCTGAACGTAACGGGAAACATTTTCTGTTTAAATATAAAATCCGCGAAAGGGAAAAAAAAAAAAAATAATAATAATAATAATAAAATAAAATAAAATAAAGGAAAATGCCGTTGACTGACGTTAAATATAAATTTTTGAGAAAGGGGTTTCCGGCTGAAAACTGTTGGATCCTTTACGTCAACAAAACACGGGGTTAAATGAAAATAAGACAACAAAAAAAAAAAAAAAAAAGAAAAAAAAATCTTTTAAACTCCTGTTTATAGGTCGTGTTTAATAAAACGCGGTGTCATGGTTCTTTTATCCTTCACAGGGAGATGAGGCATGATTTTTCATGAAAAAATATGAACCCACTAGTTTTATTTTATTTTATTTTATTTTTTTTTTTTTTTGCTGGGAAGTCAAAAAAACACTAATTACTATAAGACTAATTTCTTCAGATTCAAGATGGCGGACTTAATACGCAGACAACAATCAAGGAAATTCGAAGTAGCTCCGACTGCCATAAGGAATCATATTTAGGGGTTTTTGAAGTCGCTGATGACGAATCCATCAATTTTTTTTTTAAATCTCTTATTTTTGACGAATAAAACAATATTTATTCGCGTTGCAACATGAGAAATTTTAGAAAATCATTAAGCGCAATATTGGACATACGGAAGGAAAATAGTTGAAGATAGGGAATAATTTTTAGTTTTCTTTTTCGTAATTTTTTTTTTTCTTCCAATTTTTTTCCCCCGAAAGAAAGAAGTTAAGAACGTTGTTAAAAAGTTTTAATTTATGTCGGATTGGGGGTGGTAGGGCTAAGCTATTGTTGCACCGGTCGCTGTTATAACTCCTTTCTCAGTCGTTACAGGCTTGTATAAGATCATTTATTTAAATTGTCGTGTTCGAGCCAACAACATAACGCATTACCATGAAAAGAAACTTCTGTTAAATTTATTCTTAAAGGAACACAAACCCACGAAAGAAAAAGAAGAAAAAAAAAAAAAAAAAAAAAAAAATCTTTTTAACTCCTGTTTATAGGTCGTGTTTAATAAAACACGGTGTCATGGTTCTTTTATCCGTCACAGGGAGATGAGACATGATTTTTCATGAAAAAATATGAACCCACTAGTTTTATTTTATTTTATTTTATTTTATTTTTTTTTTTTTTTTGCTGGGAAGTCAAAAAAAGACTAATTACTATAAGACTAATTTCTTCAGATTCAAGATGGCGGACTTAATACGCAGACAACAATCAAGGAAATTCGAAGTAGCTCCGACTGTCATAAGGAATCATATTTAGGGGTTTTTGAAGTCGCTGATGACGAATCCATCAATTTTTTTTTTAAATCTCTTATTTTTGACGAATAAAACAATATTTATTCGCGTTGCAACATGAGAAATTTTAGAAAATCATTAAGCGCAAAATTGGACATACGGAAGGAAAATAGTTGAAGATACGGAATAATTTCTAGTTTTCTTTTTCGTAATTTTTTTTTTTTCTTCCAATTTTTTTCCCCCGAAAGAAAGAAGTTAAGAACGTTGTTAAAAAGTTTTAATTTATGTCGGATTGGGGGTGGTAGGGCTAAGCTATTTGTTGCACCGGTCGCTGTTATAACTCCTTTCTCAGTCGTTACAGGCTTGTATAAGATCATTTATTTAAATTGTCGTGTTCGAGCCAACAACATAACGCATTACCATGAAAAGAAACTTCTGTTAAATTTATTCTTAAAGGAACACAAACCAACGAAAGAAAAAGAAGAAAAAAAAAAAGGTTATTACGTCAGGGAAAACGATTACGGAGTTTCCTAGGATTGCTGCTGTACGGCTTTTATAATTTATTCATGCTGCATTGTGATACTGTACGTGTAACACGTAATACCAGTGTCGACCTTCTTTTTTTTTTTTTTTTTTTTTTTTTAAGGAATCGATGGAGTGAAGGTGTGACGAAAATCAAGGATTAAATAAATGAGGTTCAAAATTCCGAGCGTAAAGTTGTAACAATTCTATGAGACAGCACTACTTAAATGGCTTCACTCTGATTTGTTCAACCTGCCCGTATGAAAAAGAGATGCATAAATGATATAAAAATCATGTATAAATGCACATACATAAAAAATGTATAAATTATGAATAAATAACTTAACTATTTTTTTAACGGAAAAGTATTTTTCATCCTTCAATATAATTATGCATAAATTATGCATAAACGGGGAAAAGTTGATCAAGCCTAATATTTGCAAATTTTTCTCCTTTATGATTAAAAAAAATTATATGCATTTATGCAAAGATTATGCATATCCAGATTTTCATGCTTAAAAAAAATTACGCATATTCAAATTTGAGCCCTTAGAAAATTATGCATAAATTTTGAAAAAATCATGCATAAATTATACAAAAAATCAGACATACATAAATTATGCATAAACTATGTATAAAGAATTTAATTTTTTTTGCAAGAAAAATTGTATTTCATTTTCTAACATAATTATACATAAATTATGCATTTCCAGGGTGTCTACTGATTCATAAAAGTTAAAATATAGGACTTTTATAGGACTTTATAGGTCCATTTTTTCAAAAAATATAGGACCCAAAACAAGCCATTTTTAAGAGAAAAAAATTTAGGCACACAAAATTCTAGAGGTAAATTCTGTCCTCCAAATTTAGAAATAAAGAAGGAAGAAGAAAAAAGGTAAAACTTGTAAAACGGGTAATTACTGAAAAAGGTAAAACAAAATTCTACAAAAACATTTTTATAAAAAATCTTGGGATCAAAAAATCCCGATCAAAAAAAAAGTTCAAGCCTCTGCAAGTGTTTTTCAGAAGTCCCCAAGGTTATATGAGTAGTTCAGAAAATCCGCCCCAAGCTAAGAGCTAAAAAATTTTAAATTTTATAAACTTAAAAAATTTTTAGACTACACGTAAAAATTTTTGAATCCTCTATAAGCCCGAAAATATTCTACAAATGATTCCATAAAATCGAAAATATAATTTTTAAATTTTATAAACCTTCGTAAAAATTATTTGAACTGGAATTAGTTTAAAATTAATTGCCTAATGGAACCCCGCCGTCAAGATTTAAAGAAAAAATTTCCTGAAACATTGAACTTTCTTTGAAAATTTCCCCAAAGTGCTTTTTCAATTATCAAAGCATAAACTATGAATCGTTCGTAGCCCAAAATGATTGGTTTTCCTCGCTTTTCGGAATCTTTAAAAATCTAAATTATGGCAACCTGCATAAATCGAGCGAGGCCGAAGGCCGAGCGAGAAAATTTGTTGAAAAAATTGAGTGAAAATATGAAAAATTAGCTCACTTTGAATTAGGAATATAGGACCAGTTGTGCCCCTGCTCAAAATTACTTTTTTCGGTTAAATTATAGGACTTTATAGGATTTTATAGGTATATAGGACCAAAAAGAAAAATATAGGACTTTTATAGGACTTTATAGGAATATAGGACCAGTAGACACCCTGTAATTTCCAGATTTTCATGCTTGAAAAAAATTTATGCATATCATTAGAAAATCATGCATAAATTTTGTAAAAAATGATGCATAGAAGATGCAACATGTTGAATAACACGTTTCGAAGCTGCAACATGTTGAACAACATGTTTCTTACGGTGCAAAACGTTGAGCAACACGTTTCCTACGGTGCAACATGTTGAACAACATGTTTCTTACGGTGCAAAACTTTGAGCAACACGTTTCTTACGGTGCAACACATTGAGAAACATGTTTCTTACGGTGTAAAAAGTTGAGCAACACGTTTCTTACGGTGCAACATGTTGAACAACATGTTTCTAACGGTGTAAAACGTTGAGCAACGCGTTTCTTACGGTGCAAAACGTTGAGCAACACGTTTCTTATGGTGCAAAACGTCGAGCAGCATGTTTCTAACGGTTTCTAACTACTTTACAAGAAACTGCGGCGTTATAGTGTCTCTACTTTGCAGCATGCAAAAGTACTCCAGCTTTCAAGACCTTCATATTTTTCCTAAAAATCGATATTTTCCAGATAAGACTAATTTGTCCTACAGTGCTGAGCCGTCATCGCCGATTCCAGTGGTCCCATCTTAAGCAATGCGTCTTCGCGTTACCTCCTACGACCATTCGGACAAAAATACCACTCCGAAAATAAAAAAATAAAATTTTTTTTTTGATGAGAAACGACTTTCCCAAGGGTGAAAATGCGTTTGCCCATACCCTTCTTCCCTCTTTTTTTTTTTTTTTTTTTTGCATTATCGTAGACCACCAAAAAGGATCCCTCGACAGCAGTCGAAAACACTCTCGACGATTGGTTTCCATCAAACGAGGGGAAAAAGAAAAAAAAAAAAAAAAAGTTCTCGACAACCCAACCGCAATTCTTCGGCCTTCAACAAAAAAAGAAATAAAAGGAAAAAGAAAAAAATTCAGAGACGACGGAAAGGTCAAAAGTCTCCAACGAGTTACGTTTTTTTTTTTTTTTTTTTTTTCAACATCAAAAAATGAAAAATGACTAATTAATTCGTGTTTTATTAGAAAAACACGTGTTCGATTAATTTTTCTTTCTTTTACTTAACGGAGAAAAAAAAGAAAAATTATTCGTGCGGATTTTAACACTTTTTTTTGTTCAACTTCGGATGAGCGAATTATGACCGTCACAGAACCGTTAGCCGGGTTAATTCCAATTTTATTAAAAAACAAAAAAAAAAAAAAAAAAAAAAAAAAAAAAGTGAAAGATTTGATTTTTTTTCTACTTTTTAAACGGAGTTAAAATTTTGAATGGCAACTTAGCATCCGTCCAGGGACGTTTATAAAAAAATATGTAACAAATCCATCTGAAACGATCACTTAAAGTACTTTACAAGAAAATAAAATATATTAAATAAAAGATAAATGTACTAAAAAAAAAAATCAACTTTTTCTTTTTTATCGACCATTAACGGTAGTCAAATTTAACGGTTACACAGGTGCACGTTTAAGAACAAAAAAAAAAACAAGACATTTTTTCCAAGTCCGATAATTAATTATTTTCTTTCAAGAATCAACAAGTTTTCAGGGGTTGCCCGAAAAAATCACAGGAAATATTTTGAGACGGCTCCCCGGGATAAATTAAAAATGGAACCGTTTCCATGAAAAACATGATCAAAGCCAGAAACGTAGGAAAGGAAAAATTGGAATTGACCTGGTTGCGATTTTCCACAAAATATTTGCCCTTTGGGGAGACCTTCCCCCCTTCCCCCTCCTAAACGGATATTTTCGAGAAATCGCTTATTAGGGAAAAATTCATTAAAAGAAAAACACCCTGCAAAAGAAGAAAATAAAACCGTAAAGAAATTTTTTTACATCCGGAAGAAAAGAAAAAAAATTAATAAAATCCGTGACGTAAAAACTTTCAGCTACCACTTTCAGCCAGCCCAGAACAAAGCAATTTCCTTCATTTCTGTAATATAATCCCGTAAATTTAATATAATAATATAATATTTGTTATTTATGGCGGATTACGGGTTCTCCTCTGTATATATACGAAACGTGAGTCCCATATACGTCACGTATTTTATAATCTCCCCCCACCCCCCCTCCTCCTCCTCCCCCATCATTCCCCCCCCCACTGAATCTTGAGCTGAGGAAATTCATTAATTAAAATAAAAATTTTCCAGTTGCAGAAAATATTTTAAAAACTTAAAAAAAAAAAAAAAAATAGTTGAATAAAATCATTTTTTAAAAATTTTTGCAGATCTACAGGAAAAGAGTCTCTAATGTAAAGAGTTTAATATTCATTTCCAGCCACCTAAATATCGTTCAAAATAAATTTCAGAATTTAAAGTTGCAGATCATTCATTTATAGCTTCAACAAATAAAAGGTTCAAAATCTAAAAAATTAATTTAAAACAAATCATTTTAAATTTCACTCAAAGGTTGCTATTGAAACTGGCAAAAAAAATTTCTTGACACCAAAAACTTCTGACTTCCAACTTCGACAAAAACTGTTATGAGAAACTGAGGCCTTTAAGACCTTCCTTGGCAGAAAAATTTCAATACATCAATCGACAAATTTTATTTTATTTTATTGACGAGATACTAAATCAAATCTCATCCAGAAATTACTCGAACACACTCTTCATAGCAACTCATGAGAAAAAACCTTCAACTTCTTAGCAAAAATTTCCAGAAATAAAAAAATTTGAAATAAATCCCCCCTCGAGTAAAAATTTTTTTCCAGACAAAAAAGCTGCATATCTGCTACCTTTTGTTCTCTTTAATATTTTTAGAATTTTCTACTAAATACATTCCCGAGCTGGACAATTCCAAAAGCTTAACACTTCCAAAAAAAAAAAAAAAAAAATTGTCCATTAGGAACTCCTTACAATCTGACAGCCTTATGAAAAAAAAAAAAAATCTATTTTTCCTGACAAGAAATTCACTCAATAAAGATTATATACAAGTAAACATTCTACGTTCATGATTTTCTATCTCGAAAATCATTTAATAACAGCATATAAAAAATTAATCTATTTATTTTATCTTATAAATAATTTAAAGATTTTAGCTCGTACAAAGTAGGTAATCCTCTTTCAATACATGCTAAGGTATTTAACATTTTTTATATCGTTGTGCAGATCTTGCTTACCCACAGTACAGCCACCTTGTTTCCACTAATCAACATCGGACTATTGAAACTCATACATTACTAACTTCCTTTTCATATTCAAGGACCAAAAAAAAAATGCTTGAAGCTTTTCTCACTTACGAAAAATAAATAATGTATTCGCTATCAATTAACATCTCATTACTTTAGTCAAAACGACTTGCATTTTCAAAATACCCTTGAGGTACGATATTAGTAGATCATGCAAATAATGCAATTGCACTCAATTTTCACAGACCTTTCCTTCCAAGAAGAACATCCGAGTAAACTCAAACATCACTTAATTTTTTTTTTTAATATTTGGATTCGGAGATAAAAAAAATCCTTATTTCCTATTAAAATTATTTACCTAAAAGATTATCTTTGATAACCGAAAAAACAAGAAAATTTTTTTCACCATCATGTCAGTCCAGAAACCAACCCTTTTTTTTTTTTTAATCATCTTGACACATTTTTCTTTTCAAACATAAAAGAAAGAAACCATTCCAATTTTACATAAAAAAAAAAGAAATTAAATTTGATACCTTGAATTTGTGTGATAACCAAAACGTTCCAGCCAAAAAGAAGTATTTTTAATAAAATTCCACGCCTTTTCAGCGGATAAAAGTAGGACGACGAGATGAAGAGGAAGAATGAATCAGAAAAAAAAAAAGAAAAAAGAAATTTTTTTTTTTTTTCACTCACTTCACTGATCCCAAACGAAAAAACAAAAAGGATAACGTAAAATATGCACAACCCGGCACTACATCACAACAAGAGGATTTACAATTTAATTAAGATTATCAATAAACAAAATGTAAACAGCCCAAAAATCGAAACCTGATTACATTCACGATACTATCAACAACCAAAACAACCGAATACTGAAGATGGCGGAAATAATTTTTTAGTCTGCTTGATTCGGTGTGAGACTGAGCAATCTCAACACGAGTCGGAGACTCGGGCGACATTTAACGGTCGTTTCGCGAACTACGTGGAGCATCGGTAATTCGTTGAGTCGCTCCTAAGCTTCGCTCACGTTATCAAAACATTTTTTTTTCAGTATATTTTTTAACTCAACTGCATTATCGACAAATTCTTTTTTTTTTTTTTTTTCAAGTTATAACTTGAATAAATTTCATTTTAGCCTCACTTTTTGGTTGTGAAAAGTATTGTCAACCATCGTTCATTAAAAGAAACGCCATCTTCAAAAATGGCCAAATAATAATCCGTTTAATCTTTTTAATTTTTTTTCGTCAATTTTTCGTTAACTTTCTCTAATTTTCCGTTAAATTTTCCTAATTTTTCGTGAATTTTTCTTTAATTTTCGTCCATTTTCATTAGTTTTACGTTAATTTTTCTTAATCTTTCGTTAATTTTTGTTTATTTTCGTTAATTTTTCATTCATTATCGTTAATTTTTGTTATATATCATTAATTTTTCGTTTTTTTGGTTAATTTTTCTTACTTTTCCGTTAATTCCTCGTTAATTTTTCTAATACATGTATTTCATTAATTTTCAGTCAATTATTATCGTTAATTATTCGCCAATTGCCGTTAATTTTTCGAAAATGCTTTCGTTAATTTTGTTAATTTTTCTTAATTTTGCGTTAATTTTTGTTAATTTTTCATTAATTTCCCGTTAATTTTGCTTAATTTTTCGTTAATTATCGTTAATTTTTCGTTTTTTCCTGTTAATTTTTCAGCACACACAGTTTAAAAGGTTGAAAAATAAATGTTTTGAAAAAAAAAAAAAAAAAATCCCTGCGTACAGACAGAAAAATTTTCCCTTTTATTTCTATAGATTTTAAGAAAAATTATTAAAGCCTAGAAAAAAATTCGCATAAGTTTAGCATTATGATGCAGATGATGAGGTATCCAATTGCGCAGACTCAGAATATGGAGCGCCCTCTGGCCAGTTCACCTATGGCCCATGTCAATAGGCTTTAACTGATTTAAATTCAGCATTATATTTGGCTGATCCAGTCATTGAAAATAATGGGCCCTTAGGAGGAACAGGGTTATAAGCTTATTTTTAACGAAGAACTTCGTTATTCCGGACTAGAGGGAGAAATTTTAAAGATTTTTTTACGCACTTATGGGGGGGTGAGGCGTAAATGTGTAAGAATTTTTTACGTACTTATGGAGATTGAGCGTAAATGTGTAAGATTTTTCTGTAACTTCCTATTCCTTGTTCTCAAATCTGTAACTTCCTTAAATTTTCATATGAATATATTTATAATCGTGGGTCCTCAAGAAAACGCTAAATTGGGATACCGCGGCCACTTTCAGTGTATTGCATTTCTTTTTGAAACTAAAAATTTTAATAATTAGAAAGTATGTGAGAAATAAGATAAGCAAGAATTTTTGAGGTTTGATGATTCAGACGAAGTTCTTCGCAACCCTTACGGCTATAGTTCCACTATAACTACCTGCATGTTTTTTTAAAAATATAATTTGTTTATTTCACTTATTTTGACCTATTTTTGTTTATTTAAGCTAACATAACCTAACCTAACCTAACCTGGATACACATTTTGAAATAAATTTATTTTTACGTAAAGAATATTATGTTAAATGAGCTTATCGATAATAAGAATAATAAATTTTGAGATTTTAGCTCAGTTTAAAACTCACACGGATTCGAACTCTTGTCAGTATTAAAAATATCGCCGAATCGAACAGAGACTTAAGGCTATGAAATTCAATGAATGCCTTTTATAATAAACACTTTAATGCATCTTTCTTTCTCTTCATTTTTTTTTTTTTTTTTTAAGAAAAACACAATCAAGTAAAACTATATAACTCAGAGTCATAAATTTTGAGAAAAATGATGAAAGTGGAATTTTATGTAAGAATTTTTTTATGAGCTTCATTGATGTTTTTTTTTTTTTTTTTTTTTTTTTATTTCTGATGCAGTACATGTTTATAAACCGACAATCGTTTGTAAAAAGAAAAAAAAAAATGAAGTGAAAAAGTGTCATCTTCTGAGGAATTTGCTAAGCAATAGCCAGGGGCTTTTTCAAAATTTAAAATAACTTTGGAAGGGGGCAACCAGTCAAGGAACCCAAAAACCAAATTTTTCTACGATTTCTGTATTTTTTGGGATTTAGGTTCGGAAAGAAGTGGAACCATGTCAAAAGAAATTTAGACAAAAAAGGAAATTAGTGTAAAAAAAAAAAAAATTTAATTTTTACAACTTTTTTCAAAAACACTGAATTTTATGTCAGAAATTTGATAAAATTCATATTATTTCCGTTCCGGGAGAAAAAAATGTTCAAGGGAAATTTTCTCGGGACAAAATCGATTGTTGTGTCGGGTTTCCCGGGAAAAAATTTGTCGATCCCGGCAATTGGGAATTCCCGAAAATGAGAAAAATTCCATTCCCGGGAACCGGCATTCCCTACGATTTTTTAAAAAAAGTCCCCGGGAAATTTTTCCGGGAAAAGATTTTCGTCCCGGGATTCCCGACAATTTAAAAAAAGTTTGAGTCCTTTATACATCATTTGCACATTTTTTATGTACGTAAAATTTTTGTCGTAGGACTATGTCTTAGTGCTCGATCCTGGGAAAATCTGGCTGTCAGTGGGAGTGTCTGTCCGGGTGTCGGTCTGTTCGCACCAAAACTTTTTTTTCCGGGTTCACGCCCATACTTACAGAAAAAAATTGAACAGGTTTTAACCGATCCTGATTCAAATTGACGATAGACCACATTGAAGGTTTATACAAACTTTGATCGGTTACTCTTAACAAATCCAAGGAAACTTACCTGAAAAAAAAAAATAAATAAATAAAAATAAAAATTAAGTATAAAAAACGAATTGGGATAGACACTTTCGGCAGAGTTTTGAAACAAGTATGAACATGCCTTAAATTGATTAAAAAATCAATAAAAGGCTTGCTGAATGCTCATGTTTAGCCCAAAAAAATGTTCCCGGGAAATTTTTTCGGGAAAAAATAAGATTCCCGTCCCGGGATTCCAGGGACCAATCTCTAATTCTAGAATTTCGAATTTGCTATTTCCACAAAATTCGAAGCACAAAAACAAGAATAAAAGAGGGAAAACTTTTCCTTTTTTTTTTATTATCTTTTCGTGGTCACTTAAAAACACGAAAAACTCTCTTAAGATAATAAATACACTTCATCATTTTTAAAAACATCCTGACATTATAAAGCATAAGGTAAACAGGCTTTCTCACTCGTAAGCAAAGGTTTTTAAAGCTCATATATATTTTTATTATCAATAAAAAAAAATAAAAATGTGTGCGGAAGGTAACTTTGCTGAATCAATATCGACGATCTTTGTCTTTTTTGATAAAAATAAACCTTTTCCCACCGTTTTTTCTTATCTTTATATATCCTTTTTATATTCAAGCTAAAAAATAAAAAAAAAAAAAAAAAAGAAACTCACGTACGCGGTTATTTTCTTTTATCAGCAATAAAATATCAATGTTTACAAAATTTAATGACGTCATATTCATTTTAACCGTGCAACTTGAATTCGAAATTATACTACGTATCGTCTTATACGTATATATATATATATATTCCTCTTTCTTTTTCGAAATTTATGTTGGGAAATACACCCATCCGAAAGCACATAAGCAAACCCAAAAACCCATATATACGTGATTTAAAATAAGGAAATTACAAACAGTGGATTTAAGATTATTCAAAACCTTCTCCCATGACAATACACCAAAAACACATATAAACTTGGATTCAGATTAGAATATAACCCCCGCCCCCACGAAAGCGCGTTTTCCCGGTTTTCCGCGGAAAAAGGGGGGAAAATGATTAATATATTGCAAACTTTTAAATAATGTACTAAAAAAAGGAGCAGAAATAAAAAATTGTAAAACTTTTTCTTCTTTTTTTTTTACAAAAGGATGTAACACGTTCGAGTAATTTACTTGTGCGTTTCTTTTAACTACGTTTTCTTTTCTCTTTTTTTTTCTTCCTTTCAAAAAAAAAAAAAAAAAAAAAAAGCATTTTCATTCCTTGTTTTTATGATCGACTTTTCCCCAAGTTTGAACCCAATATTGGTTTTGCGTCATTCGATGAACTTCATTTTTTCCCCTGGCTTTATTGTTCGAAACCTTCTTGGGAAGGTTTTTTTTTTTTTTTTTTTTTTTTTTTTTTACTCTCAAAGGATCCTATGTTAGCTTTATATTTTCTAAAGAATATTCATCCATTACCTCCGGATGTACCAATATGGGTAACTTTATTAACTGAGTGAAGCTTTTACGCAAACATTTTCTTAAAAAATTCGCTTCTTAGATAATTAATTTTTTGAAGTGAAACTTTTTATCGCGGAGGGGAGTGAATTGGCTGCGTAACGCGTTACGCGGTTAAAATTTTTTTAAAGGTTTCAATTTTTTTTAAATTCATTTGTTACGCAGATAATTTTTAAACACTGTTTGGCCGCGTAGTCGCGTTACGAGGCTAAAAATGTTTGAAAGACTAATACAAAATTTTTAAAAGTTTTAAATTTTTTTAAATTTATCTGTTACGCAGACAATTTTCAAACATTGTTTGGCCGCCCAACGCGTCACGCGTAACGCGGCTTAAATTAATTTTAAAAATTTAAAAAATTTTTAAAGGTTTTAATTTTTTAAAATTCATTTGTTACGCAGATAATTTTTAAACACTGTTTGGCTGCGTAGCCGCGTTACGAGTTACTCGTTACGAGGCTAAAAAATAAATGTTTTCTTTTGTTATGTTTATTTGTTAATAAAATAAATAAAAAAAAAATTAAAAAAATGTTTGAAAGACTAATAAAATTTTTTTAAAAGGTTTAAATTTGAAGACATCAGTGGAAAAAGGAGACCGTTGGACCTCTCGAAAAAAAATTCAGACAACAGGCTATTTTCTATTGTTTTTTTTTGGAAGCCATTTTGATTCCGATAGAATTTTCTATGTACTGTTTGTAAACAAGCAGTAGGAAAATGTTAGATCCTCTTTCGATTTTCATTTATTGACTACAGTTTTTCGTTGGAACCTGAACGGTCTCCTTTTTCCACTGATGTCTTCATTTTTACTTTCGAGTGGCCGCGAAGCGGGCGCGAAGAAAGTATTGCCGTGGTCGGAAAAGGGAAAATCGTTAATCCTGCGAGTTTCTACATGAAACTTATATAGTTATACTTAGAATAAAATTCTGAGTTCCCGGTTGTCCGCCTCGTACGCCTCGTACGCCGCGTACGCCGCGAACGCCTCGTACGCCGCGTACGCCCGGAGCTTTTTCTCCGCTATTACGCATCAGATCAAAAGGAAATTTTGCACACGTATTTTTCGTCGAAAAATAAGAGGGGGTCTTTTCTTATTTTTTCAAAATTTAAAAAATTACGTAAACGGCAAATATTTGAACTTTTAAATTTGGTTTTCTTCTTGCGACGATAAATCTCGAACCCGGCTACAAATCATCACCAATTTTCGTACTGTAGTAGATATTGGTCAAAGTATCATACCATCAAAATTTGGTTGAATTCGGATGATTGGTTCACAAATTATGAGGATTAGGCTACGTGTAAATTAGGCCTAAAAATCGATATCTCGAATGACGTAATAAGTCATATCGATATATCGATTAAGTCATTTCGATATATCGATATGACTTATTACGTCATATCGATATCTCGAGTTACAGGAACAATCCATAATTCGGATTTTTTTTGTGGGTACAGCGGGATTCGTGTACCTCGGATCAAAAAACTAACCGGATTTTTGAAAATATTTTCGGGGTAGAGGAATCCGAATATGGAATTATTTTTCAGAAATTGTGATTCATTATGTGGGTACAGCGGGATTCGTGTACCTCGGATCAAAAATCTAACCGGATTTTTGAAAATATTTTCGGGGTAGAGGAATCCGAATATGGAATTATTTTTCAGAAATTGTGATTCATTATGGGGGTACAGCGGGATTCGTGTACCTCGGATCAAAAATCTAACCGGATTTTTGAAAATATTTTCGGGGTAGAGGAATCCGAATATGAAATTATTTTTCCAAAATTGGGATTCTTTATGTGGGTACAGCGGGAATCGTGTACCTCGGGTTTAATTAATACCCTTTGAAAACCTAAACTTGATTTTTTACATTTTTTCTTTATTTCAACTTCTTTTTTCCACCAATAAAGCCGCGAGAAAGTTTAATGGGGTGCGTATGCACCCCCATTACCGTTCTCCTTGTTTAAAATTTATTTGTTACGCAGATAATTTTTGAATATTGTTTGGCCGCCCAACGCGTCACTCGTAACGCGGCTTAAATTATTTTATAAAATTTAAAAAATTTTTTAAGGTTTAATTTTTTAAAATTCATTTGTTACGCAGATAATTTTTAAACTGTTTGGTCGCGTAGCCGCGTTAGAGTTTCGCGTTACGAGGCTAAAAAAAAGTTTGAAAGACTAATACAATTTTTTTTAAAGGTTTTAAATTTTTTAAAATTTATTTGTTACGCGGATAATTTATTAACATTGTTTGGCCGCTCAAAGCGTCACTCGTAACGCGGCTTAAATTATTTTTTAAAACTTAAAAATTTTTAAAGGTTAAAAGTTTTTAAAATTTATTTGTTACGCAGATAATTTTTAAATATTGTTTGGCCGCGTAGCCGCGTTACGAGTTACGCGTTACGAGGCTAAAAAATGTTTAAAAGACTAATAAAATTTTTTTTTAAAGGTTTAAACTTTTTAAAATTTATTTGTTACGCAGATAATTTTTAAACAATGTTTGGCCGCCCAACGCGTCACTCGTAAAGCGGCATAAATTATTTTTTAAAATTAAAAAATTTTTTAAGGTTTAAATTTTTAAAAAAATATTCCTTTTTTTTCCAGAATTTTGACCCATACTGCCTGGTGGCAGTCAACTAGACAATTATTAATAAAAAAAAATGTGGTAGTAGGTTTTTAAGTCCCATTTCTTAAAAAACTTAGATCAAAAAAACATTCAAATTCGGCAAGAAAAAGCACTTTAGCAGAGCAAAAACTGACTCCGTCTGGTCCTTTTATCAGTCAGAAGATCCAGAAAGCAAAGGAGGTGCCACTTAAATTTAATAATAAAACTCCTTCAATTTTTGAGCTAAAGTTAATTTCTTTTTCGTTTTTTCAGGTTTCAAAAGACGCAACTCACATAATTAATTAACTCCGAGCAAGGCCGAAGGTCGAGCGAGGAAAATTTTGTAAAATATGCAATTGAGTATGAAATTTTAAGTCTCCTTATCGTTACCTCCTTCAAATAGAACAGAAAATTTTTCATCAGTCATCAAAATTAAGGTTATTTTTAGGTTTTTAAAGTTTTTTAGGCCAGTATCCCAAGTGGACTGCGATACCATACCGCACCGTTTTTTTTTTTTTTTGTATTTATTTTCAAAATAACATATTGTAAGGCCCCCCGAAAGCAAATTTTTGCGCGTTGGGCAGCCTGTTTTTTATTATTTTTATTTATTTTTATTTTTATTTTAATTTTTTTTTTTAAAAATTCATTGTAACAAATTGGCGACCAACGTGGGGCTCGAAGATCGAAATCGCTGATTCGAAAGTTTTTATATTTGTAAATCCCTTAGTTGGATAACCCTATGTCAAGTCGGTCAAGACCTGCATTTGGATCTTTAGGTTTACCCTGTGTGGTGTCCCTCATACGGCCCGTGGGCACAGGCTAGACGGATCTCATTGTAGGCAAATGAGTGCAATTTTCGGTCACTCAAAGAAGTGACAAGACAAAGAGCTTTGGACTTGTGTCTTAGTCCTTGGGGACGTTGAAAGGATTTGTACACAAAATTTGGTCAAAGAATTCAAAAATAAGATGGACAATTTTAAAATCAGTCTGAAATAGGTCTCATAATCATTCATTTATTCATTCGATCATGAATTTGATATTTTCAGTTGCAATTGTTAAAAACATAGTTTTGAAGTTTATAGTTTAAGCGTTATTCATGTTAGTTAACAATAAGTATAGTCCAAGACCAGAGTGTTGACCTGATCGAGATGGGAACTCTGACCGAAGGCTGATGTAACCGAGTATAAATGAGCAAAATGACTAAGCGGAATCAGTGGCATTCGAGAGCCAAAATTTAAGACGTGGAAGTAGAACCATGACAATAGGTTTTAATTTAAGTCGTTCATTTAAAATAAACAAACTTAATTAAAAGACTATGGAAACCGTTGAGGTTTATGGACAGGCCTTAGGAGCAGTGATTGATACAGGGTCGGCTATGTCTTGGATCCACTCGAGACATCTGTCATTTCTTATTGATATGGGAATTGTCTTGAGAACCGATAGGACAATGTATGTTGACGATGTTTTATTTTTAACAAAAGTTCATCTAGAAGTCAAGATAAGAAGTAGATATATTTATGGAGATTTCGTTGTATCAGATCATTTGGTCAGCGATTTGGTCATAGGAGGTGACATCCTCATCTCGACAATGGCAATAGTGAACTGAGGACGACTATGACTTGAAATGACTTATCTCGGATACTTTCCTTAATGTTCTTTATTATTAGGATAGTCAAATTATAATTAGGTCGATTTAGAAAAGCATATTATATTTTAAAATAAATGATTTTTATATTTTTTTTTGAGCTCATCCCTTCTAAGACCCGCTGTATAAAAGAATTAATAGATTTTCAAAAGAGAGTTAGGAATCCTTTTATTTTGAAAAAGAAAATATTTTAAAAATGGAAGCCGTTAAGGCAGACATAAGCACTTATTTAGAGAAAACAAGAATTAGGAAGAATGTTTTAGTCAAATACTGTGGTCAGTTTAATTTGAATACAAGAGGAGACTCTTGTATTCAAATTGTATTCAAGATTGAGATTGGGTTTTATATACCATAAAACCCAGTTTTATACCATAAAAACACCATAAATATGGATTTATGGTATAATTTGGGTGTATTATGGTATCCAAATTTTATAATGTAAATTGTATTACACCATAACACACCCAAAGTATACCATTAAAAAAAATCTAAAAAGATACCATAACTTTGGTGCGGTATGGTATCGCTGTCCACTTGGGAACAGAGAATTAGACGCAGAAAAGAAATCTTTCAAGGGGGCACTCAAAGTAATTAATGGTATGTTTTTGAAATAAACTGTATTCCTACATTTTAAGTTATAAACTGGTAAAATTTAACTTTCTTTCCGCATGTTTTTAGATATGAGAGAAATTCTCCAAGGAGCGGCAGAATTTAAAAACTTATTGAAATGCAAAATTGAAAAAACTCAAAGTGGCGGAGCAAGTGCGATTAAGAAAAGGGTTCTTGTGACCGAGTTGGTAAAGCAAGTGGAAGCAGCAATGGTTGAAATTGAGGTAAGGTATAATTTCTGCGATTTTCCTGTCAATCATTCGAAATAACGTTGATTGAGAAAAAAAAAATTCGTATTCTTGATAAATAATTGATAATATCACAGATTATAATCTGTGGTATTATCAATTATTTCATGTGGTTCATAATTTTTGTTATCTTTTACAAGGGAGAAAGTTTATACCCAAGAAAAAATCGAATTATTTTTACTTTTTTTAATTGGGAATTGACTATATATACGCGTGTCTTTTTAATTTCTACTTCTTATTTAGATATTGAAACTTTTCTGTCTTTTTATAGTTCCATCCCAAGTAACATTGGTTGGTTGAATAACAATCCCAGCAACGTTGAATTGCGACGAACAACGTCAGAGCCCAAAAATCAACCTTTGATTAAACGAACGTTTTTTCAACTAGGTTGAATAATACTACAAGACAACGTTAACTACTAACCAATACCCGGGCAGTCGGTTTAAATAAAGTCTAATTTCGTTATGTATATTTTAATGTTTAGCTTATGGGAAAAGTTTTCCCGGATTTTGGAAAAGTCAAAATATAAAATCGCAAAATCTCAACATGAGGACCTTTAACAGGTCTATAAAAATGAAAAAATACTAATAGTACACAAAAATACCTGAAATCTGATTTTTAAGACAAAAAATTAGGTATATGGCGTACAGTTTGCTTTGCTCTTTTGCTTTATATATAGAAGTTCCAAATTTATAATAGACGAGTAAAATGTAGTGTTCCGTAATACTTAGGGATAAGTTCGCGTTATGATAATACTTATTTAGAGAAAAAGATACAATACTCTTCATGTTGGTGCTATAATAGTCATATCAAAATGCATTCTTTTTTTTTTTTTTTCTTTTCTTTTCATAGTTGGTTTATAGTCAAGGGCGTAGTTGAATAAACGTTTTTTCAACCGTTGCCAGGACCGTTATTTAGCCCGTACATTTTAACGTAAAAATATCCGTTAATGCCGACCGTTTTTTGGCGTTGCGGAAAAACGTTGCTGGGATGGTTATTCAACCAACCAATGTTACTTGGGTAAGAATAAATTAGTAAAAAAAAAAAAGCAAAAGTATCATTTAGCAGCTACGGAAATAACACATCCTAGAAAACAGATTGGATTGGAGGTGAAAAATGAGGTCAGATAACCAGGTTAGGTTATCCGACTCAGACAATGAAATAAATGCTTATGGGCATTCAGGAAAAAGTAAAAGACATACCAACGGTAAAGGAGTATGTGGGACATTGTGAAAGGTGATATCTTAGTCACTAATATCAAGTTTGATCAATTTGAATTTCAAGACAACAGTGCAAATGAAGAGCTGCAGAAGGAGATGGAGGCAATGCAAAATAAAGTATATTATCTAGAAAATCAAGCCAAAAGGAACAGCATCATTATCAGAGGATTTAACATCAACAAATAAATATGAAAAATGGGAGGAAACGGAGAACATTATAATGAATTTCATCAAGAACAAATTAGGAATTGATGTTTCAGAACATTTCGTGTATTTTTAACAAGAGTTTCCGCCAACCCCGCCAGAGGGAAAAAGTATCGGTGCGGTCACCCGTCCAGAAGCTGGCCTGCATCAATGCTGCTTAACTTCATTGATAGCCAAACAGCTATATGGACAAGCCAAGACTCCGACCCCTCATTTTCACTCGTTTTTTGGTCTATACCTCAAAAACTGGACCAGATATAAAAAAACGGACTTCAGATTAGTGATCTACGGAAAATTTCCGATAAGAAACCACATTTTTTCGCGAAAAAAAAATCGTCGATTTATGCCAATTTCAGGAACCTTTAGCTCAAGAACCATTTTCGGGGGTAAGCGATTTGAAATTCGAAAATTGCCAAAATAAAGGACACCCTAATGATCAGCTATCTGAAGCTTGAGCTTGATGCAAAGCATCTACAGGGGCGAAAGCCCCTCGTCGGGGCTTTCGCCTTTGTTTTCGTAGGCAGGAAAAAAAAAGGGATTTCCTCGAACTGAAATCGAAATTCAAGGAGTAACCAATCTTTTCTTCGAAATCCCTTTTCGACACATCACGAAATACTTTCATTTTCCACCCATGCACAAATGCACAAATACATACCATGAAGCGGTTACCAATCTCGAATTTCAGCCCAGAGTCAAGACACTGTACAAACAAAAAATTATTGAATTTCCAAAATAAAAATAAAAACTTCAAAAAGAACAGAAACATGAATAAATCAATTCCAATCATGTTTTTACATTGTGTAACAGTTTTCGCTAATAGATCGCGAACATGCGAGTAAACAACGGGAGGAAAAAAAAAACCGACAACAAAAAAAAAAGAGACTGAGTTTTAAAATTTTTCTTTTTTCTTTGAAAAATGATCGATCACCGACCGCCGTCAAACCGAATGATAAACGATTTACTAAAATCATCATGAAAACGAATCAGCACATTCGATTAGTCTTTTATTTCATTTTCATCGTACCTTTCGAAATAATTTGCGAAACGGAATTCGAACGCGAATTACGTGAATTAACATACGAAATAGTGAAAAAATATTTTAAACGGTATCGATGTGTCAGCTACATCACCGCCAATTTAGAAGGGGAAACTCCGCTCAAAATCGACCGACCGTTCATCAGCGTGGATTTGACGGATGATTTCTCGCAATTCGAAGTTTTGGTCCAAACCTACGAACAAGGCTGCGGAGGTTACGTAATCCGAACCTCGCCGGAAACGAAAGAAGACACGGTGAAGGCTTTAGTCGACGCTTATAAAAATTCTACAAATTTCCGTTACAACAACCAGAGATACTTGTATCTTCCGTACGATGAGCACGATAAAGAAATGGAAGTCCTCAACCTGGGGGATATGTATTTCCTTCCGAATTTCCTGATGGTGACCGCGGAGAAATTGGGGAGTTTTTATAATTTTTCCTTCGTCGCTCATAATTATTTCGACGGGGAAAAATACGATCTTTTAGGGATAAAAACCGAAATCGTAGGAAGTTACAACAAAGATGCCAAACTTCAAGGAAACCTAAACTTATACCCGGACAAAATAAAAAATTTAAAAGGGAAAAAAATCGTTTTAGGAATGTTAAATTTCCCGATATACGCCATCGTCGGGAAAGAAAATAACAAGACGATTTTTGACGGATTAGAAACTCGAGTAGCGGCGACATTTGTGAAATTAAGCAACGGTTCCTGGGACGGAATCGATCACCCAGTGAATTTATGGGGAGAGATATCGGAAGGGAAACCCGCTCACGGGGTTTTTGGTTCCGTTCTTAATCGCGGTGCCGATATGGGATTTTCGGCTATATATCAATGGTACTGCGATGACGTGTCGTGTTCATACCCTTACATATACGCAGGAATTACGTGTATGGTGCCAAAACCGCAGCTCCTCCCAGGCTGGTCCACAATCGTACTTCCCTTTACCCAGTACACTTGGACATTTTTGATATCAGCTTATTTAATTTCGTCTTGTTTCGTGTTCTTCGTATCGGTAATGCAAAATCGCATCTGGAAGAAATTGCTGCGTTACGAAACGCTCATCATAGACGCCTTCTTCATCACTCTCCGGCTGCAAGTGGAGCAAATCCCTAAAATGGCCCATAAAAATTCCCCACTTGCAGTCTATTTGAAATGGTTGATAGTTTATTACTTCTTCGTGGCGAGTTGCTGGATCGGTGGGATAGCATCAATACTGACGGTTCCAAGGCACGTTGCGAAGCTTAAGTACTAACAACGCGGACGCAAAGCGCGCTATTAATTTCCCGTTACAAATTTTAACAGATACGAATCTCCGATTAACACAGTCAACGACTTGACGTCTCGCTACCCGACTTTAAAATGGGGAGGGGACTCTCCGGATTGGACGATATCCATAAAGCAATCGTCGGAACCTCTGATAAAAGAAATTGTCCAAAAATTCGTCGTGGAAGAAGATGACGTGTTACTGGAAAAAATAAAAACAAGAGATTTTGCTTTCTTCGTCGAAAGACTACCTCAAGGTACGATTAGAGTTATTCGATACTTTGATTGAAAGTAAATGGGTTGCAAGGTTTACATTAGACTTTACAAGTCGCAGCGCAAGAAGATCAAATACTGCTGATATTACGTGTGCCGTTCACCCCCTTAGGGAAGAGTTGTTTCGTATTTACGATTTTGCTATTTCTGCTAAAACTCCATTAGCGAGTTTTGAATATTCACATCCGCAACTCGGAGATAAAAGAATCCTAGCTCAGACATCATCTCCATGCATATTAAACTCTGATGACGTCACGGCTAGTACTCTTATCTCTCACGTACAAATTCATGATTTTTAGGGCACTATGGAATGAACGGTTTCATAACGGAAGAAAGTTTAGAATACCTGAAAATCATGGAGCAAAATATTTACACGGCTAACGTAGTTACCGTCATGCCAAAAGGCTCTCCATACCAGGAGAAGTTGGACAAAGTCATATTCCGAATGTTCGAAACTGGACTTGTGTCAAAGCTGGAAGTGCAGGTATGTAACAAAGTGGAATAAGTACCCCGACAGCACAAAGGCTCCCAGATAGCAAAGTCTATCCAGTCCCAAGGACGTCATGAAAATATTTATTAGACGTCCATTGGATTTACCTATTTCCGCACAGATCCAAAAGCGTCCTTTGGGGGTCCTATGGATATTCCATGGATTTGGATATCTAATGGACAATCCGCAGGATGTCCGATGGATTAAAAATACTATCCAAACTTTTTGTTCGGTGCATTTTCAGTAACTGTGGAATTGTTGATAAATGTAGATAGTTCTAATGCTTGTAAAAAGGTATCACAATTTCAAGAACTCATGAACACTTTGACGATGCCAGTTCCTCATATAAACCAATCGAATAATTTCAGGTGGCGTTGGAAAAAGCAAACAGTCGACTTCACAATTTAATAAGATTATCCAACGAAAAACCAGCAGAAGTTGCTACCAGATTAAAAATCAGGCATTTGGAAGGTCCTCTCAGGCTGTATGCACTTGGGATATCCACGTCCGTGGTAGTCTTTATAATGGAACTATTTTTCCATAGAATAAAAACCATGCCACGAATTTCGATCTTCACGAATTCTAAATAACTAGAATACATATTTTTTCTCGATTTTTAAGACAGACCAGACATGTGCTACCAATAAGTTGATCCAACCAGAATTTTGGCATTTAGCATCGAAATAAACAAATGCTACTGTCTCAAACGATCGAGGGGAAAAAAAATTGATAAGTATCTTGCGGATCAAACATTCCGAATTAAACCGGCTTTTCGTATAATCATCAAGCCCGATTATCAGAAAATAAATCAAAACGCAACTTTATAAACGCAAATACCGTCTAATTATCCGAAAATCCGTTCCCTAATGACCTATTTGAACGGCATAATTTATTCAAAGCGGAGAGAGTCAAACATTCTCTGCAAAAACTAATATTTGAATCCCGAAATCTAAATTTTCCTATACAAATATCATTAAACGTTATAATTGAGACCGGCGTGTGAAATACTAAACGCTTTATACTGTACATCGTGTATTTCCTACACATCCAATACGGACCCGTTAGTCAAAACTAATTAAACGACAAAACACTACTTCTCTTTTTTGATAAAAAAATATATCGAATCAGTAACTAGATCTTAATAATCTTTTAAGTGCTCTATAGCGTGATTTTTTTTAATCATTTTTCAATTTTCTAGTACTAGGAAAAATTTGGAAAACAAAATGTAGTAAAACATGAACGCTCTTTTACTGGCTCAGATATTAAAAATCGTAAGTGAAAACATTTTCGAAAACGATTTACGGAAGTTGACCAAGGAGATCGTTGAGGTTCATTTTAAACACTTCCGGTGTGTGACTTACATTACTTCCAATTTGGAAGAATTTTGGCCGGTAAATACCAAAATCCCTATAGTGAACATCGATTTAACGGACGATTCCTCCCAAGATGAAACAATCGATTTCAGTTATTTCGAAGGATGTGCCGGATATATCATTCGGTCCCGTTCGCAAGAGAAAGAGGAAATCTTGAGCCGTTTAAAAAGTTCTTTTACGAACTCCACCAACTTCCGGTATAATAAGCAACGCTACTTTTATATACCTGAGGACGAGAAGGATCTCGATGTGAGCGTTCTAAACATCGAAGACATGTTCTTCATGCCAAATATGGTAATGGCATCTGTCGGGAAATCGGGGGATTATTACAATTTTTCCATGTGGAGTCATAATTGGTTTCACGGTCATAAATACGATGTCATGGGGATAAAATACGAGATTATAGAATACTGGACGGCTGGGAAAGGTTTTGAAGGAATGGTCGATGATATATACTATGATCGCACTAAAAATGTTCACGGGAAGTTGATAATGATGGGACTGCTTCACTATCCGGTGTTTACAATAATAGTACAAGAAGGTAAGACATCATTTTTATTGGGATTGGAACACCAATAATACCAACAAAAACTGGCGATTGTAGTTGGTATTATTGATGTTCCTATCCCGTCATCTCTCTCTCTCTCTCTCAATCCAATATCGTGACGGTCGATTTCAAGTGTCTGGGAAATTTGCCGCTTAACAATACCCCTCCAATTTTCCGGGTCATTGGCCTGCCTGCACGCCTTCTCTAGGGTTGACTCCGTCAATTTAGAGATATTCTGTCCACATACTTGGCGAACGTCCCCTTTCTGTTTTGCCTTCCGGTTTACCTTGCAACACAAGTCTCTCCATTGTACCATGACGAGAGATGTAGCGGGATAACTTCAGGATCCGTCTATACGTCACGGATGTGAGTCGCTGAGTCGGCCTGATCTCATTTACGACAGACGCGTTGCGTCTTTTAGATGTCCAGTATATTCAGAACAGCCTTATGCGAAAGCATGCGTTTCCTACCACTGGCGCGATAGGATCCAGCCATACTTCAAATAAAAATTCAGTATCAGGAACGGGATAACTTGGTCCTTATAACATCCGGTTAACAGGTCCAATAACTTAGTCCGACATAGTCAAACATAAAATAATTTTGAGGTCTCGGTCTATAAACCATATAAACTTCCAACGTTGCTCTGAGAGACAATTCAGAACTCACGGGGTTTGTACAAGTACGAAGCATGAGTATATAGATAAGTCATACATTATTCTTACAACACACAAATGCTGATGTCTTAAATCATACAAATGTATGTAATAGTGCAATAGACTACACAGTGCAGTTAATGCACCGGAAGTGCATGGAAATCTTTATTACGAGCGTTCGGAGGGATAAATGACTTCACATGTGATATGGTAGCTTCCGATTTCATTTGTTTCCTCCGAAAGTCCAGAATAAAGATTTGCATGCACTTCCGGCATCACAATCAATCACTCTAATGGAAACATAGTAGGATATCATCACACAATAACATATCGGATATTGAGGATATCATATCTTTTTTGTTAATTAAATAATTAATAGAAATCCAGCTAATAGGAATTCAGCTCAGCTAAAGATGGAAAAAAGATAAACGTGAAAATTCGCGACCTCAGAACCAAAAATTTCCAAATCGATTTGTTCAACTGATGTTAGTTACTCAAAGTTAAACATATGAAACCAGAATTTTTCGAATTGGTCGATTTGGAACCTTTGGGTTTTGAGGTCGCAAATTAAGCTGATTGCGCTTTTTCTTTTTTATTCTAGACGCAGGCTAATAATAATGTTTTGAATTATTTACAGAAATATCGGCAAGAAAACATAAATCTATACATTCTATCAGAGTTCATACATCTTTACGGGATTTTAAATTCTGAATTTTAATTTTAATTTAATTTCGTTTTTATGTGCTTGTGACTAGCCTAAAAATTTTGTAATTCTGTACTACGCAGGTCAACTGAGCTAAGTCCATCACAGTCGTGCATGGAGATATACTCTTCTGAACCATTGCAGCTCAAAACCGGTTCAGGCAGCGGTTCAAAGAGTATATCTTCATGCACGATTGTGATGGACATAGCTCAGTTGACCTGCCTAGTACAGAATTAATTTAAAGGCAATATAACTCAATTCTAATTCATACATATCATAGGTAATATGCAGCTAGAAGTCCAGTCCAGTAGTGTACAATTAGGGAATGATAAAATTAGTCTTACAGTTAGAAATACGATTCCGGGTCAAGTAAAGTATATCCTAAATAGAATTGGAGATGGTCTGTTTTGACGTTTCATGGAATTGTCATGTGACCAAAAGTTTACCACAACATGAGCGCTCAAACTTGCAATCACTTGATCACATGATTTTCACGAAAAAAGTCAATGTCTCATCATGAGTTCAAAAGTCAAAAGTCTCATCATGATGGAGATGAGTTAGTTGACCTCCGACGCACGGAATTAGGCGGAAAAATACCTTTACATTGCCGTGCTGAGGGAAAGAGGCGTACCTGCCAGTGGGAGCAGAATCAGTTTCGACAAAACCGAAACATTGGGAGCAAACTTTGTTTGCAAAATATCAAATGTGTCCTTTTCCCTTAGCACGACGGACTTATGACTCGATTAATCAACAAAAATATTATCCCAGCAACTATTCGGCTAACAACTTGCCAGCAAATTCTCAATTTTTAAATTTAAATGTAACCCCCTAAAAAACTCAAGTTACATTTATCCCTTTTTCCTTCCATTCCGGCAAATTCCTTAAAGCCCCTTCCGCTTAGTTTTTTTTAAAAACCGAATCTCCTTCTCATCTCAAAAGGCAATACAACAATTTACGACGGCATGGAAACAAGACTCGCAGCCTTGTACGTCGACAAGATCAACGGTACTTGGGACGCCATAGATCATCCAGTTCATTTTTGGGGGGATGTCCATCCAGACGGTCACGCTGATGGGATTTTAGGATCTGCCATGTACCACCGAGCAGACATGGGATACGCTGCTGTGTATCAATGGCACTGTGAAGCCGTCGCATGTTCCTACCCGTACGCATATCCAGCCGTTACCTGCATGGTTCCTAAACCTAAAAGATCACCGGGATGGATGACCGTTATACTATCGTTCACTCCTTACACTTGGGCAGCTTTGTGCTCCATGTATGTCACATCCTCACTTTTTGTCTTCTTTATCATGTCGATCAGAGAAAATAAAATGACAGGTGATATTAAAATTTTCTAACTGATTAGCTTTTACTGTAGCGGAGGAGTTTATTTTTGCAGATGAAATACGACCCTTCCTATCCGGAAAAATTTTATTTGAAGCATTTTACAACACTTTTCGGCTACAAGTGGAGCAAATCCCGAAATTAGCAAGGCAGAAAACCTCAGTAGGAATTTTATTCAAATTTTTCAACGTTTATTATTTTTTCTTGGCCAATTGTTGGATAGGTGGTATCGCTTCCATATTAACGGTTCCTAGGTAAGAAATCGATAATAGAGGCTCCCAGTAAAGCTAAGGTGCTTAGAAATTTCAAGTTTTTTTTTTTTTTGCAGATATGAAAAAGCCATAAATACAGTGCAAGATTTGATAGAGAGATATCCGAAACTTCAATGGGGAGCGAATGCGGTCGCATGGATCGAAGCAATAAGGCAAGCAGATGAAGAACCGGATATACAATTTATTGTCGACAATTATGTAATTTTAGACGATGATACGCTTAATAAAAGAACTAAGACTGGGGATTTTGCTTTCTTTATAGAACGTCTTCCGAATGGTAGGCCTACGTAAAACTTAATACTCAATACTCACCCTCGAGTATTCTCGATTCAGAAACATTCACTCCCGAATGTCCTTCAGTCAGGGACTGGGGGGGATATCCATCCAAGTTATATATTTGATAATGAATATCCCTAGACTGGAGGACATTCTGGAGTGTCTCTTCATGTCTCTTCTTCTTCTTCTTGGTCCTTTACTCGATTACGAGCGTGGTGATCTCTCACATACACCTGTGCGTGCGCTCACAGGTATATAGGACCTACAGTTTAACGCCGGTTCCGAACGGTTATTTCTGAGAGGTTCATGAGGCAATTACCGCTCGGTGATTTGCCATTGCCTTCCGAGGGGTGGTGACCGTTGATTTTCTGACTAGGGCACTAGTTTTGACCTGAGAAATATTCCTAGCTGTGAACTAGGATAGAAGTACGACGCGTCGCATCTCATGATTGGGAGTAGAGCGCGCTATGAACTAGGTTACGGGCCCCACAATGTCCCTAGGCTGATGGATATTCGGAAGTAAATGCCCCAAACTCGAGGAAATTTAGGACTGAAGGACGTTCCGAAGCGAATATCCCCGACTCCATAATTCTCATCATTAACTGACATCCCCTCAAGTATACTAAAAAGTATCTTTAAGTCCAGGAACATTCATTGCCGAGTGTCCTGGAATCAGGAGTAATCACTTCGAAATGATCAACAGTCAGAGACATTCACTCCCGAGTATTCTCTATTCAGGGATATTCACTCCCGATTGTCCTCTAGTCCAAGGACATTCACTTCTAAATGTCCTCTAATCTGGGGCATTTACTCCCGAATATCTATCAGTCTAGGGACATTCATTCCAGAATGTCCTCCAGTCTAGGGATATTCATTCAGGAGTCGTACTTTAGTCGAGAGACATTCACACTTACAACAAAAAATGTGGGAACATTGGCAGGTATGACCAACATACAAAACAATTTAAATAATTAATTAATTCCATTCTAGGCCATTTTGGAATGAATGATTACATCGACATGGAAAGTCTGAAGTATCTTAAAATTATGGAAGGTTACATTTACCATGCCAACCCTGTAATAGTATATCCAAAAGGTTCTCCTTATCAGGAACCGATGGACAAATTGATCTTTAAACTATTCGATATGGGAGTCATTATAAAACTGGAAACACAAGTAATTAAAGCCATTTCTGGAACAAAGAGCAATTTTCAAAAAAAATTTGTTTAAAAAAAAAAGGGCAATTTTTTTTCCGACAAAAATTCGGAAATTCTCATCATTAATTGTTTGCCCTTTTGTACGCAGCTCCAAAAAGGCTTCAATTTACATTTTTTTCAAAAGTATGTCATTTTGTTATTCTTTCCAGGTAGCTTTGGAAAGAGTGAACACTCGATTCCAAGATTTAGTCCGAACTTCAACTCAAAAGCCCGTGGAGGAACAGACAAGTCTACAGATTTGGCATTTAGAAGGGCCAATCCTCATTTACATCGGAGGAGCCATCTTTTCCATAATGGTATTCTCCGTTGAATTAGGTTATTACAAGTGGTCTTCAAACACGTCGGGAAAAAAACCAAAAGCAAAAGCACCTTTAAAAACTTTGCCGTATTACGACTAATTTTTTGTAAATAAAAGGAAGAAAAAAAAAAAAAAAAAAAAAAAAGATCGTTGGAAAATTGAAGTGTTTTATTTTTATTGTCCAACTGTCACTTCCATCAGCACCGAGAGAAAAGAAACCTCCGCAAAAAATTTTTCAAGTGCGTTCCTTAAATAAAAAAAAAGGAACAAATAAACGTATCCGTGATGCCCTTTATACATTTTAACGAGTTCTGATACTTAAAAATGTTATTTCTGCAGCTAAATCCGACGTACTCAGCTTGTTTTCAATTTTTTAATATTTACATAAACTGCGAATTTCCAACGTGAAATCTATAAAAATAACGTTTCGTCAGTTTACAATACTTCGAGATTTCTTTTTAATACTTTAACAGAGGCCATATTAAACAAAAAAGATAAATGTTTTTAGGGACTGGAAAAATACCCGTATTACGGTATTAACAGGTATCTTATCCAATACCAATACTACCATCATTTACAATTGTTTTTTATTTGAGCGACTTTATAGGTTTATGACATGAGAAAATTTTTCCTCCGTTTAGCCTTTTTATTGATTTAATTTATACATCATATGGCTATTTCGACTTTCGTCATCATCAGTAAATTTTTTAGCGGTTTGTTTTTGACTAGAATGTGATTATTTTAAAATTTGTGTCTTCTCTATTTAAGGAGGGTTTAAAATAAAAGAATTGTTTTTGTTTTGATTTTATCAACTTAACCACAATATGTCAACCAGATTAGGTTAATTTTTAAAAAACTCTCGTTTTATTTTGAAAATAAGAATCAATTTCTTTATTTTTCTTTTATTATTATTTTTCTTGATTCATATTGAGTCGTATTTTAAAAACAAGCAAAAGCTTTTGCTTGCTTTAAAAATACGACTCAACGTTTATTATTTAATAATTTATATTCTGTCATCCATATTGAACAAAAAATATAAGAGAAAGTCTTCAGGGGTTAATTATTCAAAAGCTTTATTTACTTTTAAAAGGTTTCCATATAAAGTTTTGGCCTTGCAGAACATTAAATTTTGAGGCAGATGATGTTTTACTTATGTTTTAGTCCTGTAAACTTCTGTTTCAATCATAAATTAAAATAAATATTATAATAAAATAATTGACGATGATAATTAAGTGCTGCTTGCCCGTAAGAAAAGATTATGCAAAAAGTTTATAAAATTTTTGCAAAATAAATGCAAAAAAAAAAAAAAATTATATAAAAAATGTATTTATTTTTATATCATTTATACAAAAATTTTTAACTTTCTGAACTTTGTTATACTCGGTAAGTTTTTCAAATATTCCAGTTATTTTTCTTGCTATGATTAAAGAACCCCACACAAAATAATAATTTGGCTATCGGATAAAATTCTATTTGTTTTTGTTTTTGCTTCGTTTGTTTTTAAATACAAATGTTATCCGACAGCCAAATTCCTATTATTCTGTGTGGGGTTTTTTATAGGAATTCGGCAGTCGGATAACACTTGTATTTAAAAACAAACGTTATCCGCCAGCAAAATTCCTATAATTCTGTGCGGGGTTCATTTTTTCAACTGATGAATGTATTAATTTTTTAGTTCTGCTGTTCATCGGCAATGTATCTGATGGGCAGTATCAGAAAACTTTTTGGCATTATAAATCAGGTTCAAAAAATGGTTAAAAGTAATTATTTAAGAAAAATGATTTATGAAGAAAAAAAAATTTCACGTTAAGACGGAGTGGGACTAAAACCAGCATCGGCCCTTTTTTTTTCTTTTTCTTTTTGGTTTGTTTCTTAGGCTAAGCCAGTTTTATTAACATGGCAAACCACCATCTCTTAAAAAAATCAAACGCAAGAAATTTTACGGGAGAACTCTTATTCGGATTCTTCTCATCAAGGACCCACTGACTTTGGGCCGACCCGCTAAAATTTTCTCCCCCTCCCCCATTCAAAGATAATCGTTGAAAATAAAAAGGGTCTGCCTAAAAACAAACGAAATATTAGCGGATTTAAAGGAAGTTGGTTAATTTCTGAATGGCTTACATCAACTCTTCTTTTTCTAAACCCGAATTTAGGTTAATCCGGCTAAAATTTTGTTTGTTTTTTGGCAGACCTGAAGCTTTTTATTTTCAACGATTACCTTTTAACGGTAGGCGGTAGAAAATTTTAGCGGGTCAGCCAGTAATTCAGTGGTTCCTTGATGAGAGGAACCACAATCCTTGTAATTTATAAAAAGAGGTGAATAAATCATAAAAATTATGTATAAATTATAAAAAAATGAGACATACATAAAATAATGCATAATTTAAGCATTATATTAAAAGAATGCATAAATGCATTATAATTCGTAATTTATGCATTTTTTATGTATGTCTCATTTTTTAAAAATAATTTATACATCATATGGCTATTTCGACTTTCGTCATCATCAGTAAATTTTTTAGCGGTTTGTTTTTGACTAGAATGTGATTATTTTAAAATTTGTGTCTTCTCTATTTAAGGAGGGTTTAAAATAAAAGAATTGTTTTTGTTTTTATTTCGTTTGTTTTTAAATACAAATGTTATCCGACAGCCAAATTCCTATTATTCTGTGTGGGGTTTTTTATAGGAATTCGGCAGTCGGATAACACTTGTATTTAAAAACAAACGTTATCCGCCAGCAAAATTCCTATAATTCTGTGCGGGGTTCTTTTTTTCAACTGATGAATGTATTAATTTTTTAGTTGTGCTATTCATCGGCAATGTATCTGATGGGCAGCATCAGAAAACTTTTTGGCATTATAAATCAGGTTCAAAAAATGGTTAAAAGTAATTATTTAAGAAAAATGATTTATGAAGAAAAAAAAATTTCACGTTAAGACGGAGTGGGACTAAAACCAGCATCGGCCCTTTTTTTTTCTTTTTCTTTTTGGTTTATTTCTTAGGCTAAGCCAGTTTTATTAACATGGCAAACCACCATCTCTTAAAAAAATTTAAAAAAAAAAAAAAACGCAAGAAATTTTACGGGAGAACTCTTATTCGGGTTCTTCTCATCAAGGACCCACTGACTTTGGGCCGACCCGCTAAAATTTTCTCCCCCTCCCCCCATTCAAAGCTAATCGTTGAAAATAAAAAGGGTCTGCCTAAAAACAAACGAAATATTAGCGGATTCAAAGGAAGTTGGTTAATTTCTGAATGGCTTACATCAACTTCATTTTGTAAACCCGAATTTAGGTTCATTTAGGTTTCGTTTGTTTTTTGGCAGACCTGAAGCTTTTTATTTTCAACGATTACCTTTTAACGGTAGGCGGTGGAAAATTTTAGCGGGTCAGCCAGTAATTCAGTGGTTCCTTGATGGGAGGAACCACAATCCTTGTAATTTATAAAAAGAGGTGAATAAATCATAAAAATTATGTCTGCCCATGTAAGCGAAAATAGCGTATCTTAATTTTCGGAGTTGGCACGTCTGTCGTATTTTTAACTTATGTAAACAAACAATCAATTCCGGAAAGGAAGATACGCTATTTTCGCTTACATGGGCAGATGTATAAATTTTAAAAAAATGAGACATACATAAAATAATGCATAATTTAAGCATTATATTAAAAGAATGCATAAATGCATTATAATTCGTAATTTATGCATTTTTTATGTATGTCTCATTTTTTAAAAATAATTTATACATCATTTTTATATTATTTACGCATCTCTTTTTGGCACCAATGTTTATACTCACGAATCCGTATGACTCATACGAATCCGTGGGTGTAAACATCGGAATCTCCATGATACATACCTCAGCAAACCATAAATTTGCAATTTCCGCGTGTTCGTACCATCGTGTCTCCAACGATGATGCGAGCGCGTGAAAATCGTAAATTTCGTTCACATGCCATATCAGTCCTCCAAATTTCCCACAACTGCGGAACCAAACACCCTGGCATCGCAAATTTGCTCGTAAATAGGAAGGAGCTTACGGGATGCACGGTGGTGCTACTGGGAGGAGAGAAGGCAAATGGCATTGTGGATCAAGAATGGAAGGAGCAACATTTAATACAAAAAGGAATATTCACCAACTCTATCTGGAATAAACAATTGGATAATCAACATCTTTTCATGGACACAAAGGATTAATCTACGTTTCCCGTTCGTTTTCTCTCTTCCCTTTAGCATCGCCATGCAGCCAGTAAGACTCAGGGGTAACCTTAGGACTATCCTTATCTACGGAGACTCTGTGGTGGCTCCTCTTCAACATGCGTCTTTCCAATACCCGGCAAAGGTGGACTACCGGATCGACCGAGGACTCGAAGCCGCCCAAGAGGAACACATTATTCGTACACTCCAAGAATATCCTGCACATGTACCTGTCTTCCTCGTGTTGCACTTAGGGGCCTTCAACTTATTATCTCTCAAACCTAAGCCCGAAACGCCTGAACGGCTTAGTGAAAGGTTTGGACATCTTTTATCTCAGTTGGAACCGTTCCGAAATGTGGCGGTCATCATCCTCTCTCCTCTGCCCCGAGGGGAGAAGAAGATACTAGGGTGGATCGAAAAGAGCAAATTTTTGAATTTGAAAACGCCTGATATGGGAATCGATGCCATTTTATAATACTAGTAACGCTCATTTTTTTCAGATTTTTTAAACGACATTTTAGCCACAGACAGAAAGCCACAACAAGATTATCAGAATTTTGGAATCCGGCTCAAAAACTGTGCACCAAAAATAATTTTTGATTTCAAATTCGTAATCAACGCAAAATTTCCGATAGGAAAAGACAATCTTTTATGCGAAAAAGAAAAATTTCATTTTTGGTCCTCGAATGGGCTTTTTGGAAATTTCAAGGCCATTGCGGCACCTCAAAATGTCGTTTAAAAAATCTGAGGAAAAAATTAGGGTTAGTAGTATTAAAAAAAGGCATCGATTCCCATATCAGGCGTTTTCAAATTCAAAAATTCCCCACCCTAGTAATAATTAATGTCATAACTTTAAAAAATGCTTATTAATGACTTTCTTTTCATTTTTTCTTATGCTTCCTCAGGTGGTGGTTTTCTTTTTCAAAGGTAAAGATATGCATGCCGGTTCATAGGAGTCTATATCGGAACCCCGAATTTTCCAAACCCCGAAACCCGTTTCGGGGTTTATAAAATGCGATATCGCGAAAAAACGATGTCGCGTTTTCCGAACCCCGAAATTAAAAATCACCGAATTGGTTTACGGGTTTCATAAATGTCGGGGTTTGGGAATCCAGGGGTTATGACGCTTTTTGCATTTCTTTAAATAATTTTATATTTTGGAGTAAAAAATTCGGCGATAATAAAATTCGGCTTTTTAAAATTCGGCGATAATGAAATTCGGCGTTTATAAATTCGGCGATTTTAAATTTCGGGGTTTGTTTAATTCGTGTTTTTTAATTCGGGGTTTTCAATAGGGTTGCCAACTCGTGAACAATAGAATCGTGTTTAACTTACGAGTGTGCCCTGCATTTTGAGAAGTAAATTTACGTAAGCTAAACATGATTCTATTGTTTACGAGTTGGCAACCCTAGTTTTTAAATTTCGCCGTTTTTAAATTCATAAAAAAAATTCGGAAAAATCGAGAAAAACCCAACTTAATAAAATCAAAAAAATTAGGTGCAGGACGTGACACTCCCATTGTCTTAAAAATGAAAATCTCGCGTAAACCGCGCGAAAAAACATTGAATAAGCGTAAATGGCGATACTTATAAGAATTAATACAATGTAATATACAATGTATGAACAGTTTAAAGCATGTTGCGGTTATTTCTTTAGTTAAGGTATTGTCTTAGTGTTCCTGCGTTCGTGCTTAGTTTCAGGTGACTTGAATATGGCTCTAAAGGTTACGGTATGGCTCTAAAGGTTACGGATTCAGGCGAAGCTGCAGAAGTAGATGAGATAGGTCCGGTCAATTTTTCCATTTTACGAATTTTTTTTATGAATTTATAAACGCCGAATTTTATTATCGCCGAATTTTTTACTCCGAAATATAAAATTATTTAAAGAAATACAAAAAGCGTCATAACCCCTGGATTCCCAAACCCCGACATTTATGAAACTGGAAAACCAATTCGGTGATTTTTAATTTCGGGGTTCGGAAAACGCGACATCGATTTTTCGCGATATCGCATTTTATAAACCTCGAAACCCGATTCGAGGTTTGGAAAATTCGGGGTTCGATAAAGGACCCGTTTAGAGTCTTTATAATATATTTCATAAGGAGAGTATGTTTTAATTTTGAGTGAAGGGTATCTCCATTAATATTGAACGGAGAGCAAAACAAAACGACACTTGGCGGGAGCAACTTATTTGCTAGAGACCCTTAATTAAGAGACTGGTCAGAAAAAATGGGCGCCAAAAAACGGAGTAAACTGAATAGTGAATATGCGCTGTGAGTTTTATTTCATAAAGAACAGACCCGAGCAAATAAAAATGGCGATTGTTTATTTTTTAAAAATCAAAGTGATCAATAAATAAACGAATTTTGAATGTTTCAAATAAAATGAGTGGAAATAATCAAAATTTGTAAGAATAAAACTAAGTAAGTAAATTAATAATTTGAAACGAATTTAACTATTCGATTGTAATTTCTCTTAAAAAAATAAGTTTAAGATTTAATATCTGGCGACCGTGACGAGTGATTTGTTTCATTATGGACCTTTTTTATAAAATGGATTTATTCCGTAAGTCAACTCGGTTACGATACAAAAATCGATTTTCTTAATTACGATAAACAACATGGCGAGCCTAACCAAACTGAAGGCGGAAAGGAGTCAGGTCAGGAGAACATTTACAAACCTCGCGAAAGAATATGAGACGGAAAAAGCGATAAACTCCCGACGAAATGGAACTTGCCGCCATATGGCTCCAAATCAGCACAAAAATGGAGAAATATATTACTTCGAGAAAAAATGTGATCGATTTATTTTTGGAATTTTATCGTTAAATTTAAGATTTAATAATAAGGTTTTAAGGAGATTCTCCAGGTGTATTTGAGATTCTTAACTGATCGTTCTCCTGCAACTTAAACATAGGCAAAACTTTGTTTATTTTTGTAAAAAGGTTTTTCCGCCTACAAAAATTTTATTGGAATCGAATAATTTTTTTAAAATTATGGGAATATGCTTCTTAACATTCTACACAACTTTTGTTTGATTTTTTTCATTCTGACTTTGATCCGTAAAAATAACGTTCTTACGCATCTCAAATCCCTCATCAAAAATTTTGGCCTGATACCGGCATTTCAATTTCTAAATATTTCCCCGGTCATAATCCAAATAAAATTCCCGAATTCCTCGAATTAAAGAAACGTTTTTGAGCCAAAGCGGCTTCCTTTTGTTTTCTCAATTATTGGTTCCCCTTTACTACGTAAATATAATTAAAATTTGAATAATGTTTGTATACGCATTTCCTCTTTTGAAGTCAAATCAAACATCAAAAGATTAATTCCCTCTAATAAGATATTGAAACAACAAAACCAACCAACAATCCCGTAATCATAGTAATTTTTCTCCGTGAAAGATTAATAGACCTTCGGTAAAAAAAAAAAAGCCCGGTAATTGTTTCCAATGAGGGAAGTGGTAGTAGCATTGCAAAATAAAATGTGTAGGATGAACAGTATCGACATGCACACGAGTCATCATCACATCATAATTATATATCTCGTATCAGTTTCTAGTACGATTTTATCGGCCAAAACGAAAATCCTTGGCAATGAAGATATTTTCGAAGAGGATTTAAGGAAGTTAACAAACGATATCGTTCGAAATCACTTTAATCATTATCGCTGCATTACTTACGTCACGTCGGATTTGGAACGACCCTGGCCTTTGAATTCCGACATTCCGATATTTCAAATCGACTTGACGGACGACTTCTCACAGGATTCGATAGTTGATTTGTCCTATTTCGAAGGATGCGGAGGATACGTCCTACGGTCGAGACCGGAAAAAAAAGAAGAGATCATGTTGGCTCTCATAAGTTCCTTCACAAACACGACCAATTTCCGGTACAACAGGCAGCGGTACATTTACCTCCCTTACGACGAAAAAGACAAAGAGCTCAACGTGTTGAATCACGAAAAAATGTTTTTCGCTCCGAATTTGATAATGGCGACGGTGGTGGACTCCCGGAAATACTACAACTTTTCCCTGTGGAGTCACAACTGGTTCCACGGTCACAAATACGACGTCATGGGGGTGAAATACGAAATACTGGAATATTGGACGGCCCAAAGGGGCTTCGAAGGGCTAATAAAAGATATTTATTACGACCGAACGGAAAATCTTTACGGAAAGCGAGTGATGATGGCTTTGATTCAATATCCGATTTATACGATCATCGTCAAGGAAGGGAACAAAACGATTTACGACGGGATGGAAACCAGATTGGCGGTCACTTGGGTGGACAAAGCGAACGGGACTTGGGACGCCATCGACCATCCCGTTCATTTTTGGGGGGACGTCCATGAGGATGGACACGCGGACGGGATTTTGGGTTCGGTCATGTATCACAGAGCCGATATGGGCTACGCAGCCGTTTATCAATGGCACTGCGATGCCGTAGCATGTTCCTACACATACGTTTATCCCGGTATCACTTGTATGGTGCCCAGACCAAAAGAGGACCTGGGTATTTGACGGTTTTGCTGTCGTTCACTCCGAAAACATGGATCGCGTTGGCTTCCACGTATGTAATTTCGTCTCTCGTCGTGTTTATCATAAGTACGATTAGGGAAACGCAATTGACAGGTGAGTGAAAGATGAGCTAGAAATAAATATAAACATTTCAGAATTATTTTTAAGCATTAAAATCATAAGAAATTGAAAATTTAAAAAATTGCGCCAAAATCAAAGACGGTATTCTTGGTTATGCATTCGCCATTATGTCCAACGGAAATCAAAAGGGTCCGACTAAAAATCAGGGCTGCAAACCATTTTTGTTGCGCCTATGTTAAAGTCCATTGAACCGAACAGAATCGAATTTCCCATAAGCTAAATATAGGAAACGGAACGGGCAATCTTTGCCGCTTCAGAGCCCTGCTAAAAATTCAGGACTTCTTGCTATTTTTACATCCATATCATAACTCTTAATCGATTTAAGTGCCATTTTGCCATAAATAACAGTTATTTATTGAGCTATTTGCAAAAAAATATTAAAATACAACATACAACTCGGTATTTATATACAGTGGATCAATACCGTATATAAATACCTTTAATAGCCCCTTTTCACTTCTTTTTTGCTTTGCAAGGATTGCCGATTTCATTAATACTTTTTACTTATATTTTCAGATGAAATAAAGCCACTAATATCCGGGGAGTTATTATTCACCGCCTTCTTCAATACCTTCCGATTGCAAGTCGAACAAATACCGAAAGTTGCGCACAAAAAAAATTCATTAGGACTCTACGTAAAATTTTTAAACGTTTATTACTTTTTTGTTGCAAATTGTTGGATAGGTGGAATCGCAGCCTTACTAACAATGCCAAGGTAGTTTAATTTTCTTTCGTCTTTTTTTTACGGAGGAGGGGAATCTTCAAAACTTTTAATCCTTTTTTCTGCTCTTAAACAAAAAGCTATTTTTAAAATTCAAGTTTTCATTTTCATAACACAACACAACACAAGTTTTAAATTCTATACCAACACAAGTTTTAAATCCCATACCACAATACTAGTTTTAATTCTTGTACCACAACACAAGTTTCAATTTCTGTACCACAACACAAGTTATAATTTCTTTACCACAACACAACACCCAGAAAATTGCTGCTTTGGGTCTAAGCTTTGCTTTGCTACAAAGCATTTTTGCATAACTTAGGTCTAAGCAGTATAAATGTTTTGTGTCAAAACTCGTGAGTGCTTTGCCGCAATGCATAATGACGACAAGTCGAGCCATGTTGCTTTGCGGCAAAGCATATTTGTTTCGTCGCTAAGCAACATCGCTTGTATTGCGAACGAGGCATATTCCTTTTTCTGGGTGAAGTTTTCATTTCTGTACCACAATACTGCCGTGAAAAGGGGAATCGACCTATCGCACATCTCTGGGTTGGCCATGTTTGTTTATAAGCTAAACATAAACAAACATGGCCAACCCAGACATGTGCTCACATGTGGGTCGATTCCCCTTTTCAGGGCAGAATACTAGTTTAATATCTGCACCACAACACAAAAGTTTTTAATTCCGTATGACAATGAGTCGTATATTAAAAGCAAGCAAAAACTTTTGCTTTTGCTGAGGCTCTTTAAATAAACTTAAACAAGTTTATTTAAACTTAATTAAGTTAAAATAAGGTAAATTAAGTTTTGCCAAACTCATTTAAACTTAATTAAGTACAAATAAACCTAAATATTGTTGACAAGTAAAAGCAAAAGCTTTTGCTTGTTTTTAATATACGACTCAATACTAGTTTTAATTTTTGTACCACAACACGTTTTAAATTCTATACCACAACAAAAGTTTTCATTTCTGTACCACAATACTAGCTTTAATTTCTATACCATAACACTACTTTTAATTTCCATACCACAATACTAGTTTTAATTTTTGTATTACAACACAAGTTTTAAACCACAAAACAAGTTTTAATAACTATACCACATAACACAAGTTTTAATTTCTGTACCACAACACAAGTTTTAATTTCTGTACCACAACACAACTTTTAAATTCTATACCAAAACACAAGTTTTCATTTCTGTACCGCAATACTAGCTTTAATTTCTGTACCACACACAACTTTTAAATTCCATACCACAATACTAGTTTTAATTTTTGTACCACAACACAAGTTTTAAATCACAAAACAAGCTTTAATTTCTGTACCACAACACAAGTTTTAATTTTTGTACCACAACACAAGTTTTCATTTCTGTACCACAATACTAGTTTTAATTTTTGTACCACAACACAACTTTTAAATTCTATACCACAATACTAGTTTCAATTTTGTACCACAACACAAGTTTTAATTTCCATATCACAATACAAATTTTAAATTCTATACCACAAGACAAGTTTTAAGTTCAATACCACATTTAACCTGGTTTTTTTGACAGATTTGAGCCACCTATAAACACTGTCAATGATTTAATAGTTCGCTATCCTAAATTAGAATGGGGAGCCAACGCAGTCGCATGGATCGAAGCCATCCGACAATCTGAGGAGCCGGACATAAAATTTATCGTCGAAAAGTACGTCATTTTAGACGATAACGCCCTTCACGAAAGAACGAAAACCGGCGATTTCGCTTTTTTCATAGAACGTCTTCCTAAAGGTAAAAAAAAAAAAAAAATGTCCCAAAAATAGAGTAATACTAATAATTTTTCAAAAATTATTACAGGGCATTTCGGCATAAACGATTACATTGACATGGAGAGTTTAAAATATCTGAAAATTATGGAAGATAACATCTACTACGCTAATCCCGTCATCGTTTATCCAAGAGGTAAATATAACAAATTAAAAAAAAAAAAAAAAATCTTTTTAGAAGGGCAACGTGTAGGGTCATATTTATCAGAGCAAATATATTATTCATGCTCTGAATTTTAATTAACGTTGCTAAGCGCTTTTCGATCTTTATATTTATATAAAAGATGTGTATTAAAGCAGTTTCCGATGAATATTGTTTTGGTTTGATTAAAACTTGACGGATCAAATGGAGCAAGTTAATTAAAAGGAGAATTATACAATCCTCTCATTATGTGATTCCAGGATCTCCTTATCAGGAGCCGGTGGATAAAATGATCTTCAAATTGTTCGACATGGGGGTTATTCAAAAAATCGAAGTACAGGTAAATTTTTTTTCCCGAAGTGCATTTCCCTGTTAAATTTTTAATCAACTTCAATTGAATTATCAAGAAATTTTTATAACAGATTCTCAATTAATTTTTTTCCACATAATTTTTCCACGATGTCTTGCCCCCCAATGTTTCAATCAATTTACCGATTTATAAGCAATTTAAAAATTAATTGGCCGATTAATATATCACATTCATCCTTCGACCGATTAATCCCTTAATTATTACCATTTAACTTCTCAATTAAATTTTCCGATTAAATCTCCGAATTCATTTTGTTCGATTAATCTCTTGATTAATTTTATCAACTAACCCCTTAATTAATTTTTACGACTAACTTCTTAAATTAACCGTTCTTATTAATTAATTTGATCAGTTAATCACTTAATTAATTCTCACAATTCAGCTCTCAATTTGTTTCATCAATAAGCCTCTCAATTAATTTGTTCGATTAAACTCGACAAAACGTTTCAATTAATCTTATATTTGATTCTTGTTCTGAAGATTAATCTGGTTAGGATTCTTAGGATTTAGAATAAATCAATAGTTTTCATTAAATCAATAGTTGTCTTTATTATATTGTTCTAAATCCTAAGAATCCTAACCACCTTTTCAATTAATCTTTCGATTCAATTAGTTTCATAATTCTTAGTTTCATTAGTCGACCTCGATTAATCGGGCGATTTCGCTTTTTTTTAGATTTTGGTTAACCCATTGATTAATTTTTTAAATTAATCACTAGATTAATTTTTGTAATTATTCCCTCGATTAAATTTTTAAAATAATTCTCACATCGATTAAGTCAGATAATTTAATCTCTCGATTAATTAAAAATTAAAAATATAACAAAAATTAAAAAATCTAGAATTTTTTAATTAATCTCTGATTAATTTTATTTAATTAATCTCTTCTTTTCAATTAATCTGTGGATTAATTTTTTAAATTACTACTCCCGTCATTTTGCTGAACCCATCGATTAAGTTTGTTAATTTAATCTCTCGATTATTTTTTGTAATTAATCTCAATCATTTTTTAAAATTAGCAGACTTAATCGACGGGAGAATAATTTTAAAAAATTAATCGAAGGATTAATTACAAGAAATAATCTAGAGATTAATTTTTAAAAAATTAATTAGGAATCTTTAAAATCGAGAATTTTTTAATTAATCTCTCGATTAATCTTTTCAATTAATCTGTGGATTAATTTTTTCAATTACTACTCCCGTCATTTTGCTGAACCAATCGATTAAGTTTGTTAATTTAATCTCTCGATTATTTTTTTTTTTAATTAATTAATCGAGAATTTTTTAATAAATCTCTCGATTAATTTTATTCAGCGAATCTCTCGATTATTTTTTAAAAAATCTGCCGATTAATTTTATTTAGTTAATCTCTCGATTAATCTTTTCAATCAATCTTTCGATTAATCTGTGGATTAATTTTTTCGATTAATCTGTGGATTAAGTTTTTCGATTAATCTGTGCATTAACTTTTTCGATTAATCTGTGGAATATTTTTTTCAATTAATCAGTCAATTCACACCATCAATTAATCTCAATCGATTTCTTCGATTAACCTGTCGAATAATTTTATCAACTAGCCCTTCAATTTATTATTGGGATTAACCTCACAATTACTCTCAATTCATTTTCTCAATCAGCCTTTTAATTTTTACGACGAGACTCTCGACAATTTATTTTTTTTCCATTAACACCTCAATTAATTTCATTAGAAGTTCTCCCAATCAATGTTTCCGATTAACAAATCTTTTCGAATAATCGCTCATTTTCCAATTAAATTTCGAATTATTTTTTATTTTAGACTGCGTTAGACCGAATCGATAATCGTTTTCAGAATTTAATCAGAACATCGACGGATCCACCTACGGAAGAGCAAACGAGTCTTCAAGTCAGACACATAGAAGGACCGCTTTTCATTTACATAGGAGGGATAAGTCTCGCTAGTAGCGTATTTTTGCTCGAATTAATTTACTTCAAAATTAAAAAGACACTATCAAAAACCGACGAAACACCATTCAGATAAAAAAAAAAAAAAAATACACATTACATAAATTTGGGGACACGGAGAAGGAGGAATACGTGACGATTTTTTTTTTAAATAACCGAGGCATGATTTAGCAAAAATACTAGAGAATGAGAAAAAAAAATATGTTAACAATACATTATGAAATTTATGAACAGCGTATCAGCGATGACGTTTGAAAATTCCAAAGACAAAATTTCCATAAATATTTTTTTAAATAGTCTGGTGTTATGAGATTCTGTCTAAATATTTAAAAAAAATATGTTTATCGAAAAAAAAAAAAAATTCATTTCCTATAAAAAAAATCTCAGTCTAATCAGATTATCGCATTTGCGATAAATAACGAGATTTTTTCACAAATCTTACAAGTCACGAGTGATAATCATTCCGGCACTTGAAATTCTTCGAATCGCGATTCTATTAATTCTATTTTCGTAGTACGCGATACTTTAAGCTCCGGCATTTACTATAGTTTTAATGTATAGGGTGTAGCAAAAGTCCGGATTTATCTGCCATTTTTGGCACACTCCAGGATATTAAAAGAACTTTCTGGAACACGATCAATAAAACAAGTGCTCCCTTTCGGCATTACCTAAAACATGCATATTGGGGAGGAGGGGAAAGGAGGAATTAATGTCTATAGTTAAATTCAATTAATTTTTTACATTAGTCTGTCAATTTTTTTCAATTAAACTCTCAAATGATTTTTGTTTTCAATAAATGTCACAGTTTATATTTTCAATAATAAATCTCTTTATTAATTTTTATAATCAGCCTCTCAATTAATTTTCTTTATAAATTTCTAGATTAATCTTATCAATTAATTCTCAATTGATTTCATCAACTTAAACCAAACGAATTTACAGGCTGAGGTAATAATAATTTCTCAACAAATTTTCTCAAATTAATTCATCGATTAATATTTTTCAATTAATCATTCAAATAATTTTTTCAATCCCATTCAAATTTGCTCTTAATTAATTTTATAACGTAACACTTCAATTAAATTCGATTAATCTTTTCAAGTCATTTGTTCGGTAATCGCTTTCTTATTTTTTCAACAACTAACAAATCAATTTATTTTTAATATTAACAACATCATTAATTTTCCCAGTTAAACTCATTTAATTTTCCCGATTAAACTCGATTAATTTTCTGAGTTAATCTGTAAATTTTTTCGATTACTGTATTAGTCTCTCAATTAATATTCCGAATTACCCTTACCATTAATTTTTTTCAGTTAATCTCAATAAATTTTCCCAGTTAATCTGAATTCGAATTTTTATTAGTTAATCGCAATTAATTTCCCCAGTTTAATTCAATTAATTTTCTCAATTAGTGTGTCGATTTTTTCAATCATTAATCTCTCAATTAATTTTCCCGGTTACTCTTACAATTAATTTTTTTCAGTTAATCTCAATTAATTTTCCGAGTCAATCTTAACTAGTTTTCTCAGTTAATCTCAATTAATTTTTATTAGTTAATCGCAATTAATTTCAACAGTTTAACTCAATTAATTTTCTCAATTAGTGTGTCTCTAAATTAATTTTCCCGATTGCCCTTAAAATTAATTTTTATCAGTTAATCTCAATTAATTTTTATTACAGTATATGCACCACTCCCTAGGAATATTAAGAAGTGGAAAACAAAAAAATATTATTTGATTGCAATTAATATTTCCAGTTTAACTCAATTAATTTTTACAATTTGTGTGTTGATTATTTCAATTATTATTCTCTCAATTAATTTTCCCGATTACACTTACAATTAATTTTTATCAGTTAATCTCAATTTTCCCAGTTAATCTAAATTAGTTTCCTCGGTTAACCTCAACTAATTTTTATCAGTTAATCGCAATTCATTTCCTTATCGAATCTAATTAATTTTCCCAATTTAACTCAATTAATTTTCTCAATTAGTCTGTCAATTAAAATTAATCGAGAGATTAATAATTGTAATTTTTACAATTACCTTCACAATTAATTTTTCAAATTAAGATCAATCAATTTTCTCGATTAATCCCCCAATTTTTTCGATTAACCTCTCAATCGTTTTATAAGGATATCGGAGAGAAGGGGGGAGGAGAAGGCTGAAAATGGTAATGCCCAAAGCTTTAAAGGTTCCATTCAATTGGAAAAGTCTCGATCCTTTCTCAAGTTAAAATTTACAAAATTTAAATGCTAAAAAAATTAACTCATTACAAAAGTTCTTTAAAGAAACTCTGAAATTTTTATTTTTATTTTTTAATCACAAAAACACCTTTAATCGTTGCAGACGCTTTTCTACGAGAAACGAAAAAGCTCTCTCGAGTATCCATTCTTTTTTTAATAAAAGGACAATCACTACAAGTAAGTACAAGCGTTCTTAAAAGCTTTTGTGCTTGAGGTTCCCCAAAAAATGCTCACCATTGTTATTTCCCTTATTTTTCTATTATTTTCTAAACAACAACAAAACAGCATCATTTTCTTTCGCATTCGAGACAATACTTAACAAACAAACAAAAAAAAAAGTAAACAAAAAAAAAAAAAAAAAAAAAAAAAGGATATTGTATACAGCAATACTTCTTGTGCGAAAATCCATGGATATGTCTTGCATTTTCGCATCGTCGTGGGAGGAGAATCCCAACAACTCCCAAGTCGATCAAACAAAAAACCAGAGAAACAGAGCTTTAGTAAGAAAATGCAAACAAAAGCGATGAAACGCAGCAAGGATTTCCCATCAGAAAATGTTATGAAAGCAAACAGCTTTCCGACAGGAAATATATATATTTTCGTTAAAAATAAAAATGAAGGTTTCTAAATGCGATTTTTTTTGAAAAAAAAAAAAAAAAAAAAAGATTATTAGCTTTGTTTCTGTTTTTTGAATCTTCTTTTTTTCCCCGTATTCGGATTTGGTTAAGTCGGCAGTTTTTTTTTTTTTTTTTTTTATTCTGTTCGTTGTTTCAGCTTATTAACTTTTTGATGGGCAATCATATTCAATGGGAACCAGGACATTCATTTTTGGGGTTTAATAATTTTTTCAACAAAAACTGAAACTAGGAATACATCATTTTAACGTCTCAGTTGCCATTGTAACCCAAAGGAAAAACATCGAGCGTAACGGATACTCGATACACACGCCTGTGGATCAATTTTCGATAAGTGAATTTGCAATGTTTTCCTTATGGGTAACCATGACAACTCGCACTTTTTAGGTTCCCGTTCGGAGTCATCACAGGCGTTTGAACGTGCTTAGGAAACTGCGCTAAACTGGCGTATTTTCCTGCGTACTTACTTGCGTTTTTCATTGCAAGTTCCTAGGATTCCTGTCGCTAAATAAATTGAGCATCAAAATGTCTGTCTGTTTGCTTGCTTATTTAAATAAATAAAAAGTGACAGGGGTCCTAAACAATTTAAAAGCGGAGTTAAATACCCAAGTTTAGCGCAATTTTCTACGAGCGAAAAAATGCACGTATTGCCAACAAATGGGAAGCTTTAAGCTCTGCGTTTCCTTACCAATATGTGTCTACATCAGTTTCCTTTTTGGATTATCCGGTGCAAAAAGTCGAGGAACCGGGTTAATAGCTTGTTCGCCCTTGGGGTCGTCCATGTATTACGTAACGCAAAAAAGGCCACTTTTTGACCCCCCCTCCCCCCCTTGTAACACACCCGTAACGCAACCTGTAACCCCCCCTTCGATATTACGTAACACGGGTTCTAACCCCCCCCCACATTGAAAAATATTTAAATTTCGTTTTTGAAGTCAAAAAAATTTCCAGCTTTTTGATAAATTTTAATCAGATTTTACCAGTTAAATTTTTTTTTTATTTTTTTATTTTGAAGAATAACTGGTAAAAATTTTTATAAAAGAGTGAAATAAAATTGAAATAATTTTAGTATTAAAATTACGTAACGCATGGCCCAGCTCCCCCCCACCCCCCCCCCCCGTAACAATGCGTAACACCTCCTTCGACCCCCCCCCCCCCCCCCCCCTCCAGGCGTTACGCAATACATGGACGACCCCCTTGTTAACTCACAACAGAAAATCTGATACTCCTAATAAAAATCTTACCTGAAAATTAAAAAGAGAAACAGTATTTTAAAAAATTATAACAATAAATATGCAATAACATTTCCATCAATTTTTCTTTCCGGAAGTTTCTTAAATTTGCAAGATTTCTTCAAGTAGCTACACGGATAAAACACTATTAGTAATTATTACTCATATTAAGGGTAGATGTATAATTACTAATAGGTTAGGGTTAATTTTTATATATATTATTAGTAATTTTTACCATAATCAATATTATTATGGTAAAAATTACTAATAATATGTATCAAAATTAACCCTAACCTATTAGTAATTATACATCTACCCTTAATATGAGTAATAATTACTAATAGCATTTTATCAGTGTAGAAAACATGCTGATAAGACTGGTGAAAAGTACACGGTAAAAAAAAGCATACGTCAAAAGTAACATAATTTACTGGTTAAAAAAAAAAACGATTTAAAAATTATGTTAATTTTTTTGTTCAATTAACATGAAAATACGTCGATTTAACACAAAGTTATGTTAAAAATTAACATAAACGGTTTTTAACATTTTTTTTTAACAAAAATAACTATTAAAGTTAATTTTTAATTTAACAATTCATTTTTAACAATTTTTTGTACAAAAACGCCTAATAGAATTTATGTTAAATTTTATGTTAATTTTAATGTTAGATTTTAGGTTAAACGGACATGAAAATACGTCGAGTTAACACAAAGTTTTGTTAAAAATTAACATAAACGGTTTTTAAAATTTTTTTTTAAAACAAAAATTAACATGAAGGTCAAAAATTTTATGTGAAAAAAAGCCTGGATAGAACTTAAGTTAATTTATATGTTAAACAAACATAAAAATTCGTCGATTTAACACAAAGTTATGTTAAAAATTAAAATCAAAGGTTTTTAACATTTCTTTAACAAAAACTAACATTAAGGTTAAAAATTTCACGTAAAAAAAGGTCTGCATAGCATTTACGTTAATTTTTAACAAAGTTAAATCGACATATTTTCATGTTAATTTAACATAAAAATTAAATAGGTTCTAAAGGGCAGTCTCCACTAGATAACGTTCACCGCATTCGCGTTATCCGCCTTCTCGATGAACGTATTCGCACCGTAAGTTTTGTGGATCTTTTTTTGACAATCTTCTGCTTTTTTTATTTACAAACATTAAAAAAGGCGGTTTGAAAGATGTTTAGAAAGAAAAATCTTAATTCGGGCGTGGGGAAGATACTAAATATCTTCCAAAAATAATCCTGGATCAACCAGGTTTGTATATTTAATGAAATATACGGTAATCTTTATATGCCACAAACGTTTACGGGAGTAAAACCTGCAAAGTACCTCCGGTGCGAATACGTTAATCGCGAAGACGGAGAACGTGAACGCGGTGAACGCTATCAAGTGGAGACTGCCCTTAAGTAGCCATTTTTTTTACTAATGAATTACGTTACTTTTCTCTTAAATTTTTTACCGTGTAGTCATGTTCTACGTCCCTATGATAAAGTATGCCTAAAATGGCAAAAAAAAAAAAAAAAAAAAAAATTAAATGGGCATAATATTTGTAAATTTTCCTGCATTAGGATATAAAAAACTTAAATGCAAAAATTACACCTATCCGGATTGTCATGCTTAAAAAATTATGCATATGCAAATTTTGGTGCATAAAAAAACTTGGATAAACTTCGCAAAATGTATGCATAAGCAAATTTCTGTGCTTAAAAGAATATGCATAAACTTTGCAAAAATTATGCATGTCCAAATTTTTGCACAAATGATGCGAAAGCAATACATTTCTATACAAATATTTCGCATTTATTTTGCAAAAATATTATACACTTTCTGCAATCACTTTTTCGTACGGGATTATTTTAAATTAAAGATCAAAAATATAATTAACGTTTCGAAAAAAATGTATCTATAAGGCTAAACGCCTTTTGTCGTAACTTTTTACTTTTAATTTAACCGTCAAACCGGCTTTTTTTTAACTTTTTACTTACGCAAAAACTAAACGGTGCGCAAGCGTGCTGCATACGCAACGACAGCTTGAGCGTATTAAGTAGACGTTTGGAAGACGATCAGTGTGCTAAGTTGGTTCTAACCATGCGGATGGTTATATAACTTTCGTTCTTTTTAAAATCGAAAAACTCGTTTACGAATCAAAATGTGAAGAGGCGACACGAAATAAAAAAAAAAAAAAAAAAATACATACACATTTAAACATTTTAATGTTTATTTATTTTCTCTAATTGGATTAATAAAATGTAATCGACCGAGAATCCTTTTACGTAATTAATCGTAAGTAATTTTATTTTTAAATTAAAAAAAAAAAAAAAAAATTATATTCCAAACATGTTTTTAAAATAAAAAGGAAGTCCCTCATCCCTCCGAAAAACGCTGATGTTTTTCTCTATCTAAAAATTATTTTTCCAACGCCGGAAATGAAGCTCTTGAGTTCGAACTTCCGCTCATATACGCAAAAAAAAAACTAACTTTTTTTTTCCCCCATTTATAAAAGAAAAAAAAATATAGTGGGATCATTAATCTATTTTTATCAATAGGTCAGACGTATCAGCAAAAAAAAAAAAAAAAAAAAAAAAAAAAAATAGTGACAAGGCGACGACAAGTAGCATAACTTCAATTATGGCATGGAAGCCATTTACCGTTTCTTCGGGTCTTTTCGACTTATCAAAAAAAAGACTTTTTTTTTCTTTTTTTTTTTTTTTTTTTTTTGAAAAAAAGTCAGATTGTAGAATTTTTCAGGAAAAAAAAAAGCTGAAGCAGGAACCGTATTCATGATTCTCGTTGACTTTTTATATTTTTTTCCGAAGGATGATATTGTTATTCTTCAATAAAATAAAAAAAAAAAAAAAAAAGGAAGATGAACGTTCCTATAATCGAATTTTATTCCAAGTATTTTTTTTTCTTGAGTTTCGATCTTCTTTCTTTAACTTTAAGCTTGATTATCCTGATTTATTAGCTTTGGGGCAGTTCGAGATTGTGTTGTTTCATTTGATTAGGTATCAGTTTAACCGAGTTGTTGGTTCAATTTAGGGAATGACCGGAAGCTATTGGGATCGGAATTGATTCCGCCTTGTTACAAAATGTAAAATTGAGCGAGGAATCATATTTCTTAACAAAATATTTCGGTGTCATGTTTCAACAGTTACGATGAAACCGATCGAAAAATCATTTGGTAGACTGTCTCTGTCAAATAGCATTTGTCGGATGGATCCAAAAGTTGTGTACTCGGAAACATTGATAAATAAGTGGTAGAAAAACCGATAGGAAACACCGTCAAAATCGGTCGAAAAGTCATCTCATAGACTGGCCAAAATTACCATCTGACCGAAAAATTTTTTCATCGAAAAAAAATTTTTAAGGTCGAATCCCCTGCGGGTGCGAAACAATTTGGATAAAAAACTGAAAAAAAAATCATGGGATGAACAGGTTAAACGACTACTTAGTTTAAGAAAAATAAAAAAGAAAAATAAACTGAAAAATAATTAGAAAAATAAAAGTAAAATTAATCGAAAAATCGTCTCGTAGACTAAACGAAATATTAACTGACGAGAATGATGTTCGGTGGACTCCAATGACCATAACCAACGACCAATGACCGTGAAAAGCAAAGATGGCTTTAGTCGGAACCATTTTGGGATTTTTTATTTGAAGCCCAACTGCGGAGAACATCCGGCAAGACTAGTGTGGCCCCAAAAAAAATCGGCCATCTCTGATTTTCGTTCCCTAGCAAAAAATGGGTTCTTTAGGGACTTGAAACACTTGTGATTCTTTTTTCAGATTTTTAAAAAAAAGTTTAGAGGTGACGCCCGAATTTTTTGTTTTTTTTACTTTTCGCACTTTTATTTGATCAAATTTCAAAAATTCGTAGGGAAAAAAGGATGAGGGTCGATAAGGCCGTTTTTTGGGCCAAATTTTTTTTTTCGGGAGATGACATAAAAAATTATCCTTTTTAGGGCATAATACTTATGTATGTATGTATCCAGAAAAAATTTCACTTTGCCAAAAAATGAGACCTTATGGGTGTTACACGGCTTATTTCGGCGAAAACTGGTTTTTTATATCTGGCCAGCCCCAAAAGTTAAAAAAATTTCAAGATAGCCAAAATGACCCAAAATAATGCAGATTCATCATCGCCTTTTATCCAATTTTTGGAGAAAATTTATTTTGCGTGAGTAGGGACGATTTCAGGTTAAAAAATAATATTTTTCAAAATTTAAAAAATTTATTTATTATTTTATGGTGTCCCAACTTTGACTCTACACATCCAAATCGATTCTACTACCTCCAGATACCTTCTCCAATTTTTTCAGATTTTTAAAAAATGTATACGGGTCGCTACCAGCCTTTATATGTTTTTCTCGAAAAATGGCTTATCCTAAAAGTGTGATTTTTTTTTACCGCAAAAAAAAGTCGGCCTTTTTCAAATCTAAGAAACTACTTTCTGTTTTTCGACCCTTAGAATCCGAAAATGACCATAAAAATTACGTACAGTTGCGGGAAAAACCCGATATCTCCACACCAATTGATAAGTAGTGATAATTGTTAAAATTGATAATTTTACCAGTTTTCGCCGAAATAAGCCATATAACACACCCATAAGGTCTCATTTTTTGGCAAAATGAAATTATTTCTGGATACATACATACATAAGTATTATACCCTAACAAGATCAATTTTTCACGTCATCAAATATTTTCCCTACGAATTTTTGAAATTTGATCAAATAAGAGTGCAAAAAGTAAAAAAAAAAAACATAAAAAATTCGGGCGCCACCTCTAAAAATTTTTTTTTAAATCTGAAAAAGACCTCAAAGAACCCATTTTTTGCTAGGGAACGAAAATCAGAGATGGCCGATTTTTTTTGGGCCTCCCTAGGCAAGACTGATCAATAATCCCCTTTACTGACAAACTGACCGAAAAAAATCATGAGATAGACGATTTGGTTCCCTGTTCTATCAGACTGATCAAATAATTTTATCTTACGAGTTTAATATTAAACTGGTCGAAAATTCATTTGATAGAAAAAAAATTTGTACCTACGCCCGAACGGCTCGGTTTGAGCGTTCTTCCCTTATGATCCCAGTAGTTCGATATCGTGATTGGGCTACTGTCAATCAGACATAATTTTAGGCCCCTGAGACTTTATTTGATCGGAAAGTCAGGCCCACTGGGCATGAGTGAAAATCAACTAAGTCAAACCTTTACCTGTTAAACTCGTTAATGATTCGCAGACGTCACATCGCATATCCTAAAAAGCTGTGACCAGAGTCCAAACGCAAAAACCATCATGAAAAAACTGCTTGTAAAAATCATTAGACATACGTCAGTTGATGAGCCATATCGAAAACCAATAAAAAACATGTCCGTAAGGTAAAAGAGACGGTAAAAGGTTTTATTTCGTTCGAGATCTTCGTTAACCGCATGTTCCTTGACGACGACGCTCAACGTCAGGAAGTTCCCCAACAAAAATAATTAGGGAGCGTTTAACCTAATGCTACGGATAATATCAAAACCAGCTGCTTAAGAAATTAAGTGAGAAATTTCGCAGAAAGACTTCATCGATTTTTTTTTCCCTCTTCAATTGGGAAGGAAAGGATTTTAAGTGGTTTTCTTAATTTGGAGATATTTCAGAACCATTAAAAAAAATGGCTTTAAAAAAATATGCGTACGCCCGTAAGAAAACCTTTAAACCAAGGAAATGGTACCCAGTCACCAAAAAAATATTAATATTTATATTTCTTTCAATATTTAAAAAATATTATGTAAATATTTATTGCAACAAGAAACGACAAATATTTTTTTGCTGACTGGGAGATCAGTATCTACACTACATAGCAATGCACCAAAGATTTAAGATTAGTCCAAGTCTCGGCTCATAAAAAAAAATTGAATTAGCAGAATTGTTGATCTGCAATTAAACATATAGGAATATTCATCAGGAAAATGTATTTAGCATTAGATTAATCCAAAACTCATTGTTGATACAATCATCTCATCTCACCTTGAATATGTCCGACTTTGAAGTCTTAAGTAGGCATTTACAGATGTCTGATCCGTGCTTTGCTGCCGCTGTAAGCACAGATTTCACCGTGACCCCGTTTCGTAAAATAAAAAAAAATACTTTCCGATGTTTAGTTTTTGCCAACAACTGTTCTCTTCGAGCTGTTTAGAGTTAAGGTGGAATCACTAACAGAGACAGTTTGCTGATCTCGAAAATTTATGGAAATTAGAGATCCTAAAAGAGTTTAGCCATTAAGCCATTTCCGGTTTTTAGATAAATCTGAGAAAATAAATTTCCGACTGAAAAATTAAAATTTCGAAGTTTACAAAATGGATTCTATTTGTTTATATTTATGTTTTCGTTTTTCCAAAAAAAAAAATTTTACTGGACGAATAATTTTTAGGAGAAGAATATCGAAGAACCGGAATTGCACGTGTGACTAATCTCATTTAGGATTTCTAATGGAAATTAAATAAAAAAAAATATTCCAGAGACAGAATGAGAAGACAGCACTCAACTGTCATTCGGTCGGCTAAATGGTAATATTCCAAATCAAAAAAAAAAGAGGACTAAACAGGGTGGAACAAATTATAGCATTTGGAAAAGTAAACAAACCTTTAGTTGGAAATAACATCATTAAGAGAAAAAAATTTTCCTCGGGTGCATTAGCCAAGTGGGAATCGAACCAACGTCTTCCGTTTTCAACAATTAGTAGCGTATGTCTGGTAGGAATTCCCGCGCTTTGGCTCTGTGATTCGTGTTGCAATTTAAATCCTTCATTGAGAGAAGACCCGTCGAGTTCGGGTCGGTAGCTTAGTGGTAGAGCACCCGCCCGGCAAGCGGAAGACGTGGGTTCGATTCCCACTCGGCTCGTGTACCCGACGAAAATTTTTTCTCTCAATCATGTTGTTATTTCATGTTGTTATTTCCACGTGTTGTTATTTCTGATTTTTCCTCATAAACATTCAGTTGTTTTCGTAAGCGAAGAGACTGTCCACTTGTTCACTTTTCCAATGCTGCAATTTGTTCCATTCTGTGTAACAATTGGAAGTTGTGAAAAAAAAATTACCCGACAAACTGATCGAAAAACCATTTAGTAGACTTTCTGAAAAAATTCTTTTCATTACTCATAGTAGGAAAAAACGACTTTCCGCTTCGTAAACCATTGCGGAAAGTGAGTTTTTCCGCATAGGGCAAAACAATGTTAAACCTGTTTATAGAAGACTTTGTTTACAATTTATCAAATAATTTTCTCTAGTTTTTCTGAACAATTAAGCATCGATTCGTAAAGAAAAATATCTTGTTAGACCTAGGAAGTCAAATGAATTTTCCTCCCTGAGGTTAACAATGTACTATTAATATTCGAGAGGACCGATGAAATCGGATGAGCGCAGGCTTTACGGCTGTTCGACTCTTGCACTCGCAAAGATGCAGAGATTTTTTAGGACTCCAAAACGAAGAAAAATTAGGGCACCAAAATGAGGGAAAACAGGACACGGAAATCAAGAGTTTGAGGTTATACTTGCCTTGCAGTCCAGGAGGGGGAGGAGCAGACAAAAAAATATCAAAAAGTAAAACCGGCGCTGAAAAATGATTGAATTGAATCAGGTGAAGGAAAAAAAAAAACAACAACAACAACAACATTCTGATCAAAAAGTCATAAACTGGTCGAAAAATCATCTCATAGACTTGACTTAAAAATAACTTGGAATGAACAATAAAAATTTACATCCGCTTCAAACATCTCAAATATTTTGTATTTAAATGAAATTATATTCCACTCTTTTCATATTTCCCAACTTTCCTCTTTTCTGAAATTTTTGAAATAGCGCAAAAGCTAAAAAAAGTAATTAAAAAAAAAAGATCCTGTCTCTTGCAATCTCTTTCGAAACACTCCTCAAGTCAAAATGAAAACAACCCATCGTTTCGGTCTCATCCAATTTAACTTTTTCCTAAGTGCATTTTCAATCCGAGTGCAACGAAAAGAAAAACAAATAAAAAAAAAAGAACGAACTAGATCCCTTGAAAAAGAAAAATTACCGGGGAAAAAGGAAAAAAAAACATCGAAAGAATATTTGAGTAGAACATGACTTGTTTTCAATTTCTGACGCTTGTTAACCGACTTTTTTCGGACTTTTTTCCTTTGAAAAGCATAAAAAAAAAAAAAAAAAAAAAAAAAAAAAACAAGGAGCGTTGAGACTTTCACACTTTTTACATTTCAGAAGTTTCCCATAAGTGAAGAAAAAAAAAATTGATATAAAAAATTTAAAAAAAATAAAAACAACGAAAAATGTTTCTCAACCTAAAAATAACCTAATCAAATTTTATTGAGATTGAAAAGCTTTTTAAATCCATACGTCTGGATTCGAGACGGAAAATAAAAAAATATATTTTTTTTCTTTGGTAAAAATATTGCTTTCAAAATTTTGCACGTGGCAGAAATAGAATTATTATAGGGTTACGAAAAAAAAAAAAAGGGAAAGGTTTTTCCTTACCTTTTCCAAGAATTTAAATAATTTCGACTTTAAAAAATATGGAAAGGTCAGGGGTTCTCTTTAGTTATGTAATACGAGTAGATAAGACTTTAATCCAAAAAAAAAATTGGAGGAAGAAGCTGTTCTCAAAGCACTGGGAGTTTATTGCTAATGGATGCGGTGTCGTTGGGCTTAATGGTCGAAATGGCTTTTATAGATCAAAGTAATAAGGATTCCTTTAATCAAAGCCTATCTTTATTCAGAAAAAAAAATCTCTTAAAATCAAAAAAAAAGGTCAAAATTCTTCATTTGTATTCGAAAAAAAAAATCGTAAACAAAGTTCGTTTACTCCCTGATTTAATTTGAAGTTCGAATGTCCTCCTCTGCAGAGTCTGCAGAGCATTCATCAGTTTTTTTTTTTTAATTTGGTTCGTCGAAAAAACGATCACATTTCCCGTTTTCGCAGTTAATTAGACATTTTCCGTGTACAAGGCAGTCGTCTCTCTTTTTTTTCTCGCAAAGCTCATCGTTCTTTAATCAACCATTAAACCGTCTTGAGGCGTGAGATTTTTTTTTTTCCAAGCAGATTAATTTCTTCGATCCACTTGTTAAGCTAGCTTCCTTTTTTTTTATTTTTTTATTTATTTTCTCTCTATCCTCTTTTTGTTGTAAAATCGTTTTTTCTTTTTTTGCAAAAAAATAAAAAGATTTATCAATTTATCAATCAATCAGAAAAGCTCAGAAATTAAACATGTCGAAAGCGGGCGGTCTTTTTTCTCTTCATTTTTTTTTTTTTCCTTCTCTTTTTTTTCGCGAAGATTGCTTCCTTTTCATTCGAGTGAGGAAGATTATTAGCCGAAAGCGTTGTCAAGAGGATATTTATTTAAAAAATGATGGAAATTCTTGGGATTAAAGGAATCTGCTTTGGGAAACATGCTTTGAATGGTGACTTTCTTAAAATAAAAAAAAAATGCCGCAAGTTTTTTTTTTATATATATATTTTTTTTACTTAGTTACCCATATAAAAAAAAATTTTAACGAAGAAATCTATTATAGTCATTATTTTGTAAATCAGAAATTCTTCGGGAGACAGTAAAAAACAAAAGAACTGATGCCAATTTTCAAAATTGCGAATAAATTATTCATGAAAATCATGAAAAAGGAGAAAAAAAATATGAAATTATTATTTACGAAAGTCTGGCCTTATTATGTGACCAACCTCACTTTTTGGAGGCCAAATTCTGCTGCCCCAAAAGGCCAAAAGTTTTTCAAAGTCCCTGAGACCGAAAAAGGCTGTTGTTCAACTTCTTAAGCCTCTTTCGACTCATATGTATATAAAAAAATGTCTCCAATTACTCTAAAGCTGATCCCAAAAAAACGCATCGTGTAAAAAAGCAGCCAAGTTTATTCTTTAAAATTTTTATATAACTTGGCTGGGTGCACCCCGTGCACCTTGACTTTATTTTTGAAATTAAGAAGAGGAAAGAGGCAGATGCAAAATTCAGGCTCAGGTAGTTTTTTGATCACATAGCTAAAAGAATTTCTTTGAGTATAGTCCAATAGGGCCTCTTTTACTCACTTTTTAGGTCTCTTTTACTTTGACCTTAAAAAGCCCTACTTTAAAAAAATAATTAATTTATTGGCCCTCGAATGAGCTTTTAGGTCAGTGCGCGACCTCAAGATGTCAATTTAAAAATCAAAAAAAAAAAAAAAAAATTGGGATAACAGGAACACCAAAACAAACCGATTCACGTGTTAGGCATTCTCAAATTCCAAAACTCGTTTTTTTCGGCTTCCCCTATTATACAATTTAGCGTAAATCGAAAAACACAATATTTTGAATTTGAAAATGCCACAACGCGTAAAAGTTGCATTTTAGTCAGTGATCGGGAACACCCATAAGCTAAACATAGACGCTCATAGGAGTGTTCTCAATCACTGATTTTAGTCTCCATATTAACCCTAATTTTTTTCAGATTTTTTGGAGGTCGATTTCTGCTGCCCCAAAAGGCCTAAAGTTTTTCAAAGTCTCTGAGAGCCGAAAAAGACGGTTGTTAAACTACCTAAACCTCTTTCGGCTCATATGTATATAAAAAAAGTGGCTCCAATTACTGTAAAGCTGATCCCAACAAAAACGTATCGTGTAAAAAAGGCAGCCAAGTTTATTCTTTAAAATTTTTATAACTTGGCTGGGTGCACTCCGTGCACCTTGACTTTATTTTTGAAATTAACGTAAAATTTTTGATAGGAAATGAACACTTTCGCATTTAGCTTATTAGCCTATTCGCATTTAAGCTTTTTAGCTTTCTCTTGAAGAATTTAAGCTTTTGCTACTCTTCTGAGGCTTTTTAGCCCTTAATAGGCTATAAAGCTTTCAAGCTTAGCCAAGTTAAGTCTTAAGCTCAACACTTACACTATTTAGTTTATGGAAAATTCTCGTAAAATTTTAAAAGCCATTTTCATTTATGAGCAAAAAACGCCTGTTATTAAAAAAAAATGTAAATTACTGTAAAACTGACTTTATTTTTGAAATCAACAGAAAATTTCGGATAGAAAATGAACTCTATGAGTAAAAAAAAAAGGCTGTGACTATATGAGCAAAAAAAAAGCTGTTAAGCTTATTAAATCTCTTTCGGCTCATATATATAAAAAAAAAGGCTCCAATCACTGTATAAAGCATATCCCAACAAAAACGCATCGTGTAAAAAAAGGCAGCCAAGTTTAATCTTTAAAATTTTTATATAACTTGGCCGGGTGCACTCCGTGCACCTTGACTTTATTTTTGAAAGTAACGTAAAATTTCCGATAGAAAATGAACTGGTTTACACCAAAATACGGATCTAATTTTTTCGGCCCTAATGAGACTTTGATAAACTTTAGGCCTCTGGTGGCAGCAGAAACCGGACTCCGAAAAATCTGAAAAAAATTAGGGTTAATGCGGAGGCTAAAATGCAACTTTTCCGCGCTAAAGCATTTTCAAATTCAAAAATTCGTGTTTTTCGATCCACCCAAAACAACTGCCAGCTAAATAATAGTGAAGCTGCCTCTTACAGTCAACTCGTATACCTGAGTAGGAAGCTTCAATACGGCAGTCCTTGAGCAATAGTTTCCTTCGAAAAAAGCTTCAGCTTCCCGCTCATGCTTATAATACTTAAGACTTATGAATGAAAACTTTCTCAAAATTCGGTCAAAACTCCTTACAGAGCGTTTTATTCCGCAATAATAACTTTTTCTCATAAAATACATCCCACGCAAGCTATCGATAAACCGTATTTTCAACTCCTGTTTAGTCACCCGAAGCGAATAAATCTTCCATTTAATCCCGGTTAAATTAAGAAGAAGAAAAAAAAAAATAGCAACTGAACCATATCAATGCACTAAAATCGAAAAACAATTCCGAAAAAACGGGAAGTTAAAAAAGCAAACATCCCTATTTATTTTATTAGAGAGCAAAAAGATGCTCGCTTTACAGGAATGAAAAGTTAAAGCATTTTTGATTAATTCGTTTTTGGAAAATAAACAATTTTAAACCTAACAACTTAAGGTAAGGGAAAAGGATCAATAGCTTCCTTCCTTTCTGAAGGTTGTTTTCCCCAGATAAACTAATCCACACTTTAAAAGATAAAGTTTTATGAAGGATGAAAATGGAATTTTCGGTATCGGGATTTGATTTTCTTCCACCTCCACCTCCTCCTCCTCCCGCTTCCTTCTCATCTTGCATTTCTAGAAATCGGTACACACTCCTTGGGTGATATAAAATGAAGGAGAAATAAACTAAAACCCCTTCCGTAATAATATAAAGGCTTTCAACATAATGAAAACTTGTAACAAAGCAAAAGGAGGCACACAATTAACTTCTAGGTTGGTATATAAAACCAAACAAAAGAAGCTGCCTAACTTCAGCTTTTATAATTGTGTACATAATACCATAACAGTTATAAATGATGCAATATGCAAATATGCAAATAAAGAAAAAAAAAAAAAGTTATCTCAAGTTTTAAAGGTACGTACGTCGAAAAAAAATATATAAATGTTTGATTTGTTTTTTTTAAGCCTTTAAAGACAGGTACCGCATACCACGTGTGATATTGACTAAAAAAATTTTAATTCGGTTATTTCCAATTCCAGAAAGTTGAAACTCAGCATTAGCCTCCATTTTTAATGAAGAAGAAATTCGGAAAAAAGATACAAAGGAATTTTTAAGAAGAATTAACAACTCTTACGTATGGGGGGAATGGGAACCTTCGGTCTGGTAGTTTTTGCTGGGGCTGCTCTGGAGTTCCAATGCATTTTTAAAAAGCCGATTTTGAAACCTTTTGCAGACGGCGATTATAAATTTATTATATGAGCTAATTTTAATTAACTTACGAGCACTTCTCCATCAGATGAAGTTGAAACTTTGGACGAAAGTCATGTTTAATCCAAATTAAAAAATCCTTTTAAAAATTTTAGGCTCCCATTTTAAGCTTACGGAGGTAAAATAAAATTACGTGCTTATAAGCAAAATTAATTAATTTATAAGAACTTATTCATCAGATTTGAGTTGAAACCTTGGACATAAGTTATGTTTAATCCAAATTAAAAAATCATTTAAAAAATTTAGACTCCCATGTTTAGCTTATGGAGCAAAAAAAAAAAATACACGTTTACAGGCAAAATTAATTAATTTATAAGCACTTATCCATTAGATTAAATTGAAACTTTGTTTGTACATAAGTCATGTTTAATCCAAATTACAACATTTATTTAAAAAAATTTAAACTCCCATGTTTAGCTTATGGAGGTAAAAAAATTACATGTTTATAAGCAAAATAATTAGTTTATAAGCACTTATCTATTAAATTGATCTGAAAAACGCGAATTTTTGAGTTTGAAAACGCCTGATATGGTAATCGATGCCTTTTTATAATACTATTAACCGTAATTTTTTTCAGATTTTCTAAACGACATTTTGAGGTGCCGCAATGGCCTTGATTTATTTTTAGCTTCATCTCAAGAGTACTATGATATCATTTTAATTAGCAAAACTTGGCTGAATGATTCCGAATCCACTTTACACCACCTAGATGGATTTCGGAGTTTATACATATCGAATGAATTTAATCGCTCTGGCGGGTAATATGTTTTTTAAAAGATTATCTTATTATTGGTAAAGTATTTGAATTCAAGACGCGAGAATATCAAATTTTATCGAACGAGATTATTTTTGATCAAAATAAATCAGTTACTCTTATAAGATGCTACCGCAGTCCGAGTTACAAAGCAGACATTTTTTTATCACAACTAGAAACTATTCTTACTGATCGTTTGAACTCTAGATTTGTTTATCTTTGGAGATGTGAATATAAACATAGCTAAAGGAGTTACATCATTAACTGATTAATTTTTTGGGCTGCCCCTCTGCCCCTGTAAGCGAAATGACCTCAACTGCATTTTTGTAAACAAAGGGTGATTTTGGTACCGATCGAATCCTTATAATCTCAAGAATTGCGTTTTATACCTAAATTGTGAGATAAGAAGAAGAAAAATGCTTATTTTTATAAAATAAAAAGTAAATAAAAAAGAAAAAAAGACGATCTTCATTATGAATACAAAGAAACAAAATATTTATTTACTTTTTACGATTGTTTTTGTTGTCATTATCTCAAAATTTTAAAAAATGCAGTTGAGGTCATTTCGCTTACAGGGGCAGCCCTGTGCACATAATATATGCTAAAGGGGGGCCTATTGTTATAAATTTTTGTTAAAACTTAAATTAAATAAATAAATAAAAAAAAAAAAAAAAAAAAAAAAAAATTAAAAAAGCCCATTCGAGGACCAAAAAATAAAAATTTTTTTTTTCGCAAAAAAGACCGTCGTTTCCTATCGAAAATTTTGCGTAGATTACGAATTTGAAGTCAAAAATTAGTTTTGGTGCACAGTTTTTGAGCCATATGCCGGATTCCAAAATTCCGAAAAATTGTTATGGCTTTCTGTCTGTGGCTCAAAAACCGTGTACCAAAACAAATTTTTGGCTTCAAATTCGTAATCCACGCAAAATTCCCGATAAGAAAGGACGTTCTTTTATGCAAAAAAAATTTTCATTTTTGGTTCATGTTTGGTCAAAAAGGCTTTTTGAAAATTTCAGACCTCAAAATGTCGTTTAAAAAATCTGAAAAAAATTAGGGTTAATAGTATTATAAAAAGGCATCGATTCCCATATCAGGCGTTTTCAAATTCAAAAATTAGCGTTTTTCGAGCCGCCTTATGTTTAATTCAAATTACAAAATTTATTTAAAAAATGTCAACTCCCATGTTAAGCTTATGGAGGGATAAAAATTACATGTTTATAGGCAAAATTAGTTAATATATAATAGGGTGCCCGTTATTTACCTTCATGTCGAATTTTTATCGGGCCCCCCCTCAAAATGGTTCCAAATAAATCAAAAACTTGGAATTTCAAAAAAAAAAAAATTTTTGCTCAACGGCAACACGTGCCTGTAAGCACTTGCTTTTCCCCATATAAAAAGCCAGGTAAAATGCCGGTTTTTGAAACTCATTTTTTTTCTAGGGATATTATAATTCAAAAAATCTGATTTTTTGCACACCTCTAGCTTACATGTATAGCTATTCACCCTATTTTTTTCATTGACCTCCAACGATATTTGGGGGCCTGGGAGGGGTCCGAATTCAGTATAAATTTGAAAAATTAAAAAAGTCCGTAGTACGAATTCTTCGACTTAAATCTCAGCATTACAGTAATTTCTGGGAAAAATTTTCGACTTAAATCTCAGCATGACAGTAATTTCTGGGAAAAATTTTGGTTTTCGGGTTTTTTTCCGTGTGGGGCCCATTTTGGAGCCCCTGCCTATAGGCATCGGGATGGAGGAGTTAGGCGGCACCGGAAAGTTTTAAGAGACTCAGTGCAATCGATTTCTGTAGTCGATATAGGACGCCTTGCTCGCCGGGAAGGAGTGCGGCGTATTTCGGGTAGTTTTTATGAGTTAATTCGACAGGAGTTAAGAACATTTTTAACTGATGTGATTTATTTAAGTCTTTGTTATGCCGAATGCGCTCACAGGCGCACTATTCATACAATTGATGTTGTTTACGCGTTAAATAATTTTTTAAGAATAAAAAAAATCGATTTCGAATTAAAAGCCCAAAAAAGCTAAAAACAAGTTAAATAAAGTCGAATTTTCATCACTGACTATCTAATTGAACTTGTGTTTTTTTTTTCTTCATTTTCATATTTTTAAAAACTGAAATCGAGATCACATCCCGTGAATGTATGAACTTCCAATGCGATCTCGATTTCAGTTTTTAAAAATATGAAAATGAAGAAAAAAAAACACAAGTTCAATTAGATAGTCAGTGATGAAGGTTCGACTTTATTTAACTTGTTTTTAGCTTTTTTGGGCTTTTAATTCGAAATCGATTTTTTTTATTCTTAAAAAATTATTGAGATACTTTGTTAAATTTAGAATATTTTTTTTCTTTTTATTCTTTTTTTAAGGTTTAATTATTCTTCATTACTTTCAAATTTAATTTTGATGGTACTTATTAACTCAATCTAATAGATAAGTGCTTATATATTATATAAGCACTTATCTATTAGATTGAGTTGAAACTTTGGACATAAGTTATGTTTAATCCAAATTAAAAAATTATTTAAAAAATTTAGACTCCCATGTTTAGCTTATAGAGGTAAAAAAATAAATGCTTGTAGGCGAAATTAATTAATTTATAAGCACCTATTCATCAGATTGAGACTTGGACAGAATTCATATTTAATCGAAATTAAAAAATTAATCAATCATTTAGACTCCCATATTTAGCTTATGGAGAGAAAAAATATACATGTTTAACGTATTAACTAATTTATTAAAAAGTTCTAAAAATTACAAATACTGGACTTACTGCACCATGGGATAAACATAACCGTACCTGAACGACTATAAAATAAATTACAGCTGTGGCTTTTGCTTTTGCTGTTGCGTTCTGGTTTTTTATAACGAATAGACACCGTTTGATGATGTGCGATAAGGTAAGTGTAAAAAAGAACCATTCCATAAGCTAAATATAGGATTATTAAATAACAATATTTGTACAATTTTCTTTTTTAACGACTCCACTCACACTAATCATCCTAAAAAGTTATTTGAAATAAGTCTTATATATATTTTAAGGAAATTTTTTTTTCTCCTATATACTAAACATAGGAATGAAAAATTTGCAAAAAATTTGCTTATCGTCTATTGTTGGTGATGAAACTTAAAAAATACATATAAGCGCCGTCCGGAAACAGCTCTTTCAAGGTTACTACGACGTCAGCAAAAAAGAGCAAAAAAAATTAAAATCCAACATGGCAAAACCATTTTGAAGGTAAATAATTTGACTTTCGGTGCCTTACTACATTTTGGATATTTTCTGAATCAAATTTTAACACTTTGAATTAAATTTTATTGATGGTCGCCTACGCCTGGACACAGGTACGGCACCGTAAGAAGAAGAAGAATTAAATTTGAAATGATCAAAAATTTTCAAATTACCAGTAAAAAAAAAAAAAAAAAAAAAATACTGACTTGCTTTCTTTTTCCTTTTTTTTTTTTTACTGACTATTCGGAGTTCTTTATTGATAATCAATGACGACTCGAATTTCTCAGAATCGCTTCCGGAATATTACCGTTAGAAGTTTAATTTTCCGGGAATTTTGAAAAACCTTTTGTAACGAAGTTGACATCTGTTTGTTACGTGACCGTATATCATCACGTGTCATTAAACGCAACATGTGAAAATGTTTTCCAGTTGCTTATTTTATCAAACAAAATCGAAATAAGGGAAATAAGCGCATTTCATTCGATGTTGGCATAAAAAGAAAATAGCAAAAAAAAAAAAAACGACAAACGATCCATCATCGTGTCAGATTGGATATGAGATTTGAACGATTTTTTTTTCCTTCCTCCCCGCGCTCTCTTTTCAATGCCATCAATATGAAATAAGATGAAAAATTTTTTTTTCTTCTTATCCCTGAAATCTAAGATTTTAAGAGAGGAAATCTATGAAAATAAGGAGATTTACAAAGTGTTGACATTTTATCAAATGATTATGAATCGAAAAAGGATTTTTGCTAATCTCGGAAAATGGGATTTTATCATTTGATAGGAAACGTCATGCAAGATGATTGGTCTTTTGTTAAGAGGATTGGTTCGAAAAAGAGAGACGCTACACAGTAATTTAAAGGAGGAAAGATAACAAAAAAAAAATGAACAGAACGCAACTATAATTGATAAAATGAATTAATTATCAATCAGATATCGGCAGTTGTCCGCAAAGCAATAAATTGATTTAATCCGAACGCGGATTGATTGATACGATTTTGATGAATTAATAGCCGGCCCGTTCCTTTATCATTTGATTATACTTCAAAGGCAGTTGAAGTTACTTTACAATTTCCCTTTTATTCGACCTTCGGTTCGAGCCGCTTTATTAATCTTGGTAGGGACTTGGCTGCTGCACTTTATTCTAAGTGGCAAGTGGCTATTTACGGCGGTCATTTTCATGGCCGCGGCTTTCGAAACCTAAAATAACAGAGGAAATGTAACCTTGAGATCCAAAATGATGGCAGTCACGTGTCCTCGAATTCCAATATGGCGGTAGTCACGTGTCCTCCACATTCCAATATGGCAACGGACATGTAATTTTGAAATCCAAGATGGCGGAAGTCACGTGCCCTCGAATTCTAATATGGCGGCGGACATGTAACCTTGAGATCCAAGATGGCGGAAGTAACGTGTCCTCGAATTCTAATATGGCGGCGGACATGTAACTTTAAAATCCAAGATGGCGGAAGTCCCGTGTCCTCAAATTCCAATATGGCGGCGGACATATAATTTCGAAATCCAAGATGGCGGCAGTCACGTGCTCTCGAATTCTAATATGGCGGCGGACATGTAACCTTGAAATCCAAGATGGCGGAAGTCACGTGTCCTCGAATTCTAATATGGCGGCGGACATGTAACCTTGAGATCCAAGATGGCGGAAGTAACGTGTCCTCGAATTCTAATATGGCGGCGGACATGTAACTTTAAAATCCAAGATGGCGGAAGTCCCGTGTCCTCAAATTCCAATATGGCGGCGGACATATAATTTCGAAATCCAAGATGGCGGCAGTCACGTGCTCTCGAATTCTAATATGGCGGCGGACATGTAACCTTGAAATCCAAGATGGCGGAAGTCACGTGTCCTCGAATTCTAATATGGCGGCGGACATATAATTTCATACTATTTTTCAAATTTAATAATTATTTATTATTAATATCACCACTTCCACTGCACTGCAGAGTTCAAATTTAATATTTGTTTAAACAAGTCTGAGCCTGTTTACTTCAAGTATGTATTACGATTAGAGATTTAGAAATCAGCTGCATAAAAAAACCAAAGCGAATCAAAAATCTAAAAATTCACAAAAATATTCATTTTATTATTTTTTTTTCAATTATTAAATTAAGCGACAACTTCAACATTTCTTCCCGCGCTGAATCGGAAAAACCGTATCCCTTGAACGTTATAGCCGGAAATAAAATCCGGGGGAATCAACAGGTGCAACCTTTGGTTTCGACTTTTTAAAAAAAGGAGATTTAAAATAAACACAAAACACACACAAAAAAAGGGAATTTCCCATTTTTTTTTTCCTTTCTTCAACCGTTGAAGTGTGAGAAAGATCACGGTTTTTACAATTTTTTTTTAACCGAGAAAATATTATTTTTTCCCAGTCGGATTGGTGCGGATTAAGTTTTCAAAGGGAAATATTTTAAAACCCTCAGTGATCAACTGCGGAAAAAAAAAGCGAGCATCAAAAGTATAGAATTTAAAACTCAGAAAATCTTTCAGATTCTATTTTCATATTTTTTTTTCATCTTTGTTACAGAGGGATTCTGTGTCTTTCAGCTTCGATCGACTGACTAAAATTATAAATAGGAAGAAAAAAATGAAACGAAAAAGATCAGCGAAGTAATTTTCTATTTTATTAATAGTCCATGAGCTGGCCGAAATTGAATTATTTTTTGGGGCAAAAAGCGCCCTTTGGCACATTGATACATTAGGGCATAAGGATCATAAAAATACCGGCTTGCCATCTCTAAGTGGTAGCTTAACAAAATGGCGGCCGTTTAAAGATGGCGTCGGGGGCTATTCTTTCTCCTCAAATATCTCGGCTTCTAATTATCAGAATGAAGCGAGCTTTTTTTTCAATGAAAGCTTTAATTCTAAGCTACATTATAGGTCTAGAGCAAAATTTTGATACAGCAAATAATTTGGCCGCAAAATGCAAAAATCCAAAAATTTTACTTACTTGCACTAGTAATTTCCTGGAATATTTTTTTATGAGTTGCTTTTAGCGAAAAAATCGTCAAATAAAAAAGAAAGAGAATTTATTTAGCATTCCAAAAATGTGCTTGTGATTATTCTACGACAAACGGAACCTTAAATATACACGGTTTTAGTAGTGGAGGGCGCGCTGGCAAAAGGTTCCGCAGGCTAATAACCGTTGCAAACAATACGATTATAACCAATGACTCGGACATATTTTCATCATTTTTTTTTAAATAACGTTTAAACAAAAATTTTTAAATACAGTATACTATAAGAGATTTATTTTTAAAAAACGGAAACTAAAATTTCGTTCAACACAATTTTAAAAAAATAATTATATTTCCTCTTCAGAGTCATTATCACTATAAGAAAATTTGAATTCGTTAGCAGAGTCGTCTTCCTCGTCAGATTTTGGGAAATTTTCGCAATCCAGCAATTTGCAGGCTGGTGTACATCTTAGTCCATTGGAGATGCAAGTTTGTGGTACGCATTCATAGCTTAATTGAAGTTCTTCAGGGTGTTGAGGCCAATCCTGATTAGGATAATCATGCTTTTTTATGTCCTTTTTTAGAGATATAAGGCACTGGATTATTTCTTTCTCGAAACCATTTGAAGCTAGTCTTTGTTCGTCTAATTTTTCCTTTCGTTCAACAAATTCCTTTTGCCAGCATATCTAAGGTTAAGTTATCTGGATAAATATACAATTTGTTTTTGAGAGTAAAAAAAATGAAGTGTAGATCCAAAATATGCCTCAATGTTTCCACGCAATCTCGACTGTGTTGAAGCACTTAATTGTTCTACACCTATGTTTTTCATAAATTCAGCCATTTTTGCCCGCAGTTCACTAAAAGGCATTACACGAGGGTTTTGGAAAATGTCTGATCTGATAAATTCGTATAATTCTATTAAACTATTCTTTTCCTTTTCTAAATATGAAGAATCTTTTTTTCAAATTTTCTGTTCGGGTTTGAGTTCGGACTTTCTTTGGTGTACTTCCTATAACAAGAAACGTGGTAATGGGCTTCTGCAGCGACGATTTCCCTGGACGTTACGCTTATTATTTTAGCATCCTGCCTTTGAACACTTATTTTTCGTAGCGTTTTATCAGATCTTAATGTAACTGCTTTCACAAGTGGCTCCCTTGTTCTAGTTTTGCGTTTATATTTACTTTTTTCACAAAATATGCACTCTTTTTTGTAAACTCTAGCACTGTCAGGTTTGCTTTCACTTCTTCGTAGAAATTTTTTTCTTTTAGTTGCATCTTCGTCCCGGTTATCTAATGTCAATACTTCACCGTCATTATTTTGTGATGATTTTGATTGCAGCTTGTTAAGACTTTTTTTGTTGGTAAAACTATTTCTACAGTCTTTGTGATAAAAAATTTTCGGCAAAGCGGAGTTTTCTTCTTCGACAAAATCAATACTTAACAGAGGTTTAAAATTCCGAATTTTAGCAGCTTCATATAGAGTATTCCATGATTTTAAATCTTGTAAAGTTCGTAGTTTTGTCTGTAAACTTTCGTCCCCGCATATTATACAACTAAGAAGTGCATCAACGGATTCGACTTTACGTTTTTTAGCGGTAGACATTTTTGAAAAAAAAAACAAAATACTGTATAACCTTGTAATTTCAACACACTGGACCGTTTTTCTCGATTTTTATTTTTTACTGTTTTACTTAACCGAAAAAGTACCGAAAGTAATAGCACGAAGAAGTTTTCTCTTGAACTGAGCAAATAAATAAAATTAGGCACATCGATAAGAATGGAAATAAATGGACAAAATACGAAACTATCATTTCCAAGAAAATCATTCATATTGCAAAAAGGGAAAAAATTTTTTGAAAATTTTTTAATAGGAAGTCATAAACCATTTTGGACGTAAAAGGTGAGATTCTTGAGATTTTTTGTAAAGATGATAGAAATTTATAAGGAGTAAATATAATTGGCATAAAAAGAAAATATACAACCGATTGCTTTCAAATAGCATTTCACTACAATATTTTTCATCCGACAAAGGACGGAACCAGTTAAAAATGCAGGCCGGTCACAAAATGAATAAAAAAAATTAATAAATAGAATCTATGATGGATATAGAAGACAAATATGTCCGCGTCATTGGTTATAATCCTATTACCCCGTATTGTTTGCAGCGGTTATTGGCCTGCGGAACCTATTGACAGCGCGCCCTCCACTACTAAAACCGTGTATATATAAGGTTCCGTTTGTCGTAGAATAATCACAAGCACATTTTTGGAATGCTAAATAAATTCTCTTTCTTTTTTATTTGACGATTTTTTCGCTAAAAGCAACTCATAAAAAAATATTCCAGGAAATTACTAGTGCAAGTAAGTAAAATTTTTGGATTTTTGCATTTTGCGGCCAAATTATTTGCTGTATCAAAATTTTGCTCTAGACCTATAATGTAGCTTAGAATTAAAGCTTTCATTGAAAAAAAAGCTCGCTTCATTCTGATAATTAGAAGCCGAGATATTTGAGGAGAAAGAATAGCCCCCGACGCCATCTTTAAACGGCCGCCATTTTGTTAAGCTACCACTTAGAGATGGCAAGCCGGTATTTTTATGATCCTTATGCCCTAATGTATCAATGTGCCAAAGGGCGCTTTTTGCCCCAAAAAATAATTGAAACTCGAAAATCCCAAGCCAGCTCATGGACTATAAGGTTTTGGGAAACCGGTTGCAAAAAGGAAAAAAGATAACGTGTAAACACGAATGAGGTGCATGTGCGTTAGCAGATGTTGTACCACCCGTGCGGAAAAGAATTATAATCGATGAAAATATTTTAACTGATAAAGAAGTAGGCGAGTCGATCAAGAGATTATATCACTTAATTAGCATATAAGCAAGTCACCGAGAAAAACGAGGTGAAAGGGTTGATTGACTAATTTTTTTAATGGATTTCGGAACCATTAATAACATCAGTCTTTCAACGACAGGGAGTCCAGAAAATTTCACTACTTTTTTATATGTGGGTGGGGGTCAGGGCTGCAATTCCGATTCCAGTTTCGATTCCGATTCCGATTTCGATTCAGCAGAATCTTGACTATTTTAAGATTCTGATTCTGATTTTGATCCTATTCTGAAAGGTGGAAAAAAATTTCAGCATCCAATTCCAATTCCGATTCTGATTCCGATTTAAACCAAAAACTGAATAACTGTAATAACTGTAATAAAGGTGCTTTTTAAGTCAATCTGAATCTAAAATATGTTGCACTAACATGTTGAGACAACATGTTGTTCAACTTGTTGAAGAGTTAGGAACATGTTGAAACGTTAAAACATTTTGCGCAACACTGAAAAATGAAAAATAAAATTTTGTAAATGTTGCTTAACAAGTTGTTAACACGTTTCTATGCTGCAACATGTTCAGCTACATGTTAATGTATAACATATAACATGTTGCAGTAACATGCTGCAACGTCAGAAACTTATTGGTAAAATTTTTATTTTTCATTTTCCAATGGTACTCAACATGTTTCTAAGCTACAACATGTTGGAAACATGTTTTTACCCAATAAGCAAAGAAATATTAATATTGGTAAAATATCTTGTAAATATTTTTGAAACAAAAAACAATTTTTTTTTTTTTTTTTTAACATTATTGTCAACATTTAAAAAATATTTTTATCGTTTCTTGTTTCAAAAAATATTTGCGTACCGGTAATATTTACAAAATAATTTACAAAATATAGAAAAATATTTAGTGAAAAAAGTTTGGTACAAAATATTGAAAAAAGTTTGGTACAAAATATTGAACAAAATGTTCGGTACAAAATATTGAAAAATGTTTGGTACGAAATATTGAAAAAAATTTGGTACAAAATATTGAAAAATGTTTGGTACAAAATATTAGAAAATGTTGGGTACAAAATATTGAAAAATATTCGGTGCAAAATATTGAAAAAAGTTTGGTACAAAATATTGAAAAACGTTTGGTACAAAATATTGGAAAATGTTGGGTACAAAATATTGAAAAATATTCGGTACAAAATACTGAAAAATGTTTGGTACAAAGTACTGATAAATGTTCGGTACAAAATAATGGAAAATATTTAAAAATATTTTATGAATATTAATATTTCTTTGCTTATTGGGTAACGTTGGCATTATGTTTTTAACGCTGCAACATGTATCGTCGTGAAATTGAAGCCTTATACATCGACTACACGGGCTTTTCAAATATTACGTCACCATTTTAGGTGGTATAGGGGTCTTTGAAATGATGACGCTAATGCCATATATTCGTAACAAAAGCCTACTTTCAAACGACTTAAGGGAAAAGAGGGAAAATATTTCCGAAAAAAAAAAAAAAAAACTTAAATGGCCCAACAGCTATGCCACAAATCGCCAATCAGTTAACCAATTACTCATTCACCTAACTGTCTTAATGGATTAATCGATCGACAGTTTAAACTTTCACATTCTAAAGCTTTTTCGAATCGATAAATATTCAGCGTAATCTTGGTAATGACGTCATCGGGTTTATGACACCTATTGAATTCGTTACTGTCAAAATTGTAATCCCGTTGTATTGTATAATGGGTGTGATAACGATTAAAATATTTAAGCGAAAATCTTTCCTCATCTCCTTTTTCGGTTGTAATAAATATCGGATAGATAAAAAGGGGAAAAGCAATATTTTATTTTGAAAACTTTGATTTTCGGGGTATTAGAACCCCGTAGGATGTTGTCATCCGGGGGGAGTTGAGAGTTGGGATTTGTTTTGCGGTCGTTTTGATTAACGGATCGTTAATCAGAAATCTCAAATTCATTTTTGAAAGATTACCCTAAGAAAAGTCGTTACTAATTACCACCAAATTAATTTTTTTTTTTCAGGAAACTTCAAGATTATGAGTATTATAAAAAACAGTGCGCAATGTTATTATTTTTATTTTGTAGAATGTTACTTGCTGTTGTAAGCAAATTAAAAGACAAGCTTGACAGGAAAGGGACGAAGCCCAAAAAAAAAAAAAAAACGGATTTTTTGCTGAATATTTTCCGGTTTCCTTTCTGATCCCGATACCGAGATAGTTATGATTTCGGTTACAAAACGGTTCGCCAAAGAGCGGAAAAGTTGCATTTTAGCCACCAAGTTAATTCTGATTTTTTTCACATTTTTCGGAGGCCCATTTCTGCTGGCCCCCAGAGGCCTAAAGTTTTTCTAAGTCTCATTAGGGCCGAAAAAGTTTGAGCCGTATTTTGGTGCGAGAGAGTTCATTTCCAATCGAAAATTTTCCGGAAACTTCAAAAATAAAGTCAAGGTGCACGGAGTGCACCCAGCCAAGTTATATAAAAATTTTAAAGAATAAACTTGGCTGCTTTTTTTACACGATGCTTTTTTTTGGGATCTACTTTACCGTAATTGGAGCCATTTTTTTATATATGAGCCGACAGAAATTTAGAAAGTTTAACACTACGCTTAAGACTTAGCTTAGCTATGCTTAGGAGCTTTATAGCCTATTAGGGGCTGCAAAGACTCAGAAGCGTAGCTAACGCTTAAATTCTTAAAGCGTAAGCTTAAAAGCTTAAAAGCTTAAATTCTTTCTTTCATCTTAAAAATTATTTAAGGGCCAGAAATTCTCACTAAAAAATTCATTATTAACGATTAAATAATGACTAACTACTGATTTATTAAGTAATTAACGAAAACGATTAATTTCGATAAACCAGCCCTGCCAAATCGTTTGGCTAGTTAACCAATAAAATACACAACAGCAAAAAAAAATTTAACCGAATTTACCAACGATGCGTGAAAAAAAAAATACGCGGGACATTTCTAAGAATCCTATCAAGCGAAAAGCTCGAGATCCATTTAGTTTTTTGCCAAATGAAAGTTTTCCCGCTCGCGGGTAAATCATCCCTTTTTTTTAAAAAAGAAAAATCTTTTATTTTTCAGATGTCTAAAAAAATCAGCGCCCAAAAATCCTTAGGGGATATGAGAAGCACGGACCAAATAGCAAAGAAATATTTAAACGAGGAAAACGTTCGATATTATCTGAGGGCTCACCCGGAAATCTTGGAAAATTACGTCATGGAAGAAGTGGATCTCGAGCTGCTAGAAAGGTGGATGATTCGGCGAACTCAAAGAGCCAAAAAGCCGGATAAAGTGAATTCGTGCAGGAAAACCAGCTTATCCAGATGGAAGGTAAAAAAAAAAAAAAAAAAAAAAATTAAAAACGGACGAAAAATATCAAATCGAAAAAATTTTACGATTTCGCTTAAAATTCGTGATCGTTAATGTTTTATGAGCTTTTTTTTCTTTTTCTGTGACGAAAATTATACGGGAGGAGAAATTGAAAGCCTTGAAAGCATATCAAGCAAACTCAAAGCAGCTTTTTGCAATTTAAACTTTTGAATTTAGAGAGAGAGAGGAAAGGAGAAATAAATGACATAAGAGAGAACAGGTGCAATCAGTGTGACGTTTTTTTTTTTTTTTTTTTTTTTTTTTTTTTATAGGATAAAAATAAACATGGTAGTAAACAATGAAATCGTTTTATAATTCGCTTCTTATTGCCAAATTTAATTTTTTAATTAAGTTAAGTGGCTAGTAAATACGTGATTTTTAAACTTTTTTTTTCTTCTTCCCCTTCTTCTCTGTCGTTACGAAATCTCAAGCAAGGAAAGAGTTTAAGTCGCAATAAAACGAACTGCAGATGGTTCGGGGCCGATTTTAGTAAGATTAAAAAGAAGTGAGAAAGCTTTTTACAAGGAGCACCTGCATCCGTGTATCCAGACACGTTTTTACGATCCAAGGAAAATAGGGAGAAATATAATTTTGAATAATATTAAATAACACTCCCTGATACACTGAACCAAAGCTTCTTCTATCAACAAAACGCCGTGGAAGAGCTATCCCTTATCAAATTCAATCAAGTATAACATCTCGGAAATTCCAAGCCGGCGGATCAAAACAATGAAAAAGGCGGTTAAGGTTTCGTAAATGGAAATTTCGTCCGCTTGGAGTGCTGCTTAATGTTCATGCAAGAATGACTTTATTCTCCTCTGTGCATACGGCGTGATGCACAACCTAAGAAATTAGGACAGCAGTAATCAGAGCTATATTGTGCACACTAAACACATAATGGAAAAAAAAAAAAAAAAAAAAAAAAGATCGAAAACATTTGCTGTCCCGTACGAAAAAGTGATGCAAAAACTGTATAAATAAAATTCTAGCAAAATAAATGCAAAAAATTTACATGAAAAAATGTATCATTTTTGTATAATTTATACAAAAATTTGGACATTAGAGTGGATCGAAAAACTCGAATTTTTAAATCTGAAAATGCCATTTAATCTTCCAAATTAATTCTAATTTTTTTTCGGTTTTTTTAGAGGCCAATTTCTGCTGCCCTCAGAGGCCTAAAGTTTTTTAAAGTCTCATTAGGGCCGAAAAAATTAGAGCCTTATTTGGTGCGAGAGAGTTCATTTCCTATTGGAAATATTTCGGAAATTTCAAAAATAAAGTCAAGGTGCACGGTGTGCACCCAGCCAAGTTATATAAAAATTTTAAAGAATAAACTTGGCTGCTTTTTTTACACGATGCTTTTTTTGGGATCTACTTTACATTAATTGGAGCTATTTTTTTATATGTGAGTCGAAAGAGATTTAGGAAGTTTAAACCGCCTTTTTTTTTTCCTCATATAGTTACAGCCTTTTTTTTTACTCATAGAGTTCATTATCTATGGGAAATTTTCCCAACGATTCAAACTCACGCAACAAGATCCCTATGCTAAAAATTTTCATCAAACCAAATCCTCCCTTTCATTTTTCCAGTTTTGCGTTCACGCAGACAAAAGAGTGATGCTCCAAGAACTCACAGCATCCCTCCAACAATCACCAAGTGAATCAAGAGTATTAGAAGAATTATCAAGATGCATCTCATCCGCAGTCAACGCCGACGGTCATAAATTATTTCTAAACGGTCAGAACGGATTGAGGCTGTATAGAGAAGATAAACCTTCCGAAAGGTTCGTATTTAATTCCATTTTCTAAAAAAAAGTAATTAATATTAATGATCATTAGGATTTTTTCCAATTTAAAATTCTCCCATCTCTACTTTCCCATTGTCAATATATTCCAACTTTGAGAGCGTTCGAAACATTGATTCCATCCCCTTTCAACTTCCCAAATAGATTCGCGACCATAATTGACGTTGTAATTTTCGAAAGTTCCCCGCCCTTTTATGTTGTATACAATTTCGGTTTTACTTTTCACCTCTAGAGAGGGAAAAAGGTTCTTTATTTTCGAAAAAGAAAATATGCAAATGTGACAACATGATCCGTTCAAGATTAATATACACCGATCCCCATAATAAAGAAAAATCATAAATAAAACTTAAGGAAAAGTTGTTCCTTTTTTTTATTTTCATAAATAAAATAAAATAAAATAAATTTATTTTCTTTAATTATAGAAATTTAAACGCGATTAGAAAACTCCGGGTGTAATGACTTCTCATTTATTAAACGAAGTGGTTTTACTATTAATTACAGTTTAAAGTTTGGAAAATGATCACGTTTCCAGGTTTGAAGATGAATCAAGTGACGTTAAAAGATTGGCTGAATTAGTCGCAAGCACAAGGCAACCGATGAGGGTTTCCAAGGGAGATGAACCTTTTTGGATGAATTCTGATCCTTTACAAACTCAAGTAAGTAATAAAAAAGAAAAGTAATAAAAGAAACAAAACAGAAAAAAAAGCGGAGCAAAACGAATAAAAAGGTTGTTTGTCATTTCATAATTACAAAAAAATTCTTTTAATAAATTTTTTTACCTTTCTTTCCTTCTTGACTTCATTAACAGAGAAAAAGTGATCAAAAGGGATACGGTTTAAAAATAACATTTTGTTACCTTTTTTTTTAATTTCGAAAAAAAAAAAAAAGTCGGTATAGTTTTACATTTGAGCTTTTTATTTGTTTTCTGTGCTTTTTGAATGCGAGTTACCGTACATTGAATTTTTATTTAAACAAATGGAAAAAAGAAAAAAATAGGGGAAAAAAGGAATTTTTTTTTCATTCGAAAAAAAAAAGCGATAGTCCAATTAAAGTGAAAACCCTGATTTTTCACTTGAAATTCTAAACTTTTTCCGATTTTTTATTATTTTGCTTTTAAAATTTAAATTCACTTGCAACAAACCCATTCTGCCGGTAATACCAAATCAGCAAAACAATTTTTTTATAAATATTTTTCAAAGAAATAAATAAAAAGGGATCGAAGAATTATTTTTAACACATTGGATATATTTCCAAATATTGCACAAATATTCGAGATATTTGAAAAGATATTTTTACCCCGTTAGAAATATTTCTAAATATTGCAGAAATATTTTTTTAAAAAAATTGTAGGTAGTTACAGTGTAGTTATAGCGAAGTTCTTCGCAACCCTTACGGTTATAATCGTAAGGGTTGCGAAGAACGTCATTATGGGACACACTTGTGTTTGGACAAACTCTAAAAGCCAATCGTGTAATAATATCTTCATACCTAGATGATAAAAATTACAAACTGTTCAAGAATCTAAATTAGCACTTTCCGAATCGGTTGAAATTTGTCAACCACCTATTGAAATATGTCAAGAAGGACCGACACGAAAACGTCCTCACTCATCGACATCCGTTTCTCCTACTAAAACTTCATAAAAAATGAAGATAATTTAAAGAAGCATTCAAGAATATTTTTTTTTTCGTCAAAACCTCAAAACTTTTTTCGTGCTTATCTTAGTCCGGAATAGCGAATAAAAAACGTAAAAAAAAAAAATTTAACACATCAGATATATTTTTAAATATTGCAGAAATATTAGAAATATCTAAAAAGATATTTTTACCCCGTTATAAATATTTCTAAATATCGCAGAAATATTAGAAATATTTACCAATATTTAGAAATATTCAAAAAGATATTTCCACTCCATCAGATATATTTCTAAATATTGCAGAAATATTAGAAATATTTAAAAAAATGTTGTTACCCCATCAGAAATATTTCTAAATATTGCAGAAATATTACAAATATTTACCAATATTTAGAAATATTCAAAAAGATATTTCCACCCCATCAGATACATTTCTAAATATTGCAGAAATATTAGAAATACTTAAAAAGGTATTTTTACCCCATCAGAAATATTAAAAATATTTACAAATATATATTGAAATATTCGAAAAGAAATTACTACCCCATCAGATATATTTTTAAGTATTTTAGAAATATTCAAAAAGATATTTCTACTCCATCAGATATACTTCTAAAAATGCAGATATATTTTTAAATATTGCAGAAATATTAGAAATACTTAAAAAGGTATTTTTACCCCATCAGAAATATTAAAAATATTTACAAATATATATTGAAATATTCGAAAAGAAATTACTACCCCATCAGATATATTTTTAAGTATTTTAGAAATATTCAAAAAGATATTTCTACTCCATCAGATATACTTCTAAAAATGCAGATATATTTTTAAATATTGCAGAAATATTAGAAATATTTAAAAAAATGTTGTTACCCCATCAGAAATATTTCTAAATATTGCAGACATATTAGAAATATTTACCAATAATTAGAAATATTCAAAAAGATATTTCCACCCCGTCAGATAAATTTCTAAATATTGCAGAAATATTAGAAATACTTGAAAAGGTTTTTACCCCATCAGAAATATTTCTAAATATTGCAGAAATATTAAACATATTTACAAATATATAGAAATATTCGAAAAGAAATTACTACCCCATCAGATATATTTCTAAATATTGCCGAAATATTAGAAATATTTGAAAAGATGTTTTTACAACATCAGATATACTTCCAAATATTGCACAAATATTAAAAAATATTTCTACCCCATCAGATATGTTTCTAAATATTGAAGAAATATTTGAAAAAACATATTTTAAAAACGATAGAAAGACGTTCTAAAAATATATCAGACGTTGAAATCCTGTTTTAAACACAAAAATAAAATGAATTATTTTCCGACATTTTCTACAAGGGCGTGGAAAATGCAGGAAATTAAAAAATAATCAATTAATCATTTTTGCATTTCCACGCGGCTTATCCTTTAAACAGAAATCATGTCTTCTTACAATTCAAAAGCTCATAAGCGCAACATTTATTTACAATGCACTGCCGCAACGTAAGATGACATGAGAAATCGCACGTATATATTCAACTTCTCTCAAATTTGCAATGTACATGTACTACGGAAGTCCTGAAGAAACAAGTACCTACTGTTGTTCCGGAACTGACATGTTTTGGTTCATTGTTTGTTCCAGAGCAAGCTGTTGTTTGTTCTGGAACTGACAGCTTTTAATAATTAAATCGTTTTTTCGGCAACAAACAATCAAAAAAACATAAACACTTGACCCTTCAGGGCTTCCGTATTACATCTTCCAATTAAACATAAGAAGCATAACATTAAATAAACATACCAAAAAAAAAACCTAAATAACTCAAGTATGTCTTCTTAAAATTCCACATCTCATAGGCTCAACATGTATTCGTCATATCCTGTTGAATCGCAGGATGAGATAGACATCTAATATACTTGCCCAGTTCGTCCCACAGTCGCCGGAAGTCCTCTTATCCCGCAGTCTCAACCTCAATCTCAATGCCTTCAGTTACCCAAATATTTTTCTTGCATGAACGTTAATCTCCTATTTTTTTTTATGAAAGAATGGCTTTTTTTTGACTGAGGGAAATCAACCTCTTTCCAACTGTATTCACTTCCGTCCGGGCGATTTAACTCAAAACCATAACAACGGAAATAAAAATAACCAATTTAATAAAAAACAGAGAAAACAATAAAAATTTATTCAACAAGTTCCGATCGTTAAAAAGGCTTTAAAAAAAAATCTTATTTAACACGCCGCTATTTAATTTTCATTCGTATCACGAAGACAACTTCAAAAAGCATTTTAATTTCAGAACCCTTCTCATTTCTTTTCTTTCAACAAAACATTTTTTTTTTTTCATTTCTCCTGAAAAAAAAAAAAAGAAGAGAAAATGAAAAAAAAAATCATAATTTTCCCCATACAAAAGGATACGATCAAAAAAATACTTAAAAGCTTTCGATCGAATGACAGATCTCGACGTCACCTTTTGACTCCTAAGACCTTGTATTTGTCGTTTAGTTTCAAAATATTTTTTTTTTTCTTTATCCCTCATCCGGATAAAAACTTAATAACGTTTTTCTTGCTTTTCTATTTTCCCTTTCTTAAGGAAGAGCCATGTCATTCTCTTTTTCAACCAATGGTCAGATCGGACGGGGAACTTATAGGGGTAATTCAATTATGGAGAAGAGGCGACGGCACCCCATTTCACGAAGAAGACGAAGAGATCGTATCGAGTTATTTGGTTTGGGGCGGAGTGGCTTTCCACTACGCTCAACTGTACATATCCGTAAAGACTCAAAGGCAGTTACATGAATTTTTGCTCCAAGTAGTTAGGTAGGTAGGTAAATCAAAGAAAAGAAAAAAAAAATTAATTATAAATCTAATGTCTTCTTATAACCAAGATTGTCATAGCGTAGTATTACTTTTTAATGTCAGCCGCAACATAAGATGACATAGGGAATTTACATTTAATTCCCGGAAAATCGTGTGGACATTTTTTTGGCCATTCGGAAGGAAAAAAATTGCTAAACACAACAGTTTTAAGGATTAATTTAAGAAACTGAGACAGATATTACAGAATTATTATAAAATTGACAAAGTTTCAAAAGCATTTTTTTAAAATTTTTTTAATCGGTAAAATTGCCATCCTTAAACATTCGAAATTACATGCCACATGTTAATTTTTTGCTTCGTAATTTTCAAGATTTAAAATTCCATAGCTTTAAAATACTTTTCCAATACGATTTCGCAATATGAAGTAAAGAATCCGCATAACTATCTTTTCGAAATTCTTCTTAGGTTTCCCGATCTCATAAGCTAAACATACGTTCAACATACTTTGCCGCAACATAAGATGACATAGGGAATTTCCATGTAAATCTCGGAAAATTGAATGGTTTGGCAAAGAAATTTTTTTGGTCGTTCGGAAGGAAAAAATTGCTAACCACAACGGTTTTAAATATCAATTTAAGAAATTAAAACAAAAGTTATCGAATTATTATAAAATTGGACTACTTTTTCAATCTGATTTCGCAATATAAAATAAATAGTTCGCATAACCATTTTTTCGAAATTCTTCTTAGGTTTCCGAATCTCATAAGCTAAACATACGTTCAGCGTACCTTGCCGCAACATAAGTTGACATAGCAAATTTACATGTTTTTTTTAAAGCATTTTTTTAAAATTTTTTTAATTGTTAAAATTGACATCCTTAAACATTCGAAATTACATGCCACATGTTAATTTTTTGCTTCGTAATTTTCAAGATTTAAAATTCCATAGCTTTAAAATACTTTTCCAATACGATTTCGCAATATGAAGTAAAGAATCCGCATAACTATCTTTTCGAAATTCTTCTTAGGTTTCCCGATCTCATAAGCTAAACATACGTTCAACATACTTTGCCGCAACATAAGATGACATAGGGAATTTCCATGTAAATTTCGGAAAATTGAATGGTTTGGCAAAGAAATTTTTTTCGCCATTCGGAAGGAAAAAATTGCTAACCACAACGGTTTTAAATATCAATTTAAGAAATTAAAACGAAAGTTATAGAATTATTATAAAATTGGACTACTTTTCCAATCTGATTTCGCAATATAAAATAAATAGTTCGCATAACCATTTTTTCGAAATTCTTCTTAGGTTTCCGAATCTCATAAGCTAAACATACGTTCAGCGTACCTTGCCGCAACATAAGTTGACATAGCAAATTTACATGTTTTTTTTTAAAGCATTTTTTTAAAATTTTTCTAATTGATAAAATTGCCATCCTTATTCATTCGAAATTACATGCTACATGTTAATTTTCTCTCTCGTAATTCATACTATTTAACATTCCATAGCTTTAAAATACTTTTCCAATCTGATTTCGCAATATAAAATAAATAATTCGCATCACCATTTTTTCGAAATTCTTCTTAGGTTTCCGAATCTCATAAGCTAAACACACGTTTAGCATACTTCGTCTTAACATAAGTTGACATAGGAAATTTACATGTTCTTTTTTTTTATTCTCTTTTTTTCAAGGTCTATATTTCAAGACATGGTTAGCATGGATACGTTAGTCATAAAAGTCATAGATTTCGCACAGCATTTAGTGCAGGCGGACCGAGCCTCCCTCTTCCTTTTGGATTCAAAAACGAACGAATTATACGCTCGCATATTCGACTTCGGATATAATGAAACGGAATCCGGGACCCAAGTGAAAAAACCACAGGGTCGAGACGTCCGATTTCCCGTCGGGATAGGAATAGCCGGTCATGTAGCTAAAACCGGACAGTTGTTAAATATAGCGGATGCTTACGCCGATCCACGGTTCAACAGATCCGTCGATCAAATCACGGGTTATAAAACGAAATCGATATTATGCATGCCGATATTTCTATCGCCTGGGATCGTCATAGGAGTCGTACAAATGGTTAATAAAAAGACTGGGACATTTACAAAGGTAACTTATCGTTTGTTTTTTTTAATCCTGCACCAATTGAGTCGCGATAATTTTAATTTTTTTATTTAAAATCTCATCTTTTTTTTTCAGGATGATGAAAAGGCTTTTGAAATGTTCGCCGTTTATTGCGGATTAGCTTTGCATCATGCTAAATTATTCGACAAAATAAGAAGATCTGAACAAAAATACAAAGTAGCTTTAGAAGTTTTATCTTATCACAGTACCTGCTCGGAGGAGGAAGCTAATCAGGTTTTGCCTTTACCGGAAAAAATTGAAAATATCGAAAGGTGAGTTTTCAAGATTTAAAAAAAAGCATCGTTAATTGACTCATAATTTAATTAATATATCATTTCCCTCTTTCAGATTCGATTTGAATTTTCTTTCCCTCGACGACATGGAAAAGGCGAGGCATACAATTTACATGTTTAATGATCTATTTGGTTTTACTAAATTCGATTTGGATTCCGTCGTTAAATTTACTTTAACGGTTCGGAAGAATTACAGAAGAGTGCCATATCATAACTGGACCCATGGTTTCGGAGTGGCTAATTCCATGTACGCTATTATAAAACATTCGCCGGATCTCTTCACATACAATGAGGTAAATGTTTAATTTTAAGGCGGTTTAGCTTCAGCATTATTAAAATTGAAGTCTCCAAGGTGATGCAGTAGGAGAGTTAACTCTCCTTGGAGACGCTTTGATACTAACTCCACTTGGGATATTATAAAATTAATATAAGAAATAGCCGCAGCACAGTGGTCGCTAGTCAAGAGAAAAGCGAACATAATTCAAGCGTATGGTAAAAGATCCTAAAATGGACCTGGGCGTCAAAAGGTTTGGTTTTCTGTGTAATTTAAAATCACTTGGTCCAATATGGCGGATGAAATTTCGAATTTTGGGTTGATTTTCATAAAAATGCGCCTGTAGGGGTTTTTGGGGTAGCTGAATATGAATCTGATATCAGTTTCTTCAAATTCAAGATGGCGAAGTTAATATGGCAAGCAATATAGCAACTCCAGGGAACTCTAACAATAGAATTGAAACTGCAGCTAACTGCAGGTCAATCTGCACTTGCTGAAGTTTACCGATGTTCGTAAAAATTTGTATATAGGGGTTTTCGGGGTCGCTGCTTTCGAATCCGGCAGCGTTTTTTTCAAATTCCAAACCTAGTAGGGCAAAGCACCGCTCGTAATGTCTTAAAATATTTAAATTTGAAGAAAAAAAAAAGCTGACGGATTCCAAATTAGCGACCTCGAAAACCCTTATACACTAATTTTTACGAACATCGGTAAACTGCAGCAAGTGCGGATAAAAGCCGCCACATTAACTTCGCCATCTTGAATCTGAAAAAAACTTATATAAGATTCGTATTCACCTACTTCGAAAACCCCTAGACATACAGTTTTATGAAAATCATCCGCCATTTTGAATTTTTTAATATTGGCAAGTGATTTTAAACTGCACAGAAAACCAGAAAGCTTTTGACGCTCAGATCCATTTTATAGCTTTTACCTCCGCTTCAGATGGGCATTATGTCCGCTTTTCTCTTGGCTAGCGATCACTGTGCGCAGCCTTACTTAAACGGTTTCACAAAATTTTAATTATTTCGGTTACAATCTTTCTATAACAGTTTTACTTTTTAAAATCGACGTCCCTGATCATGAATTAGGTTAAGAATTTTAAAATTTTCCCTCAGCTTCAGGTAGATGTATAATTACTAATGCGATTAGTTAAAATTACTAACAGTGTTTTATCCGTGCCCTTTGTATTTGTCATCTGACAGCTTCGCAAATGAGGATCTTGTAGTTGATACATATGATAATAACCCGTTATTGCAGGCCTCACGAGCTTTTTTTTGATGTCCAAAATCTTTCATACTGGAAATTTACCAAGAAGTTGTTAAGCAAGGAAAACCACCTGAGTCTGCGGCAGACTTTATCGAAAAAAAATATTTCGAAGAATACAAACATAAGTCTCCTTATGGCTAGAGGCAGTTGAAATTAAAATTGAACTGTCTCTTACCATAAGGAAACTTTATAAATGCCAGGGTCATGATTTCCTAAAAAAATTCCGGATTTTTCCAAATCCGTCCTTTCCCGTAATAAATATTTATAAAAGGAATAATCGAAGTCACAAAAAGCCTTTTTCAGTTTGAATAATTAATTATTTTTCTCGCGGGGTAAATATTAATTTAGTTTTTTTCTTTTTTTATCATTCGGTTTTGTTTAATTTCGTGAGAAGTGAAGAAAGTGTTTCAATGTCAGCACTTTTAAACTGACCACAAACAAGGTAAGTTAGCTTTTTTTTATTTTGTTCAGATGATTTGTGCAAATATTTATGACGACTTTGAAATTTTTCTATTTAATAAATTTTTTAATTTGGGTAGTCCAAGTCCAGTCAATTTGATTTAATTTAAAATTAATTTGTCCCCCCATAATGAATTTAATTTAATTTCCAATATTGCTGGGAATTTTTTTGGCATTTTAGTCACAAAAATTTTAGCCCCAAATTTTTTTAGTCTCAAATTCTTTGGGATTTTAGTCCCAAAATTTTTTGGAATTTTATTGTCAAAACTTTTAGTCTCAAATTTTTTTAGTCCAAAAATTTTAGTCTCAATTTTTTTGCGAGTCCCAAAAATGTTTAGTCTTATTTTTTTAGTCCAAAAATTCTAATCCCAAAAATTTTATTTCAATTTTTTTTTGGGATTTTAGTCCCAACATTTTTTGGGACTTTAGTCACAAAAGTTTTAGTCACAAAATTTTTTGAGATTTTAGTTCCAATAAAATGGGGATTTTAGTCCTAAAAATGTTTAGTCCCAATTTTTTTAGACTCAAATTCTCTTTGGATTTTAGTCCCAAAATTTTTTGGGAATTTACTGCCAAAATTTTCGGTCTCAAATTTTTTTAGTCCCAAAAGTTTTAGTCTCATTTCTATTGAAATTATAGTCCCAACATTTTTTGGGACTTTAGTCTCAAAAATGTTTAGTCTTAAATTTTTTTAGTCCAAAAATTTTAGTTTCAAATTATTTCAGTCCCAAATATTTTAATTTAAACTTTTTTCGGATTTGTCTCAAAAATGTTTAGTCCCAATATATTTTGGGATTTTAGTCACAAAAATTTTAATCTCGATTTTTTTTGTGATTTTAGTCTCAAAAATTTTATTACAATCAAAAATTTTAGTCCCAAATTATTTTAGCCCCAAAATTTTTAATCTCAGTTTTTTTGGAATTTTAGTCCCAAAAATGTTTAGTCTCAAATTTTTTTAGTTCCAAAAATTTTAATTTTAATTTTTTGAGATTATAGTCTCAAAAATTTTAGTCCCAAAATTTTTTGCAAGACGGGAATTCCTGGTTCCCGAAAACGAAAAAAGGTCTTTGGAATCTCTGAAAGTAACAAAATAATTCGAATTACTAAAAAAAAAAAAAAAAAAAAAAAAAAAAAAATTTGCCAGGGAAAACGAATAAGTACATTAACTCAATACTTTTTTTTCAGGTTTTTTATATTTAAAGAAGTTTAAAAAAAAAAAGGAAAAAAATACGTCAAAAAAAAGCAAATAATAAATTCCAAGAAACGATCTCCTCTTCGTGTCACAAAATTAAAACGTTACGTAACCCAAACCAAACCATTAAAATTATTCTTCGTTAAAAATTAATAAATTGAACTTTTCTTATTTTCGAAAAAAAAAAAAAAAAAAACCTCGCGTAACGATCTTGCAAAACTTTTGCGAAGAAAGAAAGGTAATTAGTTCCTTTCAACGAGGAAAATATCATTCTTGGATTTATAAAATGCCTCCGCAGCAAGAATAATCGCTTAAAATTAAAATATATAGCGCGACGAAAATATAAAAGGTAAAACTGAGAAAAGGGTAAGCCGTAAGTAACCCCGGTTGTAACAAAAAAGACACTTTTGGGAATATTTTCTAAAACAAAATTTTCCCTTCCCGTAGATGAAATTAAGGACTCCGGACGATGAATGGATATATTTTTATAAACGATTTAAAGTTTTAAGGGGAATAGGTTGTTGGCCCCTATACGGGAAGATAGATACGAAATTCGAAGTTATTTACACTCTTTTAAGCGCCGCTTTGATATTTCAAGTATTAGTATCTCTCGTATTAATATTTATGGCCACATTAAATTTGATGCGGGATCGTGGGGAATTCGATGCTGAAGTTTGCGAGCAAGTTATTTTATTTATTATATGTAAGTATATATTTGCAAGAAGGAAAATTAAAAACGAAAAAGAAAAAGTTGGTTGACTGGTTTGGGGTCAGTTTGTAACAAAAGCTCCCGGTTTGTGCGCTTGTGCTTTAAGCATAGACAGTCGAATTTCAACTTCATTTCAATTTTTTTTTTATTTCTCACAGCTTTTCAAATCCTCGCTAAAATGGCGGTCATGGCGTATAAAGCTAGACATCTACAAAAATTAATCAAGGATTTAAGCGGAACGATGCAGAGGAAATTCGTGATTAAAACTCAAGACTTGGAAGTCATGAACCATTGTAGGAGATACGATCATAAATTATCCAAATTTTTTTTAACCTTGTCGCTTCTTCTTTTCATATCGAGCATGTTTAGGCCGTTGGCGCACACGCTAAGGAAGGTTCATAAGTAAGGCAACAAAAAAAAAAAATTCCGATTTGTATCCGGATTCTTAAATTAAAAAGTTAAACCCGACGACAGTTCTCAAATTTTCTAAAATTTCAGAGCTCGGTCCCTCAATAACGGAACAATAATAGTCATAGGCGATCTTCCGTCAAAATATCCGTTTGAGCTTCCGGCGAATTCATTTTGGTACGCCTTTTGTTATTCTCAGCAAGTTATATCCGTATTTTTCGGAGCCTTGAGTTCTTGGATTGCAGACTCCATGTTCTGCGGATTTTTGGTATATTTATGCGGGCATTTGGATATTTTATCTAACAACATTAAAAGGAAAGGAGAAGACAGCGATGATGTCGACGAGGAAGAAAATTATTCGGCAAATGAGAACAATAAAAATTATGCTCCGGAGAAAACCCTGGTTGATCAACATAATTATCTTATACGGTAAAAAAAGTTCATTTTATTAATTGAAATTTAATTCCGGAATGGAACTTTTAATTAAATTTTTAAAAAAAATTAAATTAGGTTTTCCAAGCAATTAAACAAAGCATTCGCTCCGTTAATAATGGTCCAGCTACTGCTCGGAGCAATAACAATCGGATTACAATTGATTCAATTTTTCTTGGTAAGTAAATAATATAAGTCATTTACTTCCGAAATTATAAGCGTGTCTCAACAAGCAATGAGGTGTTAGGGGCAAGCGATTCCGCACGAGCGCTGCATGTCTACTAGAGTGAATTGAAAAACACAAATTTTTGAATTTGAAAACAGTGCGGAAAAGTTGCATTTTAGCCTTCATATTAATTCTAATTTTTTTCGGATTTTTGGAGGCCGATTTCTGCTGCCCCTAAAGGCCTAAAAATTTTCAAAGTCTCATAAGGGCCGAAATATTAGAGCCCCCGTATTTTGGTGCGAAGGAGTTCATTTCCTATCGAAAATTTTTCGGAAATTTCAAAACTCAAGTCAAAGTGCACGAAGTGCACCCAGCCAAGTTATATAAAAATTTTAAGGAATAAACTTGGCTCCCTTTTTTACACGATGCGTATTTGTTAAGATCAGTTTTAGAGTAATTCAAGCCATTTTTTAAATATGAGCAGAGAGAAGTATAAGGAGTTTAGTAACAGTCGTTTTTTTGCTCATAAATAAAATATGCCTTCAATTTCTGAGCAAAAAAAAAAGGCTGTTGTTAAACCTCCTAAACCTCTTTCGGGCCATATATAAAAAAATGGCTCCAATTACTGTAAAGCAGATCGCAATAAAAAAAGATCGTGTAAAAAAAAGCGGCCAAGTTTATTCTTTAAAATTTTTATATAACTTGGCCGGGTGCACTCCGTGCACCTTGACTTCATTTTTGAAATTTCTGGAAAATTTCCAATCGGAAATGAACTCTTTCGCTACTAAGCTAATATGGCTGTAATTTTATCGGTCCTTATGAGACCATAAAAAACTTTAGGCCTCAGGGGGCAGCAGAAATCGGCCTCCAAAATAAAATTTCCTGTCAATAAATTGCGATTCGTCTCACCTGCTTCGAAATTATCAACTCTTTTCTCTGCAAAAAAAATGAATTAGATCTCTACTGCACATCGCTAAACCATTTTAAACGCATCTTAGTTCAATTTTTCTTAAAAACATATTAGACTCAATTATTAGATTTTAAACTGTGATAACTTTTAAATTTACTCAATAGTTTTATTTTCTCTGTGATATTTAATTTATTTAATTTTTTTTTCTTTCTGTGATAATTGAATTGTAATTGAATCTGTAATGGGCCGCTCAGGCTGTTGATATCAATAAAGCATTATTATTATTATTATTATTAAAAAAATCTAAAAAAAAATTAGGGTAATGTGGTGGCTAAAATGCAACTTTTCCGCGCTGTGGCATTTTCTAATTCAAAAATTCGTGTTTATCGATCCACACTAATGTCTACAAATTATCCAAATAAACCGACAAAGATGTCCCGAACTATTTCAATGTTTAGCTTACGGTCATCTTCCTAACACTAATTTTTTTTCCTTTTAGATAAAATCGGGAGAAATTTTTATTTACGCCAAACCCATGGTTTACTTATCATTGAAATTAGTTCAGCTTTATATATCAAGCCATCATGGCCAGCGACTTTGGGACAGGGTTCGTATTTACTGATCCTCCCCCCGTTAATTTTTTTTTTTTTTTTTTTTTAAGCATTTTTAAACGCTTTCTGAAATTTCAAAAATAAAGTCAAGGTGCACGGAGTGCACCCAGCCAAGTTACATATAAAAATTTCAAAAAATAAACTTGGCTCCCTTTTTCACAGAATTAATTCTTAGTGGGGAGCAATGACCTTGGATTTATTTTTAAAAGTTAATAAATATATTTTTTAGAGCGTTTTGGTTGGAGAAGCATGCTACACTTCGATATGGATTAATCAATCGAGAAGTTGGTGTAAAAGTTTGCAAATGATCATGATCCGCTCTCGAAAACCCCTAAAAGTGGAAGTCGGACCGTTATTTCAGTTTTCGACAGAAAAATTTGGAAATGTAGGTTAATTCGAAAAAAAAAAAAAAAAAACACAAAGAATGCCAAGCGGGATAGGGAAAATCCAGTTGAAAAAATTACTCCGGCAAAGAAGCGGAAGGTGGAATTGAACCACTGGCCTCTCAGTTTCTCTACCTCTAAGCTACCTCTGCACATGGCGGAGCAGTACAAAGTTTTACAAAGTACAAAGTTTTAGAGTTTAAAGGTTCAATTCCACTTTCCCACTTTGCCTAATCATTAATTTTTTCAGCTAATTTTCCGTATCGTCCTTGGAATCCCTTATTTAAAATCATAAGAAAGCCTTTTCATTAAAATGACAAGATATTAAGTCATTCATTCATTCAATTACTTAATTAATTTACTTAAATGATTTAAGTTAACAAACTCAGTCAAGAAAATGAAAAATTCAAAAAGAATTTTAAACAATAAATTATCAGTAAATTGATTCAATCAATCAATCAATCAATCAATCAATCAATCAATCAATACAAAAAAGAATATAATTTTAATTTATTCCAGCTCCTAAAATAAACTTTTAATTTTCCAGATTCTTAATACAGCTTACAGTTTCTTCACCATGTTACGTACTGTACATTAAAGTTAACGGGACATCATTTGCAAGTTCTAACTTGCAGGACAGATAATGTATTTCTGCTCAATGCTCATTCGTGTTCAACAAGCATATTAATCGTTCAAAGATTTCTCTTAATCTACGATGTTACACTTTATAAATGTAATCTACAGTTGAACCACCATAACTTTGCCGTTAAAACCTATAGTTAACTTATGAATAATAACAAGGAAAGCTATGGAGGTTTGACCGTATATGAAAATTTGTAATGATATTTCAAACCATAACCACTGGAAATAAAATCTGCTTTAAAGAAAGAACCCATGCGTTTTAATAAACTAACCCAAACTATTTCAAAAAATTCCTAAGTTAACAAGTATTGTTGTCCTAGGACGCAAGAGACTGGGTTCAAGTCGAAACATGAGTAAAAAGCAACCTGTTGAGACAGGAAAAGTTTCTTACCCGTAAGAAATAGCAATGTCGTTGTTATAATTTACATTTTATGTTTAATTGCGAAAAGAAAACAAAAAAGTTTCAAAATAATAAAGATGGCAGTATAGACTTCGTGCATTAAAAATTTTATAAATATACGCTTAAAAATACCTGTTTAGCTTATGCCCCGGGAATATTTCCTACATGACGAAACTTAAGCGGAACGAAAACTTAGGAAAAGGAAAATTAGAGCTATTGCATAAGTTAAACATAGAAATAGCGGAGCGCCACGATCGTTATATGCACGAAGCCTATAAGCGTTCCATATCCGCCATCTTGGATCTAAACATTCGCACTGTCAAGTAGATCAATAACCAAAAAAAAAAAATTAATTAATTAACCTACGAATTTTTTTTTTTTTTTTGTTTTTTTTATTTTTTACAATAATTTAAAAGCTAAAATTTTTTTTTTTCGTTTATTTATCTAGTGTTTGGCGTTATTCATCGGAGCCTTGTGCCACGATTTGGATCATCGAGGGAAAAATAACAAATTTATGATAGAATCAGCATCTCCCCTAGCAAATATGTACACCACGAGCACCATGGAGCATCATCATTTCAATCAAACTGTGGTCATATTGCAACAGGTAAAAACAAGTTAGTACCGGTCATCAGAGCCGCAAACGTCGAATTTGAAAGTAGTCACGTGATCGGCTGCTACGAAAAAATAAATACATGGCGGCCACTTTGACTTTTTAAAAATTAGGCGTTTCCGCTCTGATGCATCCCAGATAACATATTTCAAAAAATTCTCATAATAAAAAATTAGCCAGCTTCAACAAGTGTGTACCTGCAGTCGATGTTTAGCTTATGGAACTAAGATGGTTTCTCTCTTGATGGAACCATGGGCGGTTCACCTTTTGTAGATAAAACAGTAGAACGAAAAAATATCAAAGCCCTCGCCCCCCAAAAAAATGACTCATTTAATTATTTTGCCAAATTTTTTAATTCAAATTTGGTCTCTTTCCCCTTTAGGACGGGCACAACATTTTACAAAAATTAGACAGAGAAGAATACCGTCAAGTCCTCGGGATCATAAAACATTGCATCCTCGCAACGGATTTAGCATTATTTTTCGCAAACAAAGCTAAATTATCGGCCATCGTATCCGCCGGAGAATTTTCACTCAAAAATCCAAGCCACAGATCTTTAGTTCAAGCAGTTGCCATGACTGCAAGTGACCTTTCTGCAAGTGCCAAACCCTGGGAAATTCAAATCCAAACCGTTAAAGTTATTTTCCAAGAATTCTACGAGCAAGGGGATGAGGAAAGAGCAGCTGGGAGGCAACCGATTCCTATGATGGATCGAAATCAACCTGATCAGCAAGCACCATCTCAGGTAAACAAATCGTACAAAACAAAAAAGGGACATTTCTTTTTTTTTTTTTTTCAATTAAAAATTTGTTTCAGGTTGAATTTTTGGCACAAATCTGCATACCCTGTTATGCTTTACTGGCACAAGTAGTTCCTGGTTCTGAGCCCCTTTTACTACAATGTCAGAAAAATTTAGAGCATTGGAAGGAGCTATGTGAATCAGGAGGTAACGCACAAGAGATATTAGCAATAGACAAAACAGGTCCTGACAAATAAAAACAAAGCGCAAAAAAAAAAATAAAATAAAAAGCAAAGGTCAGATTTTCATAACTTGGATTTCGACAATCAATATATAATAATCAAAAACGTTTACGTTAATTGTCAAAAAATGTGTAACCTTTATGCTCTCTTTAAAATCATCTGACCAAAAACTTAAAAAAAAAAAAAAAAATAATTCCCACTGTGATTTTAATTGTTAATTTCCTAATTTTAAATATTCCTCATGATCCAGTATTTTAAGAATGTAAAAATTCTAAAGTGTAAAAAAAAAGAAATGAAATCTTCCCGTTTTAGTGTCAAGATCACATTCCATATTGCATAAAATTTTAACTGTTGCAAAATAAAGAAATATTTATGTATTTTAAAATTCATTTATTTAACCATAAAAAAAAATCCGCATTAAAAATTAAGAGGTTTCATGTCGATAGAAGGACTGTGTAAAGAAGGAATCCGATTTTTTTCCCTTTAAACACCTTCTTGGGAACTTATTGGTGCTATGGAAAGAGATAGTAAATGCTAGGTCTATAAAAATATTTTATGTGCTTTTCAAAATTTTTCAAATTAATTATTTGTTCAATAAGCATTCGCCTACAGGGCTAAAGGCCTTCAATCCAAGGTGTAATAGTGTTTTTTTTGACAAGAAGGGATCAAGTTGTGTCTGCCAGGCACAAAAATTTTTTACTGGGGAAGACAATGACCTCCCAGCTCCTTATATCCCTGCTTCAATCCACCAGTTTTAGGTAATCAACCCCAACTGTCACCATACTAGAACATATTGGCAGTAAATGACATTTCTCAAAGCTTACAGTTTAAGACTTGTTATCTTTTAATTCTTCGTGAAAAATCAAAACCTAAAATGCTCTGCAATTAAAAAGCTTGAAGCAAGTTCTTAAATTAACCTTTAACCCTTTACCTCTCTACCTATCTTATTGACTAATTTCTGATTGACCATTTTTGATTCAAAGATAAAATAATTCATTTTATAGGGCATAAAAAATCATGTTTAGGAGGAAAAAAAAAATTAAAATTATAGCCTTACCTTGACATTCATCAAACAGGACTTGGCCAAGCGTTCCGCATGTCCTTGTTTCCTCGAAGCATTCCGTAAAATCCTTACAGGTTCAGACGTCTAAAAATGCTGTTTAATTACATGACTATACTAATCACTCGCGGATAAAAGAAAATATAAAGTAATCTCACTTGAAAAAACCGAAACAGAGCTTAAAATCGAGATCATGTTTGCAATGAATAAACCGGTACCGAAATTAAAATGGCGGAGGAACAATCGAAATTTGCCATAGAGCCAGCATCAGCGCATTCTCGTGGATGAGTTTGTAACTTTCTTGGAGGAATTAATACGAACACAATACAAATTAAAAAAAGATCAGTGTTTTTGAATGAATAACAGACTATTTCATGATTTAAAAATTCGGTTTCGTTTTTCATTCTCTTAACCTAATTTTAAAACAGTTTTATAAGATTTTTTATATATATTGAATTTGAATATAGGAAAGGAAATAAACCCGCGGTAAAATTTTGCCGCTAGTTTCCGATATACGCCTGTGAGAGCGCTGGCGCTGATTATTTTGTTTTTAACAAAAATTAATGAATGAAAACGTGCAACAAAACTTTGACATGTTTTTAATTATTAAAATATAACGGACAAGATATTTTGACTCTGAAATCAAGTAAAGTATAAGTAGGTAAATGAGGGAAAATCAATAAATGTAAATGAACAAAGCTCTATTAGCTTTTGTGGATAGCTAATTAGAAAAAAATAATACCAAGATGGAAAAGCTTCAGCTCATATCTTCCAAATCATATAGGATTTTTTGTATTGCTGAAAAATGAAAACATCTTTTATTTTTTGCAAAATAATTAGCTTCTTATATTGAAAACACAGCACAATTTTTTTACAATCAAACCTCAATTTACGAAACTGACTTAATGGGAAATCCTGTACGAGTGCAAGATTTTTTTTTTATCTCCTTGAATGTCACATTTTTACACATGAAAAATAAAGCAGCAAATAAAACTTGATTAGTTCAAAACAAGATTCATCAATTGAATCTTATTTTGAAAACAAAGGAAAACATTAACATAAATAAAAATCTCGAGAATTTAGAATATAAAATTTGAGGAATTTTTTTTAGAAATCCTGGAAAATTTTAACTTGTATTTTTCAGTTGTGTAGGTTGGTTGAGGCCTGGCCAAGATAACTCCAAGGACCTTACACAGCAATTTTGCTTGGCCAGATAATATTTAGAAAATTCTGATTTGTAATTTCCCGAACTCCTTTTTGAGGAAGAAAAAAAAAGTAGGTATTTGGCAATTTAATGTCCGATTTGGGTAAGGAAATTTAGGAATTCATTACTTTTCAGGGATTTCTAGGGAATTAAAAAAAAAGAAAAAAGGGTAATAATGGAATATTTTAATCGCCGAATTTTTGGGATGTAAAATCCGGAGCAGAATCTTAACAAAGAGGTGATATTGATATTCGAGTAAAATAATTTTCAAGAATAAGAAGGCAATATTTAAAAATTCCCCAAGGAATATTAGAAATTTTCTGGGAATTCCAGAAATCATTGTTAGAGCTCTTTTTAAAAATGATAAATTTTTTTAATGTACTTTTTGAGCAAAAAAAAGAAAAAATTATTCTTTAATTACGATTTCCCATTTTGAGAACAAAAATGTTTGCCTAACAATCTTCTACATACAAAACGTAGGAAATTCTGGTCCTTTCCCCATATTTATTTTTTTTAATATTGTCTCCGTCAGGAATTTCTATTCCTCATTCTTTGAGATAGGGAAAGGAGTAGAGAGGACGAAGATTCGTTCAATTTTCCATTTTGTATCAAATCTAATTCCAAAGATTTATTCCTATCCCTGGATAAGTTTTTAGATACGTCGGACACGTTTGGAAATTTAATAAACGTATCGCTATATCGCTTTTCCTGCAATCGATCGAAAGAAACTCGATTTTCCAACGGTTTAAAATCGTTGTAAGATTCATACGGTTTAATTTTAACGAAATTCCTTTCGGTCACGACCGCCTGATCGTCCGAACTGCTGTAAACCCCGCTTTCCGAAAGGGGTATTTCGCTCACTCCCTGAGCGAACCGAACGCACTTTCCTTTTTTATTCGAAATCACTTCGTCCTCCAATTTTAAATCCTTTTTAACCGCCGGGGGGGTTTGAGATAATTTCGGTATGATTCTTTTTTTCGGCGGGGATTCCGCGGGTACGTTTAACGTTAAATCGCAAAATTCTAAAACGAATTTCGGTTCCGCCGGCCAAAAGGAACTTTTGGAATTTCCCAATCCCGTTTCCAGGATTCTGAGGTGCAACCCTTCCGCAGTGGCAAACAAAACGGGGGTGCTTAAATCCGACGCCTTTTTAAATTTCTCCCTCTTTTTTTTGTATTCGTGTTTTTTTCGGAAATCTTTATCTTTGAGCTCTTTGACGTAAGCGGAAACGGACCGGGGTTGGGATTGCCTCATCGAATTTTTGCTCAAGCAAGAGCAAAGCATGGCTTGACACTGTTTCCGGATTTCCTTTTGAAAAATCAGAATCAAAAGCGGAGAAAGAACGACGTAAGCGTAACGAGTCCACATGAAAATTTTATCTAAAATATTTGTTTCTATAGGCACGAGATCGATGGGCAATTCAGTCTTGTTAATCGTCATCATTAAAAAAGTTTCTTTGTCCTCAATGACTTGGTACTGAGTGTAAAATTGTGTGATTTGAACGGAAACTATGTTCGGAACCACGAGAACCACGAAGGAAAATATTAAAAAACCGGTGAGGACGTACAAGGGGAAACCTTCCCCGGTGAAATAATTCACGGGGCCCCAAAGCTGATTCCAAGGGGCGGCGTAGGAGAATCCCAAAGAGCTTCCCATCCCTCGTAAGGGGCTTCTTCGCTCCGCGGCCCTTTGCCTGGCGACCAGTTCTAAATTTCTAAGGCGTTTTCGTTCGTTTAAAACTCTTTTGGCAATCGTTATCCAGAATTTGATGATGAACAACCAAGGAAGGCAGTAACCGATGATTATGGTGGCCACGGCGATGAGTATGTTCGTGGTTTCCAGGGAAACGTATGTTGGGCTGCAGCTAAACCTGAAAAAAAAAAAAGATGGATTAAGTTTTTATAATTGGTTCGAGAGGTTGAGAGGAGTACCCAATGGACATTGATCGTTTTTCCACTGGATTGTGGAAGACGCAACGTAGGATTTGTCATCTGCAACTTTTATGAATGAAACGTCAATGAATATTTTTAGATCAAATTCGATGATGAAATAAAAAATTCTAGACGTTTCTTTCTTTTCTGCATATAACAAAGAAAACGGTTGTCGTTTTATATCCCCTTTTTTAAGTAAACTTTTTTTTTTTTTTTTTTTTTTTTTACGGACAAGATAACGAAACTGTGACGATGAATGTATATACAGTTTTTTGTTAGTTGTTCTCTTTTCGCACTCCGCTGAATTCTGTCGTGAAAAGGGGAATAAACCTTTCGCACATGTCTGGGTTGGCCATGTTTTTTTTATAAGCTAAACATAAACAAACATGGCCATCCCAGTGACGTGCCATAGATCAATTCCCCTTTTCACGGCAGAATTATGCTCCTTGTCTCAGCTATTAGGCCTACCGATTTTGGGAAAATAAAATTAGGGATACGCCATCACAGGGGTAACGAAAATCTTTAAAGAAAAAAAAAAAAACAATTCCGTAGCATTTCTGAATCCTAAATTATATATGCGGCAAATCCTCAAGTTAACCATTTCTGTAAAGGAGCATAGTGGGGCACACTTAAATACTTGGCTGGTGCACTCCGTGCACCCTGATAACAAATGATAAAAATGAGGTGATTCCGATATTGATTTTACCACGAACAGTTGCAATACAAAGTGCATACCGTCTTCCATCGGTAATAATTTAAAAAAAAAATAGTTATAGTTTAATTGCAGGGGGAAAAAAATAATAATAATAAATAAAATAAAAATAAATAAATAAATAAATCAAATTTAAAAAATGCCTGGGTACAAAAGAGAACATTTAGTAAATTCAAATGATGAAAATTTAGACGAATTCGTCTGTGGTATTTGTTACGAAATCGTGAAAAATCCGGTGTGCACTAAATGTTGTGGTCAAACATATTGCAAGGAATGTGTTAACACGTGGCTTACTGATCACGACACTTGTCCTAACGATAGAAAAAGGTTGACAGCATCCGATTTGTCTTCAGCTCCGAGATTAGTTAATAATTTAATAAATAAGTTGAAAATAAAATGTGATAATTTTGAAAAAGGATGCACTCAAATTGTGACGATTGAGGAATTGGAAAATCATGTAAAAAACTGCAAGGTTGCACTTTGCGAACTTTGTGAGTTTCCTTTCGGCGAAAATAATCACGACTGCATCGAGAATTTGAGAAATAAAATTAGTGAAATGAGCATTGAAATTTCGTCGCTCAAAGAGAAATCAGTTGTAAGACAACCAGAGGTCAACACTCAGAGATCAATAGTAATGGTAAATTGTTATCTGGATTTAATGAAATTTTAAATAATGACTAATTAAATATTCAAATTTAATTATAGCAATTCAAAGAGGAAGCATTAAGATGCGATTGGCGTAACTGCAGAATCCTTTCCCAAAAAAACCTTGATCCTGACTTAAGCAGCTTTCTGATCCGTACATGTCAGGAAGCTTTAAGGAATTACAGAGGTGAAAGTGTAACTAAATTTGCTGAAAACTTAGCTCAAGTCTTTCTGCACTGTCAAGGATGCGTTTGGAATGTTGTCGTTTTTCTTTTGGATTGTGGCGAGAGTTCAATAATGCGAGAGAAATATATTCAGATCGAATTCAATCGTAAAATAATAATACAATTGTTTATCCCACGAGTATAACCGACTATAGGCAGGAGCAGCACCGTTTATGCCGACCGCTGTACAGTACACTTGGTTGACACTTGATGAAACATTAAATGAAGCCTAATATGAATTTTATACATACATATATATTTTTTTAAATCCATCCACGATTACACTAATTAAAAACTAGTGGTAATTTTAACAATCTTATTAGTGATTATACTTCTACCTGAAACTCGAGGTAAATTTAATATGTATACTATTAGTAATTTTTACCGTACTTGATGTAAAAATTATAGGTATTGATATTATATGGCCAATAATATATGTAAAATCTACCCTTAGCTTCAGGTAGATGTATAATTACTAATAAGATCAGTCTAAATTACTAACAGTGTTTAATCCGTGAGGTAAAGGCTATTTGTGAAACTTTTTACACCATTTTTTTTCTTGCCAAAATGAATTTATTTTGTAGGCTACATCTCGCCACCATAGCACTCACGTCATGCCCATAAGCTGAGCTCTTTCGCGACGGCCGAACTATATAAGTATTTAGAAAAATGTTTGCTGACGACTTGGTTCTGTCCCTTAGTCTAGGCTAGGGGTCGTACATAAATTACGTAAGCACATTTAGGGGGGGAGGGGGTCCAAATTTGACATCTTACTCGTAAGCTAAGCATAGGCGAAATGGGATAAAGCGTGCAAAAAGGGCCTAACCCATGCTTATGTAATTTATGCACGACCCCCTATAACTAGAAAGTGATCGTTTTTCTACTGGATTGTGCAAGACGCAACGGTTGACTTGTCATCTGCGACTATTATGAATGAAGCGTCATTTCGGATATTTTCAGATCAAAGTCGATGATGATATTATTAAGAAAAAATTCTAAGATTAGAGAATTTTTAATTATTTTCTATAAAGATAATAATTGATAACAAATTATCAAAATGAGCCGACCATTCATACATTCATTTTCCCAAGAACAGTTGCAATACAAAGCGCATACAGACTTGCATCGGTAATAATTTAAAAAAAAATAGTTATAGTTTAATTGCAGGGAAAAAAAAATTAATAAAATAAAAATAAATAAATAAAATTTAAAAAATGCCTGGGTACGACAGATCGCGTTTAGTAAATTCAAACGATGAAAATTTAGACGAATTCGTCTGTGCTATTTGTCAAGAAATCTTAAAAAATCCGGTGTGCACTAAATGTTGCGGTCAAACATATTGCGAGGAGTGTATAAACAGCTGGCTTACTGATCACGACACTTGTCCTAACGATAGAAAAAGGTTGACAGCATCCGATTTGACTTCAGCTCCGAGATTAGTTAATAATTTAATAAATAAGTTGAAAATAAAATGTGATAAGTTTGAAAAGGGATGCACTCAAATTGTGACAATTGAGGAATTGGAAAATCATGTAAAAAACTGCAAGGCTGCACTTTGCCAACTTTGTGAGTTTCCTTTCGGCGAAAATAATCACGACTGCATCGAGAATTTGAAAATTAAAATTAGTGAAATGAGCATTGAAATTTCGTCACTCAAAGAGAAACCAGTTGTAAGACAACCAGAAATCAACATTCAGAGATCAACAATAAAGGTAAATTGTTTTCTGCGTTTAATGAAATTTTAAATGATGCAGTTAATATTTTTAAACTTAATTACAGAAATTGACAGAGGAAGCATTAAGATGCAATGTGAATAACTACAGAATCTTGAAGGAGAATAACATCGATTCTACCTTAAAATATTATTTAGTCGGGAAATGTCAGGGAGTTTTAATGGGTTCCACAGGAATGAGTATAAATTCATTTGCTGAAAACTTAGCTACAGCGGTTAGCGTAGATCAACGTTGTGATTGGAATGCTGTCGTTTTTCTTTCGGAATGTGGACACAGTTTAATAACGCCAAAGAGAATTATTCAGATCCAATTCGATGATAAATTAATAATCGAATTGTTTGTGGAAAATAAAAAATAATCGAATTGTTTGTACCAGGACTACCACCGAGTAGGAATAAGCGGCACATTTACAATGCTGCTCGTAACAATGCACGTGTCGTCCATAACTGAAACTAAAAATGACTTAAAGAAAACTAGTCCTTTGACACTTTTTGGTAAAAAATGAGCAAGAATAAAAAAAAAACCAAAATTGATCAAAAATGATTAATCAAAACCTCTCGCGATTAAAAATGACTAAGAATATTGTCAAATTTGATCATTTTCAGTCATATTTTTGGTAGGGTTGGTTGACACTTGATGAGGGCCCGTAGCCCAGGGGAAGCAACGCTGTCGGTTAATTTGGTTAAGGTAATTTTTAAGCTTACAGTTAAATTAAACATGTCTTGATTCTCAAATACTCTGAAAAAACCTTTTTCAAACTTCCGTGAAACCGGGAAAAAAGCCACGTGAATGAATATCGCACTTGAAAAAATTGATGAAAGATCGATCCCATGATCAATCAGGTAGGATTTATTGGTATTAATCTGATCCAACCCGATCAACTTGATCCAAGGTGATCATACTGCTTGAACATATTTAAACAGATCAATCGTGATTAGATGACGAGTAATAATCAGACAGATCAAATATGATCTGATCCCTCCCCGATTTGTGCATATCGATATTATGAAAAACGATTCATCGACTCACCGGAATCGATCTGAAGACCGAGATTTGCCCATTCCTATTTTTGATTTTAAAAAATTAATGAAAAAAAAACTTTCAAATTCACCGTCCGGGTTTGAGTAGCGAACAAACTGCCTAAAATTCAAATTTTAAACTTCATAGCGCCCGCGCGGCCGAACGATCGTGGCACTTGAGAAATACCGCGCATGCGCAGAACCATTTTCTTTCTGTCTCCAAGAGGACGTTGATTTTTTTTCTCTACAAGCTGATCAATTTTAATCTGACGGAAGGGCATACATCTTCAATTGATGACCATTGTTTTTAAGTAGTCGTGGTTTATCTGAAAAAAAAAAGTATGCCTGGGTACGATAGATCGCGTGTTGTAGATTCAAATAATGAAACTTTAGACGAATTCGTCTGTGGTATTTGTCACGAAATCGTGAAAATTCCCGTGTGCACTAAATGTTGTGGTCAAACATATTGCAAGGAATGTGTAAATAGGTGGCTTACTGATCACGACACTTGTCCTAACGATAGAAAAGGGTTGAGAGCATCCGATTTGACTTCAGCTCCGAGATTAGTTAATAATTTAATAAATAAGTTGAAAATCAAATGTGATAATTTTGAAAAAGGATGCACTCAAATTGTGACGATTGAGGAATTGGAAAATCATGTAAAAAGCTGCAAGGTTGGAATTTGCGAAACTTGTGATTTTTCTCTGGGCGAAAATCATCACGACTGCATTGAGAATTTTAAAATTAAAATGTGTGAAATGAGCACTAAAATTTCGTCACTCGAAGAGAAATTAGCTGTAATGCAACTAAAAGTCAATCAACTGTAAAGGTAAATTGTTATCTTCATTTAATGAAACTTTAAGTAATGACTAATTAACATTCAAATTTAATTACAGAAATTCAAAGATGCAATGTGAATAACTACAGAATCCTTTTCGAAAAAAACCTTGGTCTTTCCCTTTTCTTAAAAACATTTCTGATTTGTAAGAGCCAGGAAGCTTTAAGGAATTACAGAGGTGAAAGTGTAACTGTATTTGCTAAAAACTTAGCTAGAGACGTTAGCGTAGATCAACAATGCGATTGGAGTGCTGTCGTTTTTCTTTTGGATTGTGGAGAGAGTTTAACAAGGTCAACGAAATATATTCAGATCCAATTCGATGATGAACTAGTAACAGAACTATACTCAAATCTAGGAATATAATATATTTTCCATATCATTTTCAAAATAGAGATATCCAACGTATATATATACCATTTTTGAAAATATACGGTATATTTTCTCATAAAAAAATGTCATTTTCGTTTTTTAATTTACATAACTTTGTATTTTATTCAATTTTTTACTTCTATACTAAATATTTTTACTATTTCCAATATGGCAAACAAAAAAAGTACGTAATATCGCTTTACACTCCAAAATTGTTAATTAAATTCGGAGGATGATTGAAAAACGAAAATATACCAAATCGGTATATATATACCAATTATACATAAAAATAAATATACGGTATATTTTTTTTTTTTAAATCAATCCACGATTAGATGAAAACTACTTTTCAAACTTTTTACCCAATTTTTGCCAAAATGAGTTTATTTCGTACAGTTAGTTAACATAACGGATATTGTATCTTAAGTTGTAACTTTTCATTTAAAAAATTAAAACAAATATAAATATCTCTCTTTCGTTAGAAATTACTGAAAACGTTGAATGTGAGTTTTTTTAAGAATGACCCTTATAAAGATAATTGATAACAAGTTATCAAAATGAGGCGATCATTCTGATGTTGACTTTCACACGAACAGTTGCAATACAAAGTGCATAACGTCTTACATCGGTAATAATTTTTTTTTAAATAATTACAGCTTAATTTGCAGCAAAAAGAAAGAAAATAAATAAAATTAATGCAATTTAAAAAATGCCTGGGTACGACAGATCGCGTGTTGTAAATTCAAACGATGAAAATTTAGACGAATTCGTTTGTGCTATTGTCAGGAAATCTTAAAAAAACCATTGTGCACTAAATGTTGCGGTCAATCATATTGCAAGGAATGTATATACAGCTGGCTTACTAATCACAACACTTGTCCTAATGATAGAAAATGGTTGAGAGCACCCGATTTGATTGCAACTCCGAGACTAGTTAATAATTTTATAAATAAGTTGAAAATAAAATGTGATAATTTTGAAAAGGGATGCACTCAAATAGTGACGATTGAGGAACTGGAAAATCACGTTAAAAACTGCAAGGCTGGACTTTGCCAAATTTGTGAGTTTCCTTCGGGCGAAAATGACCACGATTGCATCGAGAATTTGAAAATTAAAATTAGTGAAATGACCTACCAGAGATCGGCAGTAAAGGTAAACTGTTATCTGCTTTTAATAAAATCTGAAATGATGACTAATTCAAATTCAATTGTAGAGATTTAAAGAGGAAGCATTAAACTGCGATGTGAATAACTACCGAATCACTGAAGAGGATATGATCGGTCCTGCTTTAAGGCAATATCTGGTCAGTAAATGTCAGGAAGCTTTAAGGAATTACAGTGGTGAAAGTGTAGATATATTTGCTCAAATCTTATGCGCAGCAATCACGAAAGATCAAGGAGATGGTTGGAGTGTGGTCGTTTTCCTTTTGGATTATGGATCGAGTAGTGTGTTGGCCAAGAAATTTGTTCAGATCGAATTCGATGGTAAAATAGTAATCGAATTGTTTACACCAGAAATGATAGTAAGGGAAATCTCTTACTACCAGTAGTGTTTCAAGGTTTAATTATCTTGGTGTGATACTCGATAAAACATGAGATTAGAAACAGTATATTAATTTTACATATTTTTCTTTAATTCACCCACGATTGGGTAAAAGCTATTTTTAAAACTTTTTAAGTTTTTTTTTTTTCAATTAATTTTTTAAAGGCTAACATTGCGTTAAATGGAGCTAAGAATACACCAAATCGTTTCTAATTTTTAGAAGAAGTACATTATGCACGTTAAATAGCTTAAATCACGACAATATTCGAGAAATTTAATGTTCTTTGCATAAAGAACAAAATGGCCGATGTAAAAAAGCATCAACGATCGGCTAATTTTGTGAATATTTAAGCTCACCGTCGTTTTAAACGTGAATAATCAATCGAAAATGGTGAAATATCGTTTAATCGAGAGCTTCGATATACTTTAAAACTGGATTCTGTCATAATTTAAATGATATCGTACCCAGGCTCCCATAAGCCCGTGTATAGCAGCCATTTTTTCTCAATACTTAGCTTATGCCTTCTCTTAGATGTCCCCTGAAAATCAGAAAATGGCGTCACATTTACATTGGTGTATTGTTTAAGTATGTTGATGTTCAAATCAGTAAAGTCACGTCATTTTTTTTTGTCAATAAAAAAAAAAAATAATTAATTAATTAATTAAAAAAATTAAATCAAACGTTTTCGACTTTTAAAAATATTTCATTTTAATCCTCCTTAACAATAAAATTTCAGGGAAGTATCAAAAATTATTTAACTAAGTATGTTTGCACCGCGAAAAAAATAAAAAAACCTTGTAAAATGAGGAGATCGAAAGATCGATTTCATGAAATTTATTCATTTCCCTCCCCGATTTGTGCATATCAATATTATGAAAAATGATTAATCGATTCACCGGAATCGATCTGACGACCGAGATCGTCCATTCCTATTTTTGATTTTAAAAAATTAATGAAAAAAAAAATACTTTCAAATTCCACGTCCAGTTTTGCGTAGAGAACGAAATGCATAAAATTTAAATTTCAAACTTTACCGCGCTCGCGCATCCGAACGATCGTGGCACTTGAGAAACACCGCGCATGCGCAGAACCATTTTCGTTCTGTCTCCAAGAAGAGAAAGTTGCTTTTTTTTTCTGCAAGATCAATTTAATTAAATCTGACGGAAGGGCATACTATCCTCCGTTGATGATCATTGTTTTTAACTAGTCGTGGTTTATTTGCAAAAAAAAAAAAAAAAAGTATGCCTGGGTACGACAGATCGCGTGTCGTAGATTCAAACGATGGAATTTTGGACGAATTCATCTGTGGTATTTGTCACGAAATCGTAAAAAATCCGGTGTGCACCAAATGTTGCGGTCAAACATATTGCGAGGAATGTGTAAATAGGTGGCTTACTGATCATGACACTTGTCCTAACGATAGAAATTGGTTGGATGCTTCCGATTTAATTCCAACACCGAGATTGGTTAAAAATTTTATAAATAAGTTGAAAATAAAATGTGATAATTTTGAAAAGGGATGCACTGAAATTGTGACAATCGAGGAATTGAGTGAACACGTTAAAAACTGCAAGGCTGGACTTTGCCAACTTTGTGAGTTTTCTTTGGACGAAAGTTACCATAATTGCATTGAGAATTTAAAACTCAAAATTACTGAACTGAGAACTGAAATTTCGACACTCAAAAAAAGATCAGTTGGTAGATCAACAGCGAAGGTAAATTGTTATCTGGATTTAAGGAAATCTGATACGACTGTAATTAATATTTAAATTCAATTATAGGAATTCAAAGAAGAAGCAATAAGCTGCAATGTGAATAACTATACAATAATTCAAGAGATAAATATCGATTCTGATTTAAGAGAATATCTGATCAGTAAATGTCAGGCAGCCTTAAGGACTTACAGAGGTGAAAGTGTAAAACTATTTGCTGAAACGTTATGCATTGGAATTCAAGAAGATCTACAAGACGATCAGCTAGGTACTTGGAACGTGGTTGTTTACCTTTTAAATTGTGGAGAGTGTTTAGTAACGACAAAGGATTACATTCAGATACAATTCGATGGTAAAATAATAATCGAAGTGTTTACACCGATATAAATTTCAGGGATTTTGTTTTATCGTTAAAGTTTCTAGTTTTAATTATTTTCATGTTTGTTACCATGACTTGGAAATTATAAGGCTTCCAGTGATAGTAAATAAAAAACCTGAGCCTTATGATAATCGTAATATGAAACACACATTCTCATAATCCACAGAACGTAAAATTCCATTTCTCCCCATAAATTGGCTTTTAAATAAAATTCGAAATAAATTCGTTATTTTCCCTAACCTATAATTAAATTCTTAAACACACGGTAAAAACCTTTTTTTTTTTTTGAAACCGAGGAAAAAGACAAGCGAATGAATATTTAATAAACGCTGAACGTATAGTTTTCTGAAAAAATATTGACATATAAAAGCATCTCGGAGCCATACCTCGGCGTTTATATAAAAGCTAAAATACGCCTCTGTATTATTTTTCATTTGGGAAAATCCCTTTTTTCCTCTACGACCTTTGTTTATTATTAAATAACTCCCGGAGAATCGATATTAAACCCCAGGTGGATTTTTTTGTTATTTTCAAAAATAAATTTTACTTTACCTTTGGTCTATGAATCTCGTTATAAAAATTCCGCAAGCTGTTGGTAAAATCAAAACCCCCGCCACTGCGGCGGTGAACGGGGTGGCTTTCCCCACCCTCCTCAACGGTTTCAATTTCTTTTCCATGATGTCGCTCTCTAAATTTTGATTGTTGGAATTCAACACCGTGGACCTGTCCAAACTCATCGCGGCGAGGATGTAACTTTGTAAAATGGTCGTCATCAACATCGTGGACGTGTTAAACCTGCAGAATATTTTGACGAAATCCCCTCCGTAGCTCGTGTACAAATCCTCCCACGAGGCGTGGATTATGACGGAGGACGTCACGTTCGCCAAACTTTCGAAAACGGAAACTCCGGACAAATAAGCGAGTAAGCAGTTGTACAGGCTGCTCCGGAGAGAGCTCAGCATGACGGCCAGGAGAACGAAAGCGTTTAACAAAAGGCTTCCGGCCAAAATGAAAAGGAGAAATCCGCACGGGACGTTCGGCGACGGGGGCTCATCGTGGATCAATCGAACGCTGTCATTACCGACCAATAATGTTAGTTTCGTTGATGACATCACGTTTTTGATTCATTTCTTTTAAATAAAGCTGAGTTTTGGGAAAGAAAAAAATTCCGGATCTGAAAAGAGAAAATAAATAAAAAAATTAAAAATGTTATGATATTTTTTTTTTTTTTTTTTTTTTTCCAGTCAGGAGATTTTACGATTTGATAGCAGGGAAACATCACGCGAAGTATTAATCATTATTATGCAAAGCCTGAATTTTCCGAAAGAATTGCTGTCGGAAAATTGGTTGTGAATAGCTTCGTTCGCGATCAATGACACCTTGCGATTTTGCATTTTTTCCCGTAATTTTAAAGTAATCAAAACTTTTTTTTAAACTGAATCACGGGTCTGGCGCCGGTAAAAATTGGTTGGAGCCGGCGCCGGCACCGGAATAGTAAAATGTTTGACGGCACCGGTGCCGGTGCCGGAGCCGGTTGTAGCATCAATGCCAGCACCACCATCAATTTTGTTAATTTTTTTTTTGTTTTTTTTTTAACTTCGGAAAAAAGAAAAAAAATTGTAGCACCGGTTAATACAATCGGCCGCTTAATATGATCAAAACTCCAGCACCGGCGCTGGCACCAAGTTTAAAATAAATTATTTAGCACTTGCACCAGCTTCGGCACCGACCTAAATTTTTAGCAGGTTGCGGCTGGCACCGGCGGCGGCACCGGCACCGGCATCGGTTTCGGCTTCGGCTTCGGACCCCTGAACTAAACATTTCTTCACTTTTCCGTACGCTTGGAAAACGAAAAAATTTATTTTCCGCCATCGTGATAAAAAATATCTTACAAATCAGGCACCGAGGTGGCTTGGAGGCCTCGGCCCAGTCTCGGCCTGCAATACGCCACCTCCATGCCTCATATGTAATATACTATTTTTCTTTTGTAAAATTAGAGGGTCCAAATGTTAAGTGAGCAAAAAAGGCGGGGCAGTAGGGTGGTTCTTTGGAAAAGGGGAAAAAATTTTTTTTGAATTTTGGTGACGAACCCCCCTGATTTTGTTCCAATGCCTATAAAATTATTCCACAAAAAATTGGAGGTCGATCGGTCATCATCAAGAGGTGCCCCAGGGGCCCAAAAATTTCCAAAGAGCCCATATAAGGGCCGAAAATAAATATTTTTTTGGGCATAAAAGAAAATTAATTCCTATCGGAGATTTTGCGTAGATTTCGAATTTGAAGTCAAAAATTAGTTTCGGAGCATGGTTTTTGAGCCGCAGGCAAAAAACCATAACAATGTTTGCAGAGCTTTTAAATCCGGCCAGTAGCACAAAAACCATGCACCGAAACTAATTTTCGACTTCAAATTCGTAATCTACGCAAAATTTCCGATAAGAATAGATGGTCTTTTACGCCAAAAAGATTTTCATTTTTGGCCCTTACAACGGCTTTTTGAAAATTTTCGGGCCCCTGGGGCACCCCTTACTGGTGACTGATCGACCTAAAATTTTTTGTGGGGTAATCTTTTAGGCATTGGAACAAAATCAGGGGGGTTCGTCACAAAAATTTAAAAGTCGGTTTCAAAGAACCACCCTACGGGGCAGGAAGACCTAAAAAATTCTTGGGAAGAGGTTGAAGGGAGGGTCGGCGGTGGGGACCCAAGGGAGGGGGAATTTAACCCAAATACAAAAAATTAATAAATTTTAATCAGCCAAAAAAAAAAAAAAAAAAAAGTTTAAATCCGTTTTTAAAATTTACGCTAGATGAAACTCTTCCTTGTAAAAAAAATTATTTTGTCAGTTTCGTGAGAGAAAAAAGAAAAGAAAAGTACCAAATTCGACTCATTTTTTTTTTTTTTTTTTTTTTTAATCAAACAAATCAATTCATAGATCAAAGATTTTCCAAAACAAATAGTGTTTTAAAATTGATCAAAGAATTTATGTGGCAGTGCATAAGAAAACAAGTCTTGGTATGAAAATGTTCTAAATCGACTATTTGACGGTTTTTAATTCTGAATGCATCCATTTTTTCACAAAAAAATCTCAAAATTCACCGAAATAGGGGAGTTAAAAAGTTGAGTTGAGTATTAAAAAATTTTAACAGATTTTTTTTTTTTCAAACTGCAAGAGTGCAATTCAAAATATTTAGCCCAAATACAAAAAATTAATTCTAATCAATCAAAAAATAGTATATTACAACACAAGAGATGCAAAAGAAAAAATTGTCCGTCGAGGCCGATTTTGAATTGTCCGGCTCGGGCTTCAAAATCGGCCTCGGCGGGTAATTCTTTTGCAGTTCTTGTGTTGTAAGCTACTTTTCATCACAAAGCACAGAACAATAAAGGTTTTTCTAAAACGCACTAGTGCGGAAAAATAAATTTAAATCCGTTTTTAAAATTTAAGTTAGATAAAACTCTTTCTTGTAAAAAAAATAATACAACAAGTTGCACCAAATTGTACCAACTTGTTGTACCAACATGTTTTACTAACTTATTGTCCCAACATTCCATACTAATTTCGGTAAATTCTGCAATAGTCGATTCGTTCGTTTGTCAAACATGCTGGTACAACATGTTTGTCCAAGTTGTACCAACATGTTCGTTCAACATTCCATAGTGAATTTTCACCCAAACGAACGAATCGACTATTGCAGAATTTACTCCAACGCCGAAATTAGTGTGGAATGTTGGTCCAACAAGTTGGTACTGTACAACATGTTGGTCTAATGTTCCATAGTGAATTTGCACCCCCCCCCCCCAAAAAAAAAAAAAAAAACTACACTTGGCATTTTTGACCCGAAAGTCCCTTTTTTGATCTCCCGCAAAATTTTGATATTCACTTAAGACGAGTTTTCCCATGCGCAATAGGATAGCTGGTTCAAAATTAAACTTTTTAGGGATTTCAAAACTCCTACACCGGGAAAAGTTTCTTTATTAGTAGAGTATCAATCCTGAATTTTTTTCAGATTTTGAACTGCATATCTAAAGGTGTTGCATTGGCCTTGAAATTTCGGAAAAGCCCATTAAGGGCCAAATGTAAACTTTATTTTTTTTTTTTGTCATGAAATATCATTGTTATCAGAAATTTTGCGTAAATTAAGAATTTGAAGTCGAAAATTAATTTTGGTGCGCAGTTTTTGAGCACAGGCAAAAAGACATGAACAAAATTTTCAAAGCTTTTAAATTTGGCTTGTAGCACAAAAACCAAGCACTAAAACTAATTTTGGACTTCAAATTTTATCTACGCAAAATTTCTGACAGGAATCGATGGTACTTTATGCCAAATAAAATTTTCATTTCCGCTTTTTGGAATTTTCAAAACCAATGACACACCTCAAGTTGTCGTTCAAAAAATCTGAAAAAATTCAGGGTTGATACTCTACCTATAAAGAAACGTTTCCAGGTATAGAAGTTTTGTAATTCCAAAAAAGTTGATTTTCGAACCACCCTAATTCACAATCATATATGATGGAGAAGGAGTCTAAAAAAAAAACCAAAAACGATGTTTAGTAAATGCTTAAAAAAACCTTTGCATTTAAATGACTCCAGGCATCGAACTAGTCACTTTTTTTTTTTGCTTAAGGTCACTAAAAGTCACTTTTTTTGATAAATTGGTGGGTTTTTTACTCCTTTTTAAAGTTAAAACTTAATTATTTTTTTTGTAATTTTTATAATTTTTTAATTATTTTCAATTTTGTTTCTGTTAAACGTCAGTTAGGTCTTAATACTTTATAAAACGAGTTAGCGAATTGTGTTAGCTTTTTTTTTTTTTTTTTTTTTTTTTAATTCTTTAAAAATAATTTTATGTAAAGCTGTGAAACTTTCGACGTTAAATGTGCAATAATTAATAATTCTTTAGTTCATATAAAAAGTATGATGTAAGGTTTTTTTTATTAATTAAATTACAAATAAAATGATTGAAAATGATAACGACTGTAATCATTCACGCCTATTATGTTAGAAAAATTTTAGATATACATATTTCAAGTCACTAAATTCCTTTCATCAGGTCACTAAAAGTCACTATTTTAGCCATTTTTGCTCCCTAAAGTCACTGATTTTGATGGGCTAAATGAGTTTCATACCTGCTGGCCTTTTGCACTTGCAATGCTGCGGCCGGTTCAAGAAAACCCCTAAAGCCCAATAAATTCTGTCAATAAGTACGATTTTAAATGTTTTTCTCTTAAAATTTGCCGACATTGCTCCGTCTTCGGCCTCGGCACCTATACTTCGGAAAAACAAAAAAAAAAAATAAAAATGCAACAAAAAGTTTTGTGGGTGGAAAAAATTAAAACAGGAGATATTTTTGCATTTAACTTTTGTCACCCAAGGAAAAAAGCTTACATCATGCTCTGCTATAAACTTTCATTTTACCACAAATTGAGATCGGCAAACCTCAAAATTCCGATGGTTAAAACTTACTTCAAAACATTAAACTTAATAACGGAAAATCATCCAAGCGGTATATGTAAAAGCATTCGTTCGGAGACAAATTATCCACATATTTCCATATTATTTTCCAGAGTCAACAGGTTTGCATGCTGTCATCTCGCAAAACGTTAAAAAAAAAAAAAAACTCTTTTTATTCCAATTTCAAAAACAGAAAATATCAATCACTTCAGGAGAAAAAAAAAAACATTGAGATTCTTCCCGCAAAGCACAAAAAAAACCCATTGAGTTATTTATTTTTTTTTCCTTTTTTTAAAAAAAATAAAAAAACATTAATATCCATCACAGTTTAGCTGTCAATAAAGTGACATGTGTAAAGTTAATATTCAACGCTTTTGCCGAAGAATTTTCTTTTCCTCTGAAACAGACCCCCCCGTTTTAACCCCCCCGAAAAAAAAAGCGAAACTAACGTCGAAGTCACACAAAAATATAAATCTTTTTTAATATGTTTCCCTAAACGTTTCACACTTGTAACGAAAGTAGAAAACAAAAAAAAATAAAATTTCCGTTTTGTTTTTGTGTTTCCAGGACGACCGAATGAATCCATTTACGATCAATGTTGCGGGCACATTTCCTACTCATAGTAATTATTATACGTCATCAATTAGCTTTTCCTCCTAGTATAGGAAAAGGCGACGTAAACAAATCACTTTACTTCTATTTTTTTTTCGTCTGAAGGTCATTGCACCACGAGAAAACTGGGAAACTGTTTTAATTAAAAGGAATATGATTTATCACGAGGCAACAAATAATAACGGATTTTCGCTCCGTTTCTGTCATTTTCGTATTTAAATTCATAATTCATTAGGTCATTAATCATAAGCGGAAACGTTTGAAATATGTCCCAGAAAATCGTCAACATTGCACTGTGTTTCGTAATATTTCGAATCATAAGCTCGTTCGAAATGGGATATATTTTGTAATTCGTATAATTACATTTTTTTTAAACCCTTTGCGTACGTCGTAGTCACCTTGGAAAAAGTTGTTTCCGGACGGCGATTATATTTTCAAGTTTCATCAACAAATTTGAAGTACAAAGGACGTTAAGAAAATATTTGATTCCTATGTTTAGCTTATGAGAGAAAAAAATTTTCCTTAAACGTGTATAAGATTTAATTTAAGTAACTTTTTAAGATGATTAGTGTAATTGGAGTCGTTAAAAAAGGAAATTGTACAAAAATTGTTACTCAATAGGCCTATGTTTGGCTAATGGGAATGGTTCTTCTTTATATTTGCCTTATCGCACATCTTCAAACGGTGGAAATTCGTTAAAAAACCGGAACACAGCAGAAAAATCATTAGCTGTAATTGATTTTATAGACGTTCAGGTACGGCTATGTTTATCTGATGATATTTGTAATTTTTAGAACTGTTAATAAATTAGTAAATACGTTAAAGATGTGTATTTTTAACCTCCATAGGCTAAACATAGGAGTCAAAGTTTTTAAAATAATTTTTCAATTTGGATTAAACATGACTTACATCCAAAGTTTCAACTCAATCTGATGAATAAGTGCTTATAAATTAATTAATTTTGCTTATAAACATGTAATTTTTTTTATCTCCATAAGCTAAACATGGGAGTCAAAATTTTTCAAATAATTTTTAATTAATTTTTAATTTGGACTTACGTTCAAAGTTTCAACTCAATCTTATGAATAAGTGCTTATAAATTAATTAATTTTGCTTATAAACATGTTATTTTTTACCTCCATAAGCTAAACATGGGAGTGAAATTTTTAAAAATAATCTTTTAATTTGAATTAAACAAGACTTACGTCCAAAGTATCAACTCAAACTGATGAATAAGTGCTTATAAATTAATTAATTTTGCTTATAAACATGTAATTTTTTTATCTCCATAAGCTAGACATGGGAGTCAAAATTTTTAAATAATTTTATGACTTAAATTAAACATGACTTATGTCCATAGTTTCAACTCAATCTCATGAATAAGTGCTTATAAATTAATTCATTTTGCCTATAAACATGTAATTTTTTTACCTCCATAAGTTAAACATGGGAGTTTAAATTTTTCAAATAATTTTTTAATTTGGACTTACGTTCAAAGTTTCAACTCAATCTTATGAATAAGTGCTTATAAACTAATTAATTTTGTTTATAAACATGTAATTTTTTACCTCCATAAGCTAAACATGGGAGTCAAATTTTTTCAAATAATTTTTTAATTTGGATTAAACAAGACTTACGTCCAAAGTATCAACTCAAACTGATGAATAAGTGCTTATAAATTAATTAATTTTGCTTATAAACATGTAATTTTTTTTATCTCCATAAGCTAAACATGGGAGTCAAAATTTTTTAAATAATTTTATGACTTAAATTAAACATGACTTACGTCCATAGTTTCAACTCAATCTCATGAATAAGTGCTTATAAATGAATTAATTTTGCCTATAAACATGTAATTTTTTTATCTCCATAAGCTAAACATGGGAGTCAAAATTTTTCAAATAATTTTTTAATTTGGACTTACGTTCAAAGTTTCAACTCAATCTTATGAATAAGTGCTTATAAACTAATTAATTTTGTTTATAAACATGTAATTTTTTACCTCCATAAGCTAAACACGGGAGTCAAATTTTTTAAAATAATCTTTTTATTTGAATTAAACAAGATTTACGACCAAAGTATCAACTGAAACTGATGAATAAGTGCTTATAAATTAATTAATTTTGCTTATAAACATGAAATTTTTTATCTCCATAAGCTAAACATGGGAGTCAAAATTTTTTAAATAATTTTTTAATTTGAATTAAACATGACCTATGTCCAAAGTTATTAATTAAAATGAACTGATAATAAATTTATTATCGTCGTCCGCAAAGGGTTTAAAATCTAGGGCTATAAAGTGGAAATGTTTTGCTCAAAGGCTCGTGAGTGTTTGTGTTCAAGTTGTAACCCGTCGAGCCGAAGCAATTATGATTCGTGACGATGGCACATCGCTTGAATTGTGATCAAGGCGGATTCATTTTCCTAAGTGTGGCATTGATTATTGACATCGCAGGTTTCAAAGTTGATGCCAAAAATTACGGAAAATTTAAAGGGGAAATCCAATATGGCGTCAAAAATCGAATTATTTAACCTTTACAATGACTCCGCCATGTTGGATTTTAATCTTAAAAAAAATGTCTGATTTCAGGTAACGAAATCGGAAACCCTTTGTATGAAAAATTCCAGACCAAAAATAAATTCATATTCACTTTTTAAGTTGATGGAAACCAAAAATGTCATCCGGAAACTGAACCTTAATTTGATGTTCGAAATGATGCAACTAATTACTTTTAATTGATATTTAATTAAACCTAACGTTTAGTTACATGTTATATCCACAAAAATTTACAGTTAAAATTTTTGAGTCGCCATATTGTATTGCGCAGGTTTGTTTGCGCATGGCGTGTGCAAGACCTCTCCTCATTCTAGCGCTGATTGTCGGAGGAGTCACCATGTTGTATTGCGCAAATTTGTTTGCGCATGGCGTGTACAAGACCTCTCCTCATTCTAGCGCTGACTGTCGGAGGAGTCATATCATAATAGCAGATATCACTGCTTGGGTTGAAAGTCAGTTACTTTTCAAAACTTTTTTTTAAATTTTTATTTGCAACTAAAAAACGATTTAGGATTAATTAAAAATCATAATATGGACAAATATGGAAAATAAAAATGACAATATTACGGAAATAGAAAATATGGCAACGTAAAATTGCCGATTTTTCGCCCCTGTTAAATCGGGAATCGACAGTGAGCGGCAAGCCATATCTATCCACTGTGTAGATATTTTCACTTATCCATCGAGCAGGCGGATAAATAGGTTTTTTTTTGTCTGCTTCCACGTTTTTTACTCTATGTTGATAAGTTCTACTTTCTACTGGCTAGACGGCGGTGATGTGTATCACTTTATCACCATGTGGAATGTACAAAAAAATGGACGATTTGTCTTTTCCCAATCGATTTAATTAGGGCTTACTGTTTTCATCATAGCAAACAAACTGTAAGACGTATTTAAAATCTAAAAAAAAAAAAATCATATTTTGTAGAAAAAATGAAGGCTTTTGACTAAAATGTAATCGCTTACACTTCGAAACCTCTCCAAAGAAAACTGGAAAAGTGATGCAATTTCTACTTTAATCGGTTTGTAGGATCGCATCATAATTATTCTTAAACACATGCACCAATTTTTAGACTTTGTGAACCATATGGAATTGTAGCAAGCGTCCGTTATATAAATACTCTAAACAGAAAAAAAAAATTTTCCCCCAAATTCCCATATTTTATACCGACGAAGTATAGCACTTACTCTATCCCAAAGCATCTGGCCGTGCCAGCAAAATATATGCAATTGAAAAAATTTTAACGACAAATAAGAAATCGGTTTGGCGTAAGCGAACGGACTCGCAGATTTGATCTGAAATAAAACGTACGTCATTTCGGATTTTTTTGTTAACAAAAATTTTTAAATCAAACCAGTAAAAGTTGAATCATTTGGAGTCCAATAGTCACAGCTCCCAGTCCTAATTGCATAACAATCAAGGGAGCGAATGCGCTGTTATATTCTTTAGCGTAACTAAAATATTTTTTAATAAAAAAAATTCAAAATTAAATTAAAAAAAAAAACAAAAAAAAAAAAAAAAAAAAAAAAAAAAAAAAAAAACTTGTTTTGTACTTAATGAGGTACTGGTGTTGCTCCACTAATTTTCTCGCCATTCTGTTGTCATTTAAATAATTTTGGCCTTGGTAATTTTTAATGCTATTAGCTAAAATGTCAAAATGACCGCATAAATAATTCATAAAACTGAATAACATGGTATCCACGGCCCAAGAGGTAAACGCTCCTAAAGTGGACAAAGTCACCTGTTGTACGAACACAATCGGATACCACATTGATTTTTCATAAATGATAAAAGGGTATTTCGTAGGAAGTTCACCTATTATGTCTTCCGTATCCGTAATATTTAATTTACGATTTCTGAAATGGAAAAAAGGAGAAATGTGTGTCAAAAAATCTTTTGGTAGAAAAAAAAAATCGATTTTTCGTACTTATGCATTCGCTTTAACATGTGTGCCAACGGTTTGACTAAAGCGGCCAGTAAAACAGTAAAAATTAAAATGCAGAAGAATTTCGACATCTTATGATCTTTTCTTCTGCAGTCTTTCATAATTTCAACGTCATCAGATTCCCTAGCGAATCTTTCTTTCATTGTTACGCTTAAATCGTCGATTAATTTTTGAATGTATTTGGCTTTGTGGGCTATCACCAACATTTTCAGAAGCATTTGAAAAGCTGGAACAAAATAAAATTTCAATGTGTTTTAATAATAAAAGATCAGGGACGATTGTTTTAAAACAAATCGGTTTAAGACACGGTGTTTTAAAACGTTTTAAAACATTCGAATAAAAAACACCGTTTTAAAACACCGTATTTTATTCAGGGACGATTTTTTTAAAACAAATTGGTTTAAAACACGGTGTTTTAAAACGTTTTAAAACATTTGAATAAAAAACACCGTTTTAAAAATTTGAATAAAAATAGAAACGAATTTAAAACATTTTGAACGTGATTTAAAACATGTTTTAAAACGTTTTAAAACCAGGTCGAATAAAAGACGTTTTAAAACGTTTTAAAACATGGGAAAAAAATATAAAACGTTTTAAACTGTTTTTTATTAAAAAATGTTTTAAACAGCAACCCTGTAAAAGATCAGACTGGGATATGGAGGCATATCCCTACGTAGGACTACGTCTTTGGGGTACTGCCCTAATAGGGGACTTGGCAAAACCCTGACGTTCCAAAACCCCGATCGGGGTTTTGGAACGTCAGGGTTATGATTCCGGGGTATTTTTTTTTTAAATTAAATAATTTTAAATTAATTTAAATGTCGTGGTTTTGAAAATGAAGCAAAATTATAAATTATTGTAATGTTCAAAACCTCGACGAAATCGGGGATTTGCAAATTTTAATTAATTTTTTAAAAAAATTATTAAAAAAAATAATTTTAATCTTGAAAACCCACGAAAAGTTCCTAATCCGGAAAAGTACGAGAAACGAGAGTAAAAATGCCGGGGAAAAGTAGTGGAAAAAAGTTGAAATTTAAACTTTATAAATTTGCTGTGAAATGAACGTACCTCAGTAGAGCGGGTGTGTAGATCATTTGAAATAGTCATAAGTTAGCCGTTTACAAATGATTGATAGGTTTTTTTTTGCATTGATTTCTGTCCATCAGTATTGCGCCAAAGTAGTACCTGTATCATATAGATGTTATGCAGTGGCCTAAAAGTGACCGTCACTAAACACGTAAGCCCTATGTATAGCAGACATCTTTCCTACCACCTGGTAGGAAAGATGTCTGGCTACTTAGCTTATGGGACCTTCCCCTACCCCCTTATCCCCTCTCCAAGGTGGGTAAGGTCTATATTTACTTCATGTCTGCTATTGATTATTTATGTCGTTATTTCCTGGGTTCCCGAACTTTTCGTGGATTTTCAAGATTAAAACTATTTATTTAATAATTTTTTTTAAAAATTAATTAAAATTTGTAAATCCCCGATTTCGTCGAGGTTTTGAACATTACAATAATTTATAATTTTGCTTCATTTTCAAAACCACGACATTTAAATTAATTTAAAATTATTTAATTAAAAAAAAAATACCCCGGAATCATAACCCTGACGTTCCAAAACCCCGATCGGGGTTTTGGAACGTCAGGGTTTTGATATAGAGCCCCCTAATATTGCTAAATTTAAACAATGAAACGATTTAAAAATTTTAAGGCATTTTTTTTCTCGTTTTTGGTCGAAAAATTCGAATTTTTTGGTAAAAATGTAATTTTTTTCCTGGCATGGCACGGAAAAAACTTAAAGTCTTTGATAAAAAAAGGTGAAAAGTAAAAAAAATTTGACAAAATTTTATTAAAGTCTTCAAAGTTAAAATTTTAATATTAAAACATCGCTTTAGCTCATATCCTTGGAACATGGACAAAAATTAAAAAATGTAGTGAACATTTTATTTAAAATTTCTAAGTTCTTGTTCTTGTTTTTGTTCATGTAGAAGGTCGTCCATGTATTACCTAACGCCTGGGGCGTGGGGGGTCGAAGGAGGTGTTACGCATTGTTACGGGCGAGTGAGGGGGAGTTGGCCCATGTGTTACAAATTTTAATATTAAAATTATTTCAATTTTATTTCACTCTTTTAAAAAAACATTTGTCCCGGTTATTCTTTAAAATAAAAATTTAAATAAATTTTAATTAAAAATTTTTTTTAACTCGTAAAAACTGATCATGAAACTGGAAATTTTTCTGACTTCTAAGAACAAAATTTAAATATTTTTCAGAGGGGGGGGGGGGGTTAAACCCGTGTTAGGTAATAACGAAGGGGGCATGACAGTTTGCGTTACAAGGGGGGAGAGGGGGTCAAAAAGTGGCCTATTTTGCGGTAAGTAATAAGGTAAAGTACCCGAATTGTTCCCTCATATTTTTTTTTTGTAAACAAAAATTTTTTTCAGCGTGACCAGCCCAAATTCATTCCGTCATCTGTTTGGCCATTTTTACACAATTTTTTCCTTAGTGTTAAGAGTCACGTACATTTATTCATATTTTTTGCTCTTTTTTGCTTTCCAAACGGGCCTAAAGAAGTTTCACTTCAAAAACGGCGAAAATTAAAAAAAAAAAAAAATTAAATTAAATTTCAAGAAATTTACAAGTCCTTGCTTTAGCAACTTTAAGTTTCTTGTAAAAGTTAAGTTTCTTGAAAATTTACAAGAAAATTTCTAATTTTTGTAAATTAGTACTTTAAACTTTCAATTAGAAAAGTTCTTGCTTTCGTTCAAGTCGTCCAATTTTACTATTAAAAAAAGCCAAAAGTTACAAAAAAATAGTCTAAAAATGATTTAAAATTAAACTTTTTTAAAAGTAAAATTTACAAGAAATTTTTTAAGTCCATTCTTTCGTTCATGTCGTTTAATTTTAAAATAAAATTTAACTTTAACTTTAACTTTATATCTCTTGTAGATTTTTTAGGAGATTTCTTGTAAATTTTACTTAAAAAAAAAAACAGCGAAAAGTTAAAAAAAAGTTAAATAAAATTTACAAGAAATTTTTTAAGCCCTTCCTTTCGTTCATGTCTAATTTTACTATTAAAAAAGGCCAAAAGTTAGAAAAACATAGTCAAAATATTATTTAAAATTTAATATTAAAATAATTAAAAATTAATTTTTGGTGCGAACAGACCGACACACTGACAAACAGATTTCCCCAGGACCGACCCCTATGACGTAGTCCTACGTCAGTAATATTATTATGTCAGTAATATTAGAAAATTAGAAAATTTCTAGTAAATTTTCAAGAAACTTAAACTTGCTAAAGCCAGGACTTAAAAATTTCTTGAAAAGCTATATAATCATTTTTTTTTAATATTTCACCGTTTTTTTAAATATTAAAATTAGACTACATGAAAAAAAAAAAAAAACAAGAACTTAGAAATTTTAAATAAAATGTTTACTACATTTTTTAATTTCGTCCTTTTTCCTTTAGCAAAGAATATGAGCAAAAGCAACGTTTTAATATTAAAAACTTTGAAGACTTTAATGTAAATTTTGACGAATTTTTATAAACTTTTGACCTTTTTTTTATCTAAAATTTTAAGTTTTTTCGTGCCAGGAAAAAGAATTATTTTTTTATCAATAAATTCGAATTTTTCGACAAAAAACGAGCAAAAAAAAAAATGCCTTACAATTTTTAAATAGTTTCATTGTTTAAATTTAGCATAGGACAGTACCCCAAAGGCACAGTCCCACTTAGGGATGTGCCCCCATATCCCAGCCTGATTTTTTAACACCAAAATTTGGATATGCATAATTTTTCCATAATTTATGCCCATAATCCTTTTATGCATAATTATATTGGAGGATGGAAAGAAAAATTTCTGGTAAAAAAAGGTTTACTTTCTTTATACATAATTTATGCATTTTTTTTATATATGCCCAATTTTTTATATAATTTATACATTTATGATTTTTATATAAATTATGCATCTCTTTTTTGTATGGGACATTTGCTTAAAACTATCGTAGCCAAATTTCGAATACTTACTTATCCCGAACAAAATAATTTGTTCGCACACTTCCGCGTTAAACTCTTTTTGCTCCAATGAAAATTTCAAAGTGGCAATAAAAACGCAACTTACACTCCCCAATTCGGCAACCAGTATTAAACATACGTACAATTTATATAAAAACTCCGGTTTTTTAGAGTGCGAAATCGGCCATAAGCCTATTTTCCTTAGTACTTTGGTGCGTTTGTAAAAATATCTGTGATTTTCTTCCAATATTCCGGTTTTCATCTTGACCTAAGCCAACGAGAACGGTGCGTGCTAAAGAAATGTGTTTTTGATTTTGAAGGAAAAAATTTATTGTTTTTCGTGTTGGAGATAATGAAATATGAAATGAATAATAATTATCTTGATTCTTAAATTCGAAAAGTTTTTTTCTTTCTTCGCGATTTATTAATGATAGCTTATTATAATATTACACGGAATGGGTGATTCTTCATTTCCTTCCATTGATCAATTTTAAACGAAAAGAAAAGAGTAAAGAAGGATTTCTTTTTTCAAATTTGATTTTTGAATAAAACATTGTTTATTTTTATTGCGAAATAACAGAGTCATGCGAATTTTGATCATGACATTGTAATCGTAATTTTTTTTTTCGTAAAAAAATTTTTAAAAAAATTGACAAAATTCATGGTGGTGTTGGCACCGATGCTGGAATCTACTCCGGCTGCTTTTGCTATTCCGCAATGGAAATGCCGGCGCTGGCGCCAGCACTGGATATTTCGGTGCCGATGCCGGCGTCGGTCCCAACCAATTTTTACCGGCTTCGGACCCCTGGTGGCCTGATTATTTAGCCTCTAAACTAAATATAGGTTCGGTCAGTGAGGCTTTTTCTAATGGTCTTGATCTCTCATTCCTCTTAACCCCCGACTACTGCGAGAATTTTTAGGTCAGTTGCCAAGTTTTCTGCTAGCAACTCCTACCACACGTGGGGGTTTCATGTCCCAAAGCAACGGCCCTCCCTCTTTTTAAAAGTTAGGAAATGAAGAGGATGAAACTGTAACACGTAAACAAAAAAAAAAAAAAAAAAACTTAAAATTCTGAAAATTAATTAAAAAATAATATTTATCAATACTGACCTCGAGGCACAGCTGTTTTATTTTTATGTCATTTAATTATTTATGTATTGTATTATTGATAATGCATTCCACTGATTTACACGGAAATCCAAAACATCCAGCACGTGTGCCTCCACTTATTAATTAGTGGTTGAATTTTAATTAAGTGATCTTTCTTTTTCATCCATTGGCCTTGAGCTCATGATAAAATTTCTTCTGTTTCGCCTCGAAAAATGAGAAAAGGTCCAGACAGTGTGCAAAATAATAAAACTCCTTTTGAGGTCATTCAAGCCCCCTGCAATTTTTTTTTTTCTGACTTATAAAATGTTCCAATTTTTAATGTAGAGGGATTATTTGAAACCCAAGACTGGGATATGGGAGCATATTTCTACGTAGGACTATGTTTTTGGGGTACTGTCCTAATATTGCTAAATTTAAACAATGAAACGATTTAAAAATTTCAAGGCATCTATTTTGCTCGTTTTTGGTCAAAAAATTCGAAATTTTTGATAAAAAAAATAATTTTTTTTCCTGGCACGAAAAAAAACTTAATATTTTTGATAAAATAGGTCAAAAGTTAAAAAAAAATTAGTCAAAATTGTAATTAAAGTCTTCAAAGTAAAAATTTTAATATTAAAACATTGCTTTAGCTCATACTCTTGGCTAAAAGAAAAAGGACAAAATTAAAAAATGTAGTGATCATTTTATTTAAAATTTCTAAGTTCTTGGTTTTGTTCACGTAGTCTAATTTTAATATTTTAAAAAAATTTATTTAAAAACAGCGAAAATTAATTAAAAAGTTAAATAAAATTTACAAGAAGTTTTCTAAGTCCTTGCTTTTACTATTAAAAAAGGTCAAAAGTTAAAAAAAAAAAATTGCCAAAATTTATTTAAAATTTTCAAAATTAAAATTTTAATATTAAAATAATGAAATATTAATTTTTGGTGCAAACAGACTGACACCCTGACAGACAGATATCAATAATTAAACGATAAAACTAACGAATTTAGTCAATTTTTCCGTAAGCACCAATAAGTTCTGGATAGTTAATTTTTTTTGCTTTCATATTTTTTCATAAGATTTTTTTCTCAAATTAAAAAAAAAAAAAAAATTTCCTCCTTTAACATTTAAAAAACCTAGAATATTCGCAATTTTGAAATATTATTATTATTGACAATAAATAATTAATCAGTAACTAAGAAAAAAAAAAGTTAAAACTTGAGATCATCCGTTTTAATTTTTCATTCAATCTCGCACGAAAAATGAACGAATTTTTTCCTTCTATTCTAAAATAAAAATAAATATGAAACACATTTTTCCTAGTATTCATAGACAGATTACGGCAAGATGACAACCGGTGTACCAGATAAAAAATACAGATATTTTTACAAACGTACCAAAGTTTTACGAAAACTGGGCTTTTGGCCCGTGCCTCACGGCCGAGAATCTCAATTTTTCTACAATTGCTATGTGCTGTGTATATTGTCGACCGAAGTGTTTTGCGAAGGCTTGGTTTTTGTAGCTACGTTAAAATTTGCGCTGCAACAGAAAGAATTTAACGCTGAGGTCTGCGATCAAATTATTTTGTTTTGCGTCAGTAAGTCAGGAAAAAAAAAAAAAGTTTTCCACAGCACCTAATTTAAAAATTAAATTAAGACACAAAAAAATTGTCCTAATTAACTTTCGTAACTAAAATTGCACTGTGCTGCGATTGCATTTTTTCAATAAATTTTTACACGTGTCAATTAATTTAAATTTTTATATTTTTACGATTTATAAAAAGAGCCGATAACCCGGTTTCGGGCCACCTGTTACCTCCGCTTCACCCAGGAAAAAAAAATTGCTTAATGCGAAAGCATAAACGCCTTGTGACAAAAACGTTTTCTTAAAAATCATTCAAAAACAATAAAAACATCTTGACAAGAAACAACCTGCCCGTTGACCGTAAAGCATTTTTGTTTTGCTATGAAACATTCCGGTTTTGTTGCAAGTCAAAACTTGTTCAAAACGGTTCCTTTTTCTGAGTGTAAAACCTCTAAGATTACGAATCAGTGAAATGTAAGCAATCATCGATTCATGAATTAAACATAAACAGAAAAATTAAGTCGTGGCAGCAGACACGTGACTGATGCCAGTGTTGCGTCCTGTAAATAAAGAAACAGAAAAGTATGCACCTGCCAGCGGCCATATTGATTTTTGACGTCACTTTTCAAGCCCTGGGCCATAAATGTTTACTTTTAGGGATCTATTTTTACTGACCTTAAAAGTTCAACTTTAGGAGCAAAAACGGAAGTGGAAAGTGTTACTTTATATACACAAGTGGAATAAAAAAATTACTACCACGCTTTTTGTTGTTCAAATCATTTTTTTAACTCGTAAATTTGATCTCCATGCAATTTTTTCCTTTATAAAAATACCTGGAAATATCCTATTTAAGATCCATTTATATTTTTTTAGCTTTTCAAATGGTCATGAAAATGTTAATCATAGCTTATAAAGCCGAAAACATCCAAAAATTAATCGACGATTTAAGCGTAACAATGAAGAAAAAATTTGTGACCGAAACGGAGGATTTTGAAATTATGAAAAAATGCAGGGAGAAAGATCATAAAATGTCAAAATATCTCTGCATTTTAATATTTACCGTTTTACTCACTGCTTTGATAAAACCCCTCCCTTTCATGCTCAAGCGAAAATATAAGTAAGTTTATCACATCTTCATTTTTCTAATTTTTTAACGCAAATAAAATAATTTTTTGTTTTAAATTTTTAGTAATTACAAATTAAACATTACCGAACCAGACGACATAATAGGTGAACTTCCTTCGAAATATCCGTTTAGTTTTTACGAAAAATCAATTTGGTTTCCCATTTTTTATATCAAGCAATCCTATCTGTCTTTTTTGGGAGCATTCACAACTTGGGCTGTGGACTCGATGTTATGCAGCTTTTTAAATTATCTATGCGGCCATTTCGATATTTTAGCTAATAACATTAAAAATTACAAAGATCAAAATTATTCAAATGATAACGTAATGGCGAAGAAATTTGTGGAGCACCATCGTTATCTTATTAGGTACAAAATATTTTGAGTAACCATTAATTCGAAAGAATCAAATTGTAAATTAAAAAAAAAATTTCTTTTAGATATGCCAAGGAGCTAAATGACACATTTGCTCCTTTAATTGTAATGCAATTAGGACTGGGAGCTGTAACTATCGGACTCCAAATGATTCAATTAATTTTGGTTGGTTATTTTGGTTAATTCTTGAATTCAGTGAAATATTAAAGCTAATTTCCATTTCAGATAAAATCAACGAATCTACTGATTTATGCAAAACCTATTTCTTATTTATTATTAAAATTTGTTACACTTTACATATTTTGTTGGCACGGTCAAATGCTTTGGGATAGAGTAAGTGTTAAAAAAACAGTTTAATTTAATTAAGTTAATTAATGGCAATGTCTTTCCTGCAGAGCATTTACATAGCTAGTGCTTGTTACGATTCCTTATGGTACACCAAATCAAAAAGTTGGTGCATATCTTTGAAAATAATCATGATGAGATCTTACAGACCCATTAAAGTGGAAGTAGCATCGCTATTTGAGTTCTCATCAGAGAGGTTTCGAAATGTAAGTACAAATATTTTGCTTACTTTAAAAAAAAAAAATTAATTAACTGAATCTTTCTTTTTAATAGGTTCTAAACACTGCTTATAGTTTATATGCTGTAATGCAAAGTGTAAGCCATAAGTAAATATATCCACCAGTCATACCAAACAATGTGCATGCATTAAAAAATTATCAACAAGGCACCATTCCAACAATCTACAGCCAACACAAAATTACAACTTAGGCAAGAAAAAAAAAATTCTAGTACACTCAATATTCTTAATTAATGTTTTTCCAAGTTTTTCAATGACCAAATAATTTTTCTCTCCACTTTCTGCAACTGATTTTCATGGTGTAGCCTAAGGAATATTTATTTCTTAATTTAAAACTGCTTTTCATTATTATTTTGAGTTAAAAAAATTGTTATGCAATTTCAAAGAGCTAAATCAAAAATGGAAAACATCGATTTCCCACACTCGATGGCCAAATGCAAGTGTTATCATTGGACAAAAATTATAAAGAGAATTTTCCTGAGCTTATTTTATTATAATGGTGAGAGTTAAAGAGGTCAATAAAAGAAACACAACTTCTCTTTATAGCTAAAACAACCTATGTCATGTCCCTGACAAAAAATATGATTCTGCTTTCTTTCCGTGGAACACCCATTTGTTTTTAGTCAAATCCTTTGTGCTGGACTGCTAAATTTACATGAATAGACCCACTATGCAATACATGATCATCTTTTTTCGTCAATAAATGCTTAACAGGAAATCTGTCTTGTAGCAGTTTTTATAAAAATAAAAATTATTGGCACAGCATTATAAGGGCAATAATACTCAATTATTAAAAACGTTTTTCCTCTGACATTTCTGCCAAAAAAAATACCTTTCCCCAACGATTGATTCATTTTCCAGCAATCAAGTACCTATTTATCCGAATTTTATTAGTTTGGAAGGCTATAAACCGAAAATAACGAATAAAAAAAAAAAAGTTTTCACGACCGTAATTTAAGCTGTCATAAAAAAATTAAAAAAAGCTTCTCAATGTAAAGTGCATATTTTTACCTCATTTTGTCCTGCCAATAAAACGTTTCCCAGTAGTTTCTTTCCTTTCCTCCAATGAATAAAAACTTCTGGCCCGAATAAACCAATGATTTTTGTTTTAAAAATGTTAAAACAATGGAAAAATTATTAAAAACTTCAGAAACTGTAACAGCACAAACTACTTTTACAATGGATGCCGGAATGCCGGTTCGGATTTTTTTTGGGACTAGATCGATATCTCGAAGAACTGGAAGTCAGGATTGCTTAAAAAAGAATCGATGAGTATAAATATACGTATAAATAAAATTATACATGGGTAAATATCCTATATTTCGTTTAAACATTTTTTTTAAAAACAAAATCGCAATATTTTATTATTGCGCTCAATATTTAAAATAGCTTTATGGGCATTCAACGACTAAAGAAGAAAAAAAGTTTAGCAAAAAAAAAAAATGAAGGAAAAAAAAGCAAAAAATCAGCTGTGCCGTGACCAGGATTCGAACCTGGGTTATTGCGGCCACAACGCAATGTCCTAACCACTAGACGATCACGGCCGAGCTGGATGTTCGAACGAGCACCGAAATTACCAAACATGAGGAAATCGCCGCGCCCTACATCTTCCCCCAACGTCATCAGCGCATTCTATCGCAAACTCGAAGAACTGAATACTAGTTTCAAGTCCAGTGCTTCCTTTTGTTTCATCATTCGCTTTGGTTATGGCATTGGTCGTTCGTTAAATGATCTGTTACTTTTTTTCGATATTCATAAAAAAGATGGAACGAAGGATCGGTTAAATCGGTAACTTTCAAATATAAAAAAGGAATATAGTATCGAATGATCGGTTTCGTTTGTTTTAGTGATATTTACGCCTTTTTAAACAACCGCTGTACTTTAGCTATGCAAGCATGGTGGCCTTTTCACTTTCAATATGACGAAAAAAGATGAAATAGCGCGTTTTATTAGTCATTTACCACCTTAATTATTGAAAAGGTAGGTTTTAACTCAGGGTGCGGTTAATTCAAACGTGTTCGTATGGTTTTTTAAACGTATTTTTCATGGTTTTTAGGTTATTTAACAATGGCTGATAAAAAAAAGGATAGTTTGATGAAGATGCTGCTGTCAACAGCACCTGCTAATGCACAGACTGTAAGTAAACGGTCTGGTTGGTATCAAGACCCTTGTAAAATAAAGCAGGATGATATTTCATTTCAGTCTTTTAACATACCGAGGCTGAGTACTCCCACATCAAGTGTACCTAGCCCTGCAAGTGAAACAGGAGATGATAATTGTTTAATGTTAAGTTCATATTTAAATCCACTTGGAATTGTTGGTCAAAATGTAAGTCAGATAGATTATTTTTGAAAATTATTTGAAATAAGTCATTTGATTTTTTTTCTTTTATTTTTTTTTAAAAATAGGAAGCAAGCAGGCCTTGGGAAAAAATCAACTTGGAACATAATTATAATGAATCGTTAGATCACTCATATATCAGACCTACAAAAACGCTTTTTATGTCTAAACCATCCCTGACTGGGTAAGCAATATATTTTTTAAAATTTTTTTTTTTGTTCAATAAATCTCACAAATGACTTGTTAAATGTTCTGCAGGTCATCAGAAGATATAATTGATGTGGTAACGGAACCAGTTCAGCAACCACCCTTTTATGACATCCAAAAGTCTCATCAGGTCATGCAAGAATGCGAAAAGAACTTACAATTCTTACGATTGCAAGAAATAGAATCAGACAATTGGGAAGAGATGATAAATCGAATTGGCTGGACCGAATCCCAATCTGCCTTGTTCAACAAAGTCGTTAAAGTATTACACGCGGACCGTTTGGCACGTTTGGCCATGACCGGTGATAAAAACGAACCGGTTCGGAGAAGGATATTCGTGGATAAAAGCGCGCAACGGTTTCGCGAAGCAATGGCCAGTGTGATGTGGGATACAAGATTAGTTCAGTGGTTGCATTCTGTTTTGATTGAAAATTTGAGTACTAGTTATTTAGCTGCATATTTAGATATTTTACAAACATTAAAATGTCGGATACCAAGTCTGATTGATAAAATGATGGCTGCCAGCAATCAACCGTCAAAAGTTGGGAGCGTCATTTCCGAAGGATTGAATTTGTTGTTAAAACGTCCGTGGGATCCCGTCATTACTAGTTTGAATCATAATAAATTGGTAATTGAAATTTTTAAGAATTTAGTAATTGTTTTAAGGTAATTATTTTAGAGAATTGTGTTTAAAGACCCTGCAGGTCCTCACTTTGAGAAAATAATACTGTGTGTTAAAAAAAATTTATAATTTTTATTCTTGATAAAGAAAAAAATTAAAAAGTCAATGTTCAGCATTTTGGATATATTTTTTAAAGGCTTTAAAAGCCCAAAAATAGTTTTTTTTGACAGAAAAAAAGTATTAAATACAGCAGTGGCTCGGCTCAGATTTAATGAACTAGGAAGGACTAAAAATATTTTTTAAGGCATTGCAAAGCATTATAGCGAAGTTTTGAGATATTCCAGTCAATATAAAAGAATAGAGAAATATTTCGAATCCAAGCTTTTTCTCCACTGCAGCTCATTAGGATTTTTAATGGAAGTTTTCAGTTGCCCATTTTAGCTTATTTTGAAAAACAGATCTTGTTCCAAAATTTTTTATTTATAAAGCAAAGCAGCAGGTTTTGCAAAAAATTAAAAAGACAAACAAACAAAGTAAACTTCCGGAATATCAATGATCGCTTTTAAAAACCGTGGTATATTTTCGGTGATGACGGTTGTCATGGTTACCGATAAGAAAAACATTGCGTTTAAACAATGTTTTACGGTGAACCTAAAATTATAACGGGAAATGAGCATAACTAATTACACAGTATAATGAAGTATCCTAACAGATGCAAAATTTTATTTTATTTTATTTTTATTTATTTATTTATTTATTTTTTTTTTTTTTGACTAATTTGTAAATTTTTAAATTGCTTCTAAACTTGAACCGGGTGGATGTTCCAAGTAGCACTTTTTCTTTGTCAAAAATTTTTAAAATTCTTGGGTAGTATTTTCAAAAAATTATTTAAAAAAAAAAAAAACGAGTGAACAATCGAGAATTTTTTTTTTCTTTTTGTGCAACAAAAAAAAAAAAAAATCAAAATTTTTTTAAAGAGCAACTTTTGTATACGTATTTAAATGTCCAGGAATGATTTCTTTGACCTTGAACTTGACTTTCAACAGATAAAATCAAAATTTCGTTTTCGTGACGCACTTCATATTGCCACTGACGTTTTCCGTGTAAAACGTTGGATTCGCAGGTTGGAAATTAACTCCGGGAAATTTTCTGATGTAAAAAAATAACCCAAAAAAAATGTTTTGCAGAGTACATCTGCAATCTAGAAATTAAAACTTAAGAGAAAAAGACATTAGTGGGCATATGAAATTTGTATGGAAGCGAAGATTTTGAATTTTTATTACGGAAATTAAGTACCGGTCTAGATAAATATATTTCCGTATTATTTAAATACATATACGAAGCCTTGAAAAGGTTGTTAAAATGAAGTGGTTGTCTTAGAACGAAATGGAATAACTATTATTTTTTAAATTAAAAACATTCGATTAGGGCGACTTTGTAATAATAATAATTTTTTTTTTTTTTTTTTTTTTTACTGCACAACGCAGTATTTTTTACTATAACGTTTAGGCTAAGTTAAATGATAACTGTTATCGAAAAATTATCGCACAGTTGGTCGTTTCAGGTCACGAATTAAATATAAAAGTTAAGTCTTTGGCCTTAAATTTAAAACTGATGAAATCGTTAAGAAAAAAATTCAAGAATGCGTTTGTTAGTTTTAATTAGAAAGGGCCTAGTAATAAAAATTAGAGGTTAAAAGAAGTATAAAAATCCTTAATCTTAAAACAATAGAGAAAAAAGCGATGTAGGTCCCTATTTTGAGGGAAATCGCTTATTTTGGAGTCTGTTTAAATCCGTAGCCAGTTGGAAGAAAATGTGGCTCAAAATTTACTAGAAAAAGATTAGTATTATATGGCTCAAAATTTACCGGGGTTAATCTAGTCCCTGTAAAATATGGAGCTTAGGCAAAATTATGTATATTAAAAAAAAAAAATCCAGCCATGAAACTTTATAGCTTTCTGGCCTAAATCGTCTCTTTAAAGCCTCTGTAGTTTTAAGCAAAAAAAAAAAAAAAACTGCTGAAAGGAAGATTTGGCCAATGCTTAAAGGTAGCCAATATGCATTGTAAAAGCTTTTGGGATATTACTTTCAAAAACAGTTGAAAAGATGTTTTAAACCATGCAGAAAGCCCGGAATTGGCAGGTTCGCCTTATTACCTAGCTGCAAACGCTCCAAAATTTTTTTCAGAGCTTTCGATTTCAAGCATATGCAGCTGGGCACTTCGGTAAACTACTTATCGAAGTTTTGGTCTGCCCCGTACGAAAAAGTGTATAAAATTTTTGCAAAAGAAAATGCAAAAAAAGTTGTATAAAAAATGGATCATTTTTGTATAATTTATATGAAAGTTTGGACATGCATAATTTTTGCAGTTTATGCATATTTTTTTAAGCACCAAAATTTGAGTATGCATAATTTTTTTTAAATTTATGCTTAATTTATGCTTAATTTTTTTTAAGCATGAAAATCTGGATGTGAATAATTTTTGTATAATTTATGCATATAATTTTTTTAAAACATAAAGCAGGAAAATTCGCATGTATTATGCTTATTCAATTTTATGCATACTTATTTATGCATAATTTATGCATAATTATATTGGGGAACGAAAAAAAATTGTTCCAGCGGAAAGTTAAGTTCTTTACATATAACTTATGCATTTTTTATGTGTGTCCAATTTTCAGTACAATTTATGCATGATTTTTATATAATTTATGCATCTCTTAGGCTGAGAATTACAATTTAAAATTAATCATAAGTGCAATTATTTACCTTAAAATTTTACAGTCTAACTAATTAATTTTTATTTATTTTTTTTTACAGAGAAAATTACCAGGAAATCCAATTTTTTTAATGGTTCCGTCTAGCATAAAAAAGCATCAAAATAGCCTCCGAGCTCATTTATGGCATACTAATTTATCTGGTCTTGGAACTGTGATCACCGTAACATCTTCATTCGGTAAATAAAAAAAAAAAAAAAATAGTAGATTGTTAACCTAGGGAGGAAAATGAATTTTCCCGTTGAGGGTTTGTTTAAACCCGAGCGCGAAGCGCGAGGGTTGAAAAAAACCTCAACGGGGATATTCATTTTTCTTCCTAGGTTAAACAAGGTACTTTTCATTACGAATCAGTGATTAATTATTCAGAAAAATCAGAGAAAATTATTTGATAAATTGTAAACAAAGTCTTCTATAAACAGGTTTAACATTGTTTTGCCCTATTCGGAAAAATTCACTTTCCGCAATGGTGTACGAAGAGGAAAGTAGTTCTTTCCTACTATGAGTAATGAAAAAAAAAATTCCCCCCAAAATAAATTTTCAAATCACCAACTAATAATTTTTTTTTTCTTCCGTTTTCAGCTTACGTCGGTAACAAATTAACAACTCACGCCTGTCTAGCCCAATTAATAACCGCTACGAAAAGTAAATTAGCCGAAGTCAGAGTCGAGAATCCGAAAAGGCCGATAATTTTAGTCGGATGGAGATCCGGGGCCGCCCTGGCTTGTCAAATTGCCGTTACGGAAACGTTAACCGCGGTGGTTTGCTTAGGATTTTCAACGAATACCGTGGAAGGGCCACGGGGCGAACCGGACGATTCGATTTTAGACGTTCAGTGTCCGGTTTTGTTCGTGACGGGGGAAAACGCGGCCACCGCCAGGCCGGAAGATCTCGAAGATTTAAGGGAGAAAATGCGAGTTCAAAACGGTTTGATCGTTGTGGGGGGAGCAGACGACTGCCTTCGAATGGGAAAAAGCAAAAAAAGCGCAAAAGGAGTCACGCAAAGCATGGTCGACAGATGCATATTGGAGCAAATAGGAGATTTTTTGGCCGGGGTTTTGACCTCACCGAAACCGATCCTAACGGCTAGCGACATGAGGAAAGGAATCTATTCTAGGAGAAGGCACAATTCTACCACGAGCTCCGTAGATAGCGAAAGTTCAACGGCCAAAAGATCTCGACCGGGGACGCCGCAGTTCGTTTCTGCGGGAATGTCGAACCCAGGTCAAAAACATCAAAATTATAATAATCATACCAGTCAAGCGAATGGGAATAAACCGGTTAGAACGGGTGTCAGGGGAAGGAGGCCGAACGCTGCTAAAAAGGCGAATATTGTTATGAACCCTACATTCCAAACTAATGTAAATAATCAGGTAAGGATTCCGCACTAACGTTTTCCCCATTACTCAATATTTTGGTCAAAATATGATCTTTCCGATTTATTCCCAAAGATTTTCCATTTTATTATTTTTCCGTAACTGTTACCTTGATTTTTTCCTGTTAATTTTTCTTCAATTTTTTCCCAAAAACATTCCTCTTAATTTTGCCCCTTAAATTTTTCCTCAAAAACCGACCCATCAATTTTTTGTTTAAAAATTTTCCAGTTGATGTTTTCCCATTTTTTTCCCCTTAAAAATTTGTCCTGTTCATTTTTTCCCAAAAATATTCCTGTTAATTTTTCCTCCTAAATTTTTCCTCAAAAATCGCCTCTTCAAATTTTTCTTTAAAAATTGACCCCTCAATTTTTTTTCAAAAAATTTTCCAGTTGATGTTTTCCATTTTTCCCCCTAAAAATATGTCCGGTTAATTTTTCTCCTTTAATTTTTCCTCAACAATCACTTTGTTCAATTTTTTGTTTAAAAATTTCCTCGTCGATGCTTTTCCATTTTTTTCCCCCTAAAAATGAGTCCTCTTAACTTATTCCCGAAAATTTCCCCGTTTTTTTTGTCGGCCCCTTAAAATTGTTTCCCAAAAATAATACCATAAATTCTCTTCTCCCAATCATTATTTCGTTAATTTTTTCCTCTAAAAATTGTCTCTTAAAATTTTTTGGTTCAATTTTTACCCAAAACATTTTTTTAAATACAAATATAATTTTTTTTTTTCAGGTGAACAATACCAACGGTGGTATAACTGTGAACATAGGATCTTTAGCTAGTTTAGGACCGATTGGCCCCCTCCGAATGGGCCCAAACTCATCATCTTCTTCATCATCAACGACGACAACCGCGATGACAACCTCTTCACCCACAAACAGTACTAATTTCATGACCGTTACTCAACCTAGCAGCAGCAAAGTGCCACAACAACAACAACAACAACCACAACCACAAACGCAAACGCAATCTCAATCGCAACCCCAGCCAGTGTCTACCCCACCTAAACAGAAAATCGTAGAAGCCGCCCCTCCCGAAGATGTAATGCCGCTTCGAGGAAGTTCCGAAGGATCGCAGCCGGATTCTAAAAGTTCGTTACCTCAAAGCGGCGGTAGCAATCAACCGAAAGGGATAACTCGATTGATTGTTACCCCTACGAGTAGTACAATTAGTAATTTATTACAAAATACAACGCCAAAGACTACAACAGCCACTATTACCAGGTTATCGTTACCGGCAACCGCGTCTACGTCGTCGTATACATCTCCTGGTAATTATTTTTTTTTTTAAAAAAAGTTGAAAGTGGAGCAAGCGCGTGGCGCCGTAAAAAGGGGAACATTTTGGGGAAAAACTTAAGAGGAAAGTATTCGAAGGCATATTAAGAAAAAATTTAGGAAAAAACCTTGGGAAAAATTTTTAGGAAGAAATTTCTAAAAAAAATGTTAAGCAAAAGATTTCTAGAAGAAAATTTTATACTTAAAATTTTTTTCTAGAAATTTTTTTAGAATTTAGAATAGGAAAAAATTTTGAGGAAAATTTTAAGGAAGAAAATTTGAAAGAAAAATTTTAAGGAAAAATATTTGAAAGAAAATATTTAAGGAAAAAAATGTAACTAAAATTAAAGAACAAAAATATGAGAAAAAATTTCAAGCAAAAAATTTCTAGAATAAAATTTTAAGCAAAAAATTTTGAGAAAAAATTTCTAGGAATAAATTTTGAGAAAAAATTTCTAGGAATAAATTTTGAGAAAAAATTTCTAGGAAAAAATGTTGAGGAAAAATCTCTAGGAAAAAATTTTGAGGAAAAATCCCTAGGAAAAAATTTGAGAAAAAATTTCAAGCAAAAAATTTTTAGAAAAAAATTTTGAGGAAAAATCTCTAGCAAAAAATTTGAGAAAAAATTTCAAGCAAAAAATTTCTAGAAAAAAATTTTAAGCAAAACATTTTTTAGGAAAAAATTTTGAGAAAAACTTTTAGGGAGAAAATTTTGAGAAAAACTTTTAGGGAGAAAATTTTGAGAAAAATTTTAAGGAAAAAAATTTGAAAAAAAAAATTAAAGGAAAAAATTTGAAAAAAAATTTTAAGCAAAAAATTTTGAGAAAAAATTTCAATCAAAAAATTTTGAGAAAAAAATTCAAACAAAAAATTTTGAGAAAAAAGTTTCTATGAAAAAATTTTGAGAAAAAATTCCAGGAAAAAAATTTTGGGGAAAAAAGGGCGCGCTGGATATTACAAAAATATTTTACAATCATAATACATCACACCTTAAATATTTTAACGGTCACAGCCTATCGGATTAATTACCCAACTAAATAATTTTTTTTTTTTTAGTTTCAGAAACGAAGAAACCTCAAACCCCCGTGCGTCAAATGATCGCTACGACATCTAGACTCAATAACGTGAATCAAACCAACAAAGCAGGGTCGTCCATACAAATCTTAGAGAAACCCCAAGGGAAAGTAAATAAAATACTGACTACTAATCGGCCGGCAATGACGCCGACGATAATTAATCAGCAAAAAATGCGACCTCAAGTGCGATCGATACCGAACAAGTCTACTTTTATTCGAACAAGCCCGGTAGCTAAAACGACTGCGGTGACGCCGACAGCGAATAGAGGGCAAAAATACACTTTGACGCAAAATGCCGCTGGGAAATATGTCACCACCAGCGGGGCTAACGTTATCCTATTGGAAAATTCTAATGTACAAAATCGGCCTATAATAGTTCCTATTTCAGGTAAGGGAAAGTTGTGTTGGATGCTGGAAAAAAATAATGGGCTTAGACCTCCTTTGTCCAAAGTCAGCTCTTTTTCAAAATTTAAATTTTTTGATCAAAATTTAAATTTCTTTTTTTTTTTCAGGATCTGGAACCAAGATCTCTCCTCAACTGAAAACTCAACCAAAGCTAACAAAAACCGTATCCACGCCGCCCACGAAAACCTCACCCCTCGCAAAATTCGCCATGTCCAAAAAAATCATTCCAACTTCCATCCTTCATCAAAGACCCGTATTCGTAAAAAACAAAGCCGGAGGGGCCACCCTCACGAACGCAACCACCATCACCCCCTCCGCCACGACCTCGTCGACTCCCTCTCCGAAAATAATTCGGTCCGAGGCGTCCGAACCGAAAAGTTCCGGAAACGAAGCCGATAGCGAATACTTCGAAATCCCGATTTATTACACGGAAGAAGGGATGGAGGAGCAAATGTCGATCGGCGATCAATCGGAGGAGCAGCCGGTCGTCATACCGATAATAGATACATCGAAAATCAAAGCCGGGAGCAATAAAAAATCGTTGCCGAAGGACATTTCCATCACGGAAGACGGGGATTCGATATCTTTCCCGTTGGACTGCGAAATCGGAACCGTCGAGGAAGAATCTCCCGTTAAAGTTTTAATCGGTTCCATGAACCGAGTCGTGAAAATGCCTCAGATTTACGTCACGAAAACAAATTCGAACGTTAACAAGAAAATGAAAACTTTCGTACCGACCAAACGGGCTTTGGATGAAAACGCTCAAGGTCAAGTCATTCTAAACGAACGGCAAGAGGCTAAATATTTCAGTGAGTATCGATTTGGAAAAAAATTAAATTTTTTAAAATGCGGAAGTTTTAATTTTTTTTTTTTTTTTTTTTTTTTTCAGTTAATTATGGATCTGGGGACGGAGACGAGGGAATCATTTATGAGATAGTAGACAATAACTGATATAAGTCAGTAAAGTTAATTAAAAAAGTTTAAAAAGTATCATGAATTAGTTTGGAAGCAAATTAATTTTTCACAGAAAATTATTTAAATACAGTTTGATTGGCAAACGACCATTTTTTTTTTTCGGTTTGATTGGAGCTTACCTTTTTTTTTATTTTATAATTCTCCTTGTCGGATGTTTGCTGGGCCGTGCCAGATGCTTACTGAACCTGTGTCCGTTCCCATGGCCAAAATTCCTTTTCTAAAATAAAAAAGTGGACTTAATATTTTTTTAAACAAAAATTTTGGAAAATTTGGAAAAAATGTTTCTGATCCCCAATTTTTTTTTTTTTTTTACTTAAAATTTAATTAAAATTAAATTGTTAAATTATCTAACCAGGTTAGGTTAGGTTCCAATTTCCATTTCGTTTCAAATTTTCCCCTTTATCTTCCAAATTCCCAATATTTTGTAATTTTCGACATACAAAACAATAATCACCTTTGCTTATTAAATTTAACAGCAGTTACAACATCCCCTTCACCGTTTTTCAAAGTGTAAAAGTTCAACTTCTCCTGAGTGCTAACGTTGAAAAATTCTAAATCACATGAAGAACCCCAAGCGGCTAACACATTGGTAATATCACTCCATTCAACTCCGACTAGAGGATACTCCACATAAATGCAGTACAGCACCTCTGCCTTAGAACACAAACAACAAATTAAAAATCATTTTGACAAATCTTTCTTTTCCTCTTACCTCTCGAGCTTTGCAAACATGTATTTCCCCATCCGTTCCACAAGAAGCAAACAATTCAGAATCAGCCATGCAATTTACAGAAGTGACGACACTTCTATGCTGAGGGTATTTCATTTCGACAGGATCATCAAAAGTAGGTAAAAGCGGGAAAGGTTGAGCTGCTTTTAACGAGCAGTGCAAGACGTTCCCTCCGTCCACCGCAATGACAAATTCATCATCGAAATTATTCCAAAAGCTAATTGAAAAAACTTGTAATCCGGTATTGATATCAGTTAGTTTCGACTGTGCATGTTCAACAGGAATAAACAATCTAAAAGCAAAATAAATCATAATATCTGAAAAAATTTTAAAACACCTACAATTACCTTTTATGAACTTTTAAAGTTTGATTAGTAAAACTTATTTTCCAAAACAATATTTTTCCATCACGTCCTGCAGAAACTAGTAATGGTCCATTCCTGTTGTTCGTCCAAATAATTGAAGTCACAGTATCGGAATGTTTCTCTGCATTTGGTTTTTCCTTTTTGTTGTAAGTCAATACTTGATCTTCATCTCTTCGCATATCATAAACCACAACGTCTCCTAAAAATTCTTTTAATAAAATCCATGTTTTTTTTTTTGTTTTAATTTAAAGCACAAACCATTATACAGGCCGCAAGCTAAAACTGAGGGTTCCCAAGGATGATAAGCAATACTTGTCACACATGAAACTGTATTTAATTTCACAGGAGCTGCCGCTGTAAAATTCTGCTTGCTTGTATTATACAAATTAATAATTCCATCGTGTGTGCACCAATTTTCATGTTCAACCTCACAATGGGTTATAGCCAAACTAACTCCAGTGCAATTCCACGATAAACTGCTGACTTTCTTATCCTGTGAAGAACGGATAACATGAAGCTTTGAGACAGATGATTCTTCACTTGATGTTTCATTTTCGGAGAATGTGAGATCAGTGGAATTCAATTCTTCAATTAGTTGAGGATATATCCTATTCAAAAAGCTTGCTAATTTGTTAACATCAAACTCGGGTGGTTTATTTTGGTTTTTTTCGGTTTGGATTTGAATATTTTTCGATGTGGATGTTTGAGTTTCTTGCGAATCACTTTTGCCTTGGTTAGTTTGGCAACTAGCTTCGTTTACAATTCTAAAAAGAAAAAAGAAAAAAATTGGAAGAGATGGTTTTATTATAAGAATAATTGTGCTAACCTATCTTTTTCAGGATACGATTCAAATCCGGTGACGTCGGACGAATAATCGTTAAACATTTTGAGTTTTGTTGACTATTTTCTTCAGGTCGAATTATAAACAAAACAAATATGGCTGAGCCATGCGACCGTCACGTGACAATTTTAAATTCACAAAGATTGAATTACTTTTTCACAACAAATCAACATTAAAGTATTAAAAAAAAAAAAAAAAAAAAAATCAAGTTACTTGGAAAATAAATGAAACCGGAAACTCCGGAAACGAAGCAGTCAGCGAAGAAAAATTTCCAGTAAAAAAATGGTAAAAGCAACAAAATGGAGGTACCAAATCGGAAGATTTACATGGGGTGGTACCTACAAATGGCAATTTTATCAACTTTGAATTTTCTAGATATATTTACCAGACAAGGTTTATTAAAAAAAGAAAGAAAAAAAGGAAAGAAGGAAGATCCAAATTCAATTCAAAACAGCAAAGTTCCTGAAAATGAAATTACAATTATAATACGAAAAATCATCTTGGCCTACATAATCAAATTTTTTTCTTCTTTTTAACATTCATTAATTAATTATTTTTAAACATAAGAGAATTGCTCATTACACTTTTTCTTTAATATTACTAAAGATATTTTTTACAAAATAAATACATTCTAAAACTTGCAAAAAAAAATTTTTTTTGTTACATTATTACCTTTAAACTTCACAAAACATGTCACACTTTTTCCAATTAAAACAGTTTTTTATTTCTTTGACGATCCAAATCCCGAAAATCCCATTATAGCAGAAAGTTCATCTTGCTGTCCTTCCTCACCACTATAAGAGATTTCATCATGAAGTCTTTTCTTTGCCCTTTTCTGCTCCCTTCTATATTCTTTTAATTTATCTTCTTCCTCTTTCAATTCTTTGACTCTAGATTCTAAATCGTAATCTTTTTCTTCTCTTCTAACTTTTTTTTATTAATTTCAAACCTTTTTTTAACTTGGTCTAAGGAGGATCTCTCAACTTTCATGGACATGCCAAGATTTCTTTGATCTGAAAAAAGAAATATTTCAGTTATTATTTTTGATTCTACCTTACATTTACAGTAAAAAAATTAATTTTTGACTTATTTACGTTTTTTTCCATTGATGTGATCTAAGAAGTTGATGGAATCTTTGACAACACAATCACATGCATTACAATAATATCCTCCGGTCTGAGATGAGGGAGTGCTTTTGGTAATGACAACGCTTTTGCCTAATTGGATTCTAAATCAACTCTGTAGTCTCTCTGTTTTAAAAGCTCTCTCTTGACAGGCTCTTCATTTTTATCTTTGGCTCTTTCCTCCTTTTCAAGTTCCTCTTGTATCCTTTCAGCGGCCAGTCGGACGTAATGGTCCCTGTCCCATTTTCTTCTGTGATCATCTACCTTCTAAAATTTTTTAAGAGATGGAGTCAATGAGATATATAGACATTTAAAAATTATGGTCAAGATTTGAAAAAAAAGAAAAGGTGGCAAAGGCGACAATAACAGAAAGATACTATTATCGAATATTTTTAAGTTTATGTCTTCGACAGTTTAATTATCGTTCAACGTTTCAATTAGGGCATTTTTTTAAGAAATAAATCAGAAAGTCGCAATGATGATTATTTGACAATAAATACGGACAAATTATTAAAGAAATAATTTTAATGAAAAAGAAAATATTTCCTTACCGATGAAGACGCCATCTTTGTTTGTTTTCAAAGAAGCAGGCTGGCCAACCGATGAAAATGAAAAACACTCAATTTCAAAACACATACGCAGGCCGTACGATTTTGTAAATTTTTTTAAAGATCGTTGTTTTTTGAGGGGGTTAGTCTTTAAGTTCTAAAGTTTTAACAAAATCCTTTCAAAATGCCGCGAATAATGATAAAGGGAGGTGTCTGGAGGAACACTGAGGTAAGAAAAATGCTGGAAAATGAAACCGCAAATTTTTTCACCCATTAAATCTCAATGCCGCTTAAAACATTGCTAGAACCCCTTTTCCAACTATTTAATTATAAAGCATGATTTTAACCCGTATTTATAAATGGCTCAATACCTGATAATGACCCAATACTCCTGTTTTCTTGTTCTGTTGATCTGCAAAACCTTTACTTGCATCTCATGTAACTTGGTGTAACATTTTTTTTTTGTTTTCAGGATGAAATCCTTAAGGCTGCTGTGATGAAATATGGCAAAAACCAATGGTCTCGGATAGCTTCCTTGTTGCACAGAAAATCTGCCAAACAGTGTAAAGCACGTTGGTATGAATGGTTAGACCCAAGCATTAAGAAAACTGAATGGAGCAGAGAGGAAGATGAGAAACTTTTACATTTAGCTAAATTGATGCCTACACAGTGGAGGACAATAGCCCCCATAATAGGAAGAACTGCTGCTCAGTGTCTTGAGAGATATGAGTTTCTTTTAGATCAAGCACAAAAAAAGGTAAGCAAATTGCATTATGAAATGTCCACATATTTATGTGTGCAAGTCCATGTATTTATATTTGTTGTCTTAATGTTGCAGGAAGAAGGAGAAGATGCAGGAGATGATCCTCGGAAACTTAAACCAGGAGAAATCGATCCTAATCCAGAAACAAAACCTGCTCGTCCTGATCCAAAGGACATGGATGAAGATGAGCTGGAGATGTTATCTGAAGCTAGAGCCAGACTTGCAAATACACAGGGGAAGAAAGCCAAAAGGAAAGCAAGAGAAAAGCAACTGGAAGAAGCAAGAAGACTTGCTGCATTGCAGAAGAGAAGAGAGTTGCATGCTGCAGGCATCGATTTGCCGGCTCGTAAAAAAAGAAAACGTGGGGTAGATTACAACAAAGAAATACCTTTCGAAAAAAGGCCTGCAATTGGGTTTTATGATACTTCCCAAGAAAAAACGGATCCGGCTGCTCTCGATTTCAACAGATTGAGACAACAACATTTAGACGGAGAATTGAGGTGAATATTAAAATTTTAAGCAAAGAATATTTTGTTTTATTGTGTTAGGTGGCTTAATTAAATTTTTTTTGCAGATCGGAAAAGGAAGAAAAGGAAAGGAGAAAGGACAAACAAAAACTGAAGCAGAGGAAAGAAAATGACGTGCCGACTGCGATGCTTTTAGGGCAAGAGCCTGCAAAGAAGCGGAGCAAATTGGTGTTGCCGGAGCCGCAGATCTCCGACCAGGAGCTGCAGCAGGTCGTAAAACTCGGGCGAGCGAGCGAAGTCGCCAGAGACGTGGCCAGCGAAAGCGGAATACAGGCTTCCGATGCTTTGCTAGCAGATTATTCGATAACTCCTGGAGGAGGAGCGGTTACTCCCAGAACTCCGGCACCCCAAACCGATAGGATTTTACAGGTAAATCACGTGCATCAAAATACGAGTTTTTACGTAAGCAGTTTATGTAAAATTTTTTGTCTCGATTTTTAGGAAGCTCAAAACATGATGGCCCTCACTCATGTTGACACTCCTTTGAAAGGTGGTTTGAACACGGAGCTGCAAAATACGGACTTTGGTGGTATAACCCCTAAAAAGGACATGATTACGACTCCCAACACGGTGTTGACCACACCTTTCAGATCTCAACTAGCCGACGGTAATTTTTAGCTTACATCTTTGTAAATTGCCGGTTTTTTAAAAAAATGTTTATAATTCGAAAAATTTTCCAGGTCGAACACCTGGAACGGGTTTTAGCACGCCTGTTCAACCCGGTAGCACTCGAGGAGTACCTGGAGCAACCCCTCTTAGAGATAAATTAAACATAAATCCCGAAGAAGGTTTGGAGATAGGAGGAGAAACTCCGATGGTCATGAGGCAACTCAGGGAGCAGCTCAAAACGGGTTTGAGCTTGTTACCCGCCCCGAAAAACGATTACGAAATTGTCGTGCCCGAAGACGAAACAATGGAGACTTCTCAATCCGACGGCTCCGCCGTGGAAGATCAAGCAGACGTCGACGCAAGGTTTTTAGCGGAGCAAAAAGCAAAACGGGAAAAAGAATTAAAAAGTAGGTCGCAGGTAGTTCAAAGGGATCTCCCCCGACCGATGGATGTCAACAGTCACGTGTTAAGACCTGCCGGAAGCGATCTTCCTTTCACAGATTTGCAAAGGGTAAATTGCGGGCGGGAGCATAAAAAATAAAATCCCGGGAATTTTGTAAACTTTTATGTATTTTTTTCAACAGGCCGAAGAACTCATAAAAAGAGAAATGGTGACGATGCTCCATTACGACGCCGTTTTTTCTCCGACGAATCAGCAACTCGCGAATAAACGGCAGGTAGCGAGTCAAGCTCATCATTTGGCTTACCTGGAGCAGCACCCCTACCATTCCTATTCCCAGCAAGATCTGGAAAAGGCGAAAGCGTTGTTGGAAAAGGAAATGCAAGTCGTTAAACACGGGATGGGACATGGGGAGCTTTCTTTGGAATCTTACACTCAAGTTTGGGAAGAATGTTTAGCCCAAGTTTTGTTTTTACCTTCGCAAAATCGATACACGAGAGCCAACTTGGCCAGCAAAAAGGATCGTTTGGAGTCCTTGGAAAGGAAATTGGAATTAAATAGGCATCACATGACGAGGGAAGCTAAGAGAGCCGCCAAAATGGAGAAAAAATTAAAAGTGTTGTTAGGCGGATATCAGGTACTTCAAGATAAAATAAAAAAAATGTTCTTACCGCGAGGTTTGAATGTGTCTTTTTTTTTTTTAGACAAGAGGTCAAGCTTTAGTAAAGCAACTTCAAGATTTAAACGAACAGATAGAACAGGCTTATTTAGAACTTTCAACGTTTAAATTTTTACAAAGTCAAGAAGAGGCTGCCATTCCACGACGTATTCAAGCTCTTACGGAAGACGTAAATCGTCAAGTTGAAAGGGAAAAGGAGCTACAGAAAAAATATGCTGAACGAAAGCAATTACTAGAAGAATTAAAATCTGAACTGGATTTGCATTAGGCTTGTCAAGAGATAAATTATATGTTCATTATGTATATATAAGTTTGTTTTTAAACTATTAACGATAAAAAAAAAAGTAAAAAAATGAATGCAATCAATAAATCAATTACTGATATAAAATGCAGTTGTAATTTCTTTTATTTGAATAACTAAAAAAAAAACCTTCCAAATCCTTTTAAATTTTTTTTCTATGCATTTTATTTAAGAGGATGATGGTGATGAATAAAATAAAAATACTAAACGTAATTTAATAAAAAAAAATTAATCTTTTATTCATAGGATTGAAACAATATATTCATAATTTGCACAAATGTGAAATAATGAACAATCCTTTACAATCTTCTACCACGTCGTCCACCCTTCCTCCTTGTGGAATCAGATGGAATTGGTGTAACATCTTCAATTCTTCCAATCTTCATAGATGAACGGGCTAAAGCTCGAAGGGCAGATTGTGCTCCTGGTCCTGGAGTTTTGGATTTATTCCCACCTGTGGCTCGTAGTTTAATGTGGAGGGCAGTGATCCCTAATGATTTACATTTTTCGGCTACGTCCTGGGCTGCCAACATCGCAGCGTAAGGAGAAGCTTCATCTCGATCTGCTTTAACTTTCATTCCTCCGGTGACTCGGGCAATGGTTTCTTTGCCTGACAAATCAGTGACATGCACAAAGGTGTCGTTGAAGCTAGCAAATATGTGAGCAACTCCAAAAACTATTTCTCCTTCTCTAACTTGAGGTCCAAGGGACACTTGTACTTCTTCTTTTGCAACTTTTCCTTTCCTTGGAGCCATTGTTACTGAAAAAAAAAATGGAAATGAGCTAACCTAATCCGGTTAGGTATTGAATTTTAATCCTGATATCGTGCTATTGTGCAAACAGATATGGACTAATTAACAATGTCGATTTACTTCATTTTATTTAAACAAAAACTTAATATCATTTTCAAGTTAAAAAATATGGAAAACAATACCTTAAATATAAAGTATGGTTCGCGATAGAGAAATAAAACCATCCACGCTGTCAGGACAAAGTAGTGGAGTTAGGTTAGTTCAAGTTTAGTTCAATTTTACGACACCAGGTGGTGGACCATTCTACTGCCACGATAGATTTTTCCGCTCATGTTTAACTTATGGATCGATGAACGCTTAATCCTAATTCAATTGAAACGGAGCAAACGATGTTATCACGTGGTTTTTTGTATACATATACGGTATATATATACGACCTTTCATAAGCTAAACATTACGTACACAACCAATGTATACCGTATATTTAACATCACTGCTTATTTTGAAATGCAAACAAATATGGCGCTAAGTTCTATTCGATTTGCCGCGGATATTTTCGCGGACTGTTTACCGATTTTCTATTTTTTTTCCAACCTAATAAATGAATTAATGATTTAGGATGATTATTAATAGATGTTATTTTAATAGTTAAGTTTATTTCATGGTAATAAACTAAGAATTGATCCTAATTTTTTCAAATTATCAAAACGGTAGGACAGCTTGACATTTTTTAACCGTATCTAGTTAGATGAAATTGACAACAATTGGGCAATTTTTTTTTCTTCTTAGAAACATGACAGGAAGAGGATGTACAGATTTGATAAAGAAGCTGGACGGGGATATTTTCGATTTGTTATCTAATTTTAATTGTTCAATATGGTAAGTGTCATGCATTGCAATTATATTTTAAATATTCATGCTTTATTCTTTTTTTTTCCCAGTCACAGTATTTTCAATGGACCAGTGTCAACAAAATGTGGACATATATTTTGTGGAGTTTGTATCAGACGCGTCTTGAGCAACAAAAATAATAGTGGCTGCCCATTATGTAAAACTTCTGTGAATAGACGAAACCTGGTACTTGAGGAAACTCAGTCATTGATTTGTGATGCACTTCGGGAAATACCTGCTGCTTTTAAATCAGATGGTATATTCGATTTTGAATCATACATGTTGAAAAAAATCTTTCATTTACTTTTTTTTTTTTTTTTTTTTTTTTAGTTGAGGAGTTGAGCAGGAATTTTAATAAATCAATTGATGATTTATCTGGATGTAAGACATTTGAGTTTTGCAGCCCTAGTGATGACAAAAAGAAGGGGAAAAAGGGCAGAAACTCAGGCAACAAAACTGAAAAGGACAATTTCGTTGCTGCTGTTAGAAAATCTACTAATGTGATTCAGTATTCTAATAAAAAGAAGGAGGTTGATGATCTTGTTTCTGTAAGTCAGATGGAACCATCTGATAATTTTACAATATCAAGTGGAAGTTACGAGAAAAATTTACAAAGTGTGGAAAAGGTGCCACCTGAAGAAAAAATTAATAACTGGTTGGAAATAGCCGGTGAAAATTTGTTTAACAATCCAAACACTTCCATTTTAAAGATTGATGAACCTAAACCGTCAACATCTATGGTGAGAGTCGATTACAATAAAGATAAAAATGATTCAGATGATCCTTATGAATTTGTTCCAAGTCAGACAAATTACATTCAGAAGAAAAAAAGGGGAAGGAAACCGATTCCTAATAAAAAAGCTTATGATTTTCAAATCCTTCAAAGCTTCACCAAAGAAAGTGTTAAACGAAGTCAACTGAATTTACAGAAAGAGAAAGAAGTAGAGGTAGAAAAGGAATGCCTCATTAAATTTGACGAGCAAGCATTGGACGAAATTCTATCCCCTGAAAAGATTTCTGACACGCTAAAAGTTCCCACGCTGACGGCGTCACAAAGATTCGAGCATTTATTAGAAGAGACCAAGGAAGATCGGACTAATCACGTTTTGTACTCTCCGAAATCGGACCATTCGCTGTTGTGCTCGTTAGAATCGGAACTTCCGAATCCGAAGAAACCGGAATCCAAGGACAGTTCAGACTTGAGCGATTTAGGCATGGCGGAATTGTTTTCGACGCCGAAGCAAAAGAGAAAAAAATCGAGCGAAGGTGGAGCCAAGAAAAAATCGCGAAAAATCGAAGTTTTGGAGGATATTTCCAACGATGCGGGAGCCAAGAAAAATTCGAGGATCGTTGATGTTCCAGAAGACAAACCCAACGACGGGGGAGTCAGAAAAATATCGCGACTCGTCGAAGTTTTAGACGAAATCAAAGAGGACAGTGCGCTTTTGACGAAAAATTTGTCGGAGGGAAACATGAGCTCGTTTTCTAGATCTCCCGGTTGGTCCAGGGTTTCCGGTTTGAAAAGCGATTTCGAAAAATTGAAAAGAGGGAGACCGAAGAAGTTGAAAAGCTTGAACATTAGCGGAGGGGAAAAAGCATTGAACGCGTCTAAAAGTAACGTTTCCGTCGTGGTGGACGAAAACATCAAAAATATAGAAAGTTTGGCCATGAAGAACGGGGACGATTACATCGAAGATTTGAGTCAGGCTTCCGAGTTCATGACGGGATTTTCGTCGCAAGGGTTAAACGAGGACGAGAAAAATTTTAGAAAAATGGTGGAAAACATGGAAGAGGAATTAAATTTTATGATGGCTCCGGAAAGTAGTAGCGGTGAAATCATTCCGGAGACTGAAAGCGAAGGAATTATGAAGGAAATGGTGGCCGGGCTTAAAACCGTGAAAGCTCCTGAGAAGCAGGCTTTGAAGATGAGCGTAGATGTTCCTTCACCTGACGTTCCTGCAAGAGAATCGACTGATGTTACTACAGCTACTACTCTGCATGCGTCTGCTGCTCCTAGCAGTTTAATTAACAATTTAGCTCCAGTTTATAATGATATTACACCTCCGATTAAAGCTAATTCACATGTGCCTGAGACTCCGGTCTTTGTTCCTGTCGTGCCTGAAACCCCAGTCGCAGTTGCGCCTGAGACTCCGGTCTCTGTTCCTGTTGTGCCTGAAACCCCAGTCGCAGTTGCGCCTGAGACCCCAATCACGGTTTCGCAACCGCCGCCTTTGACTTCGACACCCGTCGTACCTCAAACCAAGCGGCAAAGACTAGCGGAAAGAAGGAAATCTCGGGGGGCGATCCCGTTTACGATTTCGGGACGGATAAAAAAGAAAAAACAATCCTCCACAATTTTGATTTCACTCGGAAAGTTGGTGCCGTACCTGAGATCGAAATCCACCACGGTGAAATTAGTCATTCCGAACAGGATGAAATCTCAGCGAAGCAGAATCAACGTCGGAATTCAGAAACAGCCGGAAGTCAGAAAAATCCGGGATTCTTTCGCTCAGACGTCGCAAACCGTAGCTCCGACCGAAACTCATTCCGTCGGAGTGCAAATGACGCAAGTGGAAAAGGAGCAGCCGATGCGATCCGTTGGTGTCCAGTCGTCGCAGGCGAAGAAGGTGGCGTCTTCAGCTCAGACGTCCCAGTTAGAGCGAACGTCCGTCGGGGTGCAAATGACGCAGGTCGAAAACGTTACTGCGGCTGCACAGACGTTAGGCTCAGAACGAAATTCGATCGGGGTGCAGATGACGCAAGTACCGAACGTGACTGTGGCTGCGCAAACTTCGGAATCCGATCGAGCTTCGATTGGTGTGCAAATGACGCAAGTACGGAACGCCTCCGCCGGTGCGCAAACGTCCCAATCTCCGTTATCCGTTCGTTCGACCGGAATTCAAATGACTCAGGTTAAGAACGTCGCTACTGCCGCGCAAACGTCTGTGTCCCCTTTGTTGACGTCGCGTTTGCAATTGACGCAGATGAGGTACCCTCCGGAGGATGATAAGTCATCTTCACAGGTGCTTCCGGTTTCGTCGCAGGAATCCTGCAAAGACCTGTACCCCAGCATACCTTCCGAAGCTCTTCGTCGATGCGAAAGAGAGTCCGAGTGGGAAGAAATCGAAAATTTAGATCAGATGAAATCGCAACCGGACGAGAAAGTTCCGACGCAACCCGAAGTCCCAGCGAAAGAAGATTCGATTTTATTGGACCCGGAAATGGAAGTGGAATTTAACACGACTTGGCAGAAAATCACTCAGAAAAAACCGGAATCCCAAAAGCAGAAAAAACTTCGGGATTATTTCTCACCCGGGCTGTCCAGGAAAGTTCGACGAATTTCGTCTGGAGATCTGAACTCCCCCGAGGAAATTTTACCCGAAAAATTCGAGGGTCCGCAGTTGATTCCTTTGAACGTCGAAAAAATCACGGTGACCGAAAATTTGGACGTCGAAAAAATTTCCGAAAACGAAACCATCGATTTGGAGGTCTCTCAGAAAAATACTCCATTGCGCACTCAGGACGTTTTATTGAACATCGACGAAGATTTATCCAGGATCAGGAAATTAAGAACCGAAGACGAAGAAAAGTTACCAAAGTCTCAAGGAGAAGAATCCGACTCGGACATTTTCGTGGAGCAAACCCCGCCGAGATTAAACTCTTCCAGAATTTTAGAGATGACTCAAAGATCTCCGAAAGAAGCTCAAAACACGGAATACACGGAGATCATAGCGGACTCGATCCCCGCGAAAGAGATCGAAAAGTCCATCGCGAACGAACAAGAATTCAAAACTCCGCCGAAACCGAAAATCTTAAAAACCCCCCATTTGGGTTTCCCCAGCAAGGAATCCTTTTTCAGGAAAGAGGAAACCGACGAAAACGATCAGAACAACATCAACAACGAACATCGAACCAGTCAGATGAAAGCGATCATGCAGTCTTGGAAAACCCCAGCGAAAAAACCTCCGCTGATAATTGCTTCCAGCAGCGTGCCGAACGGGGCAAACATCAAAAAATTCGTGGAGACGTTTAAATGCGAATTCGCCACCTCCGTCACCAAGGACGTGACCCATTTAATCGTCGGATTGCATCCGAACGAAAACGACGAAAATTTACCGTTGTTGACGCCGAAATTCCTCTTCGCTTTGGCTTATAAAAAATGGATCGTCACGGAGGGTTGGATAGAAGCTTGCTTGAAGGCGAAAGCGATAGTACCTGAAAGTAGATATGAAAGTCCGGATACCTTTGGAGGCGATAGCTGTAAACGTGCGAGGTTGTCGATGGAGCCTTTGTTTAAAAATTTCGAAATTCACATGCATGGGGATTTTGAAAAGATAACAAAGGAAGATTTAGGGGTAAGAATTTTTTTTTTTAATTCTGGGCCTCAGTGCAGAACTAGACCAAGTCCATTCAAGAATTGCAACTTCTTATTTCAAACATGACTTCACTAACAATGCTGTATACGGGAATGTCCGAATATTAAAACGTCCGCCATATTGTTGGAGAACATGTGTTTTTTTGGTTGGATTTTTGCAAAGTCCCAACTTAAACAATTAAAAATTCATAAATTTACGGACTTTTTGTTTCTTAGGTTCGGGTTTCTAGAGATCCTAAAAGAGATTAGCCATTCAGCCATTTCCGGTTTTTCGATAAATCCGAAAAATAAATTCCCGTCTGAAATATTAATAATTTTAAGTTTACAAAATGGTTCCTGACTGTTTATATTTAAATTCTTAATTTTCCAAAAGAAATTTTAATGGACCAATAATTTTCAGGAGATAAATATCGAAGAACCGGAATTACAAGTATGGCTAATCTCTTCTAGAATCTCTAGGGGTTTCTGGGGACTTCGTGCAAAACAAACCTAAAAATCTCGATCATACAAACAGGTCTGGAAACTGGAGGATAAAAAAATGTCCTCTTTATTGAAGCCATTTTTTATTCTTGATCAATAGATGGCGCCTCCTGCTTGTAGTCACATCATGCGACCATCATTAATAATATGGCGGTTGACAACAAAATAAATATAAATATGAAATAATGCACAAGGTTAGGTTATTTTGAAAAAAAAAAAAAAGAAAATAAGTAATGTTGGGAACAAAACATTTTTAAACTTATTAAAAACAATTCAAAGAAAAATTTTTTTGTCGTAAAAGGCCTTGGTTTCAAAATGGCAGTTAGGTCCCATGACCTGACTACATGCAGTTCCTGCCATCTGTTGATTGATGTTCGGAAGTAAAACCAACGTCAACAAGCGCTCACATAAACGGTACACAAGTTTCCAGACCTGTTTGTAAGATCGTGCTAAAAATATACTGTCTCCAACAAGATGGCGGATGTTTAGAAACAGGCTCCGAGCGACTTTGACTGCAGCGCCACCATTGAAATCATGTTTAGCTTATAAAAAAGCAATATTTTCCGCGAACTGATTGCGTGATGGAAATATATACGCTCCTATAAGGTAAACAGATATATTTAAGTGTATATTTATTTTTAAAAAAGTCGCTCGGAGCCTTATTCGGGAAAATTTTATATGGTATTGGCAGGGCTTGGACTTCACAAAGCATATACAAGCGGTGCCAATTCAAATGAATGTCTTCTGCGAGTTAACTTTTCTGCTTTGTCTTGTCAACAAAATAAATTTTGCTAGCAGAAGGCATGAAATCAGCACTGCCAACCGTTGAACCTGTATAGGCTCCGAGCGACTTTTTTTTAAAATAAATATACACTTAAATATACCTGTTTACCTTATACAAGCGTATATATTTCCATCACGCAATTAATTCGCGGAAAATATTGCTTTTTTATAAGCTAAACATGATTTTAATGGTGGCACTGCAGTCAAAGTCGCTCGGAGCCTATGCCTTTTGTAAAATCGGGTTTGAAATAAGAAGTTAATGGTCTTGGTCCAGTTCTGCACTTAGGTACAGAATTCATTTTTTCTTTATTTGCTTATACATGTTTCAACTTGTTTTTTTTTTTTCTAAAAACTTTTCTTTTTTCGTTGCAGAAAGTATTGACAGCCTGCGGAGCAGAAGTTGTTCAACATCCAACTCACTTTTCATTCCGTTCTACGAAAATCAGAATAATTATTGTCGACAAAGAATGCAACGATTATGAAGTGGATGAGATGTCAGGTATGACAGTGCCTAACTTAATCTTCAATACTTTTATTTTATTTTTACGTAGGATTACGCCTTGGGGCTTGGTCCTGGGGAAATCTATCTGTCCGGGTGTCGATCTGTTCGAAAAATTTTATTAAAATTTTTTTTAAATTTTCTGTTTTTTTTTTTTTTTTTTTTTTTTTTCCAAGTAAAATTTACAAGAAATTTTCTAAAAAATTTACAAGAAATTTATAGTTAAAATTTTATTTTAAAATTAGACGACATGAACGAAAGCAAGGACTTAAAAATTTTAAATAAAATGTGCCAAGAATGTGAGCTAAAGCAATATTTTAATATTAAAATTTTAACATTGAAGACTTCATTTAAAATTTTGAATAATTTTTTTCAACTTTTGACTGTTTTTTAATCAAAAAATTTTTTTGTGCCAAAAAAAAAATTATATTTTTACAAAAAATTCGAATTTTTTGACCAAAAACAATAAAAAAAAAAAATGCCTTAAAATTTTTAAATCGTTTCATTGTTTTTTTAGCAATATTAGGACAGTACCCCAAAGATGTTGTCCTACGCAGGGATATGCCCCATATCCCAGTATGATTTTTTTGTCTTCTTAACTTTGAGTACACCGTAAGGGGAAAGCTTCTTTCGTTAGCCTGGAACTCGAAAATTTTTATGCCTCTTTATTTTGCTGAAGAGATTGCATTCCCGCTCCCGCACGATCGTCAACTAAATATTTATTAATCCACAAAAATGTGGTAAAAATATGACTTCACAGCTTCATTATGAATCAATTAAATATCGAAAATCCGTTAAAACCAAAATCCTATCTACTCGTCTTGTCGAGATAAAGGGTTGCGTCTATGCTTAACTTATGGATAGAGTGGGTAGTAAGTGCAGCCTATACGTATCACCACTCTAACCATAAGTTAAGCATAAGCTTAACCCCTTACCTCGTCAGGACGAGCAGAAGCTCTGTCTGTTCGCCCCCCACTCTCGTTTTTTGTCCAGTAGCCACTAAACTTTTGACATAAATTCATCTGGGCCCCTGCTTATATTTTTTATCGTATTAATTTATTTTTCTAAATTTTTCAATTTTAGCTCTCTTCAAAAAATTCAAAACAGCAGTATTATCGAGAGAACACGTCGTTACCGCCATCGAATGTTACCGACTCGTCAATTTTACACCGTATTTAATGACGCTCACCTCAGAGGATGAATTAAGCCACCTGGGCTATCCCTATCACCTCGCCAAACATGAAGAAGAAAGCGAAGCCATGACTTACAGGTAATGAAGCGTATTTATTTTTTACATAACTTTTGCCGAATCACCTTTCTTTCATGACATTATTTTATTTTATTTTTCCGCTTCGACTTTGTTAATTTAAATTTTTTACATTTATTAATTTATAGTTCTCGTATTAGTTTTAAAACAAAAAAAAAATTTCTTATTGTTATCAGGGGTGTAACCACGTGACCTTGATTTAAGAGTCAGGCTTGGTAGTAGACCATTCTACTGCCACGATCGTTTTCATCAGTCCCTTGTCTGCTGCCACGATTTAATTTTCCCGCTTATGTTTAACTTATGGATCGATGATTGCTTAAATTTCACTGATGCATACTCTTATGGATCTATGAACTGTTAGATTTCACTGGTGCGTACTTAAGAGTACGCAATACCCGTGGCAGTAGATAAATCGTATTTTTCTTTTTGCGGAGAAATGAAAAATCTTGTAAAAAGAAAAATTAAAAATTTCAAAAATTTCAAAGAATTCTTAGTTTTTTTTATTTTTTTAAGATTTTTCTTCGTTTTTCCGCAAAAAGAAAAATAAGATTTATCTACCGCTACGGCTACTGCGTACTCTTAAGATGGTTTTTGTTAGATTGAAGTTAAGTTGTAAGTACTGCTTATTCTCCTTTGTAAATTTCTGTAAATATCTGTACAAATTTAGAAATTGATAATTTACCAGTTTAAAAAAAAAGGAGAAAGGTCGTACTTAAACTGTGACTAAAACTGGGAACCAATCACCATAAAGTAAGCATTATTTTAAATGTGAGTTTTTGAAGGAAGGTTACATCGTGTGCGAGATCATCGAAATGTGGACCGCAGTTGCAAAGCTTTTCCGCCAGGAGCGTTGGATGTCTGTAGCGGTAACCGATTAAAACCAACAATTATTCGAAACGGGTAATTTTTATTGAGTTGCGTGAAAGACATCTAGCGAATCTGGAGGAAAAGTTTCGCGTCTGCGGTCCTTAGGGGAAACTAAAATTCAACTGAGGTCGCGATATTTTTTTTTTTTTTTCACTTTTTGTTTCATTTTATCCTTAAATCCAAAAATTTTTTGTCTTCCTCAAAAGGTTCGGTTGCACCCCTGACATTGTTATGAAATTGAAATATTCTTGTTCTTTTCTTTTCCTTTATAAAATAAAAAAAGAAAATAACATTTTATAAACGGTAAATTGTAAATAATGACTGAATTAATCCATTTGATTAATTGTAGAAAAATAGATTTTTTTTTTCTAGAAAATCTTAAAATTTCGCCTAAGTCTGATTGGCTGAAATATCATAGGGTGTTCATCAAGTGTGGGAACTGTTAAATACTGCATTTCGAATTTTAGAGGCAGATATTAATTTTTTTTTTTTTTATTAGAGATATGATCTCTATGTTATTTCGGGTTTGATACCTCAAATAAATTTTCGAAGCATTTAACTCCCTTATTTTTTAGACACCCTTTAAGATAAGCCCGATAACACCCAAACCCTGCATCAACCCATAGGCTAAATACGTATGTTTAGCTTATGAGTTGTTCAGGATTTAGTTCCCGTTCCCGTTTAGGATCTAGTTCCCTTACGTTTTTCGGTCTGAAAAAAAAATTGTATGTTTAGCTTACGGAGAGAAAAAGTGAGACAACACCAGTTTGGATTATGCTCGTCGTCACGATTGTTAATGTTAAATTAGCATGAAGAAAAAAATCTTTTTTGGCTTTACGATTTGAATAATATCACCGGATGTGAATAATATCACCATGATATTCTCAGAAAATTCTCTTTGTGTTGCTTTTTTTTTAGACTCCTTTTGAAAAAGTCTTTTTTTTTCTTAAATTTATCAAGTTTTTTTCATTAGTAATTGTTTGCTTTATCGATCATATTCAAAGAGAAACTGGCACAAAATTTGTTTATTAGTTTCATGATTGCTTTTCATTGATTTGCATTCATTATCATACTTGAAATACCCATTTGAACTAATAAAAACTGTTTCCAAACTTGGAATAACGAATCAGAGTTGTTGTAGGCCCAAATGTCAAGAAAAAAAATTGTTTAGTTTTTTATTTGAAAAATGCAAGCTACGCCGGAAATAACGAAGGCATACCAACTATGCAACCCCAAAACAAATGAAATCCAAGCTTTTCGTACATGTCCAATGAAAAACGATAGCCACCAGCTTCCCAGTAAAAAAATTTAGCAGCATGAATTGACTGCAAAGAAGAAATAAATTTTCAGTTTAAAAAAAAATTCAAATTAAGAAAAACTAGAATTGATCCTTGAAGAAAAAAGACGTCATTTTCAATTTAATAAAAAAATTCTCGGTTTGGAAGGAAATAATAAAAGTACCTGGATTAACAGATTAACTAAAGAGGCAGTATTAAATCCATGCTTTATCAATCCAGTCAGGAAAAATGTACAGGTAAGTACTTGCCAAGCCATAAGACCTATCCTATAGGCTAGCTGTTTCATATTACACGCAAATAATCGAGGATGGAATTCGACTTCTGCAAAAAAGTCGTATATGAAGGATCCATGACGGTGATCTAGATATTCTGCATATTTCGGTTTCCATTTTCCAATTTTCCCTAAGGCAAAAAGATTCGTATTTAGAATTCCAAGTCAATATTTCCAGGCATCGGAGGTGAACTAACGTATCTCCATCGTCAATACAATTGGAGGTTGTGTGTTTCGACTGTTTGTGCAAATCATGTGACTACAAGTTTACACGCTCATGTTGGCATCACTTGAGATCACGTGACACTTTCACGAAATGTCGAAACAGACTATCTCCAATCATATTTATGGTGGAGATTCGCAAGTTCTTAGGATTTAGGATTAGGATAGGATACGCAAGGATTTATGTTGACTACATAACTCAGCTTTATATAAAGCCGAACGCATAATATGATACCTATGGTGTTAGAAACTCCCAACAATTTCAAAAAATTAATATAAATCTTAGTTGATATGTTTGGAAAGAATAGTTGGAAAAACAAACACAGCTAAGGTAGTAAAGTAATACAGAAAGCCAGTAGCCTACAAGAAATATGTGAAAAAAACGTTTTCTTTTTAATGAAGTGCTTCGAAAAGTTAGTAAAATACATACTCTCATACAAGTTCTTGTTTTAAATTTCGTTCCAATCCCGTACTCGACTTTAAACGGCATTTTCAGCCACCATATATTATTGTCCAGGCATAAAAAATACCCCGCGTCCATTTAGTTATATGTTGAAAAATCAATTTTAACAAACAAAAAATAAAATGTTGGTGTTTTTGAAAGCTTAGGATGCAGGAATTAAAAATCACTAATTTTAATCCAGAAAAAATCAGCAGGATTTAAAAAAAATTGCTTATTATGGTCTTCCCTATACCTTTGCGTTTGATAGGATATTTTTATTAGTGATCATAGTGAAACCATAGTGTGCTCAATTTCGTCTCTTACTCCGCACCCCCCCGTTCCCCTAAAATGGCGCTGCCAATCAGTTTTCGTTAACCGTTTCACAAGTGTACGTAATATCGCTCTTAGCCAATCCTGGTTAACTTCACAAGTATACGTCATGTCACGTGATAGGCCAATTGAGCACACTAGGGTTTCACTATGTTAGTGATGGCGATAATTTATCGATATATCGAGGAAAAAAATATCGATATTTTCTTCGATATTCCAAGTTTTCGATATTCGATATATCGTTATGGAGCTTTTTAAAATATCGACATGCAGCGCTGCGCTGCGGCGGAAAAAGTTTGCGTTAACCTTCCTCACTATTTTTTGTTTCAAAGGTCTTGTGAAGAACGTACGACAATGGAAGAACCATATTGTTAGCCAAAAGTAAAAGTACAAAAATACTTTTTTTAGGCATTCCAGGTGTCCAAAACGTACCGAAAATATTTTTTTAAGTGGCTTAAACTATACAAATATAATCTTCATTTTGAATGCCCTCTAAACAGCGGAAATTTTATAACTAAATCGAGATAAATAAAATCCCTAAAAATAAAATGGTTGGCAACATTGGAATTTGAAATCCAGTATGGCCGCTTTCAATTTCACGAAGAGCAGTGTTTCGGATATTAAACCGTTAAATCTGTTAATTTTTTTTTTTTTTTTTTTTTTTTTTGTTCCATTACTGCTTTCGCAGGTCTATTTTATTCCATCCAACTGCTTTCGCAGGTCTATTTTATTCCATCCAACTGCTTTCGCAGGTCTATATATTCTATTTCTAAACTAAACTGGCCTTACAGAATCTACTCTTTCAATGAGGTTAAGATGATTGAATTTGTAGTTCCTGCAATCCCCGCCAGAGGGGAAGGAGCTTCGGCGGTCACCCATCCAGAAGCTGGCCGCCATCAATGCTGCTTAACTTCATTGATTACGAATGCCGCTGTCCTGGATTGGTCACCACTCCGACCCCCTTTTATTAATTACTTTTTCCAAGTTATTATGTTTACTTGGACTTGTGCAGTGATGTTTAAATTAAATTTGCTTTATAAATTCAAAGAATTTAAATCTAAAATGCCTGCTTTTTATTTTGCTGAGTGCTTCCGCGGGCAGGCTTATTGCATTTGTTGTGTAGCTTCAATAATAACGGAAATGGCGAATATTAGCTCATAGCAGATTCTCTTCTTCCCGGTAAGTGCAAAATTTTATTTCAATCGTTTTTACTGTGACACTCGGTTGCTGATCCGTATTTAGTTGAATTCTTTCATGGTTCTGTATTAAGGGATTTGTTGTACACCTGCCAAACATTTTTATTATGACAAGTGTTGGTGTTATTTTAATGGTATAAAAGTCTGCATCGTATCATAGTTATATATTTGACCAGTGGATGATTCCATTTTGATTTTAAGTACAAAACGTTAATCCAAGAGAATTGATGCTATCTATAGGCCTAGTTTTGCATAAAATGATGATTGTTAGGGGAACAGAACAATCATTCAAGGTTTGCGCAAACCTTGAATTGAAGGAATTATCAGCAGGCTCGTAGCCAGGGGGGAGTAAAGGGTGGCTCAGCCCCCCCTGTGGGTTGCATAAAATATGGGACAAACACTACAATTCTCAATGCTTATACATATATGCATCTATCTAACCTAACCTGTAACAATCATAAAAGAAATTTAAACATAACATGGATTAAATAGCCTAGGCTATTTTTTGAAAAGCTTTTCAAAAAAATTAAATCATTAAATATTTTATCACACTCATTTTCAAACCAATTAATGTCTCTGGTTAGTATATCCATCATTCGTTCTTCAATTTGAATCATTTTAATGTTATTATTGTTTTACAAAAAATAACATTTTTTTCAAATTCAATTTTAATGTTTTTTCCTGTAACATAAAGGAAATTCCAGCCCCCCTGCCTGAAGGAATTAATAATATCACTTGTTTAGGAGGACTCAGCTATTTCAAATACACATCAATTACAGTACATTAAGAAAAGGGAATTTTTATTGGATTTGTGTTGGCCATTTATCTAGAATAATGTGCACTTTACATTTTTCTGGTCAGTGAATACGATTGTAGTGTTTGTCCCATATTTTATGCAATTAAAAGTTAGCTAGGAATGTTCAAGTGTTGAGAAGATTTTTTTTTTACAGGATAATATTTTGTGAATACTTTGGAAAATTTTCTAACTCATAGGATAATATTTTTTGAATATGTATAATGAATGTTATGAATGAGGAGATTTAGGGCAGTTTTGACTAAGCTTTCACTTAACACAGGCCTCGAACTTGGTCCCTGAAAGTCCCTAAAGTCCATATTTTCAAAAGAAGTCCTTAAAAGTCCTTAAATTCGAAAAATGGTCCCTAAAGGTCCATAATTTTTGAATCTGCAGCGAGTTTACGAAAAATTTCCTATAGTTTATAATAAAGAAGATGACATTATTACGAAGCAAAAATTTTATAGAAGATTTTAAAAAAATTTGATAGAAAAAGAGCAAAAAACAATTAAAATGGTTTTTTTTTTTTTTTTTTTTTTTTTTTTTGCTAGACTTTAAAAGTGTTTAAGTCATGTCACAAACCTTTAAAATTAATCAAATAGAGGAAAATGCCTAAAATAAAAAAAAAACTAGTTTTAGGCTACTTTTATGTTTTTAAAAAGGTCCTTAATTTTCATGTTTTTGGTCCCTAAAGTCCCTAAATTTCAGACCAGAAACCGGTTCGAGGCCTGTTAACATTCAAAAAAGTTGAAGAATGGGGTTGTATGAATGTGTGGAAGTCAGTGGCGTCGCTAGGCCTTAAATATTGGGGGGGTGAGAGGAAAAAAATTTGAAAAAACGTGGCCTAAAATGATTTTTACTGCCCTTTTGCATTGAAAATGAATGGTCATGAGAAATTATTGGAGGGGCAAAATCCAACATTGGAGGGGCAATGGCCCCCCCAAAAAGGGCCTAGCGACGCCACTGGTGGAAGTCCCCGACTGGCGAGATGCCTGCCAGAGAGAGGCCCGAATGGAAAAAGGTTCATATTGCGGCGATAGGGCTCCAAGTCCTGTAAAAGCCAGGTGTTCTTATATGGCCGACATTGTCGCGACCTAAATGGGGAAAACACACGCGTTGTCGGGACAGTTCTGGTATCGCGAGGATGTTTCTTACGGGATCGCCGTGTTAAATATATTTTTGAAATGGCGCGAGAAAGGCGAGCAAAAAATTTTTCAAGGTCATCGGTCATAAGAAAAATTTAACCTTTTCCTGACAGCGGCATTGTACTGTATATAATGCCAATTTTATTCTGATTAAGAATCTAGTAATTGAAAACTTAGGAAACTTAGTATTGACATATTTGAAGTGGTTTAGGGTCCAAAAATCCAAAAAAAATATTTTCCCCAAAAATTCGATTCCTATGTTTAGCTTATGGGAGTATTTTTGGTGGTTATATTAACTATTAATTAGTAACGTAGCTTTAGTGCGTAGTCCCATTAAAATGAGATATTATGCAGATGTTTTTTAACTGAGTGATGACCGTCCTTAAAATTTAATAGCCCGGAGAAAAAAGGGCTTATTACAGTAGTACGTAAGTAGATTATAAAAGTATATAAAGTTAATTAATTAATTAATTAACTTTATATACTTTTATAAGAACGATTGAATCTACTTATATTTAGAGAACGATTGAAAACACTTATAATTAATTAATTAATTAATTAATTATAAGTGTTTTCAATCGTTCTCTGTAAAAATAACTATTAAATTGGTCTAATCCATAGGAGCATATGGGATATGGGAGGATGGTAAGAAACATGGCTGCCGGATATATTGTATTTTGTTTTGTGACGTCACTTGCATAATTATGTTTCAACATTCTGTTTGTTTTCTTGTTGAAATAAAAGTTTCGGTTTATGATCTGTTCATTTTTTGGAACAAAGTTTATCTATTTGATGGATTTATTTACATACAGTAATAAAATTCTCCAAGAAAAAATTAAATGTAAACAAAGATATTACCATGACTTAGCTCAGTTCTACTCTGAGGTGCAGAATTTTTAGGATACTTTCGACCCCTTCTGCTCATATATATTTTTTCATTAATTCTTAAAGTTAGCTGCAGTATATCTGCTGAATTTGAAATTATTAAAGTGTTACGTCAACATAGTGGCGTAAAAATGTTACCACAATTATTAGAGCTGACCTTATTTTGTTGATCGAATGCGAAGAAAGTCTAAAATTTAAGGAAATGTTCTTATGTAACACTTAACAAGCAACTATTGTGCTAATATGCTTTTATCAATATGAACAAAGCGAAAATCAAGGAAAAATAAGCTGAAATAGAATTTCCACCACCATCACCATTTTTTTTAAAGAATGGTCTTTCGGATATCATCTTTGAAGCTGAATGCTTTGCTACGCCGATAACATTCTCTCCATCTAAAAAAATTAAATAAATAAAATTAATAATAGTAATTCCGTGCGGAGGTGAGATAACGTATCTCTATCGTGAATATGATTGAAGTCTATTTCGAGGTTTCGTAGAAGTGTCACGTGACTTTAAGTTTACCGCAACATACCGTCCCGAGTGAAATCGATTCGAGTATGATCACATGAAATAATATATGTTTACATGCTAATCCTTCATATATGATCATACTTGAAATTTGGACTATGTAAACAGATGTGATCATGTATGTTCACATAAAATATTATATGCTCACATGAAATATTATATGTTCTTATGTAATAAACTTTATGGTCACATAAGCATATTTAAACATATATTGCCGTATATTATCGAATGTTATCACATGATATCATATATGTTGTTATGTGAATATATGTTTAATGCGCTTTAAATTTTTGAAAAAATTTAGGGCTGGGGTTAGGGTTGGGATTGGGGTTGGGGTTGAGCCGGTGCCCTTAATCACTTCCGTAGACCTAGTACGAACGATCGGCACTGAAAAAATCCCGAGAAAAAACCTTGGTAATGATGCTCCAGGCTGAAATCGATCCACGGACTACTGCGTGATACTCCACTACCTTACCGATAAGCCAACCTATTGTTGATATATATTATGCTAAAACTTCCATATGAACTTCACGTTATGTTTCATATGTGAACATATGAGATCACATAAAAAATAAAGTAAATGTAATCACATAAAAAATTAAAAATGAATTATTTTAAGCACGATATCATATTTCTTTATGTGATCACGTGATTTAAGACTTATGTTCGAAAAATTAAATATGATATATGTGATTTAGGACTGTTTTAAGAAACTATAAATGATTTCCAAGCACTATTTCATATGAACTTATGTGAACATATGTGATTTAGGACTGTTTTAAAAAACTATAAATGATTTCCAAGCACTATTTCATATGAACTTATGTGAACATATGTGATTTAGGACTGTTTTAAAAAACTATAAATGATTTTCAAGCACTATTTCATATGAACTTATGTGAACATATGTGATTTAGGACTGTTTTAAAAAACTATAAATGATTTTCAATCACTATTTCATATGAACTTATGTGAACATATGTGATTTAGGACTGTTTTAAAAAACTATAAATGATTTTCAAGCACTATTTCATATGAACTTATGTGAACATATGTGATTTAGGACTGTTTTAAAAAACTATAAATGATTTTCAAGCACTATTTCATATGAACTTATGTGAACATATGTGATTAGGACTGTTTTAAAAAACTATAAATGATTTTCAAGCACTATTTCATATGAACTTATGTGAACATATGTGATTTAGGACTGTTTTAAAAAACTATAAATGATTTTCAAGCACTATTTCATATGAACTTATGTGAACATATGTGATTTAGGACTGTTTTAAAAAACTATAAATGATTTTCAATCACTATTTCATATGAACTTATGTGAACATATGTGATTTAGGACTGTTTTAAAAAACTATAAATGATTTTCAAGCACAATATCATATGAACTTATGTGAACATATGTGATTTAGGACTGTTTTAAAAAACTATTAATGATTTTCAAGCACTATTTCATATGAACTTATGTGAACATATGTGATTTAGGACTGTTTTAAAAAACTATAAATGATTTTCAAGCACGATATCATATGAACTTATGTGAACATATGTGATTTAGGACTGTTTTAAAAAACTATAAATGATTTTCAAGCACGATATCATATGAACTTATGTGAACATATGTGATTTAGGACTGTTTTAAAAAACTATAAATGATTTTCAAGCACGATATCATATGAACTTATGTGAACACGTGATTAAATACTGGTTTGAAAAATTAAATATGATTTACAAGCACGATTTCATATGAACTTACGTGAACATATGTGGTTTTACTTTTAGTTCAACATGAAACCACATAAAATCATCATTAATCGCATATGAGAACATATTGCCATATATGAATTTTCTATTTTTTCTTCTATGGTCATATATGTTTAAACATTGTTTATAAGTGACCATACCCGGACCATACATGACCATACTTGAATCGATTTCACTCGGGGTGTCAACTTGCAGTCGCATGATCACGTGATTTTCATAAACACTCGAAACAGACTATGTTCAATCATATTTACGATGGAGATACGTTAGTTCACCTCCGACGCACGGAAATTATGGGAATTACTCAGTGAAGACATTAAGGGGAAAAATAAACTTACCCTTCTTTGCAGGTCCTGCAACTCCAAATAAATAATATTCGTTGTCCCCTTCCGTTGAAATTTTCAAAATTTAAATGGTTTTCCAAGGTAAATGAGCAGTATAAATAATTTTCAGTTGCCATTGAGCTTGCGTTGAACCCTTGTTGCTAAACATCAAAATAAGTGCTTGTATTAAAAAACAAACAGTATTTTCGCAAAAAAATAAAAAAAAATTAAATTAAATTAATTGTATACATCTTTCAGTCGTGTTACAGCATGTTTCCCTTCAGTATGTGAAAGGTAAATTTTCGGTTCTCCACCTTTTGTTTCTTGAATACATTCTACTACCCCGTCGTCTCCCTGAAAGTCGTAAACATTGATTTATATTTTTGCAAAAAATTAAATAATTTTTGGCCAAAAAAAATGCAATTTTTTTTTACCATTTCTTGATCCGTAGAAAATCCAAGAGCTACGTAAGCTATGTCCTGAGTAAGTTCTGTCAATGTCCAAAACCTGAAGACATTACTTTCATCCGCTTTCTGGAAAGCTATCATCGTCCTACAATTTTTATTAACCAGACAGCCCTCATCTTGGGACTCTATTCCTACCAGACAGTTCATCGAGGCAACATTGCAAAGCTCGTACAAATATTCCGGTAGCTTAATTCCAAGACACAAAAAATTAGAAGTAAACCTTTTGCGAAAAACGAAGAGACTTACCTTAGGCGGGATATCGGCATCGGAAAATTGGCCTAATAGCACGATAAATATTAAAATTTTAAACCCATGCGTCATTATTATTAATGATTGACTGACGTATCATCCCGCGCGAATATAATGACAGACGCTGATTTTTCTATTATCCGAGATTATTTTATCTCCGTTTGTAAGATAAGATCAAGGGTCCTTGATAAAATTGTAATCATTTTACTGGGAAAAAAGACGAGGACAGGCGACTTGTGAGAAGCTCACGACCTTTTTATCCGAAACGGGGCTTTCCCTTTCTAATTTTAGGAGATCCAGTATTTTCGGGCCCCCATACTGACGATATGTATAATCGCCCTAAATAAATATAAGGTAAAATGCTACTTATAATATATAATAATAAATAATAATAGGTATATATTGACATAACAATAGCACACTTTATCAAATCAAATATCAGGTCTCTACAGCTATAGTCGTTCGTTTCTTTCTTTGAAACTGTATTTTAAGAATTTTGCCATTTTGGTTAACTGCTCGTGGTCTTCTTTTGCTGTTGTGTTTTCATTCTGTGGCATAATCCAGGTCCTTCTTAGTTCTTCTGATGTGTGCAGTCACGAAACCAGTGTATACTTGTAACATATATGTACATAGACAAAACAACCTTAAGGTTTGTCTTTAACCCTTAGCCCATGGATCCATATATGAAGCCATGGATTTTAATGGCCAGACTCCCATGGGTCCACGGGCCCATCAGTTTACAACTCTGCAAAGCTTTAATTTTCTTAAAAGATCGTAAAAAACCATGTAACCAGGGTATTTTGAACTGCTGAAACCGAATATAAAGTAGTTTTAAAAAAAACCAAATTTCAAGATGGCGGATGGTCGGTAAAATCGCATTTAAATTAGGTTTTTTAGATTCGAATTTTGTAAATGCTTTATTTATTGCTCTTTTTATTCTTTTAAATTTAAAAATGCAAGTAAATAACAGATAAACAGCCGTTTTTGCAATATTTGACAAGAATGCTTCACCTATGTTTAGCTTATGGGCAAAACAACTTTTTCTGTGTAGAGGCGTTTATAAGTTTAAAAATAATAAAAACTTGATATTTTCGGGGGTTTTTTGAACTCCTAATTCTGAAGTCTAAATTTTGAAAAAAATCGAAAACAAAGATGGCGGACTATTAACTTTTAACCATTCCTTTCTGGATAGCCCTCGTACATATAATGTATGTATATAGTCAGCTAGTCAGTATAGTCCAGAATTACTGTCAGAATAGCCCACTTTTTAATGCAATATAATAATAATAATAATAATAAGCGGGCATCGTAGGCTAGTACGTAGCACGCTCGACATTCACACTCGAGACCTGTGCTCGTGCTTGATCCGGTGCTCGCTTATGACATAGGAGTGAAACCATATTTTCTAATAATTGGATTTATGGTGTTTAACCTATGCAAGAATAAAAAATTATTTAGGGAGAGATGCTATGATTATCGTAGTCATCTTCTTCTTCCCTTTTCAGTCTGGTGTAATAACGCCAAAAAAAAACCACCGCGACCTTGTCTTGCACAAAAGCAAAAACCAAAAAGAACTCCAAAAATCTCACGATAACGGTGTGGTCAGGACAAACGCTTAAATGCAACCGTCTTCCCCCTCTATCGGAAGTAGGCTTTAATTAAAAATCTCTTTAAAAATAAATGAGAATATTTCAGGTCTATTTCAGAGATAAAATCTTTCGAGTTCCGACAGGTCGACGATGTCTGGAATTGTCGTAATGGTTTTACGACCTCCACCATCGGAAAGGTGTCCCCCTAAGAAGGGAGTCAAAAAGCGAATAATAATAATAATAATAATAATAAAGGCGGGCATCGTAGTCTAGTACGTAGCATGCTCGACTCTCACACTCGAGACCCTTGCTCGTGCTTGGTCCGATGCTCGCTCATGACATAGGAGTGAGGCCATACTTTCTAATTAATGGATTTATGGTGTTTAGCCTATGCAAGAATAAAAAATTATATAGGGAGAGATGCTATGATTATCGTAGTCATCTTCTTCTTCCCTTTTCAGACTGGTGTAATAACGCCAAAAAAACCACCGCGACCTTGTCTTGCACAAAAGCAAAAATCCAAAAAGAACTCCAAAAATCTCACGATAACGGTGTGGTCAGGACAAACGCTTAAATGCAACCGTCTTCCCCCTCTATCGGAAGTAGGCTTAATTAAAAAATCTCTTTAATAAATGAGAATATTTCAGGTCTATTTCAGAGATGAAAACTTTCGAGTTCCGACAGGTCGACGATGTGTGGAATTGTCGTAATGGTTTTACGACCTCCACCATCGGAAAAAAGGTGTCCCCCTAAGAAGGGAGTCAAAAGAAAAAGATAATAATAATAATAATAATAATATAATCAGCATGGGTGGGGGACGGAAATAGTTGTTGCATCTTTATTAGTATTTTTTACTACTACGCTTTCAATAAAAGTAATAAAATAGAAATAAGTGAAAAATAAGATGAATTGGAATTTCCAGACGACTTCTTTTTTTTTTTAAAGTATGGTTGGTCCGATATTAATGTTGAAATGGTGTGTTTTCCTATACTTTCGCGTGCAGTCCCAGCTGAAAGTAATTTAAAAAAATCAAAATAATTTGATTCCATTAACAAGAAAATAAGAGGCGAATACGCACCGTGAAGTACATTCCCTGCAACTCCAAATAAATAATACTCATCGCCTCCTTTTAAATCAACCTTAACTTCTTCAAAATCCAAGAGCTTCATTTCTAAAGTGTACGCACAAAATAGATAACCATTCCATTTTCGAATGTTCACAGCTCCTTTTACTAAACTTTTTTGATGTTTACCCTAAATAAATTTAAAGGACGATAAAATAAAAAAAAAAGTTGAAATTTAAAAAATAATTTCAGCTACACACCCCTCTCAATCTTTTTACACCATCGTGCCCTTGGGTGTATGAAAAAAATACCGTCAAGGTTTCCCAGTGGTATTCGTCGTAAATACATTCTATCACACCATCGTCTCCCTGCGAATCTTCCAAAATAATCCATTTTTTTTGCCAAGAAAAATAATGACTTTTTTTTTTTAAATTGATCGAGTTCTTACCATGATTTGATCGGTGGAAAAACCCGCGGCGACATATTCTTTGTTACGTAATGAAAGTTTGGTCACCATGTAAAAATCGGTAGTATTGCCGATGTCTCCCCTTGGTTCGACAGCTATCATCGTCGTACAATTTTGGTGAGTTAAACAGCTTTCATCTCGGAATTTCCATCCCACCAGACATTTCACATGGGGAATTTTGCAAAGGTCGTACATGAATAACGGAAAAGTCTGTATTATATTCAAAACCAAAGATCCGAAAATGAAAAGGAAATTTTTCGTTAGACAAATAGCTTAAGGAACATTCTAATAGTACGTCATCATTTTTTTCGAATCCCTTTCTATTCCCTGGTCATCAATCGTCAACGCGGCCCCGGGCCCCCCATTTGAAAAGTATATCATCTGTTGCAATAGCCCCCCATGATTTCAGCATTCATGCCAAAAGGTACCCATTCCACTGTTAGAAGTTTTCAAATTCCAAAATTCCTCACTTTCGACCCACCCTAATTAGCAGGCCTTGTGAAGTGAAATTGGCTGGTAGAGATCCTAAAAAGAGATCAGCCATTCAACCATTTCCGGTTTTCCTATAAATCCCATAAAAATATCAGACTGAAGCGTTAAATTTATTTGTTTTTTTAATTTACGTTTTTAATTTTCTCAAAAAAATGGTTAACAAACCAATCATTTTTAAGAGAAGGATATCGAAGAACCGGAAGTACACGTATGGCTAATTTCTTCTGAGATTTTACGATTTTTCAACTTCCCTCCTTAATAATGACGTACATAATATTTCAGTATACCCGTTACATTCTACCCGTTCATACGTAACGGGTATATTGAAATATTATGTACGTCATTATTAAGGAGGGATATACCTCCCAGGGGTCCTTTATATCTCTTATGGACTCAGAGACCGGAAATAAACATTGCAAAATGCAAAACATTAAAATTGTAAAAACATCCATCATATTACTTTTTTTCAGTGGTGATAATGACAGGAGGCATTGATTATTATTCGCGGTGTTGTTTTCACTACCCGTATCTACAAATTAAAGAGAAAAAAATATCTCAGGACAAACTCAATCCCCCTAATTAGAAACGGGCTTAATCTAACACTAAATACAATAGCTAGTAAACAAAAACAAAAAATCGAAAAAGCGGTGGACTAAATTATTTAAAATGAAAATAACAAATGTTAGGAAATGAATACAATTAAACCTTACTGCTAATTTCATCGATTCTGATTCTCGGACCAACAAAACTAACGGGTGATTTCTATAAAATCAAAATATAAACATCAACATCTTCCGCCATCTTGGATTTTGGTTTTGAACACGGCCGTATAAACAGGTCCGGAAACTTTCTATGCCGATCATGTCCCGCTTAACTACGCCAAAATTAGTTCTGAAATTGGCCACTGGCGGCGCTGCGATCTAGAGACCAGAAACATGTCTAATGTTTACGTTGGGACTCCCACTGGGACTCTCGTTTCGAACAAGAGAAAGTAGCAGCCATCATTGTTTACATTACCAACGACCAATCAAAAAGCGTCTCTCTAACAAGTAGCGCTCACGGTGGTAAAAAGGAGGAACTAATTTTGGCGTAGTTAAGCGGGACATGGTCTCCAATGTATAAGGGATAGGAGTTTCCGGACCTGTTTATACGGCCGTGGTTTTGAAATTGTAACTTGTAAATTTCAACCTTAAGTATTATTATGAAGGTTAGAATTAGGATTCTATTGCTTCCCGCAAGAAAAAAATCTTTATATTGCACCCGTACCTGAAAATAAAGCTATGAATCACTAATACAGCAGTAGCCAAAGGAGGAAACAAAATGGTGGCCAAGGGGTCCTTGAACACGAAAGTAAACACTGGACGTGCAAACCCGCGTCCACTGATCAAATCTTTCCCGTTTTTTCAAAAGATTGACAATTTTTTTTTCTCGTAAATTAAAAGAAAAAGGAAGAATTTGGTTTCTTCAGGGTCAGTCAAATACAATAAAATCCGGGGAGCTCGGCAAAAAGTGGCTTGGATGCTCAATTGACAAGTATTGACAGGTTATGTTCATAATTTTAAAAAACGTCAAAGCCCATATAGTTTTGACCGCTCTGAGATCCAGATATGCAAAAAGGGAAAATTCTCGTTTATCGGTTAAATAGTATCAATGTCTTTTTTCAACGATTTTTTTTTCCTCGATCAGGTAAATCCAAAGCAGACATATTGTCTGTCAGTATATCAAAACGAATAAATGAGACGTCGCATCACGTGGTTATGAAATCTCACGAAAGTAATCCGCTGACGATGGGAAAGAGATTTTAGTTTCCATTTTCAAATTCCAAATATGGGATAATAAAATGGATAACATGATCCCATCTCCTTTTTTTCTTTTGGCAAAAAACGCTTTAATAAACAGAATAAATCAGGTAACCGGTGTCACCTTTCAAGGTTGAAAAAATTAGATCAGCACCACCTGCGGCTTCTTCAGCAATAACACAAAATCCTAATTTTGGAAAAATTATTAAAAAAAAAAGAAAAAGGTTGCATAATTTTTTTCTTCTTTTTACTTCAAGGGCGATTTTTATTGATGGACAGCCCTGAAATTAAAAAAAAAAGGTTGGATAAAATTTCAGGGACGGTGAGTCATGTACATCTCCGGTTAAATGATTTTTTTAAAATCAGGTATAGACACCATAAATATTTGTCGAGGAAATTACTTGAAAACATAAAAAAGTAAAATTATTTTTAGAAAGGACATAAATATATTTTTCTAGACATTCCGGCAGGTGTCCGGAACGTGTTAAATTACCGAAAACATTTTTTTTTTTTTTTTTGGTAATAACGTACAGTCATAAGTTTGGATGAATATCAAAATATGAATATCAATGATGAATATCAATTTTTTCCCTATTATTTGCGAAAGAAAATTAATTTTACGCGATATTTTGTAATACATGCGTGCGATGAGGTTGCTTATTGTAAAAATCGGTCGGAGTTTCTAATTTTAATGCTCTAAAAACAGACCGAAAAGTTTTTTTGAAAACTCTTTAAAACATTTTTTTTAAATAGCTTAAACTACACATATGCTTTATTTTGAATGTTTTGAATGCTGTCCTTAGATAATAGAATCCATAGATCGGACATTCCTATTCTATTTACATTGTTTGTTTTGGTCCAAAAAAATTGAGCCTACCTCGTGTTTAGCTTATGGATCCCCATATGAACATTTTCTGACGCTATTGTCCTATCTATGGATTCTATTATCTAAGATGCCGTCAAAACAGCGGAAATATAACTAACAAGGTAGACAACCGGGCTAAATAAAATCCGTAAAAATAAAAAGGTTGGCGACATTGGAATTTTAAATCCAGTATGGCCAGGGGGGTGCAACTCTTATGAACGACTTGGTTTAGGATCACATCATGTTTAGCTTACGGATGACGTCATTTCCTCATAAGCTAAGCATGATGTGATCCAAAACCAAACTTTACCGTGAGAGTTACTTCTCTAGTCTTATTTGCTCTGTGAGTATGGCCGCTTTCAATTTCGCGAAGAGCAGTGTTTGGGAAATTAAACCACTAAAATCTATTAATCGTTTATTAATTAATTTTTCTAAGTTATTGTGTTTGCTTTGACTTGTGCAATTATGTGAAAATGGAATTTCCTTTAAATTCAAAGAATTTAAATCAAAAATGCCTGCTTTTTATTTTTTTAAGTGCTACAGGCAGGCCTATTACATTTGTGTTGCAGCTTTAATAATAACGTAATTATTGGAATATTATTTGTTGGCGGATATTAGCTCCTCGCACATTCTCTTTTTCCCGATAAGTGCAAAATTTTATTTCAATGGTTTTTACTCGGTTGCTGATCCCCATTTAGTTGAATCCTATCATGATTCCGTAACAAGGGGACTTTCACCTGCCAAACATTTCAATTATGACAGTCTTGGTGTTATTTTAAAGGTATTAAAGTCTGCATCTCATCTTAGCTTTTTTTTTATCATATTTGACTGACCAGTGGATGATACCATTTTGAATTTAAGTATGAAACGATGATCCAAGAGAATTGATGCTATTTAATGTTTTGCATTGACATATTGATTTTTAATCTGATCTGACTTTTAATTCAAATTAAGCAGGATAAGTCCAGTAAGGCATGTAAATCATGTATGCCATACTTGAGATTGTGAACTAGGATGTAGGCTATAGGCTATATGTGGTTTAGATTGTAGGCTATAGGCTATCTGATTGATCTTTTTGATTAATTTTTTGCATCATAAATATACCGATCACTGCTCAGATGACTGTATAACAATGAAGCTGTATTTATTTTTGGTTTGTATATCTCCAGCCGTTTTGTGTTAGGAATTGGATGTTTATTTTACCCAAAGCTTTGAAACTAAATTATCAAACAGGTGAATTTTAAAGATGTATTTATGTTTCATGTAAAAATCCTGAAAGAAACCCCTTTTTTTAAAATTTCAATTTTGTGTATGATCAGTGTTTTTGCCAAAAATGGTGAATGAGTCATTTGAATCCCATGTAATGATGATTTGCGATTGACAGGGCAAGCAAACTTTGAATTGAAGGAATTTAATAATGAAACTTGTTTAGGAGGACTCAGCTATTTCAAATACACATCAATTACAGTGCATTCAGAGCAGAGGATTTTTACTGGATTTGTCTTGGGCATTTATCTAGAATATTCTGCGCTTTACACTTTTCTGGTCACCGAAGATGATCATAGTGTTTGTCCCATATTTTTTGAAATTAAAAATTCGCTAGGAATGTTTAGGTGTTAAGGAGATTTCTTTTGCAAGATAATATTATTTTTTGATTATGTATGATGTTGTTATGAGGAGATTTAGGTCCGTTTCGACTAAGCTTTCACGTAACATTCAGAAAAGTTGAAGAATGGGGTTGTTTGATTGTGTTTTTTATTAGAAATGAACAATAGTTAATAATTAATTTAAAACATTGGTCATTTGAAATAAAATTAGCAGATTATTTAAACATGGACAAGAAAAAACAAGTAAACGTATTTAATTTTTATATAAAAATTAAAAATTTTTAAAATGGCTTTTTCATCACTCATAGGCGGAAAATGAAATTTCCCTCCCTAGTGAGTTTTTAAAAATCGCGATTTTTAGCTTTTTCTTTGATTCGTCATGAAAATTACTTATCGTATCAGGTGCGTCGGAGGCTTGCACGTCGAGACTGGTTACGACCCTCGACGTTCAACCGCTACCGACGCACCTGATATGAAAACTACTATTATTTTACATACAGTAAAAAAATAAATAAATCCATCTAAAAAGTAAAAAACGTCAACGCTGATAACAATAAAAGAAATGACGAAAATGATGAAACTGCGCATGACTGCTTTTTCAACCGTTATTATCGTTAGTTGAACGCGGAAGTTACTATAATGGGATGGAGCTTGGATTCTTTTTAAATTTCTTTTTTTTTTAATTTTTTTTTTTTTTTAATCGTTAGTTGAAAGGGGAAGTTAACGTAAAGGAATGGGTTTCAACGTTTTCTTATATTTCTGGATATTGTTGATATATATATATATATATATATATATATATATATATATATATATCGCTGGTCAAGTTAAATAAAAGCCATTAATAATTAATTAATAATTAATAATTAATAAAATAGCTGCCACCTTTTTTTTTAAAAAATAAAACGTTATTTAATTTTTAAAAACAATATGCAAAAGCTTATTATGCTTAACTTAAAATGTACCATCGATGAGGCATAAGTTATGCATATGCGCCATATTTTATTACTGTCAACTTACTACATATTTTATAACTGTCACTTACACTTTTGACACAATTGTTAATTGCTGTCAAAATCGAACGGCATGGCTAGCATTAATTAATTATTAATGAAGTTTGTTAGTTTAAAGTGAAGAATTTTAATTTTGAATGGTTGAGCTGAATTTTAATGTTAAATGGTCGATAAAGCACTTTGATCGGTTCACCGATCTCATTTTTTTATTTTTTACTGCTGCACGAAACAGCTATACACATACACAAGAAATATAATTTGTTATTGTCGGCCATTTATGGCCAATGGATCCGTTCTGAAAGCCAATAAACACGGGGGGAAAAAAAATTGTCGGCCATTTGGAAAAAAAACAAAACAGCAGACGGAACATTTCAGAATATTGTTTGTAAACATTTGTTTTGCTGGTTGCATATTCAAAACGCATTTAATCATGACTATTATTTTGTCTGGTCTTGTCGACGTTGTTTCGTAAAAGCAGTTTATTAATTTCTTAGTCGCAAAAGTAATTTAATTGCTTTGACGGGTAAAAATCGATTCCTTATAAAAATGCTTCTCTTTTGAGATACGTTTCATTGGCCTTCGTGCTATATTTACGGAGATGTTAATGCGGAAATATAAGTGTGCAAAGTTACCCCTATTTTTAAAACGAAACATCATTTCGTAAAATTTTTTTTTTTTTCCATTGTTAAAATAACTAGGAATAATTAAATGGGGTATTAAATGAAAGCTAAAGAGTCCCTCTGCAACATATTAAAAGCACAATTTTTCTTCCTAACGATTTCATAACGTTTTGTGTAAAAAACCCGAAAAAGTGTGCAAAGTAACCTTCTGATAAGGTATGATATAAACCTTTTTTCAGTGCGAATTCTTTATTTTAAATCAATAACATTATATTTGTACAATTTAGATCATATTAATATTGTCATAATGACACTTAAATCTTAGAGTGATATTCAATTTTGAAAGGAACGCCTGGGTCGGCATGTAAATCAAGAGATATACTTATTTGTTCCTCATCCCAATAATTATTTTAACTATAATGCATGTTTTTCATACCCCCCTCTTTCCTCATATTCTGAATAATGCATGTTAACGTATCTCGTAAATATGTGTTAAACGAGAAGCTGCTCGACTAGCGAGTGCATCGATATCTAGTTTACTCTGTTCGCATATCTTAAAGTGTAAGTACCGAAATAGATACCATTGAAGGGTAAAATTTGTAAATCTCAGGGAGAGATAAAATGTAAACATGTTACACTGTGTGTAAGAAACAGGATTTGCAACAATAATTTTTTTAAGATGAAAATAAAAAAAAAATAAATCAAATATTTTTTTTTGCAAATTAATAAAAAAAAAACCTAATATCAGGGGGGTAGATCATTTCTTACGCTTGCTTACAAACACGCAGAAGGGAAGGGGTACAAAATAGGCAGAAAAAAAATGCTTATGTAATACTTTGTATGATCCCCAAGTCGTTTGCATTTCTCATATTGTTAGATATTTTTCATCGAAAAGAACAGCGGGAAGGACGTTTTTCAAAAACACCCTTGGGTGGAAAAACGACTCCCACCATGCTCAGATGAAAAAAGATTAGCAATTAATTTAAATTTTTTTAAAAACATAGAACTAAATTTTAAGTTGGGTATCTTGGGGTAATATGCCATAATCTGATCTACAAAACGCAATTTTAGGTCGTGTCTTCACATCCGATCGCAATAGTGAAATGTCACCGTTCGCTATTGTCAATGGTCACCAAAGTACCGGAAACTGAATGCAAGCCAACATCAAAAATACATGTAACTATATAGAAGCAACTTAATTCAGTTTCCGGTACTTTGGTGACCATTGACAATAGCGAACGGTGACATTTCACTATTGCGATCGGATGTGAAGACACGACCTTAGACCTAAGTGTTCCTTTACCGGGGTCAGTTTTTCAGCTGGAGCACATCCGCCCCTACTGTTTAGATCTGGTAGGGAACGTTCTAAAAAAATTTTAAAAGAAAATTGGCCCTGGGATTTTGAAGAGTTTTTAATGTTTAGAATTGTTGCTTGCATGTGGAGCCTAGACGTAAAATATGATCTTAAAAATAAGTTTCAATGACTCGTCTAATGAATGTCGAATTTTGTAATTCTAATTTTAGGAAAATGGGAAGTGAAAACACCCCGCGTTATCTTTTTTTTTATTACTACATAATGCCAACAGTATTAGTTTTATTTACTATCGCCACCATGTTCGGTCTGGCAATCGTTGGGCAAGGGCGCGACTTAACTTCACAATTAATTTTAGAAATTTTATTGGGAGATCCGGCGTCCTGGAAATGTGTGCTAATTTTTTATGCATGGACAATAATGTGGCAGAAAATGCCGTTTGAAGTCCAGTACGGGGCTGAAACGAAATTTGGAACAAGGGCTTGTTTGAGAGTATGTATTTTACTAACTTTTCGAACTGATTTTGTAAGCATTTCATTTAAAAGAAAACCTTTTTTTTTTCACGTGTTTCCTGTAGACCAAAGGCTTTCTGTATTACTGTACTACCTTAGCTGCGTTTCTTCTTTTACAACTACTCTTCCCAAACTTATCAACTTGGATCTATATTAATTTTCTAAAATTGTTAGGAGTTTCAAACATCATAGGTATCATATCGTGCGTTTGGCTTTATATGAAGGTGAGTTATTTAATCTACATAAATATTGACTTGGAATTCTACATCAGAATTTTTTTGCCTCAGGGAAAATGGAAACCGGATCATCCAGAAGATCCAGATCACGGTCATGGGTCCTTCATATACGAATTTTTCGCAGGAGTCGAACTCAATCCTAGACTGTTTGGATGTGATATGAAACAGCTAGCTTATAGGATAGGTTTTATGTCTTGGCAGTTACTTATCTGCGCATTTTTCCTGACTGGATTGAAAAAGCATGGATTTAATACTGCTTCTTTAGTTCATCTGTTAATCCAGGTTCTTTCATTATTTCCTTCCAAACCGAGAATTTTTTAATTAAATTCAATTTGATGTCTTTTTTTCTGGAAGGGTCAATAATTTTTATGATTTGCATTTTTTTTAAAACTGAAAATTTATTTCTTTTTTGCAGTCAATTCATTCCGCTAAATTTTTTTACTGGGAAGCTGGCTATTGTTTTTCATTTGACATGTACGATAAACTGGGATTTCATTTGTTTTGGGGTTGCATAGTTGGTATGCCTTCGTTATTTACCTTCGCAACTAACTACAGCACACGTATTCCTCCAACTTTGTCTCCAATGGCGTCAATTCTTTTCGGAATTTTCGGCGTGGCTTGCACTTTGTTAAATTACAAAGTAAGTTTAATTTTAACAATGAGTATTTCGTTTCGCCGAACTTCTTTTAAAATTTTAATCGGTCGTATTTGCAGGTAGATTCCGAAAAGGAAGTTTTTAGACAATCTACTAATTATGAATGCGTAATCTGGGGAAAACCAGCCAAATATATTCTTGCTGAGTACAAAGACTGGATGGGGACGACCAAAAAAACGGCGTTATTAACATCTGGGTTTTGGGGACTAGGGCGCCATATGAACTATACTGCTGAAATAGGAGCTGCTTTTGCTTTCTGCGCAACTTTAGGATTTGTTGATGGGGATTTGTGGAACTTTGTGTACTTTTTTTATACGGTCTTATATATCCCTCACCGTCTCTTTCGTGACGAAGAAAAAAATAGAAAAAAATATGGAGAATATTGGAAAAAATATTGCAGCCAAGTTCCATATAAAATGATTCCTGGACTTTGGTAAAAATATAGAGAATCGTGTTGGATTCGCAGTTCGTTTTAACATTGGTTACAAAGTTTTTAACATTTGGTTACAAAGTTCCATCGTTTTCATATTTCATATTCGAGTCAGCAAGACACGTGTCCTACACCTAATTTACACGTGTATATTTGGTGTATAGTACACCACGTGTATTTTAAGATAATATGCACAATATATACCTGGCATTTATTTTTAAGAAGGCCCAATGTTCTTGGGCTTATGGAAAATTAATTAAAAATTCGTATATCTAACGATGATGCGGTAGCTTGAGTCGATGATACATGATCCTTTTTTCGAAGGATTCATTCCATTGTTCAGGGCAAATAAAATTGGCATTCTTCAGGCAAATAAAAATTTCTTAACTGAAAATTTCTTCCTTTTTTGCAGTCAAGTCATGCTGCTAAATTTTTTTACTAGGAACCTGGCTATTTTTTTTTTTATTTGACATGCACGAAAAACTGGGATTTTTTTTGTTTTGGGGCATCATAGTTTGTCAGCCTTCGTTATTTACGTTCGCAACTTACCACAGCACACTTATTCCTCCAACTTTGTCTCCGATAACGTCAATTCTTTTTGGAATTTTCGGCGTGGCTTGCATTTTGTTAAATTACAAAGTAAGTTTAATTGTAACAATGCATATTTCGTTTCACCGAACTTTTTTTTAAGTGCCGGCTCCGCGAAAAATATTGGCTATCATCTCGATGATTTTTACTTTAGAGACCTGTTGTAACGGTCGCGTTACTGTTACCGTTACGGTCGCGACCTGTTGTAACGGTCGCGTTATTTTAACGTATAGAATTCTGAACAGTTTTCCAGTCGCCTACGCCTGGACACAGGTACGGCACCGTAAGAAGAATGTGCTGCCGTAATATTCAGTGGCCGTTAAGTGTCGAAAAAAAGGAATCAATACTATTTTTGTTTGAGAAAAATGAAGTATGACATAGTTTCATCCAGTCATTTAATTATATAATTGCAGTGGTTTCACATTTTGTCTTAATACAATTTTAGTTTATAAGATTAATATTATTCTACTAGTGATATTTTTAACATCATTTTCTCCTTTGGAAGTACTCCAATTAATTTCGGGTCGGATTCCAATTGTAAATGTTTTTCAGGTATGTCAAATTTAAAATTAGATAAAAGTGAAATTAATTCCATTGCTAGCAACAGCGGACTGAATTTTTGTGCTGAAAAACAAATTTTAAGCTATTCATTTTTATAATAAATCTTTAAAAAAACTTTTGAAATAAAATTAACTTACCAATGCAACTCCTTACACCTTTTCCGTACGGTAAATAAGAACACTTTGGTATCGACGTTTTCTTTTCTTTCGAAAATCTGTCAGGGTCGAATTTTTCGGGATTCGGAAAATACTTCTCATCATAATGAAGCCCAATTGTCGGGATAGCTATGTAGGTGCCTTTCTCTATGGTCAAGCTGGAATCTGGATCTTTAAAATCATTTACGCACGCTCTCAATATCATTGCTGATGTTGGATATTTTCTTAATGTTTCTGCAAGAAAATATTCTTATTAAAAATAAGAATGTCATCAGCTTGACTTACATGCTGATGTACTGCGTAATAAGAGATGCAACAAGCGATATATCTTGCTCCCATATTTTCAAAAATGTGTTATTTTCTTCCAAAAGTACCGTAAAAAGGATCTGTGTCATATCTAATTATGCATCATCCTTAGCTGAAGTTAAAATTTTACCGTCGATAACTTGATGTAAATACTCCATTTTGGAGATGTCTTCAAAGGTCACTTCCCCAATGTTTTGTGGTAAAACTTCTTTTATCTCATCTCTTAATTTTTCTTGAATAGTTTGATTCGCAGCTATTTCGTACAAGAGCGAGGGGATTACTTTGGAAGCGTTTAAATATGCCGGAGTTACAAAACTTATGGCTTGAGTAGTTAAATGTTCGATTGAAAACTCCTGCCCTAAAAAATTAAGATTATTAGTATGAAATAAATTTGGTCGTTTATCTTTAGGCCTTTATAAATTTTATTATTAAAGTCATCCGTTGTAGCTGCAATATTTGAATTAAATAACCCAAGCGGTGCTTGCATAACGTTTCTTAATAAAACGCCCCATTTAATATTCAGTAGAAAAAGCAATGCAAGGGATCTACCTTTCTTTTCCAGGAAACCTTTTTCAGTAGATTTTTGATTACGTTCATGGGACTTATTTATTTATAAGCCTCAAAAAAGGGACGTTTTGAATCTTATAAAAGTATAAGTCCGGCATGCTAAGAATGAGAGCAATGAGAATGGAATAAGCATGTTTACAAAAAAAAAAAGAAAAGTTAACTGGATTATATTGCAATGTCCCCATCACCTCTGAGCCCGGCCGTCATGAAAAATATTGTTTTAGAATTTTCTTACTTTTGATCGATTTCCTTTTTCCGACCAAATTATCTAAATACCCTTTGTTTACAAGTTCTACAAAGTGTTCCATCCCATCATTTCTAAGAATGTCCTCCTTCATCCTGTCACTCATAATTTCTGAATAAACTGAGTTAAAGAAGTTAAATACTTTTTCAGATATGAATGGTACCTGAAAAAATAAAAGGAACGTAATAATTATTTAAAACGATTTTCACGATGCTTTACTGTCACTACCTTCAGCGTTTTAGCTAGGCCTGGCATATATATAATGATGAAAAATCTCAAAATGACGATCCAGTTATAACTTGCAACTTTCAGACTCTCTTTACCAATAAGTGAACTCGGATTTTTTATGAAGTCAGACTCGATTCCAAAAAAAGCATGAAACATTGTGTCAATCACAAATCTGGTCGTTATGTCTTTCACATCTATTACATCTTCAGCTCTGGCCCTTTCCGTTAAATATTCTTGGAGAGCCATTCCGGACTTATTCATGTACTGAACCATTGCTTGGAGTTTTGAATGGCTAAATATAGGCATGAGATTGGCTTTCAAATTCCTGTGCTCGTCTCCTTTCAAACTAAATAAATTCACTGCAGAGAGTATAAAGTTACATTAATAAATTCGTTAATAAAAAAGTTACATTAATAAATTAGTTTGCATAAACATATGTATTACCTGCTTTCGGATCCCCGTCTGGTGCAAAGTAAGTGTCGTGATTGCAAAAATCTTCGTAGTTCTTTATCAAAACTTTATTTATCAAATCCAGATCTTTAATCATTAAAATAGGATTTTGCAGAAACCACAATCCAAAATATTTTTCACCTTTTGCCTTATCATAAAGTTTTTTGAAAAGAAAATAAGTTTCTTCTAGTTGCATACGTTTCAAATTTCCAAAAGGGAAAACTGGTTTTTCATGGGAAACGTCCCTGCTTTTCCAATACTCGTATTTCTTTGCAAAGTAGATGTATAGTAATAAAACTCCTACTGTTGAAAGCGCAAATAACAAAAATAAAATGTGTAAAAATGTTACAAAAAACATTTTGGAAATTTATGAAAATCGAAATCGACAACTGTATACTTTAAGAAAATGGTATTATGAAAAACCGTGTAATATTCAGTGATCGCGAAAAAAAAAAAAAAAATGGTTTTTTAATCCTTGCATTAAGTTACTTTCACCGTGTGTACTATAATGTTTACTTATCAAGAAGTGTGTATATACTGTATATCTTCTCAACTTTTCTAATTTATGAAAAAGGAAAAAAAAAAATAATTATTTCAGTTTCAATTTTAATTTGAAAAGAGAATGAATAACTAATTTAACAAAAATGTTAGATTCGCTCCAACTCGCTACGTGTTATTTTAAGGGGGTCCAAATTATTGATCTTACCCATAAGCTAAGTATTGGCGAAGGGGGGAGGGATTAATGGACGACTTCTTAGGGATATGAAAAAAGATGTCAATTTGGTTTTCCCGGTTGGCGATTTCTTCGTAAAGTAATTAATAGTCACTAAATTACTATGGAGTAACTTGTGAAAAAAACTTGCGATCGAGGTTTTTTTTGAAAATTATTATTTGGTAGTTAGCTTTTTTGATAAATATATGTCAAATTTAAATGGATCCATTTTTAAATATTTCAGTCACGTCATATCTAAGATCTACGTATATTTTCGCTGATAAAAGGTCAAACAAATAATCCAGCGTTTGGAAAAAGGATACCATTCCCAAGCCAAGGCTACTACATGGACAAATAAATAGAGACCCCCTTCCGAAACATGTTTCAAAAATCTATAAGGTATACGTGAAAAGGGATTTTCAAAAATTTGATTTGCCACATCGCCAGCAATATTTTTACAAATTCCAGTGATTAAAAAAACAGAAATATAAGTGGGAAAAAAAAGCGAGCTACTGTAGACGATCAACCGTCATGAATTCAACAATAACGTTAAATATTTGTACATATCTCCATTCGGAAAAAGTCAATTTTCTATTTTTAATTCACTAACCTATCCAAATTTTAAATTCATTAGTTTAATTATCCGGTTCGCTATTGACTAAAAATTCCGGAATTAATTGATTAAAATATTTATCACACAAAAATTTATATTCCTTTTTTCAAATAAAAAACTGAACAACAAAAGAAAAAGCCAAACTTCCATTTTTTTTTTAATATTTCAATATTGGGAATTGGATCATATTAGAACAAGCCACGATGTATTTTCGTGAGCTATATTCTCTTTTAAGTAAAGGAAATCAGTTGAAAAGTTAAATCAAAGTGGCGAAAGATGTAATTGTTTTTTTTTTTTTTTTTTTTTTTTAAGGGTTTTCCAAAGTTTTTTTTGGTTCAAATAGGTATTTCAGTATGATAATGAAGGCAAAAAAATGAAAAGGAATTATTATTAAACTAATTTACAAATTTTTTTCTGCTTCTCTAATTGCCAGTGTTTTCTAATGAAAAAAACCGTCATAAAGAGGAAAAAAAAGAAAAAAACTTCTTCTTTCCTCAAAAATTTTTTTCCTCAAAAGAAGTCAAAAAAAAAAAAGCAACACAAATAGGATGTTCTGAGATAACAACATAACACGCATATCCAGTGGTGTTATTTAAACCATAAAGCCAAAAAAAATTTTCTCTTCAGGCTAATTTTAACATTAAGCTGCGTAAATGATTCTTGGGATTGTAACCAGGAAGTCCGAGCACGCATACAGCAAGCCAGAGGAATAACTTACCTCAAAATGAGAAACCTGTTGTGCAATCGCAACCTGAGCCTCCAAACGAGGGTCCGTATTGCCCGATGTTACGTTTTACCCGTGCTCTTATATGGACACGAGGGATGGACGTTAACTAGGGCTTTGGAAAAGATGTTGGGAGACTTTTAAGATGTGGGTATACCGCCGAATGCTTAATATTTCGTGGACTGACAGAGTGAGAAATACTGACGTCTTGGCTCTTATGGGAAAGGAGTTGGAAGTGCTGTACAAGATCAAGCGTCGGAAGCTCGATTATTTCGGCCACGTAATTCGAAATGAGAAGTACCGATTCCTTCAGCTTGTGAAGGAGGAAAAAAATCGAGGGTAAGCGCAAGCAAGGCCGAAGGAAAACCTCGTGGCTTAAGAATCTCAGAGACTGGTTTGGTGTTGATTCCTTGAGTCTTTTTAGAGCGGCGGTCAGTAAAAAATCTGCCAGATGATAGCCAATCTCCGTCGCAAAGCCGGCACTTGAAAGAAGAAGACGTTTTAACATTAAGGTGACGAAGGAGTGATTCATTTTTTTGAACACTAATATTAGCGTTTTGGATATCAGAATCCCGCTTCCGAGCAACAGTTCTTATCAATGTTATGCACCTTCATGAAAAATTCTATACCATACAATATAGTACTTTTTTGGGAAAGCTTGATCCGGGATAAATTTCCGGGAATTTATAGAAGATTAAGGTTTCCCAAAAAAAGTATTGTATGGGCAATGAAATTTTTCATGAAGGTGCCTAAGATTGATAAGAATTGCTGTTCGGAAGCGGAATTTTGATAACTAGCACCAAAAGGATAATATGAGCATTAGGGCTGTTCGATATGACCACTTTTTGATACGATAAGCGATAAATTATCGATAAGTCACTTCTTATCGATAAGCTTCGTCTTATCGATAAGACTTCACGTTATATCGATAAGCCTTTCGCCTCTTATCGATAATTTATCGCTTATCGTATCAAAAAGTGGTCATATCGAACAGCCCTATCATCCACGATTGCAACCTCTTAGAACAGGTTGGTTTGTATGTTCCTTATCATAACCTCCGTCCCCAACTTCGTCCATTATCAGGGTGTTTAGACGTAGAGTAATTATTCTACGCGTAGATTATTTTTAACAAAAAAAGACCGTAAGGACCTTTTACTAAAAAAAAGGTTTTTTAACAATACGTAGAATTATTTGCGTTAAAAGAAGACTTCATAGAAATTTTGGACTTCTGGTCTTGCAATTCTTAAAATTGGGACGTGATTAATTCATTTCAATATGTGCAATATTGAAGTACAGTACCTTTTTTTTGTATTGTTTTAAATTTTAAAAAATTTTTGAGATTACCAAATTCGAGAATAATAAAAATAATTTTTCACCTATATTAATTTTTCTTTTGTAGAAATAGCCGCTATCAAATGTCGAATATTTGGATTTTACAGCGTTACTATCTAATTTTAACTCTATGGTTAAAATATTTGATAACGTGCATAAGCTAAATATACTTTAAACGTAGAGTCCCTACGTAGAACTATATGCAGGGAAAAAATGTAATTTTAAGTTGGCAGTAGAGTATTTCGTCATTTCAAATCTAAACACCCTGTCCATTATTCTCTTCAGATTCCCTTTCCCCCAGCACTTGTCTTGGTCGAATTACTAACTCCTTCAATTCCTTCAATCTAGCCCTGGACATTTTCTCATGTTTCACCTTTTTTAAAAAATCTATGTATTACTGAGGCATTGGGGGGTTTTTGATTTTTCTTTTGTTATTATCTTTTTATTATTATTATTTTTTATTTGATTTAATTGTTTTTTTTTCTGTTGGACTAGGTGGGACCTAGGATAAATCCGACCGTCTCTTCTAGTAGAATCCACAGGAGAGTCCGTTTGTAGTGGAAAAACCCGGAAATTAATTTTTTTAATTTTTTTAAATTATTCCAGCTAATTCCACTACCGGAATCTCAAAACCCGGAAAATATTTTTAAAAAAATTTTTTTAATTTCTAAAATGACGGATGAGCGAAGTAGTGGAATTTACCTGAAATAATATTAGAAATATTATTTCCAGTAAATTCCACCCCCGTGGTCTCAATACCTGGAATATACCAAAATAAAGTATAATTTTATTTTTAATTATAAATGCTAAATGAACATAGAAGTCGAAATTGCCGCCAAAATTCATTAGTATCTCTGAAAATCTTCTTGAAGTTAACAATGATAATGATGATTTTGCGGAAATAGAAGCACCTTCGGTTCTGCGAGAGCAGTGGGAAGAAGAGGCAAACCCTCAGGTCAGAAGAAACGCTGAAAGAAGAGGAAGAGGAAGACTCCAAATTGTTTGCAACAAGCTTTCAGGGATGTTCCCTCTGCCTCGACCTAGGCGTCTTCCTCTTTCTTTTCCCCTTCTTCCAATGCTTCTTCCCGGGTTTGGGGGTCTGCCTCTTTTTCCCACGCCTCTCGCAGAACCGGAGGTGCTTCTATTTCCGCGAAACCATCATTATCATTGTTAACTTCAAGAAGATTTTCAGAGATAGTAATGAATTTTGGCTGCAATTTCGACTTCTATGTTCATTTAGCATTTTTAATTAAAATGAAATTATACTTTATTTTGGTATATTCCAGGTATTGAGACCACGGGGGTGGAATTTACTGGAAATAATATTTCTAATACTATTTCAGGTAAATTCCACTACTTCGCTCATCCGTCATTTTAGAAATTAAAAAAAAAATTTTTTTAATATTTTCCGGGTTTTGAGATCCCGGTAGTGGAATTAACTGGAATAATTGAAAAAAATTAAAAAAATTAAATTCCAGGTTTTTCCACTACAAACGGACTCTCCTGTGGATTCTACTAGAAGAGACGGTCGGATTTATCCTTAGACCCTAAATAAATAAATAAATAACTGAACTCCTGCCATTTAAAAATTATATACGTAGTAATACATTTGTGCCGAGTAGCAAGTCGGGGTATGACTGCGAACTTTACAAAACAAAGTAGGCGGGATTTGCCATCATACTGCGGAATTTTTTAAGTGGTTTGGAAGTATAGGAAAGATTTTTTTTTTTTTTGCTTTAGCGTTATATATATAATGCTAAAACTTTGTGTTCGTAACGAAATTCAATTTCATAACCAATACATTAATAGCGTTTTTCTTAGTTGGAATTATACCTGAAAACAATCTTGATTGCTTACGGTTAATATTGACATGTAAGTATAAAGTAGAATTTTAATTTGTAGAAGTTGCAGAAAAAAAATGGTATCAATTAAAGCAAAGGAAACATTTTGTTAAACTAAAGAAAACATTATATTAAGGGAGTATGAACCGTCCAAAGAAGACATTTCTCAATTCCGAGAATGGTTAAGAAAAATGCCTCATCTGGTTCAAGACTACAGTAAGTAGGAAAAAAAATATATATATGTATGTACAGCATGCATTTACTACTTTCTTATTCACTTCAGGTGACGAATTTTTGATTGCATTTATAAAATACGGCGAAGGAAGCTTACAGAAAGCTAAAGATTGCCTGGCGAATTTCAACAAAATCGGTATGAAATTTCCGGAATTATGTGGTTCATTAGATCCGTTACACCCTCAACTCCAAGAACATCTGTCAACAGTGTAAGTACTTTCTCAGAAGGAACCGAGTCAGCCTACAGGCTCCGAGCGACTTTTTTAAAAATAAATATACACTTAAATATACCTGTTTACCTTATAGAAGCGTATATATTTCCATCACGCAATTAGTTCGCGGGGAATATTGCTTTTTTATAAGCTAAACATAATTTTAATGGTGGCGCTGCAGTCAAAGTCGCTCGGAGCCTACAACAAAAAGTTGCGACAAACCACCGCCTTCTATATTTTTACAACATACAGTAGGTTGTAAAAATCTTGGATAATAGAATTCATAGATAGGACAATAGCTTCAGAAAATGTACATATGGGCATCCATAAGCTAAACACAAGGTAGGCTCAATTTTTTCGGACCAAAACAAACAATGTAAATGGAATAGGAATGTCCGATCTATGGATTCAATTATCTAAGGTAAAAATATAGAAGGTGGTTTGTCGCAACTTGTAAAAATATAGAAGGCCATAGTGTGCTCAATCGGCGTACCAAAATTCGTCCTACTCGCCATGTCAGAATTTTGAAATGTCTTCTGCTTCGTTTGTTTTTTACATTTCAAATTAAAATTATAAAATAAGTCACAAAACGACCCATGGCATGTTAAAAAATTATAAAAAGACGAAAAGAATAAGAAAAAAAATACGTTACATCTCCTTGCTCATAAGTAAGCAAACAATCCGTGCGAAGCATTCAGCAGAAGGCATAAGGCAAACCTTTTCAAAAGTCTGACATATTACGTCACGAGTCAGACATCACGTGATACACTCTGCGTTTAAGCACACTATGGTTTTCACTATGAAGGGTAGTAGTAAAGCAATATTGCTTACCTTTGATGAAGTCCGAAATTGGGTGGAATTGAAACTATCCTACTAAATTAAATATTTTTTACAGCCTAATATTTCCTATTCCGAAGAAAACCGACGACAACTCCACGCTATTCTTCTTTAGTAAAAATCCGAAATGCCATGATCCGACCAAATTTCATTTGAACGAATGTTTTAGATATTATCTAGCCTCTACATACGTCCTTTATTGGGTAAGATACAATTTAAATAAATATACGCAACGTAATGATAACAATGAAATTTTTTCTTATATCTTCATAAAAATAAAGGACAGTAAATGCTGTTCCGGAAAATCAATGCTATTTATGGATTTGAATGGCATAAATATGGCTCACTTGAAAAAAATTACGCCAATCGGTGCAATGCGCCAATCCAATGCTTTTACGTCATACTTCCCGTGGCGCTTACAATCTTTTACCGTTTTAAACCTATCACCTGTAATGGAATGGGGCTTTAACTTGTTTAAATACGCAATGAAAAAGGAATTGGCAGAACGAGTATGTAATTATTCTTTCCAATATGATGCGAATCAAATAACCTCGGCATTATTTTTCAGGTACATATAATAAGCAGTTTGGATGAAATAAATAATTACGCGAGGAACATTTTACCGAATGAATACGGTGGCTGTGAAGAAAGCGTCTTTGTGTTGCATGGTAAAAAAATTACAAAGAAAAATTAACGAAATGTTATAACAATAGATAATTTGTTTCTAGAAAACTGGAAAAAAAAAGTAGAAAGCTACAGGGAGAGATTGTTAGAAGAGGAGCGGAAAATGAAAAAATTGGATCAGCTTCGACCAAAAACGGAGGGAAAGCGATGGGGTTTTTTTGTTTTTTAGGCAATTAAACGTTAATTAGTGCGATTCCCAAGAAAAAGTGAGTTATAAGTTCAACCAATACGTTATAAAAACTAGAGAGCCTAGAAGGAGAGAGCCGACAATCTATACGAATTTTCAGCTGTCTTTTGATTGGTCGGGACGGTACGTGGTCCTAGAAACTTTTTTAACCTCATATCAATTGTTGGTTTATGTCCGTTAACGGCGTTAATGTACGTCAAAATGTATTTCTAACATAAGATTGTAATCCTTTCTGCCTTGTAACAACCAGTTTCATTTTAAAAAAAATAAACAAACTTTATGTAAACAAAACCAACCGACTACAGGTTGAGGTTAATTGAATTTCTAGTACCACGTTCCGTCCCGACCAATCAGAGACCTCTCATTATGTTGTCGGCTCTCTCCTTCTAGGCTCTCTAATAAAAACTTGTAATAAGATTTTAAGTTTTATCATATTGTTACAAGTTTTTATAACGTATGGGCCAGATTTATAACCCACCTTTTCTAGGGTTACGTTAAAAGCTTGGTATTGATATAATAATACAATTTTCACTATACTAAAGTCAGTGAGTTTGTTTTTTTGTCCATTCAAAATTCTTATAAAATTCCTTGATAAATCCAAAAAAAATCGCGGCGACTTGCGGTTTGTGCGAAAAAATCGCAAATTTTTTTTCTCCTCGTTTTCGTTGTTTTCCCGATTTATTCGGCGAACCCACCCAAACCTCAAAATTTAAAAAAAACGAAAAAAAAAATTAATAACCTAGGCGTGACATCACAGCGAGAAACTGTACCCGCTGGCGAATCTCTCCCGCTTCCCCGTTCGTTCCTAGTCTGATTCCAATTCCGATTCTAAATGGTAAAAAATTTTCGATTCCGATTCATATTCCGATAAGTTTCTTATCTTTCGAATCTTATTCCGATTCCAAATTAAGCGAAACATTTTCGCGATTTCGATTAGTTTCCATCGATCGAATCTGATTCGGATTATAATTTATTCGGCATACGATCCCTGCCTTTTTCCTTTTGGACCGAATTTTACGCGCCAATCGACTGTCGACCGAGTTTATTTTTTAAAAAACTGTCCATAATTTTATTTTTTTAGTATTTTTTTTTTTCATTTTTGATAGAAAATATTTTTTTTGTATTTCGACTGAATTTTGTCGATCGGGGATTGTGGATTGAAAAGCTGTCGATCGAAATTAAATGGCCCAAAAAATATGTTCAAATAATTTATTAAATACAAAAAAAAATTATTTACATGCGTTTAAATGGGTTTGATTCATCGTTAAAAACAATTCGGCACTTTAAAACAGTAAATCTAAAATCCCCAGAAAATTAAAAAAAAAAATTGATTAGATAAGTAAAATCGACCTAATAGGAATTTTTTTTTCGAGCATCGTAGTAATTACTCATTTTCTTTAGAAAAAAAAAAAAAAAAAAGATTGTGCTGCGTTATGGAATTTCTCGAATGCAGAAAAATGATATAATATTGTGTATTTTGTACATCTAATGAAAAAAAAAAAAATTTAACGAAAAAACAGATATTTATAAAATAAAACCTTGTTTGGTTAATTGTAATATGATCTAAATACAAATGTTGTGCTGCAGTTGGAAAAGCCTAACCCGAACATAATACACCTACTCGTGGGTTTTGCCTTGAAACATAAAACGTGATAATTATCGTTTTCCCACGAATGCAAAAAGAAATGCATCAAGGTTTTATTTTTCCTTTCTTTTTTTAATTTGGGGGATTTTGTTTTTTTAAATTATCAGTCTTTGTAATTGAAAAGAAGAAAAAAAAAAATCTGAAGCTCGTTTTTAAACTATAGAATCGAATCCCTAAAAAAAAAATATTTATTTTCTAAAATAATTAAAGCGATAGAAATTCCAATTTGAATCATTCAACTTTTATCAATTAACCCGATCTTTTATTTCGAAATTTCAATTCGCTTTTTACAACAAAAATTCTAAAAATATATCTAAGTTGTCTTCAGTCTCATTTTTTTTTTTTTTATTCTACAATTAACAAATTAAAAAATGTTTCTAATAAAATTTATAAAACGAAAACACTGGTAATGAGCGATAACTAATTAAGTCAAGAAATTGTCGAGTCTATTATTTAAAAACAACAAAAAAAAAAAAAAGCCCTCCCTAAGCGTGACTCTTCTTACTTTCAGTGCGGGTATAAAAAAATAATTAATATTAAAAAGCTTACGAACTAAAAAACAACCTCATTGAATGGACCACTAGTTTTTTTTAAAGGTTCTGAATTTTTTTAAATTAAAAATTTTTTTTTGTTACTTCGCCGTTCTTGACGTTAATCTTAGAGAAAACGTGGAAGGTGGAAGAGCCACGCAGGCTGGATTCGTCGTTATGGTTGATAAATCGTCACAGGTTATATTGTAATGTTGCATTATCGAAGCTAGCATGACGAACGAAAATCCCTGTACCTGGAAAAATAAAGACAAAAAATAAATTTAAGGAAAGAAAAATCTGATAATCCGTTTAACATTATTATTATGTTTTTCTTTTGGACAAAAGTATTGGATAAAAAGGGAAAAAAATTAAACACCCTTTTTTTTGAAAAGCATCACGGTTCGACGGTTTTTTTAAATTAAATTTTGTCATCTTTTTTTCTCGGAAGTCAAGGTCGCCTGTAAGCCGAGCCTAGCACGGTCAAAAATGTATACAGAAATTTTTCCTTTTGCCATTTTATAGGTGTAATATTTTTTTTAAAAAAATGGCAAATGCAAATTTTAATAAAAATATACTAACCAGTCTTTGGCCGATGCATGTCCTCTTCCCCGTGCTGAAAGGGATGAAATATTCAGGTTTTAAAACTTGATTATTCGAAACGAATCTCTCCGGTTTGAACTGCAATGGATCGCTCCAATAATTTTCTCCGGTGTTCAATTCGTAATTATTTAAAAAAACGACGCATCCTTTATTAATTTCATATCCTGAAAAGAAAAAGAAAAAAATTTACATTTGCTTTTTTTTTTTTTTAATTTTACTACTTAGTGACATAAACCCTTTTCCCATTAAACCACTTTAAAAATAAAAGCAAGCCGAAGTAAAGGCGATCCCCCTGCAAAACGCCCCCCTCTCCCCTTTCAAAAAGAAAAAAAAAGTCTGGAAACATTGCCCAAAAATAAAAAAATTCCATCAGTTCAATCCTCCGGCATAAAAATTTTAAAAGACTGGATTTTTTTCTAAAAAAGCAATGTGCATGACCAAACCCTCAGATATAATCAAGTCCAACCCCAGCCCCCTACCCCCAAAATAAGGGACCTTTTTGTCTTGTGAAAATCTTGGATCCACCAATTTCGAAATTAAAAAAGAGTCTGGTCCCCGAAAAAAAAATCCAAAGTAAATGTTTCTTAACTTGCCCCCCAAAATAAGGGACCAATCGGACCCCCCATCCCCCAAAATAAGGGACCTTTTTGTTTTGTGAAAATCCTGGATCCACCAATTTTGAAATAAAAATCAAAAGTCTGGTCCCCGAAAAAAAATCCAAAGTAAATGTTATTAACCCGCCCCCCCCAAACTAAGGGACCAATTGGATCCCTCTTCCAAAATATGGGACCTTTTTGTTTTGTGAAAATCCTGGATCCATGCACCACCAATTTTGAAATAAAAAACAAAAGTCTGGTCCCCGAAAAAAAATCCAAAGTAAATGTTTCTTAACTTGCTCCCCAAAATAAGGGACCAATTTGACCCCCCATCCCCCGAAATAAGGGACCTTTTTGTCTTGTGAAAATCTTGGATCCACCAATTTCGAAATTAAAAAGGAGTCTGGTCCCCGAAAAAAAAATCCAAAGTAAATGTTTCTTGTCCCCCAAAATAAGGGACTATTTGGACCCCCCTCCGGCTGTGACCCTGTATTTTAACAAAACCTCTGATATTTACCTCCGATTGATGTATCTTGATTCGCTACATGAGGTACAATAGGTGAAGATGACGTCCTTAAAGTTTCTAAAATCGTGGCTTCGGTGTACGGCATCTGAGGTTTGTCGAACAAATTCACTTCCCTGTTCCCGCAGGTGATTTCATCTATTTCCTTTTGGATTTTCTCTCCGACTTCCGGATTTTTAACTATCGCCGCGAGTGTCAACATGACGAGGTTCCCGATCGCGGAATGTCCCCCGAGAAAATCTTCCAACTCGAAAATTATGTGCTGCCAATTCAATTCTTCGTCCTCTTCCAAATGCAAAAGCAACGCGTCCGTGAAGTCCCGAGGGGGGGAATTGGGGTCGAGGGTGCTCCGATGGTGATCTATGATCCGGGACAAAATAAACTGACGGATTTCCTTGGACCAGTTCGAGAGGCGTCTCATGTGACGATTGTAAAAGGGTAAAAGCCACGGAAGGAAATCGACGGCGTATCTGTTGAAAAAAATAAACAAATAAATAAAATAAACAAATAAAATAACGGGAGTTTGACGAAAAGGGTTAAGTGCAAAAAAGACGGAACATTTCGAGGAAAAAAAAAACGAGACAGAAATCGAAAGCAATTTTTAAAAAAATACCTGCGGCGCAAACCTTTTTTTTTTTAATCCTTAAATTTCCCTAATCACATTTTAAAAAGGTAGGTAATTTTTTCAGGTATTTCGTTTTTTTTTATTCAGGAAGACTTCAACATTTTTTTTTAAAAAGTGAAATTTATACTTCGGCGTCGGATTTACAAACCAAATCGCCATATAAAAACAAAAAAAATTCCGTATCTCATTTGGAAAAAAAGACGTGTCGATCGCTCAATGTCAAGATCGATATACTTACCCTTGATTAATTTCCCAGAAAATTTCGTCGAAGAGCTGTACCATGTTTAAAAATTCCTTGTCGTTGTATTTAAACCTCGTCGAACACATGTAACTTGTAAACATATTCGCGCAGGTTGACATAACCAGGGGTTTTAATTCGACTTGCGATTTCCCGTTCCGGCTGATGATGCTTTCAAGTTCCGACAGGAATTCCGACATCTCCGCGGTTCCGACTTCGTTGAGCCTGTCGTAATTCGTGGATGCGAATCGCGGGGAGCAATACAAACGGGCGATGCTGCGCCTTGTTTTTTGCAAATCCGACCAGTCGCATAGCGCAAGAGCTGTAGAAAAAAAAAAAAATAAATAAAATAATAATATACCAACGCAGAAAGGAGGGTTGTATGTTATGTAAATAACATATTTCACGGTCAAGGTCAAATCATTTTGATTGAACTAGATACACCTGCAGGGCAGTATCTCACGGCACTTGAAAATTCAAAATTGCAAAACATCTTTTCATCTCCCCTTTTAAGGGCTAATGATGGTTTCCAACAAAGGGATGAATTTTTTTTTTCTTTCCATCCCCTAAAAATATTTCGAACGTAAACCTGTTTTTAAAAGAAACAAGCTCTGTAATTAGGTCAAGCATCTTCATATAATCAACCCCTATACATAACTTTTTCTTTTTCTGATTTTTCAGGAAGTGGTCAGATAAATAGCCATTGACTGACATACAATAAAAATCTCTTATGGGGGATATTTAAATGATGTAAAAGGCTAATAGAATTTTTAAATGAGTTTAACGGTACTTATTATTTATCTACAAGGGGTCACCTTCACGGGGAGAAAAAAGAAAACAGGAAAAAAAAAATCTTTTTGTCCCCTCCAAAAAAAAAAAAATCGTCTTCGAGAAGTATATTCAAAATATTTAAAATTATAAATAGGTCGAATGTTACGTTTGCTTGTATTTCCAACTTTGTCATTAAAATGCACGTTTAGCATGATTTATCACGTAATCGAAAGCTTTTTTACTAGAATAAATATAACCTCACCTCAACAAAATTAAACGCCATCTTTATTTTAATTTTAATTGTACATAAGCAATCAAATTAGAGACTTGCAATTAAACTTATCATAAATTCATAAATCATTTTTATCAATGAAATTTATCATATTTTATGCTTTTTAAATAAGAAATATTTCACATAAAATCTATTTTAAAATTCTAAGTAAGTTATTTTTAGAAATCAAGTACAAGGGATTTTTATATATCTTTTTTACATACTTCCGGTTTTGTCGCCATATTGAATTTTACTTTCGGTAAAAATGCGAAATGTGTCTTCGGTTATACGATTATAATAAGATTAATTCAAACTATTTACAGGCCCGAAATATTTTGTTAGTAAGAGAAAAGGTACGGTAGCATTTTTTTAAAAAGGCCTTTTGCTTTCATATCCGGTTCGGCCCCCATTTTTGATTTTCCGTCCGGCATGAAAGTGTAGTAATCGAATTCGAGGGAATTCCGGAACAGTGGAGGCTTGACTCGTAGAAAATGTACAATTGTAAGTATTACTATGATAAATATGATCGCAAATTTGTTGTGAAAGCATTTTTAAGCTGAATTCGTGTGATTTTCATTATTTTTGTTCCTGATTTTATTGCAGCGGTGAAGTGCAATTTCATTTTTCATATGGATTGGCAAAGGGATTTATGAAAGCAACTTTAACGTTTGATGCAACAGAATTAAGGTGATTATATTATGAACAGCTTTTGAAGAAAAGAGTAAGGGACCATGGGCCTTCCTGAGTAGCCATGGAATTGTCAAATTGTGTCCGCATGGGAGAGTAATATTCTGACCTTTATTGACTACTCGAAGAATGGTTTTTCGTTGGAGTTTTGTATTGTTTGCTTTTAGAGAGCAACCTGGCAAAGCCTCCTGCCAGCATTAAACCTTTTTGTTAAGAAGTAAAGGAAGTAACAAATCTGTTAAATTAATTCCTTTAGTCTGTGTTGATTAACTCATCATTTTATTAATATGTTTCTTCAAATGGCTTACCATTTGGCTTATTTTTATTTTGTAAAAACTTCCTGTATTCTGTTCAAATTTAAAATTTTATTGTTAAAGCAAGTGTTACAGAACCAGGTATTCAATTATTATTCAGCTTCAAACTTTCATTGCTCATAAGGATACAAGTTGATTACTTTTCGAGAAATATTCAATCTGCATTCTGTTGATAATTACTAGATGAATTATCCTGCATCCTTATAAAATGGCTCTGTACCAAATGATAAGTAAAGCAGATAATTTAATTTCTTAAATCATTTTTCCTCGAAAATGATTCATTGTTTTGTTTCTTTAAGATAACAGTTGCATTATAGGAGGAGGATTTGTGAACATAATTTTACTTTCATAATAATCTGAAAGGGAAATTTCTTTTGTATATTGTATTTTTTGGCAAATTTGTATGAAGCGAAAATGTTTCTTAATTTTTTAAAAAATTCCCCCGAAACCATTTGTTAACTTTAGGGTTCCAATATCGGTTTGTGAGCTTCCAGCCTTAAAATTCAGTTTTTTAGAGGCTTTCGAGTTTCTGAAATACCATAAATATAATGTTAAAATAGAATGTGGTGCATCAAGGGGGAAATACTTAGCAAAATTTTTAAGGTGAAATCTTGACAAACCAAATAATTTTCTTCATAGCTAAAAAATTAAATTAACAAGCAACAAAATTAATGTTTTTTCTCAGATTTCCTTATTTCAGGAAGAAGTCATTGAAATAAAAGTGTTCCCTCGTGCCAATAAAATCGCGAATCCCGATAAAATATTCATATTATCTCACTCGATTTCTCCAAACGGACATATCATACAAAGATGAACCCAATAAAAAAAAATAAAAATAAAATAAAAACAGTCGTAACATTCTAGGAATAGGCTGCGACGTGAAATGCATTTATTTCAGAAAAAAAATTGGCATATACGGAGCAATTTTCACTTATGCCCTACTTTTCAACCTCACCTACTTATAATTTTTTTTTTTTTTTTTTTATAATCTTCTTTTCCATCTTCCGCTATTGCAAAAGGGAATGCAACAAGAAAAAAAAATTCAGATAAAAAAGCAATAAATTATAAGACTTTCACCCGAAACCTTTTCCGAATTTTTAATTTTTCCCAAACGCTGAGGTTTTGCGAATCGGATCATAAAAAAAAATAACATAGTAGCCTATTTTGGGGGTTGGAAATAATAGGGAAAAAAAAAATAAATTTCACTTTCTTTTTTAGGTTTAAATCGCGGCTAGACCACATAATTGCAAGTCAAGGAATGGTATACACAAGAAACAGGTACAAATTCCATTTATCATTTTTTTTTTTTTTTTTTTTTTTTTATCGACAGAGACAATTTGTCTGCGTTTTATTATTGCTAATAAAGCTGTTTTTTTATTTCTTCTTTTAAAAAAAAATATATTTGAAAATTTTTTTGGGAAATATTTTTAAAAGTTTTGCTAATTTTTATTTTTTTTATTTTTTTTTAGGGTGTGACGAATGCTTAAGGATCACTTACAATTATTCCGATCTCCTCCGAAAAGTTGATGGAACCTGATGAAATCCGGACGTCCCCCGAAATGCCCTCCTTTCGAAATCAAAACCTCTTTTATGAGGGAAAAACTGTTCACCACAACACACTGGCTCATACCGAGGGTGATGCTGTATATGTCACCGTAAGTTTTCGAAAGCTCCGTAAAAGCTTCAAACGGACTAGAATGATTCCCCAAAAGATGTAAACTTCCGATTACCGGAAAGGGTTTCGGGCCCGGCGGAGCGGACCCCGCTCCCGACAATTTTTTTTTATCACACGCGGAACTGAGCCGTAATTTTTCTAACAACGACGATAAAAAATAAATTAAAACGGTCAACGAAAACGTAACTAAAAGAAACATGTTTGATCGAAAATAAAACTTTTTTCGGAAAAAAAAATAATAAATAAATAATAAAAAAAAAAATAACCCCGTGAAGGCTACGTGTGAAAAACACAGAACGACTACCGACGAACTGTACAAGTTTTTAAATGTTTATGAATATTTATTTTTTTTTTTTCTTACCTGTTGCCTCTCTCTCTCTCTTTCTATCTTCTCTCCCTGCCACTTTTTTGCTACCCCTAAACATCCCTTTTGTTTGACGTTGTTGTTTGGTGCTCGTCGTAAACTAAGCATGATAGACATGTGACTTGGTAAATTGACCAATGACAGCTTTGTCCCCTTTCGCCGTCGCCCCACCAGTCTACCTGATACATTTTCTTCCCATATGCCGATATGGTCAGCTGTTAGTATTTGGACAATTGTGATCTACCGTCCTTTTGTTTACTTATTTTATTTTATTTTTCTTTTTTTTAAATGATATAACGACATCAGGTATGGTGACTTTTTTTTTAAATATCCGGTTGCTGTTTCCGCTTTTTAGGTTTGAGCGCTTAGGTGGCTATGAGAAAAATTTTTGGGTTAAAATCGGCTTTGCTTTTTTTTTAAAAAAAAATACGATTATTTTTTTCGGAGGTGGAGGAGGGAGCGGGGAGGTAATTTTTTTTTTTAAGAAAATTTTTTTAAATTTAAATTTAATTTAATTCAAATCTGACTTAAGTAGTTTTAGCGAAATAATTTTTTTTTTTTTTTTTGAAGAAATTTGGAGCCCCTTTTAAATTCCAATTATGCAGAAAACATACTTTTTATGTGAGATGTTATTGATTTAATAATTGATTTACACAAAAAAAAAATCGTATTGAAAACTATAAATATTTTTTTTTGTTTGTTTGTTCAAAAAGCAACCGTCGTCGGTTTGTTTGTTACCGTGTGATTTATTTTCGGATGATTTTCTTTGCTTGCAATCGAAGACATAAGCCTACTTGGAAAGGCCTTTTAACCCGTTAATTTCAGGAGCTTGTGTTCAGTCGCATAATGTTCTCTCTGGTATATCATTCTGAAAAAAGCATTGCTTTTGGAATTTTTTTTTAGAATTAATTTATGAGTGTCCATACGGATTCCGGAAGCTAGACATTTTTTCTAATGGACCCTGTTGGGCCCAACGGGAGGCAAAAGGTTAAGAAATTTTGAGGATGTTCCTTTTTTTAGGCCTGGCCTCACATGTTAAAACTTTTTTGGCGCCTTAATATTTAGCTAAAAAGTAACTACCCCTACGAAAAAGTGATGCAGAAAGTGAATAAATTTTTTTCGAAATAACTGCAAAAAATTTATATAAAAAATGTATTATTTTTGTATCATCTATGCAAAAAATTTGGACAAGCATAATTTTTAAAAATATGCATGTTTTTTTAAGCATGGAATTTATGCATAAATTTGGATGGTTATGCATAATTTTTGCATAAATTGACACCAGCAAATTTTTAAAAATCATTTGGAATCAAAATTGCCAAAAAATTAAAAAAAAAAATTTAGGCTGCATCCAGGGCTGCAACTGGAATTGAAATCGAAACCGGAATTTGCTATTTCAAAAGGAATCGGAATCGGAATCCGTGCTTTTTTTTTTTTTTTTTTTTTTTTTTTTGAAGAAGAAATAGGAATTGGAATCGGAATCTCATCTCATCTGAAAACAAGTCGGAATCCAGGGATGGTATGCCGAATAGATTTTAATCGGAATCGGAATTGGAATCAGAATCAGATTCGATCGATAAAAACGAATCGGAATCGGTATTGAAATCGCGAAAATTTTTCTGGAATTTAGAATGGAATCGGAATAAGATTCGAATGATAAGAATGATAAGAAATTTATCGGAATTGGCATCGGAATGCATAAATATGCATAATTTATGCATATAATTTTTTTATATCATGACGCATGAAAATGTTACTCTTCTTCAATTTTTTTTTTTTTTCCATTTTATGAATACTTATGTAACTATGCACTTCTAATGCGTTATTATACATAACTTCTGTAGTTATGTATAATTTATGCATAATTATATTTGAGAGGGAAAAAATATTTCTGGTAAAAAAAATTAAGCTGTTTATACATAATTTATGCATTTTTATGTATGTCCAATTTTTTTTATAATTTATGCATGTTTTTTATGTAATTTATGCATCTCTTTTTCCTATGGGGATAAAGAAATTTAAATTTTTTGTTTTTTTTTTCGAAAATATTTTTGAATTATGCATTTTGGCCAAAAATTTTTTCAAAACGATTATTAGCCCGACAACTTTGATCATTATTTCGAAAAATTTCCGTTTAGTCGAAATAACATTTGTTGATCAATCTCGGCCAGTTGTCAATCAAGACCAAAAGGTTCTTGGAAAAAAAAAAAATTCTTGAAAAATTCGGAAGCTACAATTTTTTTTTAAAATTTCAGAAGTACTTAAAATGTCAAGGAAAGTTTTGGTGGAAAATCAAAAATTGCCTATTGTTATGTGCTACAGTAGAGACACTGAGCTCAGTGTTTTCCCTCAACATTTTTGATTTTTTTTTTTTTTTGCAGACTTGAAAGGGGGCACCTCAAAAATATTTTACACCATCTCATAACAGGCACCCTAATCGGTTTTTGCAGCTCTACTTTTACCAAAAAATTTCGTTCTCTAAATATTTAGTACAGAAACGTACCTTGTCCTTAATTTGTTTCCTTATAAGGAATTTTTTTTCCAACAAATGAACATTTTTTTTTTTTTTTTTTTTTTAACGTCCGAAAGAGTTTTAAAATTCACGATTCTGGCCTATATAACTGTCGTCTAATGGAAATCGAAATGGAATGGAATGTTAAAGTCTCTCATACTAGGATTAGTCAGAGGGTGTAATTAATTACATCACGAGAAGTATAAATTGATATACTTATTTTATTGAATATGACGTCACATATCAGGAATACAGTCACACTCACACTTTCAAATTTTTGAGGGCTACGAGTAATTAATGGCATTCCTTATTACCTAATCATTCAGTGTAAGGCAGTGCATAGTATTTCTGTTTTAGCTAAAGCTTTTCAGATTTTTAGGAATAAAGCCTTCCAAAAAATTTTTATCCTGCTGCCTCATGTGTTTTTTTTTTTTGTAGGAAAATTTAAGCAGTAGAGGCTTAGGGCATAAGTTAGCTATTGACAGGGAGGGTTGCAGCAAAGCTGATGCAGATGCCACGAGGGCTGCAGTTTCGATTCCGCAAAAGGTGGAAAAAAAATTTCAGGTTTCGATTCCGATTCCAACTAATAAATAAATATTTTAACAATGCCGATTCCGATTCCGATTCCGATTCCGATTCCGATTCTGATTCCGACTCTGATTCCGATTTAATCCAAAGTTGATCAACTGTAATAACGTGGTTTTTAAGTTAAATCTGCATCAAAAATATTTTTTTGAAAGCCGATGCCGATGCCGATTCCATTCCAAAGACTCCCAAAAGTAGCATACTGGTGCCGATTCCGATTCCGATTCCAGTGATGCAAACGTGATTCCGATGCCAATTCCGATAAATTTTTTATCGTTCGAATTTTATCCTGATTCCGATTCTAAATTCCAGAAAAATTTTCGCGATTTCAATGCCGATTCCGATTCCGATTCGTTTTCATCGATCGAATCGGATTCCAATTCCGATTCCAATTAAAATCTATCTAAACAAAAACACTTCCGTGTAAAAAAAAGGAGCCAAGTTTGTTTTTTGCTTCCCTTTACAAAAACCGTCTGCCCTTAAAAGTGGTGATATATTGAGAAGCGCAGCCAAGTAAGGTCAATTTTCTTATTTCAAGAAACATTTTGCCTTCAAAAGTGGTGATATCAGAGGGGGCAGCCAAGTTAATTTCTTTCCTATTATTAAAATTTTTTCCGAAGTCATTTTCCTCCGTGAATAAACTCAAACTTGGGCGCTTTTTTCTATCATGCAAGTTAAAATTTTTCTCAAAGATGGATAATCATAGTTCAGATCAAGGTTTCGATGAAATATTTACTGTGAGTGACGGAAAAACCTCGGTAAATCTTTATTTAAAAAGTGAGAATGAACCGACTTTGTAAGGATTAAAGACGAACCATGGTGTTGATGAGACAGACTTTTAGCGATCTGATAACTTTCTTGTGCAGATTCGTGTCGTTGCTGAGAAAAAAATTTTGGTAGCAGAATTTTTCCAATTGAAAAGGATTGAGAAAAAATCGATTTGAGAAGGATTATTGTGTCATTCATATAAACTCTTTAAAAAAAAAAAAAAAGCGCCCAAGTTTGAGTTTATTCACGGAGGAAAATGACTTCGGAAAAAATTTTAATAATAGGAAAGAAATTAACTTGGCTGCCCCCTCTGATATCACCACTTTTGAAGGCAAAATGTTTCTTGAAATAAGAAAATTGACCTTACTTGGCTGCGCTTCTCAATATATCACCACTTTTAAGGGCAGACGGTTTTTGTAAAGGGAAGCAAAAAACAAACTTGGCTCCTTTTTTTTACACGGAAGTGTTTTTGTTTAGATATCACAACTTTTTGTAGGGTGAATTGCTTGACTGGTGTTTTATACGGACGACGAGGTTAAAAGAGAATTACACCCCCCCCCCCCTTCCGCCTTAAAGCAGTCTTAGGTTTGTTGGAAAAATTAAAAAATTTCAAAATATTTTGTTCTTGATCTTATTAAAGTAATACCTCTCTCTATGCGGACACCCGGAAATAACGAACATAATTGTCCGGAACGGATTTTTTCCCTATAAACCCATGTATTTTCTCCTCTCAATACCGGACGCGGACACTAAAATTAAATTTTTTCCCATACAAAAAATACTTCTAAATAGAGGACAGAATAGTCAGCTCTGAAGCCAGAAAGGTGCTTCTAAGACATTTCAGAAGACAGCGTTTGTAATACCGCATCATATAGTGCAGCTTTAGAAGATTTAGAAGACCTAAAACATTTTTCATCGAAAATAACGATATAACAGGATTGGAACTGCTAGACAGCTTGCATCGTCATGTGCAAACAGAAGTAATCAGTCAGTAGAAAGAAATTTAAACAAACTAACATCCGAGATTTAAAAAAAAAAAAACCTTAATTTAATTAGCTTTGCCCACAAAAATTTATAATTTATATGATAATCATTTAAAAAATTGTGTTAGCATTATTTTTCAAAAAAAAGCAATGTTCTCAATAGCGGACACCCCTCAATAGCGGACAAGTGTCCGTTATAGAGAGGTTTTACTGTATTTCCTGTTTAAATTTTTTTAAGTGAGGATCGTTCAACCCTTTGCTTACTTATTTTTGACTTCGGAGAAAAAAAAAAAAAATTATCCCACCCAATTTTGTTTTTGGGGTCTATACGTACCAATATGTTTATTATAATGTAAAACAAATTCTTATCATAATGTCCCCTGCAAAATCGAATTTAGGCAACCCGCATTACATGAATACGGAATGAAATGGGATCATAGATTGGAATAATTCAAAGGTTACTAGTGAAATAAAATTTCAGTCTGGGGGTTTCATAGGGCCCGCCTTTCATATCTGATGTAATTTTTTTTTCAAAATTTAGCCTTTTTTTTTTAAGTTTATCGTATTTTGTGCCTGCACCTATTATTTCGTGTCTAAATTTTTTTAGGTGAGGATCGTTAAATAAATTAAATAGCCTTAGAGAAAAAAAAGCCTTATTTACCTCTTGCTCTCCGGTTCGAAATTTCCCAACCGGTGATATAGAAAAGATAGCAAAAAAAAAAAAAAAAAAAAAAAAAAGATAAATAAATATAATAATGATGCCAACGAATTGTCTGGGTACTGGGTACATTATTATTCACTCAAGCGTAACAAATTTCTTACCCTAACATGTCATTGACACTCTTAAACAAACCATAATAACAATAACAAAGACTATTTTAAACAGATTCCTTTTTTTTTTTAATATTGAGGGTTACATACTCTCGATTTTGCAGGCGGAAAAGAAAATTGCTTGTAGCTCAGGCCCACTTTCGAATTTTCCAATTTTTGAGGTTTTCTATGAGTTTGTATACCAAATGGTGTAACGGTACCGAATTTCAAAATTCCAAGACCTCTGGAAGGGTCCGAACTTTATGCTATATATATATATATATATAGTGAGTGAGTAACGCTCAAAATGACGATTTTCGACCCCTCGAAAACCGGAGAAGGACAAAACCTAGAAATTTGGAAATCGGCATACTTAATATCGAAGGGAGCGGTGTTCCGTGTGTGAAGAAAAAAAATTTTTATCTTAATCGGTTCGCGAGTTTCGGGGTTCTGAAAACAGGGATGCGATGAGTTTAGTAAAGTAAGGTGCGAGTGGAGTGCACTTGAAACTTGGCTGGGTGCACTCCGTGCACCTTGATTCGGCATACCACCCCTGGATTCCGACTTGTTTTCAGATGAGATTCCGATTCCGATTCCGATTCCTATTTCATCAAAAAAAAAAAAAAAAAATCGATTCGATTCCAATTCCAATTCCTTTTGAAATAGCAGATTCCGGTTTCGATTCCAATTCCGAATAAAAATTAGTCGGAATTGCAGCCCTGGATGCCGCCTAATTTTTTTTAAAAATTTTTTGGCAATTTTGATTCCAAATGATTTTTAAAAATTTGCTGATGCCGAAGCCGGTGCGCTGTTCCCGAATTTCACTATGGGATGCCGATGCCGAAATCTAAACATTTTTGATTCCAATGCCGATGTCGAAAGGCCGATTCCAAGAAAGAAATTCCGTGCTTCATTCGCCCTTATATCGTAAGGAATTAAATGCGCCGGGACCTGATATATCCAAGATGGCGCACTTGGATTTTCTCGGTAGTCCGCAGCACCGGCTCTAAGGCCGTTTGAACCGGGGCTTCGTGCTGGTGCAGAGATTTTTCAGGGCGCAAAACAAGCACCAAAATTAAAAATTTGCAACCGGGTTTAAAGCCGATGACGGTGCCGGTGCCGATGCCAGCCGCGGTCGGCTAAAAACTCAGATTGGTGCCGAAGCTGGTGCCTGTGCTAGATAATTTATTTTTAACTTGGTGCCGGCGCCGGTGCTGGAGTTTTGATAATATTAAGCGGCCGATTGTATTCACCGGCACGACAATTTCAAGTTAAAAAAAAAAAAAAAAAAAAAAAAGAAATTGACGAAGTTGATGGTGGTGCTGGCACCGATGCTGTAATCGGCTCCGGCACCAGTACCCGCTGCAAAATTTTTGCTATTCTGGTGCCAGCGCTGTCGGTCGGCAGCTTCACCACTTTGGATATTTCGGCTCCAACTAATTTTTACAGGCTACGGACCCCTGAAAATTTTACGTTCTGTCTTGTCTTACAGTTTCTGAGAAGTAAGGAGGAGAGGGGGGAGGGGGGTGGGGTGGGTGCGCCAAAACACGTAAAGACGGCGCTGATGGCGCGGTTGGCTCAGTCATCGCATGTCTGAAATAAGCAAATATTTTTTTTGCAATATTAAGGCTTTTCACTCCGCCTAACATGATCATTTTATTAAAAAAAAAAAAAATAAACTGAATTATAAGGGGATAAAATACATAAGAGTAAATAAATTATCCTAAATTAAGCAGACGACGAAAATTAGCATAGTTCAGCTACTTATTTCGTAATGGTTTCATTGAATATTTGAATTTAAGAAAAAACAAAATGTATGATGAATTATGATGACGTAAAATGGCAGAAACTGATCCGGATCATTTTCGACGTTTGATAACGTGATTCTAGCGGTAAAATATTAAACTCATGCATTTATTATTATTTTCATATCATTTTGTTAAAAAAAAAATGAATCACCCACCTTGCTCCAAAAAACTCGTAACATTTGGCACGTCATTTTTTTTTTAATTCGGAAAAATAATTCAACGTTTCAATTGACGTCATTCACGAAATTTCACGTACCTTTTCTTTCCGGTTTTGTTTATTTTGAAAGAATTAACGCCTTACGTCATTTTCCCTGATACCGTCTCGTCTCCAGATATTACTGTTATTGTAAACTTAAGGCTGTTTTATTACTTAATCCATCTGTCAAGACTGATTACAAAAAGATAAAAAAAAAATTCGCTTTTAATGGAAGGATTTTGTCTCGGGCAAAAGTTAGTTGTTTGCTATTGGGTTAGGTTATTATTTTTATTTTCTTTTTATTTTTTTTCGCGATGTAGACGTAAGTAATGGCTGAACGGGGAATATAGAATTCGATTTTGCTTTTCTAGATCGTTCGATTTAATCAATTATTCAAAAAGTGATTGGTCACTGGGGCATTGGATTGCAAATTTATTTTACTTATCGTTTTTGACCCCGATTCATTTGAAAAATAAAATAAAAAAAACACAAGAGAATGGCTATTTTTAGTTTTTTTTTAATAATTTAAAAATTGACGTAAAAGGCAGTTAAAAACTTATTTTTCCAGGAAAAGTTAGCAACGCCGCCGGAATTTGAATTTTTTTTTTTTTCTTTTGAAAGCATTTTGTTTTCTTTTATTCTGGCGAAATACTATCCAACTGTCTAAACAATATGAGAGTCTGGCACCTTTGTTTGTGCGAAAGGTTCCGATCCGGTTTTAGAAGGATTGGTTGAATTCAGGTAGCAGATTTTCATGGGTTTGTGAATTTCGAAGAAAGTGAAAGGCATCCAGATCTTTCTTTTTTTGTTTTTGTGATCGATATTTTGTGCTATATATATTTTGCTCAGGTTTTTTTTCTTTTTCTTTCGCTCCAACTATTTCTCTTAAGCGATGACAGATGTCCGATAATTATCGGATTTCACATACAAAAATCATCTTTTTTTTCTTAGACATGTAAAAAACATGCGAATCCCAGGGGTCCAAAGCTTGGAAATCTTGACCGATGCCGATGCTGCATCGGCATTAAAAAATCACAAGAATTCTGTCGTCGTAATTAAAAAATCACAAGAAACAAGGCTGCTAGGTAGTATGGTGCCTGCATGATTCATACAATGGTATTTTCAAAAATGTCTAAAATGGCTCTATGATTTTTTTTTTACTAAAATCGGAATCGAAGGCGGCATCGGATGTAATCAATGCCGCATCGGCATCGGCATCGGCGGTCGGCACAGGCATCGGATTCGGACGCCTGCAGTAAATCCGAAATGACTTTAGATCTCAGTTTACTTTAAAAAAAAAAATAAAAAATTAAGTACAGTAATTTCTAAATCATTATTGCTGCTTGTAAAAAAATATCTTAAACCCATCAATTTTAACTATTTTTTGAAATCCGATAATTTGAAGATGGCATTCCATTTGCATCTGGCAACGCTGCCTACTATTTTTTTACCTGCTTAAGCGAAGGTGGATCCTTTTCCAGTCGAATGACCACTTTCTGCCCTCAAAGGGATTAATGTGAAAGTCCTGAATTTTATGGCTGACTAATGCAATGCCAGAAAATTGGCTGCATACCTTTTGAGAAAAAGGTCACTAATCCGCTGTACCATTTGAGAAAACGGTGAGGGGAGATTAATATTTTGGAGATAGCCATTTGAGAAAATTGACCCCTCGCGCTGAGGACCTTTTGAGAAAATCGCCTGATATAAATAACAGGTAGTTTTATTTTTTTTTTTCCCCCATGAACAAAAATTAAATTTGCAGAGTATCCAAGTTCGATGTTTTAACTTGCAACTTATTATATTTATTATTAACTACATATCTCCTTAGCTTTAAACGAGGTTTTAAGCTGTTACAATGAATTTTTAAATTATCAATGGTCCTCGCCGTGCTAAACAGTTAATTTTTCAAGATTTTTCATCGTTTTGGGGAGAGAAAGCTTTGAGCTGTAGGAGGAAGAAGGCTTTTTAGTTTTTTACTCTCTTTTTTGACTCTTTATCTACTCTTTGTCGATAGGTAGTGCTTAATAAAATTAATCCATAGCCTTTCTATTTATGCCTCTGTTGCTTTTCTCATATGGCTATCTCCAAAATTCTCCCCTTACCCGTTTTCTCAAACGGCTATTTGGATTAGGAAAGAAACAATAAGATTTTCTCAAACGGATTTCCCCGAGAAAATTATACCTGGTCGGTTCACAAATATTATATTTCACTGCTGAAAATCTAAAGCTAGGCTTTTTTGAGTCCGAGGCCGATTTTGCCGTGCCAAGCGAAGCGAGTTGCGAAAAACGGTCGAGGGGTCTCCTCGGAATCAAGTCGACATGTCTCGTTCGAGATTTCCTACCATTTTTCATAATTTGATTTCCTAAAGAAATTCCTAAAAGATTTTTTTCTAATTTTGCCTTTCCTAATTTATTTTTCTTAAAATTAAATTTCCTAAAAAAAAAAAAAAAAAAAAAAAAAAAATCCTAATTTTTTTTCCTAAATCGATATTTACTAGGGTTATTTTCCGAAATGCATAAAGCGGCTCATTTTGCATAAATTCCAATAAGGAAAAAACAATTTTAAAAATTAAACATAAAAACTCCACGATCTGTGAAAAAAAAATTAAAATTATTTTTCTACTTGCTACTTGTAAGACAGTTATGTAATGCCGGTTGCCTAGTCGCGCCTTAAATCCATGGAATACTTATAGGTGTGTCATACATGGTGCTAGCTAATACAGGGTATCTACCGACCTTGAAAACCTCTAAAACCTTGAAAAACCTTGAATTTCGAACATAATTTTCAATAAACACCCCTGAATTTAGAACTTATGCAGTTTTTCTGGAAGCCAATTTTCTCGACTATTAATATCTTTTTTTTTTTTTTTCACCCCTTTTTTCTTTTTATTAAAACCAGATCCATTCTGGATTTTTTTTTTTAAAATTTAAAAAACGTTATTTTTTACCCTAGCTTAAGACTGTTACTTTTTACCTTAGTCCTATCTTTCAGAGCCTGTCCTTAAAAAAAACCTTTATTTTTTTCTAAAAATGAGCCTTGGAAACCTTGAAAAAACCTTAAATTTCAAAAACGATTTTCAGTAGACACTCTGTAATAAGTTAATGAAAGGCGTTATGGGGTCAATTTTTCGACGATTACATTTTGAAGTGGAAAATGATTCCTTTGTTTTTTCACTCATTAATTAATTATTTAATTAATTTCTTAAGTTATTATTGATTGTATTTGACATTAGCGTATCAACTGCTATTCATTAATTTTTTGTTGTTGTTTCAGAGTGTCGAGAGACAGCGTGGGGAGTTACTAGGATTTTCGCAAGGTAAGAATTTTTTAATTTTTTTTTTTTTTTTTAATTAATTACTGATGTTTATATTATGACGATCACCTTTTCTGATCCACGTGAGTTTTTTTTACAAAACGGTGAAACTGTTTATTTCTGTTCGGTTCAGACCACATTTTTTTAATATTTTTTTTTCTCGAAAAAACTGTTTTTTTTTTCTCAAAAAAACTGAAAACAAACTGGGTTTAGGAAAAAAATCGGGATTGAATTTGAAAATTCCAGTTAACTAAAAAAAAAAAAAAAAAAAAAAAAAAACCGGACCGAGATGGTAAAAAAAGGAACCCGGTTCCTATGCCACTATTCTGAGAAGAAACCAAAACCGAATAGAACCATATTTTTTTTGAGATGAGTTTTGCCAACACTGTTGAGGCATTGAATGAGCAAAAATGTAATTCCAAGCAGTACAAATGTAAATAGTTATGGTAACTATAGGCCGATCCTTGGCTTTTGTTTTGAAATGTTGAAAAACAGCCTAACTTCTTTTTTGAAGGCGCTACATTTTAAAAAATAAAAATAAATAAATAAATAAGTGCGATTAAATTGTGATTTTGGACATCTTTTTTGGAGGCAACATTTGATGTAAAAGGGGTTGATCCAGAAATAAATGGCGATAGGAGTTTATGAGGATTTTCAGACCATTTTGCCATGGCCAAAACGAATTACTCCAAATACGAATTTTTCCGAATTTTTTTTCGGCTGGGAAAAGAGCCTAAAAATGGGCCGAAATTTTGAAATTTAAATTTCGGTCGAAAGACCAAAAGTCGCAGCAATGGCGTTATCATAGGATAAAAGCACACCTAAAATTACCCCAGGAATCTTGGCCGAAAATGAGGCCGAAATCTTAAAAATTGATTTTCGGCCGAGACCCTTAGCCCGGACCGAAATTTTGCTGTGACAGGATGAAACTACTCCCAAAATTACCCCGGATAAGTATTTTTCTGCATTTTTTCTTCTACTGAGAAAATGGCCCAAAAATGGGCCGAAATCTTGAAATTAAAATTTTGGCCGAAAGACTGCCCCTCTTCCCTTCAAAATTCAAATTTTTCTTTCGGCAAAATCTTACGTAAGATAAGGGGAAGGGGGTTCATGAAATCTTACTATATCTTACAGGGGGGGCAGGGGGTCGAAAAGGACCGAAATTCGTATGCTTAATACGTAGGACTAGAATGTTCCCTAAGGAAAAAGAGACTTTTGAAAAACATAATTTTTTTAAAGAAAAATTAATGATCGTTTTGACACTTGTTTTCTCATTATCGATTTTTTTTCCCTGTACAAATTCCTAGAAATCCAACAATATTTATGACTAATTTTCCTTGTCAACAAGCAAAGAAACAAATTTGAATCTTAAAAAAGCTCTCATAAAGAAATTCTTAAAAAAAAAAATCAGATGGACGTATGTTTTTTGTTTTTCGGCATAAAATATGAGTTATGGGGTCCATGATCTCATAATTTTTTTGCATGTTTACTAATCCAAATACGTCAAATTTGGAGGTGCTTCAACTCTTCATTTTTTCCCCTTGATAAAACCCTTGTGCAATAAATGGTAAAATGGTTAATGTTTTTTTAGTCAATTTTCTTTTTTTTTTTTTTTTACTATTACCTAATTACATGTAAACCGATAAAAAATCTTATCGTTTTCGATTATTGTAAAAAGTGATAAAATGTAGAACATGATGACGTAATCGGACTTTAAAAACCTTTTTTTTTTTGTATTGGAGGAGCGCCTCTTTATTTATTGACCACCACATCTCATCATAACAGTTGTTATCATTTCCGAATCGATCAAAAACTTGGAGACGTTTCGACCTTTCCGATGATTAACATATGGCTCCGGTCCAATATTTCTCGGAAGAAAAAAAGAATTGCCCGAGCCTGAAACGAAAGTCAAAAAACGTATCAATCCCGTTGGATGACCCGTTTCGAACGTGTGCTTTTCGGACGCGAACAAGCCTTTAAAAAAAAAAAAAAAAAAAAATGACTGGGAGCGGCATTTTTGCGCATTTCGTATTCTTTAAAAATTAATGAAATTGAAATTTTTTTTTCTTGTTTGATTCCGTTATTTGACCTATAATCTGTTGCGTTTGTTTGTTGTGATTTACGTGATTTTATTACCATATCAAAAGTCAAATGAATCGAATTACGGTTTGAAATGAAAAGGAAATTTGAATAACACTTTCTTGATATTTTTGTTTTTCGGTTGATTTTTTTTTTTTTTTTTTAAAGCTGAAGATATTTGATACTGATGCAGGAAATCTCACTATTTCCTTTTTTTTAATCGAGTCATTGGATTCCATGCATTCCGATCAGATCGGTTTCGGAGTGTGAAATATTTCGTTTAAATTTTGAAAACCGCCGCAGGGATCAATCACTTGGCCGCTGATATTCCCAAGTGTATTTCTAATGTGAAATGTATACAAAGGTTATTTAACTTTCATTCAAAAATGCAGATCTAATGTCAATTACTTTTTTTTGAGATTAAGCAGTATTTTATTTGGCTAGATGAAACTGTAGGCGTATTATGTAAGCCTTCTTTTTGGGGGAGGGGGGGGGGGGGGGGTTGGGAGACATGGGATATTTTTCAATTAAAAACTTTTTGGTGCCCTCATCTCCTCATCTCCCTCTGGTTGGATAAGCACTTGAAAACATTTTCTTCCCCAAAACGGTGCGGAAGTCATTTAAATTACAAAATTTTTCTCATACTCATATTTTTCTTGAACCTTTTTTTCCTAATTTTTCATTCAATATGTCTAAACGAGCAAAATTAACTGACAACTAATTCTAAGAGCATGGTTATTTTGCACATAAAATTTATCTGTCTAGGACTCGCTGTCGTATAAAACAATTTGGAGACCGCAGGGATCAGGCATTGGGCCGCTGATGTTCCCAAATTCCTATCAAAACGAGTTTGCATAATTTATATATAAACTGCACATCAAATTAAAACATTTTTATATATATGATTTATATTATACGAAAATGATTCATAATTTATGAAAAATTAAATAATTATACTGTTTATAATTTATAAGCAGATAATATGCAAGATAAAAGCCAGGCCCCCTTGGCTGGCCTGGCTTTTTTTTTTAGTTAATTATTTTTTGTTAGTTAAATTGCTTTATTTTTTTTTCCACTTTTTGTAAACCGATGTAAAAAAAGATCAATATAAATTAAATTAAAATTAAATTAAAATTAAACATGTGAGTCATTTTTGTATAAAATAATTTATTTCCCAAATAAAGAAGTGTGTTATAAAATTGAATACTTAAAAACTTAAGCTTCGTTATAAAATTTTATAACCCAAAAACACATTTATTTATAATTCGTTATAAAATTTTATAACAAAAATTATTTTCAGTTTTTTTCTAAGTTTTTTTATTTTCTTCTAACTTCCCGAATTTTTCTATTTCTGTTTTTCTTTATTTTTGAGCCTTGGTCAAATTAAAAATTAATAAACCGAAAATCCGGAAAAATCTGGAAAATATAAGTTAAAAATTGGAAACTTAAATACCATATTGCCGCTTTTAAAAATCAGTTAAAAAGAGGTGTAGTGGATAAAGGTGGCTGGTAAGTCGACCACAAGGCTCAGGTTCTATTCCAAAAAATTGAAATTTTTTTTCTTTTTTTCCTCATGAAAAATGTTTAAAAAAGAGCCTACAAAGTCCCAATATGCTAAGTATAGTGCAATTTAAGCACAAAATTAATATATTGCTCGGTTAAAAATTTTAATTATAGAAATTTATAAATAGTTATAAAATATTATAATCGGCCAAAACGTTAGAGTTATAAAATTGTATAACGCACTTTTTCTTTGGTAAATGCCCAGAAGGGTGCCGTCGAGTCTGGACTTATTCGTAAGCCTCAGTAAGCAAGTGCCTAAGGGTCGCATTACTTCAGGGGGCCGCATCTTTTTTTTTTTATAATTTTATGATGACAGTGGTGCCAGACAAATTAGCTAGACTACTTAATTTTTTATCTGGAAATTGTGAACCTTATTTTTCGTAGAACAACATACCGTTAAATCGACTGCGTTGTTAGAGGCAATCTTATTGCTTGAAATGAATTATTCTTATGGTTGTCTCGCTGCTCAGAATTTTCTTTATTCTGTTCTTGGTACGCTCTCTTTCCGCCATCTTAATCACTTTTCCAATTACTTTTTTTCACGTGAAAAAGATGTCTTGGAGTCGTTAAAACAATTTTTTTTAAGATAAACAGCCATCGGGAAACTGTCTTTGTAACTGTTTTTTCAGGGTCTTGTTTTCTGAAAAAATTGTACAAACTATTCCTGCAGGTGTATTTAACTTAAATAACATATCCAAATACTTGAGAAGATCGACTGCAATTTCAATTTTTTTCGTGGATTTATTTTTGAAGTTGATTCGAGCTATACATTGTTACAATGAAACATTTTTATGAAGGCCACTTCTGGGTTCTGAAAAACTTCGTTAATTTTTAAGAGGATGAATGGTGTAAAATTCAAATGCTCGTGCAGTATTTTAAGAAAAAAACGTAATTTTAATTCTTCCTTGAAGGAAAGACTTTTGGTAAAATAAGATTGATTTTGGAACTATTTTGTTTGCGAAATTTCAGAGCCCCTTTAAAACATAGTTATGCAAGCCTACTCATGCTGTAAGGTTGGGGGTTTGGATTTAAGAAAAAGGGAAACTCTTCCTTTTTTTATTTGGATTTCCCGAAAATTTTCCTTTCAATGTACGGATAATATCCTAATCCTTAAACCTATAACTGTGTCAAATGGCCAGTTTGACGGCAGCATCAGTCAGGCTCGCATCGGCTGTCACCACTCCTCGGCAGGCAATGGCAAACCACCGAGTGGTAATAGAAAAAAGTGCGTTATAAAATTTTATAACTCTAATAACGTTTTGGCCGATTATGAAATTTTATAACTATTTATAAATTTCTTTAATTAAAATTTTTAACTGAGCAATATACTAATTTTATGCTTAAATTGCGTTATATTTAGCATATGGGGACTTTATAGGCTCTTTTTTAAATATTTTTCATGAGAAAAGAAAGGGAAAAAAATTACATTTTTTTGGATTGGAACCCGAGCCTTGTGGTCGACTTTCCAGCCACCTTTATCCACTAAGCCACTTTTCGACTGATTATTAAAAGCGGCAATATGGTTCTTAAGTTGCCAGTTAATTTGACTTATAATATTTTCCAGATTTTTTCCGAATTTTCGGTTTATTTCTTGTATTTTTAATTTGACAAAGGCTCAAAAATAAAGAAAACAGAAGTAGAAAAATTCGGGAAGCGTTAAAAGAAAATAAAACCACTGTAAAAAAAACTGAAAATAATGTGTTATAAAATTTTACAACGAATTATAAATCGATGTCTTTTTTGGCCGGTTATAAAATTTTATAACAAAGTTTAAGCTTTTAACAACTCAATTTTGTAACACACTTTTTCTTGGGAAACGATTATATAGTTTTATACTGCAGCCTACAGCAATATTAATGAAATTTTTGCATCGAAGAAGAGCCTCAAGGATGACTCATAAGGCTCTTGATATTTCCAAAAAAAAAAAAAAAGCGCTTACTATCTTTAGAATTTTCGTATGGATTTTTTATTTGTCCCATTCCAATGACTTTTTTATAATTTATTAACACTTTCTTTTTAAGTTATTCCTTTTTTTTTAAAAAAAAAGAAAATGTATAACAAACTCCATACGCACGCATACGTCAAATGAAAGGCTTGAATAAATCAGGAATTAAAATTTATGTGATTAATTAATTTTTTTTATTTTTTATCTGCTTTTTTTTTCTCTCCCTCTTTGACTTTTTTTTTTTTTTACATATACGTACGTATGTTTCTACTCGTGATAATTTTTTTTTTTTTCTGTTTAATAAAATCCGGATTAACCTTTTTTTTTGGCTATTTAAAGATATATCCGCCGTGATGAAATTCGACATCGTCATTTTTTTCCCTCTACTTTTTTTATGACGCACTTCGGTTAATAACGTCTAAAGAATAATAAATATATCGATAATCCATTAATTTGGGGTTGACAATGATTGACTCTCTCTTTCAAAAGTAGAATTTAAAAAAAAAAAAAAAAAAATAGGGAAAATGGATGCGCACGCGCCGTCGATGCATGTGCTCACGAATTTTATATAAAACCTTATGTAAATTAAGCCCTTGGTCCAAGGTCAATTTGCATCGTTTTCCCAGATGAAGATTAAACAATTTAATTTTTCTAATGATCGTTTTTCATATTTGTCCTTTAGCACTTTAAAAAAGATAAAGAAAAGTAGGCCTTTTTTTCTGCATTTTTATTTATTTATTTATTTATTATTTTTTTTAAAGGACTTAATTGTTACCGAGGAGAAAAAAAATCGGGATGGAAACACGGTTTGATATTTAAATTTTCATCCATAGCAACGGATGACATTTTTTTTTTCTTCTCTTAAATTATTCAGAGGTTGAAGATGAATATATTGTCTTTGTTTGGACTGACCTTCGAAGATTTCGATTGGATTTCCTTTATAAAAAAAATGGGTTAAGCCTTTTCTCATCCCGGACGTGAAATGTTACGTAACGTTTCTTTTTTTTCTTTTTTTAAATTTATGAAGATTACATGGAAAAGTATTGTCGCTTTGGTGATGATATTAATGTTTTTCTCCTTTATTTTCCGAATATTTGCATTCTTTGTGTCTGTCGTCTTGTCTGCTTATGCGATATTGAAGTTGAAGTGTTACGTCATGAAATGTTACGCTGCTGAAGTGAAGAAGAGTTTTGATAGAACTCATTGTTTTTTAGCAGTGTTAAATTCTCCATTAGATCTAGCAGATTTATTTTCTTCTAGAATCATTCATTCGTCTAACATAATAATTGATTGGGCCGAAGAAAATGAGAGTTATAAGTCCGGTTAATACGTTTACAAATCTTATAATAAGACTATAAGTTTTATCATCATGTTATAAAATTTTATAACCTATTGGCCGGACTTATAATTCGCTTTTTCCGGGGAATTTATTGTTTACATATTTTGTAAACGTGAATTATAAGTCCGGCGTGTACGTTATAAAAACTTATAACAGGATGATAAAACTTATAATCTTGTTATCAGTTTTTATAACGTATTGGCCTGACTTATAATTCAGTTTTTCTTGGGAACTTTCACGACTTTCACGTAAGACTATTTTAATAAAAACAGTGTACAATATATTCCACCATTACTTTTCAAACAGTAGTAAAATTTACCCTTGAGTAAATATTACTTTGTAGCAGGAGTAAATTTTAATCCTGTTTTACTCCACTCATCAATGAAAAGAGATTTTTTTCACTTTAAAAAAGTAGCGGCTCATTTTGAAGGTCAATTTTTTAATTTTCGCTCCCTGGGCAAAAAATCATTCATTTATATGTAAGAACAACCCTGAATTTTTTTTAGGTCGAAAAAAAATTTTTTAGGCAAGACCCAGGGTTTTAAAGTTTTTAGGGCCAAAATGGTACTTAATTTGGACGGATTTCAAAAATTCGCCCAATTAATATCTTTTAATATAAAAAATTGTCCTTTATAGGGTACATTAGGTACGTGTTGAGGTTCCTAAAAAAAAATTCGGTTCGAAAATGTTGACCCGTTGGCCGCCCAGGCAAGGTTATAGTAGAAAAACGGGGATGGCTGTAACAGGCTAAGGGCAGAAAATTTTGAAAATTCGAAAATAGCCAAAATGTGCCCAAAATACGCAGAAATAATGCCCCAAATGCAATTTCGATGCCAAACATTTTTTCCCCTATGTTAACCCCATTTTTCCTCATTTTTGGTTTTTTTTTTTCTAAAAATTGCATTTTTACATCCAAAAAGTGAATTTTTAACGCATGTAAGTACCCAAATTAACAAAACTTGATAAGTTCTCCAAATAAAAAATTTAAATTCCAATTTTTTGGGCGTTTTTCATTTTTTAAAAATTTTAACACTCAATTTTTAATAATAATAAATTGATTTTTATTGCCTTCTGCTAGCAAGTTTATTTTGCTAAACTGAAAATTTAACTCGCAGAAGACATTAATTTGAGTTGGCAAAGCTTGTTTTGTAAAATCGGGTTTGAAATAAGTAGTTGCAATCCTTGAATGGACTTGGTCTAGTTCTACACTGAGGTACAGAATTGTAGTTTAATTGACTTTTCGGTCGGATTCTCAGTTTAATTGTATGACAGCCGTGATTGTAGACAGCATTTTCAATCCATTGGACACCCTGGGGATTGTCCATTGTATATCCACAGGATATCCCAATCCATGATATATCCATAAGACGTCCAAAGGACTTTTTTTCGATCAGGGCGGACATAGGTAAATCTAATGGACGTCCAATAAATATCCTCATGACGTCCTGAAGACGTCCTCGGCACTGGATAGACTTTGTTATCTGGGTATATGTCCTATCTCCATCGGCCAATTAATCGAAGAGCACAATTAATTGTACCTCCGGAAATGCTGTATATTTTTGTACTTTTTTCTTCTGCTGCCACTTTTTTTTATTGTTTTGATTATTTTTTCGAACACTGAAAATAATGGAAATGAAAAAAAAAAAAAAGTGGTAGCAGAAGAAAGAAGTCCAAAAATACACAGCATTTCCGGTGATACAATTAATTGTACCCCCCAATTTATGGTCCAGTGGAGACAGGAATAGTCTTGTCTCCGTTTGCGATTTATCCGATGACCGGATTTATCGTATCACGTGTTTTATCCGAGCACCGGAAATAAAGCCTCTTTCCGCTTTTTCCATAAATTCATTAAAATTTTAGTTTTTCGGGCACTAAACTTTTATTTTTTACGATTTTATTAACTTTCCATTTTTTTTTTTCACGTTCTTGAACATAACTCGGCACCGCAAAAAAAAGTAAAGATTAAAAACCGAAGTTGTTTGATCCGCGTTTATGAATGCGAGAAATGCGATGGTGAACGAAAGTAAAACCATCTTCAAATTCTTTGTAAGGCATTTTTCTCAAATTAGAAACTGTCAATAGCAGACCAGTTTTAATTTTAAATTTTTCAATGCAATACAATAAATTCAATCAAGAGATCATACTTAACGGGATCAGTTCTATAGTTCACAATTTTTACACATGATTTTGGCGATCAGTGTTGTGAACACCCAGGTGTTTTACCCAGGTGTTTTTTTTAAAATAAATATTATAATAATTGATATCAAATTAAGATAAAAATAGCGTTTAATTAGTATTTGATTTTAAAAGTTGTCAATATTCTTTATCAGTTGAAAAAAGGGGTAACAGACAGTTAAGGTTTTTTAATTTTAATATTTAAATTTTTGAAGCGGTTGGAATTTATATTGGACGGATATTTCCAGGTAAAGGAGAACTTATAATTCGTCTCGATTAGGTAATTAATTAGATCACCGGATTTTCCCAAATTTTTTTTTTTCAAAACCACGTGTTTTATCATTTTTTCTTAATTTTATGCTGTTAAAAAAAAACTTTCAACAGCAGAAAAAAAATTGATAAATAAGATGAAGAAATGTGGGGAGCCCGTCCACGGTAATACGACAAGGGTTGGTACGGTGTTGTGAGCGATCGCGGATTTTTATTTACCGATCGGTAGGGCCTATGGACCTATTAATTACCCCAAGTCCGTTTGCTCCCATCACCCTCCCCAATGGAGTTATGAAGGAGGGTAGTTTTGGGGACTTTTTTTCAACGAAAAATGGTCTTTTTGGTTTTTTTCGTCTCACACTCTCATTTTTCAACCGATTTGGATCGGTGAGGTCTTAAAAATTCAGGATAAAGTACTGAATCGAGTATGACGCACATTTTTTGTCCTTGCGCCATCTTGGAAAATGGCGGACAGAACGTGTAAAAAACTACGGAATCTTCAACTGCCTCTACAACCCCTTCCCCACACGATATTTTGAATTTTTTTTTACTGAAAAAAATCTTTTTTTATAAGCTTTCGATTGGTTATAGGCAGAATTTTGGACGGATTTACTTTAGAGTCAAAAAAATAGTTTTTAATCGTGCGACGCAAAATTGGAATTCTTCATGGTTTTCTACTACTCCCTCTGTCCCAAAATACTTTGCAAGCTTTTGATTTTTGCCGGAACTGTTTGTACCACTTTAGCCACCCACCCAAGCACTATTTCACACCAACCCCCCATCCCCCCCAGGGGTCCCCCCCTTGGGAAATAAATTACCGAAAAAATGGAAAAAAAATTAAAAATTCTATTATTTTCGCCCCGTTTCAGAAACGAAAGCGAAAAATTTGAAAGTGGTCGGAAATGAGAGTGTACATTACCCTAAACAAGATTCCCCCATGAGAAAATTTTTTCATTTGTCGCAACCCCTCAAAAAAATTAAATATGTCGAGGGTCCGACCAAGGGGGCGAATTTTAAAATCTCGATTAGATGGTCGCGAAACGTTTGTTACGGGGGTTTTTTAGGTCGCTGATTTCGATTCTGAGGTCCGTTTTTAAAAATTCAAGATGGCGGATCCAATATGGCGGACCTTTTCTTATAAATCGATTGTTTTTCACTAAAACACGTGGTAAGCGCGGCCGTCCAGGTAGGAAAGAGAGATCGATTGTTTCCACTCAAGTTCAGTTCACTCACTGCTCTGTATATTTCCATATTTTTTACAACAATCCGATTTGTGACCCACTAGCTACCTGATTCAGGCTTTCAGGCCATTTGCCTATATACTGAATCAGCTACCTAACTGGGTCAAACTCTTAGGCGATTTTTATTTTATACATAAAAACCGACTATATCACACGTAATCGGGGGTTATTGAGGCCGCTGATTTCAATTCTGAAATCGGTTTTTTTTGAATTCAAGATGGCGGAACCAATATGGCCGACCTTTTTTCAAAATTCGATTTTTTTCTCACATAAACACTTGTCCAGGGGGTTATTAGGGACGCTGATTTCGATTCCAAGGTTCGTTTTTAAAAATTAAGATGCCGGATGCAATATGGCAGACGTTCACCGATAACCCCCCATCATGAATTCGACTGAATTAAAAATTTTTTTTTGTTTAATCGTCCGCCATATGGATCCGCCATCTTGAACTATTGTAAAAACTAACTTCAGATTCGGAATCAGCGTCCCTAATAACCCCCGGACAAGTGTTATGTGGGAAAAAATCGATTTTTGAAGAACGGTCCGCCATATTTGATCCGCCATCTTGAATTTTTAAAAACGGACCTCAGAATCGAAATCAGCGACCTAAAAAAACCCCCCGACAAACGTTTCGCGACCATCTAATCGAGATTTAAAAATTCGCCCCCTTGGTCGGACCCTCGACATATTTATTTTTTTGAGGGGTTGCGACAAATGAAAAAATTTTCATGGGGGAATCTTGTTTAGGGTAATGTACACTCTCATTTCCGACCACTTTCAAATTTTTCGCTTTCGTTTCTGAAACGGGGCGAAAAATAGAAATTTTTAATTTTTTTTTTTCCATTTTTTCGGTAATTATTTCCCAAGGGGGGGGACCCCTGGGGGGATGGGGTTGGTGTGAAATAGTGCTTGGGTGGGTGGCTAAAGTGGTACAAACAGTTCCGGCAAAAATCAAAAGCTTGCAAAGTATTTTGGGACAGAGGGAGTAGTAGAAAACCATGAAGAATTCCAAATTTTGCGTCGCACGATTAAAAACTATTTTTTTGACTCTAAAGTAAATCCGTCCCAAAATTCTGCCTATAACCAATCGAAAGCTTATAAAAAAAGGATTTTTTTCAGTAAAAAAAAATTCAAAATATCGTGTGGGGAAGGGGTTGTAGAGGCAGTTGAAGATTCCGTATTTTTTACACGTTTCTGTCCGCCATTTTCCAAGATGGCGGCAAGGACAAAAATGTGCGTCATACTCGATTCAGTACTTTATCCTGAATATTTTAAGACCTCACCGATCCAAATCGGTTGAAAAATGAGAGTGTGAGACGAAAAAAACCAAAAAGACCATTTTTCGTTGAAAAAAAGTCCCCAAAACTACCCTCCTTCATAACTCCATTGGGGAGGGTGATGGGAGCAAACGGACTTGGGGTAATTAATAGGTCCATAGGCCCTACCGATCGGTAAATAAAAATCCGCGATCGCTCACAACACCGTACCAACCCTTGTCGTATTACCGTGGACGGGCTCTGGGAGAAAAATAAAAAATTGGAACAAGCCGTTGCTCGAATTGATTGAATAACAGAGGCAAACACAACTTTGGCAATAACAATTTTTTTTTTCTTTGCTCAGTGACGGAAACCGAAACGTCCATTTCCGCAATGTGCTTTGACAAGTTTTTAAAATATGTTTTAACGTGTCTCCCTGGGAAGGCGAGCTAATTTTTTTTCCGCAATTTTGGACTCTCCTTAATTTTTTTTTTTTTTAAGACTATGCCGTTTTCCAAGTCCAGTTCATGCCATTTTGTTGTAGAAAAATGGATTTCTTAATTTCCTCTTTACTTTAACATTATATTGGGCAAAAATTCGATTTTATTCTTGCTTATCTTTTTGATTTCGGCCATTTTCAAAGTACTAACGCTACGTACTTTTTATTTTCGGAAAACAAACAAAACTTTTTGCTTTTTAATAATAAGTATGTTTTTATAAAGGGAATCATTTCCGTCCTTTACATACAAAAATACTACTTATTTATTTGTTTATTTATTTTCTTTTTACACTCGATGTAATTATCATCCGGTTCGACGGAAATCTTATCTTGGTCTCTTCCAAGATCGAAGTGAGGAATTGCTTAAACGCTTGATGAGCTGTTTTCAAGAGATTTTTCGATAAAAGTGAGGAATCTGGTTTTTTTTTACAAAACATATTTGTAAAATTTCTCTAAAAGTTTTATAATAGGTCTTTAAAAGTTTTATAATTTATGGAAGTTTTATCAAAGTTTTGGAGCTTTCAAGTATTGCGTAAGACTTTTTTTCGGGTTTTCCGACCCCCTCACCTCCTGTCGTAAGATTTAGTAAATATTTTTGACCCCCCCCCTTTTTTTTTTCTTTACCACCAATTTTTAAAATGTCTTACAGAGTTTCAAAAAAAAATTCTTAAAATTGAAGTACAATTTTTTTTTTTTTTTTTTAAGAGAGAAGACAGCAAATGGAGGGGTGTCCATTTTTTATGAAAAATTTGAATTTTTTCTTTGAACAGTAAATAGTAATAAAAATTCTTACGTAATACTTTCCTGACCCCCCTTCCTCCCCCATGTATAAATTGTTAGAATTTGTTGCACCCGCTTCTTCCGGTCTTACGTAATACTTGAACGCTCGATCCCTTTATGGAAGCTTTATAAAAGTTTTACGATAGTTTTATAAAAGTTTATGGAAGTTTTATAAAAGATTATAGAAGTTTAATAAAAGCTTATGAAAGTTTATAAAATATTTTAAAAGTTTTATAAAAGTTTATGGAAGTTTTAAAGATAAATTTATAAAACGCCCATAAACTTTTATAGAAGTTTCATAAAAGTTTTACAAAAGTTTATGGAAGTTTTATAAATGTTTTATGAAAGTTTTAAAAAAAATTATAAAACGTACACAAACGTTTATAGAACTTCCATAAAAATTTTATAAACGTTTATGGACGTTTTATAAAATTATTTAAAAGTTTTATAAAAGTTTATGGAAAAGTTTTATAAACGTTTGTGGACGTTTTATAATTTTTTTAAATACTTCCATAAACTTTTACAAAAATTTCATAAAACATTTATAAAACTTCCAAAAACTTTTACAAAAGTTTAATGAAATTTTTATAAAAGTTTATGGAAGTTTTATGGAAGTTTTATAAAAGTTTATGGAAGTTTTAAAAAAAATTTATAAAACGCCCATAAACTTTTATAGAACTTTCATAAAAGTTTTATAAAATTTTTTAAAAGTTTTATAAAAGTTTATGGAAGTTTTAGGGAAGTTTTTTAAAATTTTTTATTATTTTTTATATAATACCTTACAAGATTTTATAAAAATTTTACTTAAAAAAAAAAAATAGAATTTGAGTCCACTCTTCGAGTGTATTCTTTTACTGAATATCTTCCCGGTTCCCTTTTTGATCCCAATATCGCAGAGCCCAACTGAGAGAATTATACCCCCCCCCCACCGGCCTTAAAGCAGTTTTTAGGTTTGTTGGGGGGAAAAAAAAACAGGATCTTTACCCTAATCGCATGTCTATGATTTTGTGAGTTTTCATAACGGACTTCAGATTCGTGATTTACACAAGAAAATCGATGTTTTTTTGTTTTTTTTACGAAAAAAAAATGTAAATTTTTCTTTTTTTATTGCACTTTTGCCTTCTTCAAGCTCGGTGTGACGCGGTTTTTTTTTTTTTTTTTTTTTACATCAAAAGCTGAGTTTTTGCCTAGAGTCTTTTGGATACATTTAGCAATTTTTAGAGGTTTGGGAGCTAAGATAATACTCCCAACCCCAAAAATGAGGACCACCCTAATGGAGATACATTAGTTACCTTCCATCCATCTGCAACCCACAGACTCGAAGGGATTACATAACCTTGAAAACTTGTGGAAGCTCACGATTTTAACTATGTTAACCAATTTCGACCACGATTTTTCTTCGCCAAGGCGATAATACGCAGACGAATCATGCCTGTACATGTACCATTTTTTTTTTTTTTAACTTTGGGGAGAAACGTGATGAACATGGGAAGTTTAGTAACGAAAATTGAGTATTAGGGATGTTTTTACTGTTTATCTTTCCGGCGCTGTTTGTTTTTCCATAACAATGTTTACCATTTTTTTTAGCATCGGTTAGAGTGTGCATATAAATATCTCGAATTACCAAAAATTATTATTTTTGAGAAAAAAAAAAAAAAGGAAAAAATATTAATAATACGTGGTTAACCTTCCCTGTCGTCTCCGATGTGCATTCAATTGATGCGTTTTCCACATTTTCCCATCCGTCATCCGGTTTCAAGGACCTTTTTCCCGGTGACCTTGACCGTAGTCGCAAAAACGGGAGCTTTTAGCAATGCAGATCTTCTCTCAGACTTTTTTCTTTTTCTTTCCTTTCGCATTATGTACTTTTTACATGTTTAGGAGTTAAGTTTTCAAGGCAAGTTCAGTTATTTGGACGTTTGCCACTGACATTCAAAAAGTGAATCCTCTTCTGACCTTTAATGCGTGAAAAAAAAAAAAAAAAAAAAAAAAAAAAAAACATTCACTGTCAATGACCTCTAATGAAACTGATCATTGTTTGCAAAATAAATTTTTGACCTAGACTTTTAGAAGTAAAAAAAAATTGATATTTTATTTTGTTCCTAAATTTTTTTTTTTTCGGATCTGCATCCGGCGAATGTGGACAATCAAAATATTGACCTTCGATTTGATACGATTTCCGAACTACCTGTTTTTGTAGATCGAAGACAGGTGAGTGATTGACTGGTTGAGAAGAATAAAAAAAAAAAATTTGGAAGTCTTTTTTTTTACAATAGAAAGAGAATCGTACGCTATTTTTTTTTTTTTTTAACATTTGTTCTTTTTAGCGAAAAAGCATTTATTAAAACATGTCACCGGATTGATTCGAAGGTCATGCGAAGGGATGGAGTTGATTTATTTTATTGGGGTAGGTTTTGTGTATTTTTTTTTTTCGACTCCCGAAAGGTAAAAAACAGTGGCGTAAAAAATGACGATTTTTAAAAACATAAAATATTCGTGTTGAATTTAAAGGCTTTAAAGTCGATACAGATGCCGATGCTGATGCTGATTCCGGTCGCAGTCTGGTAAATGTTCTTAAAATTTCAAAGCTGATTCCGATTTCAAATAATTTATCAAGTGCCGAAGCCGAAGCTGATGCTGCTCCATAAAAAAGAAATTGAGTATATCGATGCTGATGCCGATTTTGATGCTGTAACCAAATTCCATTCCGGAATGTCTGTTTACCGATTTATATTCCAAAATAAATTTTGGATCGGTTTCGAGACCAATTTCGATCCCAGAAAAATTGTTAAATCGGTCTCGATTCCAGAAAAAATTTGTTTTCGATACCGACTTTGATTCGAAAATAAATTTTGGATCGGTTTCGATACCAATTTCGATCCCAGAAAAATTGTTAAATCGGTCTCGATTCCAGAAAAAATTTGGATCGGTTTCGATACCGACTTTGATTCGAAAATAAATTTTGGATCGGTTTCGATACCAATTTCGATCCCAGAAAAATTTTTAAATCGGTTTCGATTCGAGAAAAAATTTGGATCGATTTCGATACCGATTTCGATCCCAGAAAAATTTTTAAATCGGTTTCGATTCCAGAAAAAATTTGGATCGGTTTCGATACCGATTTCGATCCCAGAAAAAATTTGGATCGGTTTTGATACCGATTTCGATCCCAGAAGAATTTTGCATCGGTTTCGATACCGATGTCGATTCCAAAATAAATTTTGGATCGGTTTTGATACCAATTTCGATCCCAGAAAAATTTTTGGATCGGTTTCGATTCCAGAAAAGATTTGGATCGGTTTCGATATCAATTTTGATCCCAAAAAAATTTTTGGATCGCTTTCGATACCGATTTCGATCCCAGAAGAATTTTTGGATCGGTTTCGATACCGATTTTAAAACCAGAAAAAATTTTGGATCGGTTTCGATACCGATTGGGATGCGATTCAGATTCCGGTGCCGGTGCCCGTTTGAAACTTGTTCGACTCTGATGCCGAGATGTTGATTCCACAAAAATGCCATCGGCTTTGCAACTCTGCTATCGCCTTGATTTTAGAGGGCGAGCCTTAATTAATATCATCTACATGAATTTTTTTTTTTTTAAATCACGGTCAGAATTTGTTTTTTTTGAGGACGTCTGCGTGTGGGCATGGAAAATGTGAATCAAATTTTTTCTTCATATTTTTTTTTTTTTTTTGACAACCATTGAATAATTTTGCGGATTGATTGTTGAACTATGTGAGCGACTGATGTAACGTTATAAATCTTACCGGTATTCGACGATTTTTTTTTATTTTGAACGTGCTCATGCAGTAGCATTGTTTGTTTTTTTTTCTTCTTCTTCTTTATTGTTATTATCATTTTTTTTCTTGGTATTTCTTTGTATGAAGTTTAAAAAATAATTTGACTTTTGCTTTTTTTTTGTTGTTTGTTGAATACGTGGCGACAGGTATGCGGAAATAGTTGTAAATGGATTTAATACGGTAATACAGTTTTAACGTGACATGTCAATTACTGAAAAAAAAAGACCGAAAGGATATATGGGTACCATTTCGTTTTCGTTGCTTGAGAACGAAACTGAAATGACACTAGTTTTTTTGGTTGGTCGTTTAGTAATAAAGTTATTTCATTTTTTTCGAATATATGTTCGGGAATCCCAGTAGCCAGTACCTCATGGTCTGCCTGCTTGTGATTTACTCAACTACTGACTTGATTTACTCTTGACTTCCGTGCTGCAGTTTTTCAAAAGGAAAATTGAGCAAGCTGACTCGGATTCCGGTTTTAGCTTGTTGAGAACTATCCAACAAGAGCACAAAATTTCTAAAAAAGAAATTAGTGGATTGTCCACTAGATATCCACGGTATATCCAAATCCATGAGATATCCATAGGACGTCCAAAGGACGCTTTTTGGATCAGTGCGAACATGGGTAAATCCAATGAACGTCCAATAACTATCCTCATGACGTCCTGAAGATGTCCTCGGGACCGGATAGACTTTGCTATCTGGGAAGGCAGCAATCATTTTTTTTTTTTTTTTTTTTGTTACTTGAACAAAATATCCACACGGAGAAAAAAGTTCGGTTCCTATTACTCAATTTTGAGTGGGATCCTGTGACGTCTAAAAATTTGTGTTGATAATACAGAAAATTTATTAATTTATTATTACTATTACTATGCGTTAGTAATGATTAATAACGCTTAGTAATAATTACCTAATTTTTAGTATTATTAACTCAAATGTTTAGACGTCCCAAGACCCAACTCAGCATTTATTATCTGGAGCCGAACTTTTTTTTCCACGCAAATTTCGGTTTTGATAAAACTTCTTGTATATTTTAATCCTTTGTGCACAATTTTTAGGCACCCTGCATTCATCTCAATCGCCACCTCGTGCCAGATTTTTTTTTTTTTTTTTTTTTGGCTGTCGAAAAAGAAAAAAAAAAATATATATATATCAAGGTGCACGGAGTGCACCCAGCCAAGTTTTAAGTGCACTCCACTCGCACCTTATTTTACTAAACTCATCGTATCCCTGTTTTCAGAACCGCGAAACTCGCGACCCGATTAAGATAAAAATTTTTTTCCTTCACATACGGAACACCGCTCCCCTCGACATTAACTACGCCGATTTTCAACTTTCTAGGTTTAGTCCTTCTTCTGTTTTCTACGGGTCTAAAACCGTCATTTTGAGCGTCATCACTCACTAAGCATAACCGTTCGGCCCTTTCCAAGGGTCTTTGAATTTTTCACAAGCTTGAGTTTATTCACGGAGGAAAATGACTTTGGAAAAAATTTTAATGATAGCAAAAAAATGAACTTGGCTGCTCCCTCTGATATCCCCACTTTTGAAGGCAATATGTTTTTTGATGTAAGAAAATTGACCTTACTTGGCTGCGCTTCTCAATATATCACCACTTTTAAGGGCAGACGGTTTTTGTAAAGGGAAGCGCAAAAAAAAAAAAAAAAAAAACTTGGCTCCTTTTTTTTTACGGAAGTGTTTTTGTTTAGATATATATTTTTTACTTTGTCCAGTGAATTCCAGGAGTATATTTGGTATTTGGTATTTGGTATTTGCTACTTAACTTCAACCCATTTTTAAAAATTCACAAAACTACTGACATGGTAATTCCGTTTAAAAAAAAAACCTTGAAATTTCAGTTTAAAAATAATTTACAATTATTTTCGTTTTCATTGAAAAAATGTACAAATACGCTGTCCGTCCATTTGGCGCAAACAAATTAGCCTACTTGCATGCAGAAAATGGAAAGGAAGAAAAAACCCTTTTTTTTTTTCAACCGAGTTTTGTCGCGAATTCTTTACTCTTTTATATTTTCTAACGACAACAATAAAGCAATAAATTGCTTTTTGAAAATATGGCACGAGGGCGACTGAGTTGAATTTAGGGTGCTTAAAAATTGTGCACAAAGGGTTAAAATATTCAAAAATTTTTTTATCAAAATCAGAATTTGGATATTTTGTAAGAGTACAAAATATAGAAATATCGGCTTGATGTTCTTGATTATGCTGTGGAGTGTGTCCCCTTATTCACCTCCACCGCATTCTAAATCATTCTGAACATTTCATTTCCACAGGATATGATGACGAACTAAAGTATCCTTCCGCCATCAGGCTAAAATTTGTTGGAAATTGTAGCATAACTGAACTATGATATTAAAGTATCTGACAATCTGGCGGGGGTCCTCCTGACACCCTTCCACGACTTCCTGATATCTTTTAGGACACCCTGTGTATAGCATCCGTCAAGGACATCAAATTGTCAAATCTGTCTTGTTCCTTATTCTTTTTTTTTTTTTTCGGTTTAATCTGCAACACTAGTAACCGATATTTTTTATTTTTATTTCTTTTGCTTTTCTTTTTCCCCTCCTTCCGTACAGGGCATCGTTTGACCCAAATGTCATAGTTTAAATTCATAAAAACGGGAACCAGATTTTAAATTTCGATCCGAAATGATCACGAGACCAATTGAATAATTAACAAGTTAAGCTGCGCATGATTATCGCTTGTAGACCGCTGGGAGAAAATAATTAATTAAGCATCTATTTTTACGAAAAATTTGGTAGAAATTCACGTGAGGGCGATTATTTTAGTAAAGATCTCACGTGCTACTACGAAAATAATTGGCGTTATTTTGGTTGCTAAAAACGGTTTTTTTTCTTTTTTCTTGAAATTTCGCAGACGCTTTGGAAGCGAGTCTGGTATTTCGGTTTGAAAAATGGCGCCCTCAAAAAGGAAATTGTGAAAAACAAAGATCGAAATTCCTTTCATACCTGCAGTTTCCAAGAAAATAGTTCAAGTGAAGCCGTACAACGTTTTGAGAGCAATTACTTTATTTTTTTTTTTTTTTTTAAATTACAATGTCCCATTTGCAGGCGACATCATTTTTAATTTGATTATTTATGAAAGATTTATGTTTATCCGTAATAACCAGAGAAGACGAAAAAATGTTTTTGTCAGGCCAAGCAATTATTATTACCGTACCGAGGGGATACTTTTTACACTTTTTCACTTTTTTTTTTTGTTATTACATGTATGATACTGAGGAGATTTGCGCTCTGCCTTCACAAACATGAAGGGAGATCCTTCAGCTTTCAAATGATATCCTTTTTTAATGGTTATACTTTTTCTAAGTCAATCTATGACTCAATTTTCCGAACGCCCTCGACGATCTGAAAGTAAGATAACTTTGAACATTTTTGTTTCTGCATCCGTTTCTGCATCCGGAAAAATATTCTCAAAACGTATTACCGTTAATAAATAAACCATTTTTATTCCGTTAAATAATTTTAAGAGGAGAAAATGATCCAGAAAAATAAATTCTTTGAAACCAAAATAAAATAAAATGTGTTTGAATGAATAAAATGGCTGATTAACATGGCGTTTATGGAGTGTTTACAAACACTTTTTTGTTAATTCTTGTTTTTCTGCTCTCGGGAAAATACATTTGAAAAGATATTTTTTGGGTAGTTAAAGGATGATAAAGGGCAAGTGCCGAACGTGTTTGAACCTGAATACGGCTTTCAGATACCGTTGGAGGGACCTTAGTATTCCGAACTTTGAAGTTTTTTCCCGTCTCGCATAATTTTTAAAATCGATTATTTTTATAACGAAGCTAATTTAAAGGACCATTTTACTTAATAATATTCAAGAAGCTTCACTTTATGAAATGCAATCGTTGTTTGGGCTTTTCCTTGTTCTATTTTCAAGAATTTAAGCGAAAATTGAAGTGTCCAAAGTTACCCGGTCGAGTACAAAACAACCCCTTGATAAGGTATTGTTTTTAACCTTTGTTTTTCTTGAAAGATTCTGGATTTCGTAAGTGCCCCCATTTTGCCCCCCAAAAAAAAGTAAAAAGATTTTCAAAATCCTATGGTTTCCGGTAATAGGTTTAAGAGCCCAGATAGCATTTTCAGTCCAGCGGACATCCTGTGGATTACCCATCAGATATTCACAGGGTATCCAAATCCATAGGACGTCCAAAGGATGCTTTTTGGATCAGTGCGGACATAGGTAAGTCCAATGGAGGTCCAGTAAATATTCTCGTCGGGACTGGATAGACTTTTCTATCTGGGAATTTTTTCTGGAGCGATTTGAGAATTTTTTCGTTTTTTTGCTGAATTTTAAAAAACGAGGCAAGGTCGAAGTAGTGTTTTGGACAAAATACTTAATCTTTTTTTTTTTTTTTTTTTTTTTTTTTTGAAAAGCACGGAAGCGCTGAAGGGTCAAAACTGTTCGCCAGTTGTGTCGTTGTTTGTTCCGGAATTGACAGTGCTTGTTCTGGAACTAACAGTGCCTGTTTGGGAACTGACTAATTTTATCATTGTTAACATGGGTGGATTTAGGGGGGACTGGGGGTGCTAGCCCCCCCAGGAAGCAGAATAGCCCCCCCTAGAATTTTGAAAATTATATGGGCTGAATAGGGTTAGCCCCCCCCCCCATAAAAAAATTCAAGATCCGCCAATGGCTGTTAATTCCGGAACTGGCAGCGCTGAATTAAAAATTGCTAGTTCTTTTTTTCTGCCAGCTCCGGAACTACTAAATTTCGTTTAAAAAAATGCTAGTTATGGAACTGACAGGATAAAATTGCTAGTTCCAGAACTAGCAATTTTTAATTCAGAACTGCCAGCTCCTGAACAAGCGCTGTCAGTTCCGGAACAAGCACTGCCAGTTCCGGAACAAGCTTCGCCTATTCCGGAATTAAGAGGAATAAAATTGTTAGTTCCAGAACAAGCACTTTTAGTTCCGAAACTAACAGCGGTCAAATTGTTAGTTCCGGAACGAACAACGACACAACTGGCAAATACACTGTAAAATTTTATGTCAAAATCAACATAAATCAACATAAGCAGGTCCACATAATTTTTATGTTGTTTTTGTTTTATGTTTGCCTTATGGGAGAAACAACATAAAAAATTTATGTGGACCTCTTAGAACATATTTACATAATATTTTTTACTGTGTAGTTCTGACCCTTCAGGGCTTCCGTAGAAAAGATTAAAATTCCATAAACATAGTGATATCCGTTTTTATGCTGAGGTTTCTGAGGATGAGGCGGAAGAGAAAGTACTCCAATTATGCAGTAACAAATTTTCAAAGTTAAAAAAATTGATTTATAATAATAATAATTTTAGACAGAGAGAAAAATTGCTGTATTTTTTATTTATTTAAGAGTAGGCTTCAGTGAATACAGGAAGGAATGGCTGTAGTTTAACTAATATTCGATTTACGGGGGAAAAATCGAAATTTTAGCTATCTGACGAACTCCTTTGCTGTATCCTGGAATTTTTAATACAAGTTTCAACTGGTTTCAAGTAAATACGAACTTTGAAAATTAAATCTAAATTTTTCACCTAGAAATTTTTTTGAAATTATTTTCCGGTTCCATTTACAATTCGATCAAGTTGAAACTTGCCCTAAAAATTCAAGGGTACACCAAAGGAGTTCGTCAGTTACCTAAAATTTAGATCCCCCCCCCCTCCCCGCTTAAATCGAGTATTGGACAAAACAGCCATTTCTTTTTGTATTCACCGAAGTCTACTCTTAAACAGGAAACTATGATGATTGTGTACTATTTTTCGGTTACCACTAACCATTTTTCGGCGTAGTCATTATTTAATTCAATCAAATTTAGAAAACAAGAGTCGCAGCCCTGTGGTCTGGATGATTAAATGAAGATAAACGCTCCTTTTAGAACACAACAGAATAATTATATTAAATTAGTTCAGCTAATTAGTTCAATAAAATGCGATTCCCAGAATTGTATTTGGGAAAACGGAGATGGGAAAAGCCAGATGAGATAATGATACCTTTTTACTGTTGATCAGATTTTTAAAAAAATAAAAAAAAAAAAAAATTAAAAAAGTAAGAAGGTATCATTACCTTGTACATAACGAGAAGTTACAGGGGGGGGGGGGGGGTGGGGGGAGAAAAACAAGGATAATTTCAGTGTTAGCTAATCAAAATTTTAAAATAAGAATAAGCGACTAATTTTAAAAACGTTAGATTCGTCCCAACACGCTGGTACGAAATAAGACGTCAATTTTAGTTTTCTTGGTTGGCGGTCTCTTGAAGTCGATACAGTGCAGGCGATTTATTTCTATCGGTGCGAACCTGGGGGAGGTAAAATAATTCTTGTTGGGAACTTTTAAACGTTAAATAACGCGTTCCAAGCAATAAATAATGTGAAATAACGTTACCTAAGGTCAGAATATGGACCTATTTTCTTGAGAAAGAAACTGGTGGAAAAACGGTAACTAGAAGGAGAAAATTTTAGAAACTAGAAACGAATTGAAATCGAAATCAGTTTCGGAACTGGAACGAAGGGGTCGTGCATAAATTACGTAAGCTTGGAGTTAGGCCCTTTTTGCACGCTTTATCCCATTTCGCCTATGCTTAGCTTATGAGTAAGATGTCAAATTTGGACCCCCTCCCCCCTAAATGTGCTTACGTAATTTATGTACGACCCCGCAATTAGAAACATTTCAACGTAGTGACATAAATGCAGTGGAACGGAAACGGATTAAAAACCGTTCCTGCACGGTAAAAAATTTTATGTTAACAGTAACATAAATCGTGTGTGGACTTTTTTTTTATGTTAAAAATTAACATATTTATGTTAAATTAATAACATAATTATGTTAATTTTAACATAAACTGTGTGTGGACTTTTCTTTTTAACATAAAATTTTTTACCGTGTGGTGAAAAATGAATATTGGAACAAAAACCAGAGACTGGAACTTTGCAGTTGTTCCCAATCACTGCTTAAAAGAAGTTCGCATGTTAATATCGACCCTGCCGTGAATAAAAACCGTGATTTAGTCAAAAAATTTTACATTTTTTGTAAGCCCTTGCAACGATTACATTTTGCTGAATGAATTGGAAATTAGATTTTTCATTTTTGACAAGCATAAATGTTTTATTCATATTGCAAACCAAGTGCTAACTCAAACTAATTATGAAGAATCTGAACTTTTAACAGCCGTTCACTTGGAATTTTTTTTTTTTTTTTTTTTTTTTAAGAAGATTGACTTGACAAATAAAATAAATATCCCGATTTAGTTTTCTAAATGCAGGAGTGGTTCCCGTTGATAGCGGAGATGCCGTACCCTTCCATCACCCTGTGTTGCCTCGGGGTTGTTTGGAATTACCTTATTTCGTTTTCTGGGAAAGAATAAGGGACGTTACACGTGCTGCCCCAAGATGGTCATCTTTGACCATCTCAAGACCGCCGTTGATTCGCATGGACGGTCCCTCTATTCATGAATACCATTATAAAATCAAGTATAAAATATATGATGAGATCGATTATACCTCTTAGTAACTGATTGAATATTGCTTCTGTGGGATTTCTGTCTTCATCAAACTTCAGTTTTTATTTATTTATTTATTTTTTTCTGTCTCGATGTTTTTTTCTTTCGCGTTTTCCGTTTGACGTGATAGATGTTTCGAGTTTTTAATTCCGTACATAAATGTGGCGTCCGTTTTTTTGCGGCTGCATAAAATGTTCGTATTCGCCGAATTTTGGTAAGTTCCTTAAGGTGCCTTTTGACTTTTTGCATTTTTCTACCCTTTGCCTCCGGTTTTTGCTCCGGATGACTTAAGTTGGTTCTTTCACCTATTTTTTAAAATTTCTCCCAAATTTTTTTGACATTTTTTGAAAAATTAAAAAAAAAAAAAAAAATTAAAAACCCTTTAAATGTCGCTCACATTACCGCGTACAGGTATTACCGGACAATGCTTGGTTTTAAAGATGAAAAGGAAAAAATTTATCGAATGGTCAAATTAAATTTGCCTAATTAGTTTTTAAATAGTAATTATTGATTCCAGTCGTATGTCACGCATACTCATCAGGCAGATTAATTATTACTTACTTATTTATTTCTCTTAAAACCGGGGGTTTTTTTTTTTTTGTTTACACCCAATTACAGTAGAAAGATAAGAAGTGCAGGAAAAAAAAAAAAAGAGAGAATAATTATAGGCCTAGTTTTAATTTGAATTTGAAATAAGAATAAGCAACGAATTTAACAAAAACGTTAGATTTTTCCTCAACTCGCTACGCATTAGTATAGTGGTGTGAAAAAAGACGTCAATTTTGGTTTTCTTGGTTGGCGGTCTCTTGAAGTCGTAAGTTTCCTATAAAAGGTCAGTAAGTTTCCTTCGCTCTTTTAGTGTTTAAATTGGAATATGCCACAGCGCGGAAAAGTTGCATTTTAGCCTTCATATTAACCCGAATTTTTTTCAGAATTTTTGGAGGCCGATTTCTGATTCCCTTAGAGGTTTTTCAAAGTCTCATAAGGGCCGAAAAAATTGTTGCCGTATTTCGGGGCAAAGAGTTCATTTCCCATCGGAAATTTTCCGGATATTTCAAAAATGAAGACGGTTTTAGAGAAATTGAAGTCATTTTTTATTTATGAGCAGAAAACGGCTGTTATTAAACTCCCTATATCTCTTTCGGCTCAAATATAAAACATGGCTCCAATCACTGTAAAACTGACTTTGTTTTTGAAATTTTAATTTTCAAATTCAAAAATTCGTGTTTTCGATCCACCCTATTTGACAAGCTGTGACAAGCTATAACATGCTTAATTGCCGCTGAAATGCCGGAAAGGAATAGCAAAATTTAAATTAAGAGGAAATTTCTGATGTGAAACTTCTTATCTCGTAACGCGTTACGCGGCTAAAAAATTCTTAATGGTTTAAATTTTCTAAAATTTATTTGTTACGCAGATAATTTTAAACATTGTTTGGCCGTATAAAGCGTCACTCGTAACGCGGCTTAAATTTTTTTATTTTTTTTTTAAAGGATGAAAAAATTTTTGAAGTAAACTTTCTACCGCGTGACGCGTTATGCGGCTAAAAAATTTTTGAAGGTTTTTTTAAAAAAATTATTTGTTACGCAGTTAATTTCTAAACATTGTTTGGCCGCATAGCGCGTCGCTCGTAACGCAACTTAACTTATTTTTTGAAATTTAAGAAATTTTTAAAGGTTTAAATTTTTTAAAATTTTTTGTTACTCAGATAATTTTTAAACATTGTTCGGCCGCGTAACGCGTCACTCGTAACGCGGGTTAGAGTATTTTTTTAAATTTAAAAAATTTTTAAAGGCTAAGAAATTTTTAAAGGTTTAAATATTTAAAAATTTATTTGTTACGGGGATAATTTTTAAGCATTGTTTGGCCGCGGAGCCGCCTTACAAGTTACGCGTTACAAGGCTAAAAGTTTTTTTAAAAAAAGGAGCTAAAAAATGTTTAAAAGACTAATAAAAAATTTTTAAAAAGGTATAAATTTTTTAAAATTTATTTGTTACGCAGATAATTTAAAACATTGTTCGGCCGCCTAACGCGTCACTCGTAACGCGACCTCGTAACGCGGGTTAGTAATTTTTTTAATTTAAAAAAATTTTAAAGGTTTAAGTTTTTTAAAATTTAATTGTTACGCAGATAATTTTTAAGCATTGTTTGGCCGTGGAGCCGCGTTACAAGTTACGCGTTACAAGGCTAAAAGTTTTTTTAAACAAGGAGCTAAAAAATGTTTAAAAGACTAATAAAAAATTTTTAAAAAGGTATAAATTTTTTTAAATTAATTTGTTACGCAGATAATTTTTAAACATTGTTCGGCCGCCTAACGCGTCACTCGTAACGCGTCACTCGTAACGCGGGTTAGATAATTTTTTTAAATTTAAAAAAATTTTAAAGGTTTAAGTTTTTTAAAATTTAATTGTTACGCAGATAATTTTTAAGCATTGTTTGGCCGCGGAGCCGCGTTACAAGTTACGCGTTACCAAGGCTAAAAATTTTTTTAAACAAAGGAGCTAAAAAATGTTTAAAAGACTAAGTCTAATAAAAAAATTTTTAAAGGTATAAATTTTTTAAAATTTATTTGTTACGCAGATAATTTTTAAACATTGTTCGGCCGAGTAGCGCGTCACTCGTAACGCGGCTTAGATTATTCTTTTAAATTTAAAAAATTTTTAAAGGTTTAAGTTTTTTAAAATTTAATTGTTACGCAGATAATTTTTAAACATCGTTTGGTCGCGTAACGCGTCACTCGTAACGAGGCATAAATTATTTATTAAAATTTAAAAAACTTTTAAAGGCTAAGAAATTTTTAAGGGTTTAAATTTTTAAAAATTTATTTGTTACGGAGATAATTTTTAAGCATTGTTTGGCCGCGGAGCCGCGTTACAAGTTACGCGTTACAAGGCTAAAAATGTTTTTAAACAAAGGAGCTAAAAAATGTTTAAAAGACTAATAAAAAATTTTTAAAAAGGTATAAATTTTTTTAAATTTATTTGTTACGCAGATAATTTTTAAACATTGTTCGGCCGCGTAACGCGTCACTCGTAACGCGGCTTTGATTATTTTTTTAAATTTAAAAAATTTTTAAAGGTTTAAGTTTTTTAAAATTTAATTTTTACGCAGATAATTTTTAAACATCGTTTGGCTGCGTAACGCTTCACTCGTAACGTGGCATAAATTATTGATTAAAATTTAAAAAACTTTTAAAGGCTAAGAAATTTTTAAGGGTTTAAATTTTTAAAAATTTATTTGTTACGCAGATAATTTTTAAACATTGTTTGGCCTCGTAACGCGTCACATGAAGTTTCACTTCATCACAATGCGAGTCTGACTCGAACATCTTTTTTTTTTTTTTTTTTTTTTATTAACGATTTTCTGGCATTATAGTAGCCAGTCATAGAACCTTCACATTAATCCCGGAATTGAGAATTTTTGACGCCCAAAATCCAAGGAATAATTAGCAATTATTTTCCAGTTCTAAAGTTTAATGTGTCAGATTTTTAGAAAGAATTTTTAATACCGATTCCAGGGGTTTAAATTTTTCGGAATTTTCCCCCTCCATTTCTCATCCCCGGGAAAATTCCCGGGAATGGGAATACCCCTGGTTATCCGTTTGGCTTTGACCAGGGCTGCAGTTCCGGTTCCGATTCCGCAGAATCGTGACTATTTATAAGTAATATTCCGATTTCGAAAGGTGGAAAAAAAATTCCGATTCCGATTAAAAAATTAATCGGAATGGCAGCCCTGGGCTTTGACCCTTTTAGCCCTCACTGCCCTTTCCTTTCTGAATAAAATATCTGGGAGGTAAGTAAACTTACTATTGTCCCTGATATTTTTTTTTCGAATTGCTCTCCTGGCGCCTGGACTTGATCCACGATAGCCGCAACAATATTAAATTTGAATCAATTACGAATTAACGGTTTTGTCGTGAAAAAGGAAACGGGGAATATTATAATCATTCCGAGAGAAACTTCTCGTATGAAATGAAAGGGATTACGGTGATATGAAATTTCAGTATTATTTTCGTAAAGAAACAAGACCCCCTATGCTTTGTTTACAACGGCTTAATTTTCCGTTTTGTTTACTTTTTCTCCTGGTTTTTCATTTCCCTTTCATTTTGTCTTCTTTTTATTATTTTTTATTATTAGATAATGTCTTATCTGTAAGGGAAATGTAATTGCACAACCGGTCCCCCCCCCTTTTTTTCTTCTGTTTTCTTTTTATCCCGCTGTTCAAAATTCAAAAACGTGCGGAATAATTAATGAAGAAATAACCTAAAAATATATATATCGCAGACTGTGAAAGCCAAAAGGGGAAAATGAAATTAAGCACGTTCGAAAAAAAAAGTAAAACCGGGCCAAGGCTGCTTCACGGACTTGGAAATTATGATGGCTTTCAGAGAAAGTGAATAAATAAGAAATTTTTAAGTCGAGTCAAAAAAAAAAATCGAGAGTAAAATTATTGAATGAAAAAAAAAATCGAGAGGGATTTAATCCTGATTGAAATAGTAAAAATGTCTTTTAAGTTTTATTTATGCATTTTATTTATTTATTTTATTTTTATTTTTTCTTTCCAGGCGAAATGATGAACGACAGCAATTCGGATTATTGGCCGCTCCATTGGATTGCTGATTTGGAAAAAGATGTCGAGACTAGATTTGGATATTTCATTTGTTCCTGTTGCTCCAAAATGACGGACATGCTCCAACAGAATTTAGGATTTTTGACTGGGGCTGCTGCGGCAGCTTTTATTATATTTTTAATTTATTATTATTTATTTCTGCCTATGAATTTAAAAAGGGTAAGTACCAATATTTAAAAGATGATATTTTTGTAAGTTGAAAATATCGACCTAGTTCTATTTTTGTCCGTCGACAGTGCTGGCAAACCGAACCGAAAAAACCGGGCTGAACCCGAGTTTTCTCACCGTTTTTGAATTGAACCGGACTGAACTGCACGGACAAGTTAACTACAAAAAACCGAACCCAGAACCCGAATCCGGTTTCAAGCCGAAAGGAACCCAAACTGGAACCGAACCCAGAACTCTAAGCTGGATGGAACCCGAACTGGAACCGAACCCAGAATCCGAACCCAGAATCAGAATCCAGAATCCGAACCCGGTTCCAAGTTGATAGGAACCCGAACTGGAACCGAACTTTTGCTTCGAGCTGTAGTGGAACAGATGAACCGAAACCGAACCGGACCGGACGTGGTTTTTCCCGAAAAAATCGAACAAAACAAAATCCCCTTTTTCTTTTTCGCAAAAAGCAAAAACAGGTTTTTAAAACCGGCTTTTTTACGAAATGTTAAACCGAACCGAACCAAAACGGGTTTTAAAAAAACTAAAAAAAGAACACAAATCAAAACCGAACCTGGTTCTGAAAAAAAACTCGAACCCAACCCAGTTGAAAAAAAACCGAACCAAACGTGAACCCGGTTCTTTAAGTAGATGGTAAAGAAAACTGAACCCGAAACCGGTTCCTGCGCCTCTGTTCTGAACAAACCGAAACACAATCAGGGTTGCTGTTTAAAACATTTTTTAATAAAAAACAGTTTAAAACGTTTTATATTATTTTCCCATGTTTTAAAACGTTTTAAAACGTCTTTTATTCGGCCTGGTTTTAAAACGTTTTAAAACATGTTTTAAAACGTGTTCAAAATGTTTTAAATTCGTTTTTATTTTTATTCAAATGTTTTAAAACACCGTGTTTTAAACCAATTTGTTTTAAAACAATCATCCCTGCGATTAAGCAACCATTATGAATATGAGCGGCTCATACAATCTATGGTGTGGCCCATACCATAAATTGTATAAAATGAGTCGTGCGCGACAAATTGCGGACTCGGGCCTCTTAAAAATGCATTTTAAAACGTATTTTATTCACTTAATAAAATACGGTGTTTAAAACAGTGTTTTAAAACTTTAGTGTTTTAAAACGGTGTTTTTTATTGAAATGTTTTAAAACACCGTGTTTTAAACCAATTCGTTTTAAAACAATCATCCCTGAACACAATCGATGTTAATGTAGGTCAAACGCAAAACCGGGACCAAACCGAACCGTATTTTTTTACTCTTAAAGCAAAACGTGAGAGTTTGGCGGTTTGCATAACTATTTTTTTGAAGGGGCTCTGCAATTTTCAAAAAATAATCCCAAAATTTCAGCCGTCATAAAGACCGCCTTTGTAAAAGGTTAAGTCATCGAGGAAAAACGAGTTAATTATTACGAATAAATTACTTAATTATTTAAATTTTATTACCTAATCTTTTCCCGGTTGTGGCCTTTAGGAGGAAGTTTGATTTCAGTGACATCTGTTTCCGGGAGTTTTTTTTTTTTTTTTTTTTTTGAAAAATTTCAGATTTTATCCTTCGAAAAATAGTGGTTCAAGCCGCTATAATGTACCACGCCCTTAAAAATTCATCCCAAAAATTCAACCTTTCAACGGGATTCCCCCCCCCCCCCTGACCCCCACTAAATTTCTTTGTAGAAGGAATTCCGTATATTTTCGAACAACCTGGCATCCAGGGGTTGCCTTTTTAAATTTTTATTTTTTATTTTTTATTTTTTTAGGATCTATGCGACGTGGGTTTTGACTATTTAACAGACGGATATTACGGATCTGTTCGACACAAGAAAAAAAACAAACGAGAATTAGCCAGGGAGGTTCAGAGACTGCGAAAAATCGGGGACCTGCCCCCTATATATCCGAACGGATGGTTCGCCCTTTTGGAATCGGAAGAATTAAAAGTAAACGAAGTGAAACACGTCATCGCCTTGGGTGAAAATTTCGCTGTTTTTCGAAACGAAAAAGGAGAAGCCAAAGTCCTGGACGCTTATTGCCCTCATTTGGGGGCGAACATGGCCGTCGGAGGGATCGTCCGGGGGGATTGCCTGGAGTGCCCGTTTCATAATTGGAGCTTCAACGGGGACACGGGCCATTGTTCCTCTGTTCCGTACACCGAGAAAACTCCGGAGTTCGTGAAGGTTAAAAAATGGGAATCCCTCGAAGTCAATTCGTATGTTTTCGTTTGGTACCACGCGGAGAACGAGGAACCCACTTGGTACCCGGAGGACGTAGACGTTATTAAAAATCAAAAATGGCCTTTCCAAGGTCGATCGGAGTTTTTAGTCGGTTGCCATATACAGGAAATCCCGGAAAACGGAGCGGATGTGGCGCATTTGAACGCCATTCACAGCCCCTCCCTTTTCGGCGGGCCGGATTTAAGGTTCTACGAGAAATTGTATTTTAAATTCATGAGGCACATTTGGGGGGCTCAGTGGAACCAACACCCGGATAAAAGTCACGTGGGAATTATGAATTTGACTTTCGACACGAGGATTTTTAACAAATTTTCGATAGCGAACATGGATGTCCAGGTCCAGCAAATCGGACCCGGTTACGTGGAACTGATGATGGATACATGCTGGGGTCCGATGCTGCTTCTTCAGACGGTTACTCCGATCGAAGCGATGGTCCAGAAAGTAACGCATAGGATGTATGCCCCCTACAAGCAGACGCTGTTCGCTAAATTTACGCTTTACGCGGAATTAATCATGGTGAGAATTTTAAATAATTACTCGAAATAGTTTTTGATGGAGCTTTTTATATGGGCGAGTCGAGAGTTGGGAGGGGGGGGGGGGGTTGTCTGGCCTTGACCAGACAGTCCAGTATCCATGTGCAACAGGATGTTTAAATAAAAATGAAATTAAGTAAAAGGTCCAAACACAAAAAAAACCGACTTTTTGGTGCATTTTGACGTTTTATATCATAAACCCCAAATTACACTATTTTTGGTTGTTTTTGAACAAAAAAAAACCAAATTACACTTTATTTACTTTTTAACAAAAATCCCTAAATTACACTATGTTTATTTTTTTTAACAAAAAAAAAATCCAAAAAAATTTTTTTTTACAAGAAAAACCCAAATTACATTTTTTCAATCCCAAACAGTTTAACTTTCCAACACAAAACAGTTTATTTTGAAACAAAAAAACCAAAGTTACACTATATTTGTTTTTACAAAAAAAACTCAAAACTATTTTTTTTACAAGAAAAACTCAAATTATATTATTTTTGGTTGTTTTTTAAAAAAAAGAAACCCAAATTACACTGTATTTATACTTTTAACAAAAATTCCTAAATTACACTGTTTTTGTTTTTTAGCAAAAACCCCTAAAATACACTATATTTTGTGGTTTTTTAACAAAAAAAAACCCAAAACACGTTATTTTTAAACAGAAAAACCCAAATTACATTATATTTGTTTTTTAACAACAAATCTCCAAGTTACACTATTTTTTGTTTTTTAACAAAAAAAAAAAAAACCTCTCAAGATGCTCTATAATGGGGCTTCCATTTATGACAGGATTTTATTCTAAACTTTTTTTTACAAGAAAAACCCAAATTATTTTATTTTTAATTAAAAGAAAAGAAATGATCGATCACGTTGTTTGTATTTATCTTAATTATTAATTAATTTTATTGAGATGGACACCATGAAATCTAATTTATTTATTTATATTATATTTGATCATGTGCAATATTTTAATCGTTAATGAATTGATCTCATTTATAAAGTGCTTTTGAGCCCTGATGAAGATGTCAATATACGCATCGAAACGTTGGCGGAAAAAAGCTTAATGTTATTCAACTCAGTTCCAGTATTCCCGAAATTAAGAAAAGTCATATTTTATTTTTGGTTGTTTTTTAAAAAAAAGAAACCTGTATTTATTTTTTAACAAAAATCCCGAAATTGCACTATTTTTTGTTGTTTTTTAACAAAAAAAAACCCAAAACATTTTATTTTTAAACAAAAAAACCCAAATGACACTATATTTGTTTTTTAACCAAAAAAACCCCAAGTTACACTTTTTGTTTTTTATCAAAGAAACCCAAAATTATGTTTTTTAATAACAGCCCCAAATTACACTATTTTTGTTGTTTTGTAGCATAAAACCCCAAATCACCTTATTTTTTTTTTGTTTTTTAATAAAAAAACCCAAAACTATTTTTTACAAGAAAAACCCAAATTACACTATGTTTGTTATTTAACAAAAAACCCCAAATTACACTATTGTTTGTTGTTTTGGGTTTATGGTATATAACGTCAAAATGCACCAAAGTTTTTGGTGCAAATTTAAGACTTTTCTTTTTTATTAGATTTCACATGGGATTCATGCCTAAAACATTCGAATCTTCGCGCGGCTGGGACCCATAATTTTATTTTTCTTTTCCAAATTTGGACTTTTTTTAAAATTTTTAGATGTTTACAAAACTGCTTACGTACGTTCCATAATATCAGTGCCCGAAAACGTAAATGAAAAGCCTTTCTCTGAATTCTCCCTTCTTCCTGGAACCTCCCTTAAATCGGAGGAGGATTACCCTGATGCCAGTCCAAAATATCACAGGGGAAGGCTTCTGGATTTTGCCCCTCCGTTCCAAGGATCATATTTTAAAGTCCTCTCAATCTCTCGGAAAATACCACGGTCCTGTTTTAAGCATTGGATATCCAGTGAATTCATGAATACATTAATTAATTAAGTAACATGAATCGATTCAAGTGCAATTAATTCCTAAAAATAATTCATGAATAATTTAATGATAGATTATTAGGTCAGTAATTAATGAATTTTAAAATCAAGTCCAATTCCTGAAAATGCTTGTCGACTGAAATTATTAATTCCCCAATCAGTGGATTCGATAGTCAATTTCATGCACGAGACTTTATTCGATAAATGATAATCGATGAGTTGGCAATTCGTAATCTTTTGAATTGTTTGAATAATTAATTTGGCGTTAATTTTGAATTAATTGGCGAGAGTCAAAATATTTGTAGTGCATCGAATTAGGAATTAGATAACAAGCTCTTACATTTAATTTGCCCCTGAATTTATTGATTTGCATATTGCAAAGCGGTTGCAATCAATGCCCATTTCGATTTTTTTTTCTTCTAAAAAACAAATATTTTTGCTTTTTTTCAGTTCGAACGTGACGTCATGGTTTGGAATCACAAAAAGTACCTGAACAAACCCATATTAGTCAAAGAAGATAAAACAATATCAAGGCATCGGCGATGGTACAATCAGTTTTACTCGGAAAACAGCCCGAAATTTTGTTTTCAAAAAGACACGTTGGCTTGGTAGTTTTTAAAAGGACATTTTAGTTTTTTAAACTTGTAACGAAGGTTGTAATCCGATTCTTTCGACCAAAGAATGTACAATTTTTTTTTTTATTCTTATAATCGGTAAAAAAATTTTCATATATTTATGAAATAGCGCGTGGTGAAAAAAATTAAAAATAAAAAACGATTTTTGCATGACAAATTTTCGCCCCGCCCCCCTTATTTATTTTTTCAAGAAAATCCCATTAAATATCCCATGTTCGGAAATTTACTCCTGTACAACATGCATCTTTGCTGATCCAATATCAAAGTGTTCCTTTTTACCAAAATTTGTTTTTCTAAATTTTTTCTTTTCCCGTATAATTCGTTCAATGCTTCCGTGATTATCCCTTGTTGGGTTTGAAGTCCCGTTACTTTTTCGCAGACTCCTTTGATTTCGTGGATCAATCTGCCGGTAATTAAACATTAAAAATTAAAAATATTTTGGTGGATGAGTTCCCTCATCGTTTGGTTTACCCGTATTGAGGTTTATCCCGGCAATTTTCGGTCCCCGGTCTTTTCCTCCTGTTTTCCAAACGCGATTGAACGACTTTCAACGCGAAATCCAATCTCCGGCCTAATTTATCCAAATCCGTGAAGAGCATTTCGCAGTGAGCGATCTCTTTTAAAACTTTATCCAGTTCGGATTCCAAGGACTGCCTGCAATTGTCGACTTCTTCGATTCGTTTCAGAAATGCTGTGACAACTTTGTCGCTTTGAGCTTTTAAATCCTGAGCGGAGTTCTCGAGTATTGGAGAGTGGATGCGGAATCTGAGGTCTTTGGACGCGTCGATGACGCCTTTGATTTTTGACAGGGTGTCTTGCATGTGCTTTTCCCAGGTTTCTACGGAGGACATTCTTCAGAAAGAAAAGACTAATTGAGAGGGGATGGAAAAAGCTGATAAATTGTGGCCTTTAGTTGGGAGAGAGGAGGTTTTGAGCATTCGAGGCGAATTTTTTTAAGTTGGGAGAAAGCTGAATCGAGCAGTTTGGAAGAGGAATGACGTAGTTTAGATTTTTGAGAGTCTAAATTCTATACTGGGGGTCTACCTAAGGGTTTGGGTTGCCATTGTTTTTAGAAATTTTTAAATTTTGGCGAACGCACCCCCTAATTATTTTATAGTAGTACAAAGAAGATTCCCTGAATTTTTTCAAATTGTTTGGACATTGTTTAGTCGTGTCCCCCGGGGACCTAAAAATTTCGAAATCCCCGTAAGGACCGAGAAATCAAAAATTTTATTTTTTTGTAAAAATTGTTGTTTTTTATTTGAATTTTTCTAAAGAGATTTATAACGAAAATAAAGTTAGAATTTATTTATCACAAACGATCACTGTGTTAGAGAACAAAAATAGAAAGAATTTCGCATAAAATTGAGGCTGTACCATATTTTGCTAATTTTTTTTTTACTAATTTTGGCCTTTTATCATCAAAACCGTATGAGATATATAACTTTTAACTATATTTTTGTGATCTGCATAAAAATCTGAATCGGAAGCAACCATTTTTACATAAATACAAAATTTTTTGATTTTTCGGTCTTTACGGAAATTCCAAAATTTTTACGTCCCCGGGGACACAGCTAAACGACGTCCAAAGTGTCTAAAAAAATTTAGACAATCTTCTTTCGGTTACTATAAAGAATAAGGGCGAAAATAATATTCAGCGAAATTCAAAAATTCTTTGTCTTGCTTTGTCAAAGCTTTGTCTCCCCCATAAGAAATTTTATTTTCCCCAAAAATATTAATATTTATGAAATATTTTTGAAATACTTTACAATACATTTTAGGGGTCGTCCATGTATTACGTAACGCAAAATAGGCCACTTTTTCACCCCCTCCCCCCCCTTGTAACACACCCGTAACGCAACTTGTAACCCCCCCCCCCTTCATTGTTTCGTAACGCGGGTTCTAACCCCCCTCAAAAAAAAATTATTCATCTTTTCCCTCGGGGGCCAACGTGATTAAAGTTTTAGAAGTCAAAAAATTTTCATTTTCATGATAAAATCAGTTTTTACGAGTTAAAAAATTTTTTGATTTAATTTTTTGATTTTTTATTGTTTTATTTTGAAGAAAAACCGGAATTTTTTTTTAAATTTTGTAATAAAATTGAAATAATTTTAATTTTAATATTAAAATTACGTAACACATAGCCCAAACCCCCCCCCTTCGGTTACGTAATATATGAACGACCCCTTACAAAGTTTTGCAAATATTTTTTGAAACAAAGAAAAAAGAAAAAGAAGAAAAAAAAAACGAGGAAAACCGCTGGCGGCTCTCGACCGAAAAAACTGGAGGAAAATCTAGCTACATTGCAAAAATTTGACCGATCAAACAGTAAGCTTCAGTAAAAAGTTTCGATATGCATAAGCATGTTACACCTGCAGCATAAGAAGTGATAATGTCAGAAGGATGAATAGATCAGAAGGATAATTATCCTTTTTCTTCTTCTTCTTTTTCGGCATAATCAGGACATGAAGCCCTATGCCCCGGCGCCTACCTTTATCAAGTTCGGTTTCTGGTGTAAGGTTTAGGCGTTACTACGTCAAACCCCTTAATTTATCGAGTGACGAGCTCGAAGACGGGGCACTCATATCGCAAAGGTATTTTACGAGTGAGCGGGACCTACTTTATTTAGACAGGGAATCCGAACCCTGTGACACATCGGTCTTCTTCACATGATACACACATGAGTATCAGAGGTGAATGCTGGCGGAAAAAAATCCTGACTGAAATCAGGTTCGAACCAAGACTCCACACGATCATTCGTTTCGGAATCGAGCACGCTCGCCCGCCACTCAGCCGACGTCGTATTGGTTTTTGAAACAAAAACCAATGAAAATATTTTTGAAATCTTTGTCGAAATTTTAAAAATATATTTTTATTCTTTCTTGTTTCAAAAAATATTTGCATAATATTTTAAAATAGGCCCAAAGAAAAATATTTCAGAAATATTTTATAAATACCGGTATTCATATTTTTTTTCTCATTAGGAGTTCTTGCAAAAAAAAAATTGAGGTTTTTTTTATTTTAGCAATTTTATGGTTGAACACTTTAAGGGGCACACAAATATTGAGTCAGCATGAAACTAAACATCTTTGACCCCCCCATTCTTGTCAGCAAATGTCAGCATCACAGGTACACCTCCACCCCCTCTCCCTCCCCTCGTCTTCAAAAATTACATATAATTTAAAATGCCCATACTCTTTCACGCATTAAATTAAATAAAAAAAATTTCATGAAACCTATGGAAACTTGTTCATCCTAATACTAATAACAACTTCCGGTAAACCGGAAAAACCCCATCATTTTTTGCCCTGGAAAAGCTTTGAAAAAATGGACTAGAATTCTTATTAAAATGATAATGAATTTTTTTTTAAAAATTTAAGATAAAATTCTGACGTCATATTTGTGCCAACCCTATTTTTCAGCAAAATTCAGAATTTCCAGAACCCCACCCCTTCAGAGTAACGTCACGACCCCCTTTTGAGGCTTAAAACAAATCTTGCGAACCTTTTTCAAGAACTTTAAAAAAATTAAATTATTTTTTATTTTTTTTTATTTTGCTGACTTGAAAAAAAAAAAGACCTCAGGGTCGGCCAACTTACTCATGTTCGAATCTCGCATTTCCGTGATAAAAACAAATATCAGGGGAAGAATTTTTATAACCGATATTCTCCGTTTCGTATTCCAACGTTTCCTTTTCGTCGCTCCACAAATTTTGAATTTCCAAATATGTGCTTTTTGTGTTTCGATAGGCGTTCTCGAATTCCTCCAGGGTTCTGTCGTACAATTCGTGAACCTGTTCGCACAAGCCTTTTTCTTGAAGCAATTCCTCTTCGACCACGTCCCGAACCAAATCGTCCTCCAAACGATTTTTACGGATTTCCCTGCATTCGTGATTAATCCTTTCGACCACTTCGAGGATTTGTATCGCTTTTTTAAGACGAGCTCTCATTTTTGCTAACTTTTCAACTTCATCTTTTAAATCTAGGTTTGTAAAAAAAAAAAACAATAGCCACATGTGGGTATTTTTTTTTTTTAACGTTTGGACGTTGATCTTTCCTTACCTTTGCAATATTGACAAACCACAATGTTGTGGGAATAAATATCAGCTGCTCTTTGCTTTAATTTAAGAGTATTGTCAAATTGTTCTTTGTCTACTTCAGAGGAAATTTTGCTTATCAAAGCTTTCCCTTCGTGTTCTAAGCTAAAAAAAAATTAAATTATTCGCTTAATTTTAAAATAAGAAGATTGTGGGCCTGAAATATTTCTTGCTAATTTTTTTTTTAAATACTAACGCATCAGCAGCAGGAGCAGAATCGAATATTTTTTGATTTGTTTTTCTCCATTCCATGGGGCTGTACCTCGGCAATCCGTATTTGCTCACGTTTGGCCTGGACACTTAAATTTTACGATTAGGCCTCATTTTATTGGAATTTTTTTTTTTTAATTTTTAATTTTCTTACTTGTTAGGACTGATAAAGGACTCCAATCGACCCGACCGATTGCTTCGGGACCGAGGTCGTCGGGGATGTTTGGCGGAGGAAATTTTGGGCCGGTTTCCATTTTTAAAAAATAATTTTCAAAAAAAGAAAAAAAAAATTAATCAGAAGAAAGCAATAATAATAATAATAATAATCAGCTGTGTTTATTGAACAAACTTTTTTGAAAAGTTTGTTTTCATCTTTTACTCTCTTTTCGGTCACCAAGCAACCAGTCCAAACAATGTTTTGTGTTTTTACGGTTTCAAGTTTTTTTTTATATTATTTTTATTAATCAGTTTTTTTTTAGTTAAATTTGGCTTGTTCGTTTTAATCGAAATCGAAATCGAAAATGGCTTGCCACTGTGAAGATCCGGTACCTTACTGCGAGCGTAAGGAGCAGCAGGTAAGACGAAAAAATGGCGGCAGGTACTTTTTGCTTCAAAAGTACCTACCTCCAGGTCTTCTCATAAGCTAAACATTATTTTTCGTGGCCTTGAAGATATTTGTTAATCACGTGACGTATTGCTTCAAGGTCAGGTCTGCTTCAAAAGTACCTGACTGCAGGCCGAGTGCTTCTCATAAGCTAAACATACATTTTTATGACCTTGAAGGTACTTGTTTGTTAATCACGTGATTTTCTGTTTCACGGTCACGAATTTTAGCTTAAGGAAAATGTTACCCGAATCATTAAATTAATTAATTTTTTTTCTTTTTTTTAGATTGGGAAGAAAAGGACTTTTCCGGAGGAGGAAGGGGAGTACCCGCCGTACCTCCCGCAGCCGAGCGATTTGACTGCCAAGTCGAACTTAGTGAGGGAGGAGAACATGGGACCGATTGGACCTTGGGCTACTGGACGTCCGACTTGGAGTCCGACCTCTGACGTGACAGGTTAGTTTGAAAGTGGGTGTCTTACTTTTGCGATTTTGATTGACTTTTCATTTTGGAAATTTGAATTAGGTGTCAGACCGATTGTGGACCGGTACAGCATCACCAAGTATAGCCCGATGGAGTGGAGGAGGACCAATCAGAATGTGTTGGACGTAGCTTTTAACACGGATATGTAAGTTGCTTCGAGAAGAGGGAAGTGACCTAAGTTGAACCACTTTGCACATTTTTTCAAATTTTTTGGATCTCGTTTTGGACGACTTCTTGTCCCCGGGGACCCAAAAATTTCGAAATTCCGAAATTACGTAAAGCATGTGCTGCTGGAGGGGATCCAAATTAGCGATCTTACCCATAAGCTAAGTATTGGCTAAGGGGGGGAGGGGGAGGGGGGGTCAAAAAGGCTATTTTGCATGCTTACGTAATTTATGGAAGACCCCAACATAGTAAGCATGGAATAAAGCCTTTTTATGGAGACTTATCCCATGCTTACGTAGAAGAGAGGGGGTTGAAAAACTCGAAATGGAATCCAAAGACAGTTCAGCCTCGTTAAAAATTTAAATGTCTATTAATTTTCAATCAAATTGAAGGGCCCCACTGTAAAATTATCACTGTTCCTTGGCGTAAACCTAATGTTTTTTTTTTTCTTTTTTTCTTATTCATTTTCTTTTCCGCCTTGTCCCGAATTCCTTTCTTAATCCAAAAGTGATTTCCGTAGGTTGAAGCATAATACAAAATGTACCATCGATTCCATAGCAGCAGCCACTGACAAGCAACAGACTGAAAATTCTCTTCGGCTACAACATCGAGTCCAAGACATTCGAAGAAATCAGAACGAAATAGAAGCTCTGGTCAAAGGTAGGAACGACGGAGGATATGAAAGTTATGAGAAGCCTTTAAGAGTAGGCATCAGTCGTGGCAGCAGATAAATCATATTTTTCCTTTTTACAGAAAATCGAAGACAAATCTTGAAAAAAGAATATTAAGAAATGTTGAGGAAAAAATTTCGAAGATTTCTTAAATTTTTTTTTTTCTTTTTTTTAGATTGGGAAGAAAAGGACTTTTCCGGAGGAGGAAGGGGAGTACCCGCCGTACCTCCCGCAGCCGAGCGATTTGACTGCCAAGTCGAACTTAGTGAGGGAGGAGAACATGGGACCGATTGGACCTTGGGCTACTGGACGTCCGACTTGGAGTCCGACCTCTGACGTGACAGGTTAGATTGAAAGTGGATGTCTTACTTTTGCGATTTTGATTGACTTTTCATTTTGGAAATTTGAATTAGGTGTCAGACCGATTGTGGACCGGTACAGCATCACCAAGTATAGCCCGATGGAGTGGAGGAGGACCAATCAGAATGTGTTGGACGTAGCTTTTAACACGGATATGTAAGTTGCTTCGAGGATGTAAGTTGCTTCGTGACCTAAGTTGAACGACTTTGCACATTTTTTCAAATTTTTTGGACGTCGTTTTGGACGACTTCTTGTCCCCGCGGACCCGAAAATTTCGAAATTCCGAAATTCCATGTGCTGCTGGAGGGGATCCAAATGAGCGATCTTACCCATAAGCTAAGTATTGGCTAAGAGGGGGGGGGGGAGGGGGGGTCAAAAAGGCTACTTTGCATGCTTACGTAATTTATGGACGACCCCAACATAGTAAGCATGGAATAAAGCCTTTTTATGGAGGCTTATCCCATCCTTACGTAGGAAGAAATGGGGTTGAAAAACTCGAAATGGAATCCAAAGACAGTTCAGCCTCGTTAAAAATTTAAATGTCTATTAATTTTCAATCAAACTGAAGGGCCCCACTGTAAAATTATCACTTGGCAAAAACCTAATGTTGTTTTTTTTTTCTTTTTTTCTTATTCATTTTCTTTTCCGCCTTGTCCCGAATTCCTATCTTAACCCAAAAAGTGATTTCCGTAGGTTGAAGCATAATACAAAATGTACCATCGATTCCATAGCAGCAGCCACTGACAAGCAACAGACTGAAAATTCTCTTCGGCTACAACATCGAGTCCAAGACATTCGAAGAAATCAGAACGAAATAGAAGCTCTGGTCAAAGGTACGAACGACGGCGGATATGAAAGTTATGAGAAGCCTTTAAGAGTATGCATCAGTCGTGGCAGCAGATAAATCATATTTTTCCTTTTTACAGAAAATCGAAGACAAATCTTGAAAAAAGAAATATTAAGAAATGTTGAGGAAAAAATTTCGAAGATTTTTTAATTTTTCTTTTTTCAGAATTGGACTTCGTTTTTCCCAAAAAGGAAAATTCGATTTAACTGCTGCCACGACTGATGCAAAAACTTAATTTTAATTTTTTTTAACAATTGAGGAGTAAAATTCCCACTTTTTAAATATTCAATTTTTTCAAAAATTTCGATTTGATTAATCGATATTTAATTTTTATAAAAAAATCGAAAAAAATAGATTTTTTTTCCATCCGATTAATCGAATCGAATCGAATCGCCCACCCCTAACTGATCCCTGGTAGTGCAAGCACTTCGTTTTAAATTTTTTTTTTTTTTTTTTTTTTTTTCGATTTCATTTTCAGATCTGAGAGAAGAAATCGTTCTTCTCACCGAAGCCAAAGTCCGATTGAAATTCGCTCTCCCGATTTTGAAAATGCCGGAGTCCATAGCCGGGGAATGCATAGAAAGGAGAACGAGCCGGATCGATCCCGATTTGGTCAGGGACGAAGTGGAAGAAGAGCTCGTCAAGGAACTGGCCATGATCCATGAAGTTCGAATTTTATACGAGAAAATAATCGGGGAAATCGAAAATCAAATGCTGGCCAACAGAGCTTGCAAGGATCAGTTGGAAATGAATTGGAGCGACAAAAGGGAAACCGTTGATTTGGAATCGATAAACGCGAGGCTCCGGAACGATTCCCCCACGATTACCTTTCATCACGGAGCGACGAGGATACAGGACGCTCAATCCTCCCCAGAAACTTGGGAACATTTCAACAGGACTCTCATCGCGACCGCGATGGACGAGGTACGGAAATCCCGAGATTTCCGAAAGATGGTCGACTCCACTTTGTTGGGGGATGCGATCCGAGATTTGCGGAATCAAGCGGATAAAGTTTTGATTTGCCTCAGGAGGAGAATCGAGGAAACGGATCAGTGTCGTCAGACCTTTGAACGGGAATTACAAACGGTTCTGCAGCAAATCGCAGAGGCGGAGTCCCTTTACGAGGGTTTGCATAAATTGAATCGACAGCTGGAATTCAGTCTTAAGGTGGCGCAGACGAGGCTTGATAACCGGATGTACAGGCCTAGGGAAGAAAATTGCAGAGACGTCCCGCAATACGGGTAAATTATTTTGACCATAATTCTTCATGGGTTAAAAATTGTACTCTTCCTGCACCAGTCAATAAAGAAATATTAAACATGTATCAAATAATTTTTAAATATTTTTCAATTTTTTAAAAATGTTATGTAAATATTTATTGAAACAAAAAACAATATATTTGTAAAATATTTTTATCGTTTCTTGTTTTAATAAATATTTGCATAATACTTTTAAAATATTGATAAATGTTTGCATGGCATTTTTAAAATTTTGATAAATATTTACATAACATTTTTAAAATATTGACAAATATTTATTTACATAACATTTTTTTAAAATTTTGATAAATGTTTACATAACATTTTTAAAATATCGATAAATATTTACATAACATTTTTAAAATATTGATGATGTTTACATAACATTTTTAAAATATCGATAAACATTTACATAACATTTTTAAAATATTGATAAATGTTTACATAAAATTTTTAAAAGTGATCGATAAATACTTACATAACATTTTTAAGATATCGATAAATGTTTACGTAAAATTATAAAATATCGATAAATGTTTACATAACATTTTTAAAACATCGATAAATATTTACATAACATTTTTAAAATATTGATAAATATTTATTTACATAACATTTTTTTTAAACTTTGATAAATGTTTACATAACATTTTTAAAATATTGATGAATGTTTACATAACATTTTTAAAATATTGATGAATGTTTAGGCCTACATAACATTTTTAAAATATCGATAAACATTTACATAACATTTTTAAAATATTGATAAATGTTTACATAAAATTTTTAAAAGTGATCGATAAATATTTACATAACATTTTTGAAATATCGATAAATGTTTATTCACATAACATTTTTTTAAACTTTGATAAATGTTTACATAGCATTTTAAAAATATTGGTAAATATTTACATAATTTTTTAAAACATTGAATTTTTACATAACATTTTTAAAATATTGATAAATGTTTACATAAAATTTTTAAAATATTGATAAATATTTAAAAATATTTTATAAATATTAATATTTCTTTGCTGACTGGGGCTCTTTATCTATATACGTTGCTGAGAATGACCTTGAAAAAATATTAGAAATAATTGAGTGATAGAAAAGGGGTTAGTGACAGGGAAGACGTTGTCCGACATGCTGGGAATTTTTGAGCAAAATATTTTGCCGTAACGTAGGGCCCAGTCAAAAAATTTACGTGGAATACACGTGGATTTTAAGATTTCTTCCCCCAATTTTCCACGAGATTTCCACCAGTTTTCCACGAATTATAAACGAGCTGGCGGAAACCTGGTGGAAAAAGTCTTAAAATCCACGTGTGTTCCACCAGTTTTTACCCACGAGTTTTTTTGATTGGGCGACAAGTTTTTTTTTCCAGGATGCCCTGAAAATCACCTTTAAAATTCATCTTCATTGAATTTTCGTTGGAAATCAAGAAAACACCTAAAAAAGTCGCCCCTCTCTACGGTACACCCGTAATTCAGATTTTTTTTAAATCTACTCTTTTCAGGTTGATCGACGAAGTAAGAAGCATCAACGAAAATCTAGCAGCAGTCAAGCGGCAAATCGAAGAAATTGACGCTACTCTTTCAAAATTATACAAAGCGAGAAGCAATTTAGAATTTCAAATTTTAACAAAAAGAAAATCTCTTTACATCGATCAGCAAAGATGCCTTGCTTACAGGGAAAAGTACCCGGATGCTGTTACACTCGGTGGCGGCCAAGCTTAAAAATACAAAGTTCGAAAAAAAGAAGAAGACAAGTTAAATTAGTCGTATTTAAAATTTACACAATTTTTTCGATTTTTTGTTTTTAATTGATTTTTTATACTTTTTATGTAGAAAAAAATTCAGTCTAGAAAGTCTTTTTACATTTAATGAATTTTTTTCTGTTTCGAAAAAATTTTACTTTAAAAAGTAATTTTGTAAACGGGAAAAAAAATTAGTTTTGGAGCTTTATAACTGTAAGTTTAGCGGTGTAATGAAAAGCTCACTTTTGAGCAGGACCCGTAGCCACGGGTGTCTGACTGACTCCTGGAAAAATTTCTGTCCCATACATTTTCCCTATCCTCCATGTCATACGTGACCTTTTGGAGCTCCCCTTGGAAAAATTCGAGCCCTACCTAACCCCTCTTTCTGGCCACAGACAAGACCCAAAAGCTAATCATTTTTCTTTACTGAGTTTTGGAGAATTTACCATTTTTGAATTTTCAAATACAGAGATTTAAATTCTTATATTTGTATAGAACGTAAAATATAACTTATACTGTGTTCACCTAATACGTAGTATAAATACATAACCTTTCACGAAATGCGTGTAGAATAAATGAGATACTAATTTTTTTCTAATTCCAGTAATAAAAAAATTACCGGCAGCATTTTTTTTTCAAAAAAAAAGAACAATCAAGCAGCTCCTGCCACCTATCGTCAAAAAAGGAAACAGTAAATCATCGCGTCTGCACTTTAGCGCCATCTTCAACTCAACTAACGAGGGACGCACCGCCTTGTAAAAACAATAAAAATATTTAGTAGTGTTTGCTTCGGTCGCTCGTGGGTTGTTAGGTTAAATAGTGTGTGTTGTGTTTTGATTTTTTATTTCATTTATTTTAAAAGAAAAGCAATTCGTTTGCGGTGTCGCGGTTTATTTGTATTTATTTAATTACGGAAAACGAAATTTTAAATCAATATATTTTTCTCTACGTCTACCTTTCATGTTATCCCGTTGGATATTATTTGAATTGAAGTTTATGTAATTTACGGCCCACTGGGAGGCCTGTTTATTTTGTTGGAATATAACTACACGTTCGAAATGAATTCTTCTGGTATTTTTCACCTGATGAAAGGAATTCGGGGAATGAGAAAGGTATGTTGAATTTTAAATGGTTTTTTGCTTATGTCAGATGTGGAATTCGTGGGATAGGAGCTTGGAAAATATTCGGTTTTTTTTTCCTCTCTTTTAGAGGTTGATTTAAGGAATGTGCAGGGTTATAGTCATACATACAAGGTAAAAATTATTGAGATATTTAATAATGAAAATATTCATTCATAATTATTTCGAGAAATAATTTTAACTCAATTAGCTGTTGTGTTTAATAATATAAACATTTGAATCTTTTTTTTTTTTTGATCGTTGAAACCTATAGCATTGTTTAATGTCGACTATCTCACCTGGAAACTCTCTTTGTTTATATTAAAATATCCTCCATTAGGCATTAGGAAATTAAGACGATTTGGCTTTTAGATGCTTTGAGACAAGCTAAGGATAGATCAAAGCTCTTCTTCTTTTCAAAGATAACCTTTATCCAAGAGAGAGCTTGCCTTTGAGGTTGAAAAGGCATAGACTTGTTTGAAATTCATCAAGAGCGGAGTTTGTTTTCCCGAAATAATATAATATCTTGTAATAACTCACCTTTATGTCTTTTTTTATTGAAGTCTCTTTTTTTATTTTATTGTTAGAAGAGAGTATTTTTCTGGATTAGCCTTTTTTTTAATTTTCTGAATTGGGATTTGTAAGAAAAATTTCCTTAGGGTTTTCAGCTGATATGATTTTTCATTTTTTTGGATTATTACTCCTCGATTACTGGCAATCCACTAATCATGTTCTTAGCTTTGGGGAATTTATGATGAAGCTTTTTTTATTATATAGAGCTTTTTTTTTTTGTTGAAAAATGATGTTTAGATATGAAATTTTAAAAGAGCTCCTCCTGAGAGGAAACCTCTCAAGTGTTAGAAGCAACCTTGGGGATAATATTGTATTAATGTAAAAAGTAACATAAGTGACAAAAAGCATAGTGTAGAATAAAGAATGAATGGTTAAGCTTAGATTGCGTACAGACGAAAGCAGAATGCCCCCTAAGGATAATAATATATTTAAGTGAATATTGAAAAGTCGTTAAAGAGATCCCATTGGGAAAAGTTGTTTCTGATTTCAAGAATTTCTCGTGTAAGTTGGAGCTTCAATGATGCTATTTTTTTATTTGTTATTTTTAGTGCTGACGATTAGAGAAAAGGCAGCTTTTCGAATATTCTTGTTGTAAACTAAGGTTTTAAGGTTTAAAGGTAAAAGTTTAACGGAAGTAAAGGTTTAAAGGTTCTTTTATTTTTTAACTTAAAATGGAAGCAGCATATATTTTTTTTGAAAAAAACAATGTAACCTCTCTGCACTCAGAAAAGAAAATGACTAATTCGAATACAATAAAAAGTATTTTGTCAAGAAACAACTTGTCCGTTGTCATGAAGTGTTTTTGTTTTGCTATTGAAACATTCCGTCTTTGCTGCAAGTCAAAACTTGTTCCAGGACATTTCATTTTTCTCAGTGTGGGTGCAACTCCTTGAGTTAAACGCACAAAAATGAATATATGCTGATCAAATTTATGCGTAAGCAGGTTCCCCTTTAAATTACATATTCTCATTAATCTGGATTCAGTCCTCAGTCGCTACTTATTATGACAATGGTTTTATGTGACGGTATTACATTTTTGCTCATCAATCATTTCGAGAGAAATGAAGCTCAAGGGGCAGAAAGAGACGGGGCTGAGGGGGGGTACAGGCTACTTTTTTTTCTTTATCTTTAAACAACCTTCCCCCCCCCCTACTTTTTTTTTTCTTATTTGAAAATGAAAAGTCAGGCAAAGCTGCATATAAATCGGAACAATGAATAATTGATTAAATTAAAGAAACCAGGTCGACTCGATGTTGTCGCCCCTCCTCCCCCCCCCCCCCCTTCGTCGTGAATTAAATTCAAAAAGTTGATTCAAAGTGTCGGGGAGGGAAAAGGAAGAAATATTTTGGTAGTATCGTTTGGTTTAGAAATTCTTTTTTTTTTTTTTTTTTTTTTTTTTTCTTCCCTTCCGTCGGTAAATTAAAAGGAGGTAATTATAAATTGATCTTACATAAGAATTTTAATTTTCCCTCTCGGGAACAAAAAAAAAAAAAAAAAAAAAAGAAATTAATTTTCTCGACGGAAAAGAAAATATTGTCAATTATTTTCCCCGTGCTACAAACCTGTCGGAATGTTCTTAAAAATCGATATTTTTTAGAAGAGGCGGGGGTAAAATTCCACTCCCCTTCCCGTTGCAAAAAATTTTATTTTTCCTTTTTCAACTGTCAGACGTATTAATTTTAACGCAGCTAAAATTCATTGAAAGGAAATAAACATTTTAAATAAAGCGTTTTTCCTCGGAAAAGTTTTGTCACTTTTTATAAAATTGACTTTTTACAAAAAGACTATTTAAACAAAATCGCGTGGGAAGGAGGGGGAAGGGGGTAAGAAGAAAAATGTGAAGGTTTCCCAGAAGTCTCGACAGGGACACTCTCCCTAACTTTTTACTCCCCCCCGCCCCCATTTTGCCATGTTAAAAGGAACGAAAATGAGTTTTAATACAAAACGGGAGAAACCTTTTCTCACTTGATTTCCTTGCGCTTAGAATAATATTATTTTACGACTCCTTTTCCGTATATTTAATATTCAGTATAAAGTATGGTAATGTCAAGTATATAAATGAGTTTTGTAAAGCTAGATAAGCTTTATAGTCAATAACTAAATGCAAATTACATATTGACGAAAATAATAGAATTGAGTCTCCACCGAAAATGCTTCATCTGACGTTTCAATTGATTTTAAGTGTCGGTTCTCTTGTTTCTCTTCGATTAATTCTTTTTTTTTTTTTTCGGATCGGCGTTTGTGACTTTTATTTTAATTTTTTTTTTTTTAAATATAAAATGGGGAAAATATTATTCGCCGCTGGTTTGAAAAATCACGACCCGTGACATTAATAAGCATGGAAAGCGATTTTCAATCAAAAGGCTAAAAAAAAAAAAAGTAACGAAAATGGAATTCAATCCAGTCTCGTATTTGATACATTCCAGCGATTTTTTTCCCCGGAGCTGAAGGATTTCTTTTTATCATTTTTAAATGTTTAAGAGAAGAGAATTTCAAATGTTATATTTGAAAAAAAAAAAACAGGGGTTTTTAACCGGTTGCCATCCTAGACTCACTAAAAAAAAAAAAAAAATTCGCTTTCCGACAGAATTAATTTTGGAGCTTCTGCTTTCTTCCTAAAATAAAACAGTCGCACTAGGGTTTGCAATCCCAGGATACTGGATCCCGAAATCCCGGCCGATTTTACGATCCCGCAATCCAGATACCTAAGTCTGAAACCTTAGGATTGATGTTACCTGTTACCTACATTACCGATGTTATCTTCTTGGTATTACCCGGTTGCCCATTACAGAATATCCATCACCCATCTCTCATTACCTATCACCCGCCACGAATTACCCATTACCTATTACCCATAACGAATTACCATTATCCATTACCCGTCACTCATTACCCATCTCTCATTACTCATTAACCATCATTTATTAACCATCACCGATCACTCGTCACCCATTACCATTACTACATGGTGCATACTCATTGCCCGTCACCCTTTACCCATCACTCATCATACATCACTCATTACCCATTACGCATCACCCTTTATCTATCACTCATTACCCATCATCCATTAACCATTACCCATCACCTATCATTCATCACTCATTACGATTACTACATGATACTCTCATTACCCATCATCCATGAACCATTCCCCATTACCCATCACCGATCACTCATTACCCATTATTATTATTATATTATTATTATTACTACATGGTGCATACTCATTGCCCGTCACCCTTTACCCATCACCTATCTTCATTACCCATTACCATTACTACACGATGTTACTCATTAGGCACCACTCATTACCCATTACCCATTACCCATTAACCATTACCCATTACGCATCACCTTTTACCCATCACCGATCACTTATTACACATTACCATTTCTACTTGGTACTACTCAGTACCTATTACCCATTACGCATAACCCATCACTCATTAGCCATGACCCATGACCCAGTACTTATCATTCATTACCCATTACCCATCACTCATTAGCCATTACCGACCCATGACCCATTACTTATCATTCATTAACCATCATCCATTACCCATCACTCATTAGCCACGACCCATGACCCATTTTTCATTATTCATTACCCATTACCCATCACCGATCACTCATTACCCTTTACCATTTCTACATGGTACTACTCATTACCCATCACCCATTAAGTATCACCTATCACTCATTAGCCATGACCCGTGACCCATTACCCATCACGAATTACCCACCCCCGACCAGTCATTACCCATCATGCACTACCCATCACCCATCACTCATTAGCCATGACCCATGACCCATTTTCATCATTCATTATTCATTACCCATTACCCGTTACCCATTACCCAGCACCGATCACTCATTACCCATTGCCCATTACCATTTCTACATGGTACTACTCATTACCCATCACTCATTAGCCATGACCCGTGACCCAGTACCTATCATTCATTACCCATTACCCATCACCCTTCACCCACCATTCATTACCCATAATGGACTATCCATCACCCATCACTCATTAGCCATGACCCATGACCCATGTCCCATTACTCATCATTCATTACCCATTACCCATTACCCATTACCCATTACCCATTACCCATTAATTTAATGCATTCCCCTTCGTAGCTCAACAATTTTTTTCCCTATACATTTTTTTTTCTTCAAGTGGGGGGGGGGGGGGGCGATCCAAATTTGAACCCTTAGGAAGAAACGAACAAGAGGAGGAACGTGCATATGGGGGAAAAAAAGAATTTTTTTTTTTTTTTTTTTATTCTCTAAAAAAGGAGGAAAAGTTTTTTCCCGGTCCGATTTTGTTATTAATGATCTATTTGTTAGTTTTAGTAGGAAAGAAAGCAGTGGCCGGTTAAAACGGAAAATATGATTTATATCTCTGAAAAGAGGGGGAAAAAAAAATCCCTTCCAACTTTTTTTTTTTTCTCTTGGAATTGTGATGATAATCTCAAAAATCGAAGGAAACTGTCTACACGTTTTTACGTATAGGTTCAAGGGCAAAAGGAAAGTCGATCGCCTTTTTCCTCCAATTATATTTTGTTTTTCGAAAAAAAAAAAATTCCCTTTGGAATCTTTTTGCTACGTTATTAGGAATCGATGAATTTTTCTATTTTTTTTTTTTTTTTTCATTTTCCTCGGAAAGAAGGAAAAAAAATATGTATTTCTGTAAAATTCAGTTTTCATTTCTTTTCTGGAAAATATTCAAATTCTCCTACTTTTTTTTTTTTTTTTTTGTTAGGAACTTAAACTTTGCTGTTAACCGCGGTTTTTATTTACTTTTTTTTTCTCACACACGAGATCTCGGCTTCCGGAAGTCGTTTAAAAACAGAAAAGAAAAAAAAAAGTCAGCGTTGTCTTTTTTTTACTTCGTCCGTTTTTATTTTCTGTCTTAGCTTTTGAAATGTCCTGTTTCGGCATCTGGGGCCGAAACAGGACGCCTCCAGGCAAGTTCAAACCTGAACGGACCTTCGTCTTTTTAATCCTCATTTAGGCCTATTCAATCTTTTTTTATTTTATTTTTATCCCAATGCAAAATCAAACTTAACAGCATAGACCTACATCTCTGATCAAAACTAATCGGAAAAAAAAAAAGTTTTATTGAAAACCGGATGAAAATGGAAGGAGTCCCTAATCTCAGCAGTAATAAAGAACTCCATAAAATTGGACTAGGTAAAATATAACGTCATCTGCTTTACTCCATTCATGTGGAAGGTTTACGTGGATAGGAACTCAATTAAGGGCGAGGAGATTTGCTTTCCTCTAATATTTATCAACTTCGATTTTCAAAAAAAAAAAAAAAAAAGGGAAATGGCTTTTTTTTTGTCCCGTTTAATGAAACGTAATGCATATTTAAGGGAAAATAGGCATAACAAGGGAAAGTAGGGTTTCCAATCCCGGTCGGTTTATTTTCAGTCCCGGAATCCAGGATTTATTTAAATAAGAAGTTACATTTCTTGGATGGACTTGGCTCAGTTATATTTTGAGGCGTTCTCGACCATTTTTTCTAATCCGTTTTTCTATAAAGGAAATTTCGAATCCATTTTTCCTAAAAATTTAGGTTCCTAAAATTTTTTTCCTAATTATTAATTATTAATTAGTCCCGAAATTTTTTGACTCTTTAAAATAAAATTTCTTAAAATGAATATTTTTCCTAATTTTTTAAATCACTAAAGGGATTAAAGGAAAATTAGGAAAAAAAATGGTTAGGAAAACAATTTTAGGAACCCAATTTTTAGAAAAAAATTAGGAATTAGGGTTAAGAATTTATATTTTTTAGGAAAAATGGATGGGAAATTTATTCTTATAGAAAAAATGTATTAGGAATTTTTTTTTAGGAAAAATGGTTTAGAAATTTATTTTTATTTTTTAGGAAAAGTGGGTCAGGAATTTAGTTTTTGAGGAAAAATGGATTAAGAATTTTTTTTTTTTTTTTTTTTTTAGGAAAAATAAATTAGAAATTCATTTGTTTTAGGAAAAATGGATCAGGAATTTATTTTTTTAGGAAAAATGGATTAAGAATTTGTTTTTTTTTTTTTTTTCAGAAAAAATAAATTAGTAATTCATTTTTTTAGGAAAAATGGATCAGGATTTTTTTTTTTTTTTTTTTGAGGAATAATGGTTTAGGAATTTTTTTTTTCCTTAGGAAAAGTGGATTAGGAATTAATCTTTATTTGAGAAAAATGGATCAGGAATTTATTGTTTTAGAAAAAGTGGATCAGGAATTTATTTTTTGAGGAAAAATGGATTAAGATTTTTTTTTTTAAATAAATCAGGAATTCATTTGTTTTAGGAAAAGTGGATCAGGAATTTATTTTTTTAAGAAAAAATGGATCAGGAATTTGTTTTTTTTTAAAAAAAAATTAGGAATTTTCTTTTAGGAAATGTGGATTAGGAATTAATTATTATTTGAGAAAAATGGATCAGAAATTTATTTTTTTAACAAAAGTGGGTCAGAAATTTTTTTTTTAAGAAAAATGGATCAGGAATTTATTTTTTTTTTTAGGAAAAGTGGATCAGGAATTTATTTTTTTTAGGAAAAGTGGATCAGGAATTTATTTTTTTGGGAATAATGGATTAGGAAAAATGCTAGCGAATCATTCTGAGGTACAGAATTGTAAAATCCAGTACATGTAAATGTAAATGTAAATATATTAAACCATAAAAACAAAAACAGTTCCACATGCCGAGATCCCGGGATTTTGGCTTCGGGATTCGCGGGATTTCGGGATGTAAAATCGACCGGGTTTCGGAATTGCAAACCCTAAAGATAACGTAATAAATTCAATATAGAAAAAACCTTGCTTTTTTTTTTTTTTTTTTATCACCGTGAAGCACCTTTTAAGGTAATCATTTTTTCGCAAAAAATGCGAATAAACTCCAAACATAACTTTTAATCACTTACTCCCCTCTTTTTTTTTAAAGTAGGTCACAAAGAGCAAAAACAAAAATAATAAAGCATAAATTCCCGTTAAGATAGAGGGGCGCGGAGGTGAAAGAGCGGGTGGGGGGAGGGAGGGGAGCGAAAGAAGCTATTTTTTTAATGAAATTTTCCAAAGTCTTTTAACCTTTTTTTTTTTTCATTCAATTACAAAATATGATTTTAAACAACTGTTATTACAGATTTTTCGTTATCATCGATTTTTGCGCGAGAGAGGGATGAAGGTGAGGGGGGAAGGGGGGGGGGGGTAGGGGATTTTATAAATCTGAAGCTTCGATTTCCGAAGGGAAACAAAAAAGGAAAGGAAATAACTTATACGTTTTATTAAAGAGGAAATAGAAATGGGAGGGGAAAGAAAACGATGGTGAGAGCTAAGACATACGTATTATTGTTTTTCCGATTGTGACCTACTTTAAAAAGAAGAAAAAAAAAGTTGAAAAAAAAAATGTATAAAAAATCTCCGCAAGTTTCTTATTAAGGCCATTTAAACATAAACCGCAGTGATGAAGTATTTGTCAGCTGTCGCGCTTTCAACAGGCTAATAAAGCATTTCCTTCTGCTTAATAAAACTTTGCCTTTCCCTTGTATTTAAAAAAAAAAAAAAAAAAAATTGTCTTGAGAATTTTTTTTTTTTTTTTTTTTTCTTCTCTTTTTTTTTCTCTCTTAAATTTATTCCGGGAAATCATGCGATTTCTCTCGGCGGCGCTGGGAAATATAGTTGGAAAATAATTTGGAGAAAGTTTATCATTTCCCAGGGAATTTACAACTTTGGAATTGGATTCAGTTATGGTTATGTTCTTTGAGAAGGCTTAAGGGGACGTCTGACCCGAACATCTGACTTATTTCGGAGGAACGTGATGGGGAGGGAAATTTTGCAATTTCTGTCCCTGATCGAATTTTGATAATTAATGGGAAAAGTAGTTGGGTGACGTTTAAAGACAACACAGGTCTGGAACGGGACAGATAAAAAGGACGGGGGGCGCTTTTCGGGTGACTGACGGACGATTCAAATGATTATATTTCGACGATTATGATTGGCTAATTGGGGCAGGATGAGGGTCGATTAACTGACCAAGGACTGATGGACGGGTTGACGGTTCGTTATGATAGGGATTATTTAATAAAAACAAACGAAGGAGCTAACGAAGAATAAGAAAGCAATCCGGAGAAAGTTCCGTTATTAACCCTTTAAAGACCCAATTTCGGAAAATTTTCCCGGAAAGTCGAAGAAAATTTCCCGAATGTTATTTATTTTCATGATTTCGCACTTAAAGTTAACCTTAGGGACCCGCACTGTGCGTTAAACCCCATATTAGACGCCTACCAATTTTCAGTATATGCAACCCTCAACACATACATGCAATACAAAAAGCGCACAAAATTTGTTTCCTTCGTAAATGATTCTCTTCCATTCGTAAAATGATTGGGGAAATAACTTTCTATACGTTTTCGACGTCGCTGATTTAAAATCTGGCGTCAAAATGATATAATTCCACTCGGAAAATCCAATATGGCGGAAAAAATAAAATCAGTAAAAATAAAACGGCTCCGCCATATTGGATTTTAGTTTTTTCAGAATTTTGACTTCGGATTCGGAATCAGCGGTTCAAAATTACCTGAAGAGACATGTCTTTCATAATTTTTTTTACGGAAAAGGAACTTTATCCGTCGAGAAATAATAAACGGCTCGGTCGGGAAAGGGTTAAGACGTAAACATGAAGCCTTGGGACTTTGGACACATCTCATCTCAAATTTTCAAAACCCCCTTCCCCCCCCCTCTCCTTTATTACCTCGGATTTCAGTCCCAAAATGTCCTCGAGACAGTAAGACGTAAGAACACCTTCCCCGTACTTCGCAAAAATAACGAAAGAATTCATTATGTCTGGCGTTCAATTTACCGGAAAAAAAATTTATACTGATACAAAAGAGTTAAAAAAGTTCATCTGTTTTTAATTAGAAAAAGAAAAAACCGAAAAATTATTTCACAAAAATGGCCCATGCTGATTTAAGAAAGCCCCCGTCTACGAAAAATAAATTATTGAGGTAAATTTTTTACAAGCAATCCGCCATTAAAGCAACGAGTTCACGAAATCGAGAAGGAGCATTTCAGGTAAAGTCTCGTTCGTACGCATGCGCACGTATACTTACATCTGTTTTTCTCAATTCTTCCAGCGATGTTAATTAAGTTTTCAAATGGTATATATAAATCATTTCCCATGTTTACCTTATGGTTATATATATACACCAGCATTAAATATACGGTATATTTAACATCAATATTCTTCGAGTTCCGCCGCCATCTTTTTTTTTTTTTTATTTTTTTATTTTTAGTTGTTTTAAGACGTAGGCTTGTTTTTGGAAAGTAAAATGATTTATATTTTTATTTATCTCTTATTCACGTTTCCAATCAGAAAAAGAACAAGTAACTTACGTGTTATTGCGTTTTTCGGGAATATGGTTACATGCTACGCATATGAACGGAATGTTTAATGCCTCTGTTGGTGTCAATGATCAGGGCACGCTTTTGATTATGGTTTTCTTTGGTTAGCAACAATGCAGTCGTAGGTTAAGTAATTGTGCATCTAGATGCATTTAATTATGCATCACATCGAAAACAATTAACAGATAATCAACTCCAAATGTAAGGTAATATGGAAAGGCCAGCTGGTGATTTTGATAAAATGTAAACGGTTCATTGCCTTGGATTGGTCATTTTTGCTAATCCATGACAAGAATTAAAAACCCCAAAAAAAGCAGGATTAAAGGAAAGAGATAAACATGTAAGCTGCATATCGACCACTGATCTAATTAAAACTGATAACCAAAATCTATCGTTTTAAAATAGATAGAATGCATTATCTGTTATGAGGAGGTGAAAAGAAATGATGTGAATTGAATTTTTTTTTTTTTTATTGTAATTAAAAATTGGAAGTAAAAAACTGTATCTTTCAGCTGAGATGATGCAAATGATGCAGAATCTCAAAGCATTTTATTTTTGCATGATTAGAAATGAATTTAGACCTATGAATCAGAAAGTGACTTTCCGTCTTAAGCCAAAACTCCATTAATTTTATTTTTTTTACCTGAAAATGATATGAATTTAGATTTTTAAACTGTATTTATTGCATAAGGAGCATTTTGTGATGGTAATGATGAAGTACTGCGTTTCTTTTTGTAGTGTCCCCCCAGTTTTATGATTTGACCAGTGTGTCTTTTAATCTGGTTGCATGGAGAATTTTTGAAAAACAGATATTAATGATTTTTTGAAATGATAATTAGAAGAAGATTTTTGTTGGAACGAGACTTATTGAAAACTTAAACAGTTTTTGCTTTGGCTTCAGAAATGGGGGGAATAATTGAGAATGTTGTATGAATTTTTACCTTTCTTAGGCTTTTTTTAAATTTGAAGTTATTTGAAAAATATTAACCATGGTTGACATGGCATGTTTTTGATACTGTGTTAATTGCATTTGATGATAGTTATGATGTTGGGAGATGTAATTGATTGTTGTCAAATTAAGTAAGCTTATATAAAAAGAATTCATTTGGATGGATTTTGATTTTATAAAATTATTTTCAAGTAGAAACGTTATTGAAAAATTTTAAAATGACCTGGATTGTCAGGAAGTAGAACAGAAAATTTGCAATTCAAGTTTGGTTTAATGGGTGTGTGGTTATCGTTCACAACCTGCTGCTAAAAGGCAATGTTTGGTTTGTTGTTTTTCGGTCAACAATCATTTGGAACTTTTGCCCAATGTGCTTCCTTGAGTAATTTGGACGATAAATGTACTTGGGGCATATTGGTCTACGAGCAACATTATTTTAATTCTAAGTCAAGTCTGCATGTGTCGAGTTGGTGAAGGCTTTGCACAGAAAGACAACCCATTTTTCATCAGAAACTTTAAACGAAGATTATTTAGGTTCAATTTTAAAAAAATTTTTTGAACGTACAATGCAATGATTGGATTGATTGTTTACAATTCAGCTTTTTTTTGTCTGTCGGTAAAATTTTGCTGTTGCTTCTCCTTTTTTGTTATTATTCACACCCTTCCCTTCCAAAACACCTTAAGATTTCGTTTTCCATTATTCCTAAGGTACACACCGGGAGCTTCCCCGAACCAATGAAAAATAAACCGACTGGAAATTAGTGCGATATCTCCTCGGATAACGAGAATAAGATGACGTAATTCAATTTCCTACTTTAAAGTAATTTACAAAGTTTGCGTTTCGCAGGAACAGTAACCGAAAAGACACTTTTAGAAACGTATTCCACCTCTTGTAATCTTGTTTTAGAATTAATATCCCTCTTTGCTCCGGGGGTCTCTCACTCTCTCTCGTGCTCTCTCTCTCTCTTTCTCCCTCCCTCCCCGCCGTAAAACTGCTTAGCCGATAATAAATCATCCTCAACCCTCTCTCACTCACCCCGGAAAACATGCAATGCAGATTTTGCATATTTTGTTGTTGTTGTTGTTGTCGTTGTTGCTGTGCCATAAAAGGTGCATCGAATAATATAAACCTTTTCCGGGGAAATTGGATTTTTATTTCCTCCGGATTTCATATTCCCCTAAGCGGAAGGGGGGGGGGATGGTGTGGGGGAGAAGGGGGGGGGTTGATGTATCGATTTTACAATTAAATTTAAAGTGGTAAACGACAAATTTTAAACTGTTCTCTCGGAATATTTTCGCTTTAAGGGGAAAAGGACCTTTTTTCCCTATAGAAACAATAGCACGGCGGGAAAATCCCTATTTCTCTCTCTCTCTTTTCTTTCCTCTTGGAAAAAAGTTTTATGCGAAAACGTTTTAAAATCATTTATCTTTAAAATTCGGGCTTTTTAGTTTAGTTTCCCCATCCGACGCGGGGATTTTAAAAGGCCTTGAAGCTTTTTGGTCTAATGGCTTTTGTGTTGTACGGATCATGAATACATCATAAACGATGGTTCTCTGGGTCCCCACATTCGTCTGCTGTTATGTGCGAAGCGAGAATTTTATTTTTTTTATTTTAAGGATTGGTAATGTTTCGTGTGCCAGGACGAATTTTTTTTTTTTTTTTCTGAGGTAAAACAACTTTAATGGATTTTGCTTGAATAATGTTAAATGACAACGTGTTCCCCAACTTTTTTTTTTGAGAAAAAAAGTAATGATGGAAGATAAGACAAAGTCACATTTGTCATTGTGATTTAGGTGACTTTCCTCCTGTTTTCTTTTCAACCCTAATTACCGGAGCAAAGGCTTTCACGGAAAAATCGAAACAAAGATTTATTGCTACCTGCGGGGTTGCAATGCCGATGGCGATACCGGCCCAGGAGGGGTAAATATTTTTGAAGATTTTTTGAAATTTTGGCTGGTGCCGATGCCGAGGTCGATAAATTGGGAAGAAATAATATGTCGATGCTGATGCCCAATTTTTTTCGGCATCACTGGTTTGATGACCTAAGACTGTAGAATTAAAAAAAAAAAATTTTTTTTTTTTGCTAAATTTCCGATGAAAAGGTCGAATTTTGATGCCGTTGCCGAAATTCGTTTCGGTCGATCACAACAAGAATTTCGGTTCGATTTCGATGCCAATTACGATCATATGTTTTCTTCGGCTAGTCATTAAATTATTACGTAAGCATTTTGGGGGGGGCGGAAGGTCCGAATTAATTATGTTAGCCATAAGCTAAGTATTGACAAAGGGAAGATGGGGGTTAAAACAGGTGTCCGAAACCAATAAAAATTGGTTGGAGCCGACACAGGCATCGGCGCCGATATATCCAAAGTGCCGGAGCTGGCGCCAGAATCGGTGTCAGCACCACCATCAATTTTGTCAATTTTTTAAATGTTATTTTATTTTTATTATTATTATTATTATTATTTTTTTTTTTTACTTTAAAAAAGTTTAATATAAATTATCTAGCACTGGCACCAGCTTCGGCACCGAGCCGAGTTTTTATTTGGCCCTCGGCTGGCATTGGCGCCTGTACCGGCATCGGCTTCGGACCCCTGAGTTTAAAAATCATCACCTTTGGACTAATGGCATTAGCTTTGCATTTTGGGAAAAGAGTCGCATCTCTCTTAGACCGATTTTTGGCAAACTTTTTGGCCGAAATTTTAATCCAAAAAAACTATTTAAAAAAAAAAAAGGAACTTTTTTTGTTTTAAAATTTGATTTGGGACAGCTGCGGTGAAAATATCCGATTCGTTTTTTTACTGTTCAGGTTCTAAGAAAATGATAATTTTATATAAAGCGTGTTAAAATGTAGGAGGATTCAGCCGTCTGGCCAACTGGAAATGCTGGTAGAGTCAGTAAAATTATGTGAATAGACTTAAGCAAGCTGCTTGAATTCCATTTTATTTCCGTACATACTTTTCCGAAGTTTCTTTTCTTTTTTTTCTTCTTTTTTTCTTTCTTTTTCTCTCGTTTCATCATTTACGTAAAGTAAATTTTGATCATTTACGTAGAAATAAATGTTAATTTCCGTTTCATCCTTTTTTTTTTTTTTTTTTTTTCTTCTGCTTTTTTTTATTTTTTTAACATTTTTTTTCTGGCCAAGTCGACTGTTTTGGACTTCTTATTAGGGAAACCATGTCTAAGCCAGGGATTCCGATGCTGATACCGAAAATTTTTGAGCTTAATTTTCTGAAAGCAGGTACCTTTTTTTGGACCAACACTTAGACATAGACGTAGTCGCAGAGGTTGACGTAGTGGTTGACGTAGACGTAGACGTAGACGTACACCCAAAAAAATGCTGCTTTGGATCAAAGCAAAAATGCTTTGCGACAAAGCATTTTTGCATAACTTAGGTCTAAGCAGTAGAAATGTTATGTGTCAAGACTCGTGAGTGCTTTGCCGCAATACATAACGCTGTCGAGTCGAGTGATGTTGCTTTGCGGCAAAGCATATTTGCTTTGTCGCTAAACATCATTGCTTGTTTTGCGAACGAGGCATATTCGTTTTTTTGGGTGTAAAAACAGCTTTCGCCATTTTTATTTTATGCGTATTTTGTTTTTTGTTTTTGCTTTTTTCATTAATTTTTATTTTTATTTCTTTTCAGGTAAGTCTCGACCAATCCAAGGATTCAATCGAATGGAAACTGTGCGTTCGGGGAAGGCGCAGTCTACGCTTCCGATACTCCTTTGACCGCTTTGCTGTTATGTTGGTAGTAAATTGTATTGCCAACTTTAAAAATTTGGGTTACCTTTTCCGAATGTTGCCTTCACGGTTTTCACAAGCCACGTGTATAGCAGTCATTATTAAAATTTGTGTTACGTAATTCTTTTGTCAAAATGGCAGCCTTGTCGACTAAATTTCAGGTGTCCGAATCCGACGCCGATGCCGATGCCGATGCCAGCCGCGGCCAGCTAAAATCTCAGGTTGGGGCCTAAGCTGGTGCCAAGTGTTAGATAAAATATTTTTAACTTGCCAGCACTTGCTCTGGCACCGGGCTTGCAATTATGACCCGATAACAGTGCCGAATATAATTGAAAAAGACCACAAGTTTTGATCATATTAAGCAACCGATTGTATTAACCGGCACTACAATAAGCGGCGGTTACTGTAACCATTTTTTTTTTTAAAGTTTAAAAATAAAATAAAAAAATTACAAAATTGATATTGGTGCTGGCACTTTGAATATTTCGGAGTCGAAACCGGCGTCGGCTCCAACCAATTTTTACCGTCTTCGGACCCCTGGTCTAAAGCAGCCATTTTGATTTTTTTCATGTCTGTTTACCTGTTAACTGCAGAATTTTTAGGCAAAAAAATCTCAGCATTTTCAATATCCGGATAAAGTTATTATCTGCACAAAAAGAAAGAAAAGGAGGGAGAATTTTTTAATAATTTAGGACCACTATTAGCCATTTTTACGGATGTTCGAATCCTTTAGGACTTTGACGTCGGTTAGTTATTGTATAAAGGGAAAATTATGCATTGAAACTTTAACCGGATCCCGACCCCTACCCCTTCTCCCTAACGGGGGAAAAAAAAACTGGGCGACACATTTTCCTCGTAAGTTTCCAAGCCGAGAGGAAAAGGGTAAACGAGAACAGGTTAATAATAATTAAAAGGCTCTTTCATCCGAAATTGTTCTTGTTCAGGAAACCATCAGTAGATTAGTTGACTCAAGTTTCTGAAACTTGAGATATTTGATGAAAATAACCTTTATCTTCCATTAACAAGATCCTCCTAAAAACAAGTTTTCACTACATTTTCAGCCCATCCTACTTTTCTTTTTTGTTCTTTTATGTAAATAAAATTTCTAAAAAGCTTCCCTTGAATAATTTCTTTTATAACGGATTTAAGTAATTAAAAACCGAAAGTTAATAGAGGAAGTGAAAAGTTTCTGAGGGAAGAAAAAAAAAAGAGGAAACGATAGTTGATTTTTTTCAAAAAAAAAGGATAAGATCAGGAAGCTGAATTTTTTTTTTTTTTTTTTCTTCCACATTTATGTACATTAGAATGAATGCCTCATGGGGGTCTCCTTGTTTGTGTTCTTTGTTTTTTCATTTTCCTTGTCACTCGTTTTGTTGTCTGTTTGCTTTTTGTCGTCGTCATCGTCGCTGTCGTCGCCGCTGGAAAGATAAGTCCCAGTTTTTCCTCTATTTTTTCTGGATAAAAAATAGTTTTTCTAGGATGTTATTATTATTATTATGATTTTTTTTATCTGTCCTTCCTCTAGTTCTTGGGGTCGGTTATATTTTTAGGAAATCGTAGGAGCTTGAAGTCCTACAAGTGCAAAAAGGAAAAAAATAACGTGAACGGCGGGGAACGAAATTGTATCGTATTAAGTTTTGGATTTGGTAGGGTTTCCTTGCGTTTTTTTTCCCTTGAAAATACGAGGAATATTTTAGTGATGATTGGGTTTTGTATTTGCTTTTGCAGTTATTCTTTTAATAAGAGTTCACAGATGTATTTAATTCTGCCTCTCAGGTGATTTCGCTCGGGATTGGCTTTCTTGGTACTTTTTTTTTTTTTTTTTTTTTTTTTACAGAGAAAGCCTCGAATTTAGAAGAATAACATAAAATTGATTGCGCTGGAAATTAAAACGGTGACAGTGCTTGCTTTACTCATTACTTCCGCAGTTTTTGCAGCAAAGGGTATAAAAAAAAAAAAAGCTCAATTTTTAGCTTAATTGAATGGCGTCCGTCATTGAATTTGACCATTTTGAGGCACTGCCTGTGAAGTTACCAGTGTAAATTTTAGCAACGCTTTTTTTTCTTTTAGGATGTCTACTAGTGTGGATCGAAAAATACAAGTCAAGGTGCACGGAGTGCACCCAGCCAAGTTATATATAAAAATTTTAAAGAATAAACTTGGCTGCCTTTTTACACGATGCGTTTTTGTTGAGATCAGTTTTACAAAAATTGGAGCCATTTTTTTTATATATGAGCCGAAAGAGGTATAGGGAGTTTAATAGCAACCGTTTTTTGCTCATAAATGAAAAATGGCCTTAAGTTTTGTAAAACCGTTTTCATTTTTGAAATCCGGAAAATTCTGGATATAAAATTAACTCTTTCGCACCAAAATGCGGCTCTAATTTTTTCGGCCCTTCTGAGACTTTGAAAAACTTTAGGTCTCTGGAGGCAGCAGAAATTGGTCTTTAAAAAATCTGAAAAAAAATTAGGGTTAATACGAAGGCTAAAATGCAACTTTTCCGCGCAGTGGCACTTTAAAATTCCCAAATTCGTGTTTTTCGGTCCATCCTAGCGTCTACGGTCCGACGATTTTTATAAAGTCTTATAACATTTGTATATTTTCAATACAAGAAAAATTTTCAGAAATGAAGGAGGTTTTACAGGACCAAAAATCGGTTTTTATTAAACTCCCTAAAACTCTTTCTACAAAATGGCTCCAATTACTGTAAAACTGATCCTAACAAAAACGCATCGTGTGAAAAAGGAAGCCAAGTTTATTCTTTAAAATTTTTATATAACTTGACTGGGTGCACTCCGTGCATCTTGACTTTAATTTGAAATTTTCAGAAAATTTTAGATAGGAAATAAGCTCTTTCACACCAAAATACAGTTCTAATTTTTTCGGCTCTTTATGAGACTTTGAAAAACTTTAGGCCTCTAGGAGCAGCAGAAATCGGCCTTCAAAAACTTTGAAAAAAATAGGGTTAATACGGAGGTTAAAATGCAACATCACCGCTCTGGGGCATTTTCAAATTCAAAAATTCGTGTTTTTCGATCCACCCTAGTGTCAACGGTCCTACGATTCCTATAAAGTCTTATAATATTTTTATATTTTCACTACAAGAAACTCAACATGGATCAACGTTTCTTATTTTCGTAAAATTGTTTCCGGGAATTTCCGGGATCCCGAAAAATTTTCAATCTCGATTCCCGGGATTCAAATTTTTCGAAATTTTTCCCGCCAGTCTTCCGCTTTATTTAATTTTATTAGTCGATGACCAGCCGATGTCACCAACAAAAATAATTTTTTTAACTCTGTTAACCAAACGACAACTTCTTTTTCCCGGAAAATTTTGGCAACCTTTGTGAATTTTTCCCGAAAGGATTATAAATCTCACCCCCTTTTTAAAAAAAAAATATTTATCATTATTTATTCATAGTTATTTTCCACGGGTTGCTGAAAAAGATAAAATTGATGAGCCTTAAGTTTTTTTTTTTTTTCTCCCCGTCTTGGAAAACTAGCTTTCCTTAATTTACTGCGAAAAAGAGGGAGAAGACAACTCGGAAAAGACGTTTTCCGAGGAGCTCGTTGAATTAAAATCGGTGTTGCGGTTCAATTTATTACTCGTTTAAAATCCCGCAGTTTTAAAATATTGTAAATAAACTTTTGCATGATTTCGTCCTCGAATGTAAATCATTCAGCAGAAAAAAAAAAAAAAAAAAAATATGGAAACAAGATTCTTTACGAAAACGATAAAAATTTTTATTCGGCTATGGGATTTTTTTTTTTTTTTTTTTTTTTTTTCTTTTGGCCTTATTAGCATAACGTTCTTTTTTAGCTGAGCCTATTTTTTTTTTCTTTTTCGTAAAGTTCGACTTAGTTGACCCTATCGTCATCTTTCAAGGAGGAAAAAAGAAAAAAAAAAACCTCCTGCTGCGCTGAAAGGAAATCAACTGACCATAAAATCGTACTAGGGAAAATTTTCATCGTGTTTATATCCCCCTGGCGGAGGGAAATTTATGCAACAACCCTTTTTAGGTATAGGAAAAGTATATAATAAAAGTAACAAATCACAAAAGAGCTTTTTTTTTTTTCCTTTTTTTATTAAAAAGAAAACACTAAATATTCTGTCATCATGCACGAAAAACGGGAGCAAAGAAAGGAAGCAAGCAAGCACCGGGAGCAAAGAAAAAGAAAAGCCTCAAAATGATGGAATCAAATGACTTTTCCAATACTAAATCAAAACCGATGAAAAATAATTTTTTTTTCTTCTACTTCTTGTAAGACTATAGATTTTTGTAACAATTTTTTTCCCCTCCTTTTTTTTTTTTTTTTTTATTTCAAAAAGCGAATCGTCGTTTGACGGTGGAAATTTATATTTTTTTTTCTCCTTTCGGAGATTCTTTAAATGTATTAGACTGACTGTTATACTGCGGGAAAGAAGAAATATCTTAGGAGGCCTTCGGGCGAAATAAGAAAAAAAGAAATAGGATCCGATTTCGATGTAATATCGTTTTTTGTTAAGGCTTATCAAAATTTATTTTTGTTAAAGGATCCTTTTTTTTCTCTTTCTTTCTTTTTTCTTTTTTTTTCTGACTGTCGAGGAATGACTGTTTAGAGAAGGGAAATGAGTTCTTTGGCGGATGATATGGAGGGAGCCTCAGAGAGGAATCTTTGGTTCTATTTTATTTAATTTTGATGAAAAAAGCTCGTAAAGTTTGGGAATTCATCGGGGATTTCTATGAAATTCTCAAGTATTTTCATTTCTCAAACTTTTTGTCGGAAAAGACTCAAATTATTTTGTCTAAAAAAAAAAAAAAAAAAAAAAAAAAAAAAAGTTCTCAAATTATATTGTCCCCCCCCCCCCCAAAAAAAAAACATTCTCAGATTATTTTGTCCCTAAAAAATTCTCAAATTATTTTGTCCCAAAAAGAATTCTTGAGTTATTGTCCTAAAAAAAATTCTCAAATGACTTTGTTAAAAAAAATCCTCAAATGAATTTTATACGAAAAAAAATACTCGAATCATTTTTGTCCCGAAAAATATACTCAAACTATTTTGTCCCTAAAAAATTCTCAAATTATTTTGTCCCAAAATAAATTCTCGAATTATTTTGTTCCAAAAGTAATTCTCGAATGATTGTCCCGAAAAAATTCTCAAAAGATTTGTCCCAAAAAAAATTTCAATTTATGTTGTCACGAAAAAAATTCTCAAATTATTTTGTTTCGATAAAGGGCAGTCTCCACTTGATAACGTTAACCGCATTCGCGTTATCCGCCTTCTCGATGAACGTAATCGCACCGGAAGTTTTGTGGATCTTTTACCACGATTTTTTTGATCATCTTCTGCTTTTTTCTATTTACAAACATTAAAAATGGCGGTTTTGAAAGATGTTTTTACGGATTTAAAAAGAAAAATTTTAATTCGGGCATGGGGAAGACAATAAATCTGTTCCAAAACAAATTCTGGGTAAGCCAATTTTGTATACTTAATGAAATATACGGTACTCTTTTTATGCCACAAACGTTTACGGGAGCAAAACCTGCAAAGTACTTCCGGTGCGATTACGTTAACCGCGATGACGGACAACGCGAATGCCGTGAACGTCATCAAATGGAGACTGCCCTTAAATATACTCGAATTATTTTGTCCCGAAAAAATACTTGAATTATTTTGTTTCGATAAATATACTTGAATTATTCTGTTTCGATAAATATGTACACTCGAATTATTTTGTCTCGAAAAAATTCTCAAATGATTTTGTCCCTAAAAAATTCTGAAATGATTTTGTCATTAAAAAATTCTGAAACGATTTTGTCACGAAAAAAATATTTAAACTACTTTGTCCCAAAAAAACTCTCAAATTATTTTGTCCCAAAGAAATTCTGAAATGATTTTGTCCCTAAAAAATTCTTAAATGATTTTGTCTCTAAAAAATTCTGAAATGATTTTGTCATTAAAAAATTCTGAAACGATTTTGTCACGAAAAAAAATATTTGAACTATTTTGTCCCAAAAAAATTCTCAAATTATTTTGTCCCAAAAAAATTCTCAAATGATTTTGTCCCTAGAAAATTCTCAAATGATTTTGTCCCTAAAAAATTCTCAAATGATTTTGTCCCTAAAAAATTCTCAAATGATTTTGTCCCTAAAAAATTCTGAAAGGATTTTGCCCCGAAAAAAATATTTAAACTACTTTGTCCCAAAAAAATTCCCAAATGATTTTGTCCCTAAAAAATTCTTAAATGATTTTGTCCCTAAAAAATTCTGAAACGATTTTGTCACAAAAAAAAATATTTGAACTATTTTGTCCCAAAAAAATTCTCAAATTATTTTGTCCCAAAAAAATTCTCAAATTATTTTGACCCAAAAAAATTCTCAAATGATTTTGCCCCGAAAAAAATACTCGAATTATTTTGTCACGAAAAAAACCCTCGAATCATTTTTTTTTTTTTTCAAAAATTACTCGAATTATTTTGTCACGAAAAAAATATTCCAATTATTTTGCCACGAAAAAAAATACACGATTTATTTTGTTTCGAAAAATTACTCGAATTATTTTGTCACGAAAAAAATTCTCGAATTATTTTGTTCCAAAAGAAATTTTGGAATAATTGTCCCAATAAAATTCTGAAATGATTTTGTCCCAAAAACATCCCCAAACTATTTTGTCTCTAAAAAATTCTGAAATTATTTTGTCCCGAAAAAATTCTCTAATTATTTCGTTCCGAAATAAATTCTCAAATTATTTTGTCCTAAAAAAATTCTCTAATTATTGTTTCAAAAACATTTTCAAATTATTTTGTCCCAAAAAATTGATTAATTATTTTATCGCAAAAATATACTCAAAATATTTTTTACGAGAGAAAAGTTCTTTCAAGTTTAAGTTCCTTCTACACTCAGAAAAATGGTATGTCTTGAGGTAGTTTTGTCTTGCAACAGAATCGGAAGGTTTGATAGCAAAACAAAAATGCTTCATGACAACGGACAAGTTGTTTATTGACAAGATACTTTCATTGTTTTCTCATGAATTTTAAGGAAACGTCGTGTCACCAGACATTTTTGTTGTCGCATTAGCCATTTTTATTCTAAGTCTATTCTTTTCCTAATCCTACACTTTTTTTTTTTCATTAATTACGCGCATCGGTTAATAACATGACAACTAATTATAAATGGTAAAAAAAGACAAAAAAAAAAAGTCATTCTTCGAAAAAAGCCCAAAGAATTAACAAAGCGAAAGAGCGACATCGTTGTTGTGATGATTGGCCTTCGAGCTAATGAATAAATATGAGAAAATGGAAAACATGGTAATCAGAAGGACTTCTTGATTAGTATTCAGTCTGGGACGACGGCAAAAGTTAATAAAAAGAAAGAAAGAAAAAAAAAGGAGGAAGTTTCGTGTGCGAAAAGACGTCGGGGAAAATTCGGGCTTTTTTAGTTTTCGAAACACTTCCTTATGCTAATTTAAGTTTAGAGAAACTTTAAAAAAAAAAAAAAAGAGTAGGGATCCGTCGTAAAAATAATGGCACCGTCTAAAAGCTTTACTATCGGAAATTAAAAGCTCAAGAAAAAGCCAATATAGTCACGAGAATCGGCTCTTAAGGACAAAAAGCTTCATTTTATTTAAATTGGAAAAAGATGGATGAGCTTTGAAGCGATCATTCCAGTTAAAATAACCTTCGATCGAATGAAAAAGGAAAAAGAGAGAAAAAAAAGGAAGTTTTTTTTTTTTTTTTTTTTCTCTTTCGACCCCCTGACAAACGACGTTTGCAACCGCGGATTTTGTTTTCCCCTCAAACATGCGGAGAAAAGTATCCTTGTTTCATTGTTTTCGATTGGCTTAATATTTAATTTAAATCTTCTTCTCTTTTACAAAACGTCAAGACTCAAAAAGAAGTATTTTTTTTTTCTTTTTCTTTTTTTTTTTTTTTTTCCTTTTCATCTTCTTTTTTTTTCTTTCCCATAGTAAATCTCCTCTTTGGATCTTTAAAAGAGAAAATGTCAAAGTACTAAAAGCTCAGCCCAGTTATTTTCCTTTCCATTTACCTTACGTTGGCTTTTATCAAGATGATGTGATGTAAAAAAAAAAAAAAAAAAAAAAATTCTGGGATGTAGAATCAATACCGGTAAAAAAAAAGAAAAACGTTTTGAAATCTTTGGCAGTGTCGAAAAAAAAAATTGTTTTTTGTGTAAAAAAAAAGTGCGACAGGTATTCCTTTGAGAACGGCGGTTCGGAAAAAAAAAACTTGGAAATGTTTGCTAACAAATTCATTTAGAAAATTGTTTTTCTTTTTTTTTTCTCTCTCTCTCTTTCTCTCATTCAATGGTCATCATTACTCAAAATGTTTTTCGATGTTTTTTTATCCCGTGAAATTTTTAGTTTTTTTTTTTTTTTTTTTTTTTTTCGATAAAAAGAATTATTTATCCAACTGGAAAATGAGCGTTTACCAATAAAAATAAAATAAAAAAAATGGTTGAAGTGGATGAGGAAAAAAGAGGAGATGAGGAGGAGAAGGGAAAAAAAAAAAAAAAAAAAAAAAAAAAAAAAACAATCAAATATTTACGAAAAATAAGGGATTTCGTTTGGGAAATATACAAACATTTGTTTACATCGTGAAACAAGCCGTGAAAACCGAGAAAAAAAGAAATACGATTACTTTGGAAAGTTTTTTTTTTTTTTTTGTTTACATTTAACTAAAGATATTTGATTCGAATAGGAAGGAGCAAAAGAGATGTTGATTGCGTAGGGTTTTTTTTTTTTTTCATTTAATTGTTTGAATTGCGTTGTTGCAAACGTTTTAAAATCAAATGAGCTTGCAAATTCCAAAACGTACTCGATCTTGAATTATCAACTCATTTTTTATCATTCTTTCTTCCTTCCCTGAGAACCGAAGCTTAATATAGCACGTCCGTGAAGTTGGCAGGACCCAGTCAACGGATTTGATCGAAAATAGTCTTATATAGTAGCTTTTCATTGTTCTTTAATAGTTCCGTGATTGTTCCAATTTGTTCTCTAACCTGAAAAAAACTGGAGCCAAAAGTAGGTGGGTCCTGCTAACTTCACGCGAACAGGACCCAATTTGAATTTATCAAAAATTTTTGCCTTTGTCGGTTGCTTTTGATTTGTTCTTCATTGTTCCGGCCAATTCAACGTTTGTTCTGCAACAGGTATGACAGTATTAGAAGGAGTAAGGGCACTGCCAACTTCACGGAAATAAAATAAAGTCCAATTCAGACGTTTAAATGGCTTGAATCGATTTCATTTTGTTTGTTTTCCGAGAAAAAGGTTTGTTCTTGTACGAAAAATACTATCAGGTTGAATTTTTCATTTTTGGAAAGACATTCTGGGTATGAAAAAATCATGGCCTATTTGTAATATTTAGGACTTGTCTATCAATGTCTTTTTGATTGTTCTGAAATGTTCTACAAATATTTCGGTACTTCATCTTCTCAAATCCTGGAAATACAGACTTTTGAGGTCTGCATGCAGCAGGACCCATTTTTTTTTTTGACTTTATTTGGACGGGCTAGATTGCCATGTCCATGCACTAATGGTAGTTTAATTGACTTTTCGGTCAGTCTTATTTCTTTCGTAGTTTATTTGACGTTGCGGTCTGAAACTCGGTTTTTGTTTTTGTTTAGGAACTACTTGTACAATGAGGTTAAGATGACTGTATAAGTAATTCCTACAATCCCTGCTAGAGGGAGGGAGTGTCGGTGGTCACCCATCCACTAACTGGCCGTTCACAATGCTGCTTAACTTCATTGATCACGATGCCGCTAGATGAATCGAGTCACCACTCCGACCCCTGGCAGGACCCATTTTTTCCCCCCAACAGAGCGCGCCACCTTTCCGGTTTGTTATTCAATCTGCTGCCACGTCGGGTTTACAGTGTTCTTTTTTTTTTTGTCCATTATTGATCAGACATCGTTTGTTCTCGTTTGTTCTCGATTGTTCTCAATTGTTCTCGTTTGTTCTCGTTTGTTCTCGATTGTTCTCGTCAGGAAAACGTTTAAGTTTATTTGTGGCTGAAAGTTCTGATCAAAAGTCGTTTGTTCTTGATTGTTCTGGTATTAACAAGATAATTTGGAATACCTTGCATTATTGTATTGATCAGAAATCGTTTGTTCTCGATTGTTCTCGTTTGTTCTCGTTTGTTCTCGATTGTTCTCGTCAGGAAAACGTTTAAGTTTATTTGTGGCTGAAAGTTCTGATCAAAAGTCGTTTGCTCTTGATTGTTCTGGTATTAACAAGATAATTTGGAATACCTTGCATTATTGTATTGATCAGAAATAGTTTGTTCTCGATTGTTCTTCCCTGACAAACGACTGAACGAACGACTTTTGATCAGAACTTTCAGCCACAAATGAACTAAAACGTTTTTCTGACGAGAACAAACGAGAACAATCGAGAACAAACGCGAACAAACGATGTTTCACACCCAGAAAAATGCTGCTTTGGGTCTAAGCAAAAATGCTTTGCTACAAAGCATTTTTGCATAACTTAGGTCTAAGCAGAATAAATGTTTTGTGTCAAAACTCGTGATTGCTTTGCCGCAATGCATAATGTCGACAAGTCGAGCCATGTTGCTTTGCGGCAAAGCATATTTGTTTTGTCGCTAAGCAACATCGCTTGTATTGCGAACGAGGCATATTCCTTTTTCTGGGTGCATTACTACAATAATGCCAGGTATTCCAAATTATCTTATTAATACCAAAACAATCAAGAACAAACGACTTTTGATCAGAACTTTCATAGCCACAAATAAACTTAAACGTTTTCCTGACGAGAACAAACGAGAACAATCGAGAACAAACGAGAACAATCGAGAAAAGGCGAAAGCCTCAATGAGACCATAAATTCAAATTCTGTCCAGTGTAAAATTAATCTCCAAATAAAATTGCGTTCAATCTAGTGTAAAATTGTTTCAGTTCGAGGGGGGAAGGAGGGGGGGGGGGGAGCGCAAATCCTCCAGTGAAATTTATAGAATGATATTTTTGATTTTCATCGCGTTTCATTCATTTTTTTTTTTTTTAACATTTTGATTTTAGAGAAAATGAAAAAAATTCTCCAAGATTCTGTGAGGAAAAATTTCGTTCTGTGTCTAGAAGTAAAAAGAGCTTTTTTTTGGGGGGGGGGGGAAAGGGGGGAATTCTGAACTGGAAATTACAGGAAATAATGTTGGTTATGTAAGGAATTTTCTCTTCACTTTTTTTTTTTTTTTTTTTTTTTTTTTTTACACAAAAAAAATCCAATCGCAGTTATCATATTTCCTTTTGAATCCTGACAGGATAGCAGAAGGGAAAATAACTTAATCAGATGTAAAATAAAAAAAATCGTAAAGATTCGGTTGTGTGATAATGGAAGAAAAGGATAAAAGCATTTTTTTTTTTTTTTTGTTCCTCTTTTTCGTTTCCTTCTTACGGTTCGATTTCTTAATCTATGGATTTGGAAATTCGTGCCAATCTGGAAATGACAATGAATAAAATTGATAACGTTCTTTCTTTTTCAACCATTCCGACAACCTTTTTTTTTGTTTGGAAAAAAAAAAAAAAACGGTAAAAAACAAGGGCAAAGTTTTCTTGGAAAAAATATTCTCTTGATTTTTAAACACCCATACAGCTTTTTTTTTTTTTTTTAAATTTCATTACACGTACGAAAGGAGAAAAAAATCTTCCTTTGGACGTTAATCTCCCTTTTTAAAAAAACCTTTACCCGAAGATGGGTCATCTCAAGAAAAAGCGATAAAGAGGAAAAAAAAAAAAAGTTTCACAAACACACAATGGTGTCGAATAGAATAAAAGCGTGAAGTATTTGATAGAACCGATGCTAAAGGGAAGAAATGATGCATCCATCGAGTAATTGTTAGAAAATCCCCGGGAGATTGGAAAGTTTTTCCTAGACGGCAACGAGGAATTGTGTAAGGTTAAAGAAAAGCTTTAACTCCAGTCATGTTCGTTCGTGTACTTCTTTAAAAAAAATTTTTTCGCAAAAAAAAAAAAAAAAAAAAAAAAAAGTTTTTTCCGCTCGATTAAACTTCCTATTCCAAATTTTTCGTTTCGCTGTCTTTTGTTGTGCGAGTACCGGGTTTTTATTTTTCGGGAATAATAATAATAAAAAAAAACTGGTTTTTGTGTATGTTTCCTCGTTTGTTTTTCCGGTTTCCTGTCTCGGAAATTTGTATTCAATGTATACAATATTTTTTTTCTTTTTTTTTTTTTTCCTCCAGACTTGGCAAACGAAATTGAAAGGTCTTTTTTTTTTTCTTTTTTTTTCGTTTATGCTCTTGTTGCGTTTTGTTCCCGTCGTGGTAGACGTCGCCCCTGTTTTCCAACTTCATAAATTCTGGCTGGCGGATTTCAAAATGGCACCTGCGGTTGATTAGATGCGAAATAACACGGGAGAAGTCATTAAAATCGAGTTTACGAGCTATAGCAGTAAAAGGTAAACCCGCAGTAGGAGCCGCACATGTCGCCGAGAGACAAACTGAATAAAAGACGATTTATTGACGAGGTCATAAATTACGATCAGGTCGTTTCCGGATGACGGATGCTTCTGACAGATTGTCCTTCCTTTGCGCTTGTACTAAATTTTTGCAAAGAAAATTTTTTTTTTTTTCGGTGTCCTAGTCTCGAATCGACTTTTTTTTTGAAGTAAAACTTGTATTCTGAGCAGGGATGGTATGCCGAATAGATTTTAATCTGAATTTTAATTTGGAAATTTTCCGTGATAATCGGAATCAGAATACCATCCCTGCTTTGCTCATACTCGAAACTTTAAGATATCTCACATCGTCCCATCGTTGAAGGCAGGGTTGCTGTTTAAAACATTTTTAATAAAAAACAGTTTAAAACTTTTATATTATTTTCCCATGTTTTAAAACGTTTTAAAACGTCTTTTATTCGGCCTGGTTTTAAAACGTTTTAATACATGTTTTAAAACACGTTCAAAATGTTTTAAATTCGTTACTATTTTTATTCAAATTTTTAAAACGGTGTTTTTTATTCAAATGTTTTAAAACGTTTGAAAACACCGTGTTTTAAACCAATTTGTTTTAAAGCAATCATCCCTGCGATTAAGCAACCATTATGAATATGAGCGGCTCATACAATGTATGGTATGGTCCATATCATAGATTGTATAAAATGAGTCGTGCGCGACAAATTGCGGGCTCGGGCCTCTTAAAAATGCATTTTAAAACGTATTTTATTCACTTAATAAAAGGCCACAAATTTTTTGGTCAGTATTTAATTAACAAAACGGTCAGTATTTTATTAATAAAACGGTCAGTATTTTATTAACAAAACGGTCAGTAAAATAATTAAATGGGCAGTATTTTATTACGTTTTGGGCAGTAAATATTACATAACTGGTCAGTAAAAAATTATTAATTTGGTCAGTAAATTAACTAAACGGCCAGTATTTCTTCGAAAAATTCGCGCAAAAAATTAAAATAAAAATTAGGAGAAACTCTTACCAATCAAGCAACAACCAGGGCTCCAGTAGCTTTTTTCGGGCGCCCCCGTCGACGTTTTTCTCCAATCGGGACAACCTTAGCCGCTGGTGGCGGTTTAGCAAATTTGAGGCGAATGGCAATTCCTACTAGATGTTTGCACATGAACTTTTTAAAAAACTGAGGACAGGTACATTTCCCTTCTATCCATCTGTCATTCTCCTTTGGCATCTCAACTATCCAAACCTTAAATGCGCGTTCCGAAAATTGTTTAAAAGTATTATATTATTTTTTCTGACGTTTATTATTGACCGCATCGAACATTTCTTCACTATCCTCAGAGTCCGATTCATATTGCTGAAGATTCATTTTAATTTTTAAACAATAATACCGAATTACAACTCATTAAAAAACATAAAAAACGAAAAACAAAAATAATAAATTAACATAAACCACGTAATAAATAAAACGAGTTAAAACAATGATGGAAGACGACCGCTGTACGAGAACTAACTGTATTATGTGCTGAAAATAGTTTTGATAATTATTGTAAAATATTCCTGCAGAAACTAGGCATGACTAACTTAACAACTAACTTAAACAAATCTTTCACCAAAATTATGTATAGTTGAAAATACTATGTTTAGCTTATGAAAGTCTGTTTTTGACTAGTTACGACTTTTCATAAGCTGAACATAATATCAGCAAATCTGGATTTCCATCCCTGTAAGACGATTCGAATGAAAATAAACCTTCAAATTTTCCCGTTTTTAATATATTTTTTTCCCGCGAAATACTGACCAATAAAAAAAAAAATACTGACCAAAAGATTTAAAAATGTATAAAATTACATTTATATACTGACAGTTAAATATTTTTACTTGCATTTGAAATAAAAATACTGACCTATAAGTTATTTTACTGACATTTTTTTACTGCCCGCATGAATACTGACCATTAATTTTTTTTACTGACAATGTAATTAATATACTTGCGATGTAATTTAAGTTACTGACCGAAAACAGATTAAAATACTGACCGGAAAAATGCAAGCCTTAATAAAATACGGTATTTAAAACAGTGTTTTAAAACGTTAGTGTTTTAAAACGTTTTAAAACACTAGTTTTAAACCAATTTGTTTTAAACCAATCATCCCTGACAGAAGGCGAAGCCTTCAAACCATTAGGCCATTGAGCAGCCACTCGAAAATAAGAAACAACTTCTTTTCTTTTTTTTTTTTTCAGTAAAAATAAAAAACCGGACACTTCAAACGCAGCAATTAAGCCTTAGATTATTTTGTCCACTACACTTCAAGTTATCGTTAAAAAGCAATCTTCCAAGCAAAAAAAAAAAGACAGTACGTTCAAAGAAAATAAGACACTTCGTCCGAAAAAGAAAAAAAAAAAAAAATCAGCGAAAGAGGATTTTTCCGAAAACAAGTGTTCTCGACTCATCAACTGTGACAGATGAATTAACACCGCGGTTTTTCTTCCTTTTTGTCGATATCCTCAATGGGTTTTCAAAGGAAAAAGAGCATTTCTTTTTCTTTTTTTCTCCTTCCGAGTGGGCAAACACTCTACGCGTATTTTCTCTAAATTTTCTAAGGGAAAAAGAAAAAAAAATGAAAGAAAGAATAATTCATCATTTCCACATAAATCTCATATCCATTTTCTTTTTCGCATTATCACCCCCGCCGGAAAATGAATGAAGCGAAAATAACTTCGAATTAAAACTAAAAACGAAAATTCGACAAAGATTTTTCCCTCTCGCCGTTTTAATTTTCCCTTTTGTTTCAAAGAGGCGCCCCCTTTTTTCGGAAAAATCCATCCCCTTTCCTCTCCACCCTCCTCGACCCATTTTCAGGTTTTTCCTTTCGTCCGAAAAAGAAAACTCCCCGCATACCGAATTGAATCGGTTTTTTCTCCCCCCCTCCCCCCCCCCCGCTTCGCTTCAGACAAAATTTTGTCGAATAGTATCAAATATCCGCGCCGTCCTTCGGAAAAGTAATTCTCTCCCCCTCCCCGCCCTTTTTCCCTCTCCATCTCTGCCGAGGGAAATATTTTTAAACAATTCAGAGATGAAAAGGCTAAATTTCCCGAGCTGAAAATTTCAACGTCGGCTTTTTTCGGAAAAACGTTTCCTATTTCGCATTTTTTTTTTTTTTTTTTTTTTTACTTCCGCTTTGGGAAATTTTTTTTTTTTTTTTTTCATTTTATTATTTTTGTGTATCTTTCTCATTCATTTACGTGACAGCCGGTGTCGTGTTTGATTTACGTTATATTAATCAAAAAACATTCTTTATTGCTATTTTACGAAAAAAAAAAAAAAAAAAAAAGGGGGGGGGTGGGGAAACCGAAATCAAATTTTTTGATAAGGGCGTGGGATGAATTTATCCTTTTTTGATTACCTTTTGCGTTTAAAGGGAAAATAAGGTGTAACATGTAAATATTATGTATTGTCCTTTAAAGCTTTTTCGGATTGTTGCCCTTGGCAACGAAATGGAAGTGGCTATCGAAAGGATTAAAATTAAGAAGGTTGTAATGGAAAAAAAGATTCCATTTTTTTTTTTTTTTTTTTTTTTTGAAGAAAAAAGGGCTTTGGAGATAGTTATTTTTGGAAAAGAGCATATAAAGAGATTTTGAAAGGACGGTTTTGTGTGTAAAGATCGCTTCAGGTATCTTTTTTTTTGATCGATTTGCTTTTCAAGAAAAAAATAAAATAAAATAATATACTGTGTGTATGATTGTCGCCTGTGCAATCAAAAACAGTTGTCACGTATTAATATGAGTACGTGTCGAACGCGCTATCGGGTACTAGAATATTGGATTCGTGAATACGTGTCCATCTTTTCAGTTTTTTTTAGGACTAGGGGATACAAATGACGATTTGTAATTCCTTTTAGTCGATCTGTCTCATTCTCATATTGTTTTTAGCTAAGTTCTGATCTGAGTTTTTTTTTTCTTAATATTACCCCGTAAGAGAAAGAGATGCATAAATGTACAAAAGATTTTACGTGCATAAAAAATACATAGATTATGTATAAAAAACTTAACTTTTTTTTCATCCAATATATATATATTATGCATAAATTATGAAAAAATTATGTATATCCAGATTTTTATGCTTAATAAGATATGCATAATCTCGGCACAAATTTTACTTTTTTTTTTTGCTCCACTTTTTCGTACGGGACGGTAACAGAAGGGCCACCGATAGTACGGTAGATTGAAAAACACGAATATTTGAATTTGAAAATGCCACCACTCGGAAAAGTTGCATTTTAGCTTCCACATTAACCCTCATTTTTTTCAGATTTTTTGGAGGCCGATTTCTGCTGCCCCCAGAGCCTTAAAGTTTTTTAGAGTCTCATAAGGACCGAAAAAATTAGAGCGGTATTTTGGTGCGGAGATTGAAGCCATTTTTTATTTATGAGCAAAAATCGGTCGTTATTAAACACCACCCTATGCCTCTTTTGCCTCACATATAAAAAAAGGCTCCAATTACTGTAAAACTGATCCCAACAAAAACGCATTTTGTAAAAAAGGCAGCCAAGTTTATTCTTTAAAATTTTTATAAAACTTGACCGGGTGCACTCCGTGCATCTTAAATTTATTTTTGAAATTTACGAATAATTTTTGATGGGGAATGAACTCTTTCGCATGCACGGCTCGAATTTTTTCGGCCCTTATGAGATTATGCATCTTTCTTTTGCTCAATTTACTGCATTGTAAGCTGCCATATTGAGTAATATGGCGTCAATACAAGACCTACAGCCGATTAATAACTTGAAAAAATGAACTGATTTTTAAATTTTTTATGATTCGTGACACCAATAACGGCATTCCCCTCATTTAAAAACTTTGGTAAAAAGTGAAACTTCAAAAATTGAAAGTTTCGCAATGAAAGATTCATAAAAAAAAGTTTTTCATCCGGTGCTAAGTAACTCTCCCCCCCCCCCCCATTTTTTTATATGTTCCCAAGATTAATGTTTACTCGACTATTTACTTCGTAATTTTATTAATTACTTTTTTTTATTTTTGAGCAAAAATCGGTTGTTATTAAACCCCCTAATTCCTTTCAGCTCATATATAAAATAATGATAAAATATATAAATAAATAATTAAAAAATGGCTCCAATTACTGTAAAACCGATCCAAAAAAAACCATCGTGTAAAAAAGTGAGCCAAGTTTATCCTTTAAAATTTTTACATAACTTGGCTGGGTGCACTCCGTGCACCTTGACTTTATTTTTGGAATATCCGAAAAATTTCCGATAAGAAATGAGCTCTTTCACATCAAAATTCGATTCTAATTTTTTCGGTCCGTTATGAGACTTTGAAAAACTTTAGGTCTCTGGGGGCAGCAGAAATCGGCCTCCAAAAAATCTAAAAAATATTGCAGTTAATATGGAGGCTAAAATGCAACTTTTCCGCGCTGTGGCTTTTTCAAAAAATTCGTGTTTTTCGATCCTCCCTTACCGATAGAGTACAAAATAGCAACTAGTTAAATCGACTTTGATGAAAATAAAGCTATTGCGCTTTCCGAAAAGCGGCAGAGGGCTTACATAGTCCAAAAATCTCAAATTCCAAAGTCCCGTTAAAAACAAATCGGTCCTTCCTATCGAAACAATCCACATAATTTAATCCTCAAGGCAATACATTCTCGAAATCTTAACAACAGTTTATCGCTCACTGTTTATTGTTTAAAATCCATAAAACCGAAAATTGACCCTCCCAGCTCGTCGACGCTTCTTGTAATTAACAGCAGATGCGAACGACAGTGGTCGCACCGGCGCCTGGAGACCCCACAGAAAATGACCCCAAGCAACCATGTAAAGTATTAATCAAATAGCCCGTGACGCTTTTGCCATCGAGACTCAAATCGGAAAAAAAAAAGAAATAGGAAAAAAGAAATAGGAAAAAAATGATCAATTATATTTCATCTTAATACAAATCAGATTTATTATTACTTTTTTTCTTCCTTTATCTTTTCAAAAACTTTCCAAATTATGAGGAGAAGAAAAAAAAATGGAAAAGTTAACTAACCTTCGATTGAAAATAACCTGACTGAAAATTACGAAATACGCCAACTTTCGAAGAGGAGAAAAAAAAAGAAAAAGAAATAAAATAAAATAAGATGAATAATATAAAAAAAGATAAAAAAAAGTTATATTTTCTTTTTTCTCAAAAAAGAAAAAAAAAACTTTTTCAAAAAAAAAGCAATCATAAAACTTATTTCATTTTTGCGAAGTGTTGAAGTTTTCTCTCTGTAATTATAACTGTAATTAGAATTTTTTTTTTTTTCGTTTTTTATTTCTCGTAACGATTATCATTTAATCGCTTAATATACGTCAAAACATTTTTATAACGCAAATGGGGGGAGATGGCGAAATCTGATCTCGAAATCTAATCAAATCACGATCCCCGCTCTCTGCCGTTCGCTCCCCCCTCCAGAAAGTAAATTAAATGAACCGCATGAATTGGGAGGGTCAATCCTGGCGCCGCTGTAATTCGTCATTTGTATGCACGAAACGGGGGGCTAAGATTTTAAAACGTCAAAATCCAGCGGGAAGATTATCGGGAGGCGAGGCGGGTTTTTCCGTATGATGGTGGTATTGACATTCGGAAAAATCCCCTGCGGGAGTTTCGATGTATGTTGTTTGCCCGATATCATGCGGTGAGGCGCATGTCGGAATTTCAGGAAAATTACACCTTAGGAAATAATTCGAGCATGGAGAGGATCAATAAACAATAGGAAGGACAGGACACCTGCAGCATCATAAAAGGGAATGTAATTCGTGCCTAATACTCGACATGGTTTATGTAAACAAGCTTTAGTCCCCGGTAATTGAACTTTTGTTCCATTTCCCATAAGAGGCAATCGAATGTAAGGGCTCTCGAACAGCATTTTGGGAAGGATGGCATACAATTTTTTTTTTCTGTGTCATGAATTGTCTCCTATTTCGTTGGGATGTATTCAGTAGTTAAGTTAATTGGTAACTTGAGCCGGTGGGGCCTTTGCGTGGGAGTCGATGGGGGAACAAGTCGAAGTGGACGCGGCGTTGTTGATAGTTTCATTTGAGCAGGCACCCGGGAGAAAAGAAATCTGATATCGATTTGATCTCATTCGGACATCAGTCTGATATCAGGTGGTTGCCATGGTAACAGCTGATATCCGACAGTTGTCATGGCAACTAAATGATATTCGACAGTTGGTTGCCATGTAGCCGCTGATACCAGGCAGTTGGCTGCTATGTAACCGCTGGTACCAGGCAGTTGGTTGCTATGTAACGGCTATCATCAGACCCGTTGCCTTGGTAACAGCTGATAATCAGACAGTTGGATTCCATGTGACCGCTGATATCAGACAATTGGCGGCCATGGTAACCGCTGATATCTGACAATTGATTGCCATGCAACTACTGATATTAGACAGTTGGTTGCCATGCAGCCGCTGATACCAGACAGTTGGTTGACATGCAGCCTCTGATACCAGTCAGTTGGTTGCCATGCAGCCGCTGATACCAGACAGTTGGTTGCCATGCAGCCGCTGATACCAGACAGTTGGTTAACATGTAACTGCTGATATCTTACAGTTGGTTACCATGTAATTGCTGATATTAATCACTTGTCAGAAACTATCTCCCAAAGTGATGATCGCTGTGAAGATAGCTAATCACTGTCTCGAAGTCGGCACTTAGAAGAAGAAGAAGAAGAATTCAATGTTTTTCCATTCCACTGATCTCTGTGTGCGCACATGAAATAAGAACTAAATTAAGTCCGTAAAATGTTCCCCTTATGAAGAATGCTAGGGGCATAACACAAGAAATATATATAGGACACAGAACAAGAAAGGATGAGGGTCAATAAGGCCGTTTTTTGGGCTAAATTTTTTTTTTCGTGAAATTTGATCCTTTAGTCCTGGTAAATGATTCCCCAAAAGAATTTTCGATTTCGGTCGTCGGAACCCTTAATATTCGCCTAAAACCATGATATTTTATTAAAGCAAATTTTAAGGATCAGCATAGGAATTAAAAAATTTTATTGCGGCAGGGAAATACTCCTACCTAAGATCTTTTAAGGGTATTTTTTCACGTTCCGAAAAATGTGTAGAACCCCCTTAAAAGCGGCAATTTTAGGTGTTTTTATTTTTTAAACATCGTTCTTCCAAGGATTTCTGAAAACTGCATACAATATATTATAGCTTGCCCTAAGATAAACCTCACGTAATTTTTCCCGTTTGCGAATCCAATGGAATCCATTTAAAAAATGCATAAGACGCGGTTTTTACGGCCTATTGAGCTCCCTGGTAGTTAGATCTGAATTTTTTTAAAAAAAATCATTTAGGAGTGACAATTAATCGATTCCAGCCATTATCCCGTTCCATCCATGATCAGTTATCTTAAAAAAAACTTTAAAAAATTATTAACATTTTAAAAAAAATCACTTTGCATTTGATGTGTTCCATAACAAGTTTTTGAAAATGAAATGTGAAAAATATAAACAATATATGTATTTTCTTCTATTTTTGGTATTAAATTGTTATTTTAGATGCAAGACATTATTTCTGAAGGGTAAATTAATAATACCAACTAACTTAATACGAAAAAAGAAGGAAATATGCAGATTATTTATAATTTTAATATTCCATTTTCGAAAACTTGTTATGGAACACATCAAATGCAAAGTGATTTTTTTTAAAATGTTAATAATTTTTTAAAGTTTTTTTTAAGATAACTTGATCATGGATGGAACGGGATAATGGCTGGAATCGATTAATTGTCACTCCTAAATGATGTTTTTTTAAAAAAATTCAGATCTAACTACCAGGGAGCTCAAATAGGCCGTAAAAACCGCGTCTTATGCATTTTTTAAATGGATTCCATTGGATTCGCAAACGGGAAAAATTACGTGAGGTTTATCTTAGGGCAAGCTATAATATATTGTATGCAGTTTTCAGAAATCCTTGGAAGAACGATGTTTAAAAAAATAAAAACACCTAAAATTGCCGCTTTTAAGGGGGTTCTACACATTTTTCGGAACGTGAAAAAATACCCTTAAAAGATCTTAGGTAGGAGTATTTCCCTGCCGCAATAAAATTTTTTAATTCCTATGCTGATCCTTAAAATTTGCTTTAATAAAATATCATGGTTTTAGGCGAATATTAAGGGTTCCGACGACCGAAATCGAAAATTCTTTTGGGGAATCATTTACCAGGACTAAAGGATCAAATTTCACGAAAAAAAAAATTTAGCCCAAAAAACGGCCTTATTGACCCTCATCCTTTCGGACTTTCCCCCTTTCCCCCCATCCGTGTCAGCATTACTATACTTGAATGGCCCCTAAAATCAGGAACGGACCACAGGCCAGAATCCTTAAAAGTAAAAGAAAAAGAAAGTTAATCATTTTCATGCGTCTGAGGTCAACTAACCTATCTCCATTGTAAATATGATTGGAAATAATCTGTTTAGACTCTATGAATATCATGTGATCATGTGACTACAAGTTCTCACATTGACGTAAACCTGTGGTCACATGACACTTCTGAAAAACGTAGAAACAGACTATCTCCAATCCCATTTACGATGGAAATACGTTAGTTGACCTCGGACTCACGGATTTATCGATTAACACTGCATCAGCGCATAAGCGTTCCTTTCAACGATGTGTTCAACTGATTTATTTACTAGACCAACCAACTTATGCTGACTAGAAAATTTTAGAAATTGTTACTGCATGTAAAACAAATCGACTGCCATTATAGTAAATTACCACAGTCAGGCGAAAAAGCTCGTTTCACTCCGAAAACAAAAAGGTTATTCTCATATCTCAAGCTGCATAATCATTTTTCTTTTGCAGGAATTGTTCGAATTCCGGTTGCGTTCCAAAGGGTTCCAAGCCTTCCGGTTCCTCCCTCTTGGCTACTACCCTTAACATTCCCCCCCTTTTTTTTCCGACGGGATCATTAATACCGACTCTTTTTGAGTTTTCAAGCATCAGCATCCGGTTACAGAAAAAACAAAAGTCAAAAGCCTTTCCTCTTTATTTTTTTTTTTTCCTTCTTGGAAAGACAAAAAGAGAAGAGAGGCCGGCTTAAATGTTGACGTCAAAACAATTTCGGATCCTTTCCTTCATTGATATGCTGATGTATTCTGCACTACTCAGAGTCTGCCACTAATCATAACGGCTTGGAGTTTGATGAAGGCATGTTACGTAAGGAAACGAGTTTAAAAGCTTTTAAAGCTTGTAATAAGATGGAACAGCCTTTATGTGGCATTAAGGAAATCTTATGGAAACATTTAAATGCTCCCACCATTAGCATATCCTGTTAAGTTCATTTTACTTTGAAAGTTACGAGAAGGATACTTTTTTTACTTCTTTTTTTTTCTCTCTTCGAAAGTAGCTTTTTGTTTCTGCTATCGTCTCGGCAGAAGCTGTGAGTTTTCTCAAGGTTGGTCCGTTTAATCTTGAATTTTTAGATTTAAAAAAAAAAGTGTTTAGGATGGGTTGGCATGTCTGAGAAAGATTTAAAAATTGGGCTATTCGACACCTCCGAGCCAGATTGTCTTGACTACTTTGTGCTGATGTAAGTTTAACATAAGAAGATTACGACAGGCTTGATCGGAAGTGTCGACTTTTGCGAAAATAATTTGATAAATAGTTATGTTGATGCTGACGCTAATGTTTATGCTGTTGCTGATGTTGGTCCTGATGCTGATGTTTATGCTGTTGCTGATCTTGGTGTTGAAGTTGATACTGATCATATTGATGTTGATGTTGATGTTAATGCTGTTGCTGATGTGCTGATGTTGATGATGATGATAATGATGGTAATTCTGACTTTTATGTTAATGTTAATATTGATATTAATGTCAATATCGGTGCGAAAATAATCGAAGATGACAGTGATTAGGAGCAATTGCAAAGTTCCAGTTTCTGGTTGGTGTATATTACCTGGTTGAAGGTAACCCCTTATGTATACCTGTGCGTGCGTTAAGAGGTATATGAGACATACAATTTAGCTCCGGGTCCGAATGGCCATCTGAGATATTTACGCAGCAATAACCTCTCGGTGGTTTGCCATTGTCTACCGAGAAGTAGAAACTAGTGTGGCCTGAGAAAAATTCCTAGCTGTGAACTAGGGTAGAAGCAAGACGCATCCATCTCGTGATTGAGAGTCGAACTCCCTATGAGCTAGGCTACCAGTCCCTAATGAGTAATGTTCCTCCTGATAGGCTAGCATTTTACGAAGATCAAGTATTGCCTGGTACTTACATCCACTCTTGCGCACCGATGTTGTATGTTGATGTTGATGCTGATGCTGATACTGAGGCTGTTACTGATGCTGATGTTGATGCAGATACTGATATTGATATTGATACTAATGCTGATGCTGATGTTGATATTGATATTGATACTGATGCTAATGTTGATGCTGATGCTGATGCTGATGCTGATGCTAATGTTGATGCTGCTGATACAGAAATGAATGCTGATGTTGATGTTGATACTGGCGCTGATGTTGATGTTGATACTGACACTGATGCTGATGCTGATGTTGATGTTGATACGAATTCTGATGCTGATGTTGATGCAGATACTGATATAGGTTTGATGTTAATGTTGATACTGATACTGATACTAATGATGATGTTGATGTTGATGTTGATGTTGATGTTGATGTTGATATTGATGCTGATACTGATACTGATACTGATACTGATGCTGATGTTGATATTGATATTGATACTGATACTGATGCTGATGCTGATTTTGATGCTGATGTAGTAGGGATCCTTAACAACAAATATTAACGAAATTTCGAGAAATTGGCTCAGATTTTGGTTCTGGACCCGTACGTAAAACTCTTAAGGATTCAAAATCTAAAATTTCTTGTTCGAGAATCTTGCTCAAGGTCTCGCAAGATTTCAGAAGATCTGTCAAGATTTTGAGCAAATGTTTGTTGAAATTTGTTGTGTGCATTCCTATAATGTAGATGCTGCTGATGTTGATGTTGATGCTGATGCTGATACTGATGCTGATGTTGATGTCGATATTGATGTCGATATCGGTGCAAAACTAACCGAAGACTCGTAAATATCATGTACAAGCGAGGTTTTTTTAGATCTGATTTCGATCGCAGCTTTTGTCGCGACTGAATTTCATAAAATTTTAAACCAGGGACCCTCTGGTCGGGGTGCTTTAGAATTTGGAATTAATCCAAAGATGTATTAAAGATTCATTTCACACTCGATTAATTCGGACTTGATCCTCTCACACGTGGGATAAAAGAATTAGCTTTTAAGCAAAAAAAAATAAAAATAAAAATATTTAATTTAGAGAGAAAAAAAAAAAAAAAAAAAAAAAAAACGTTTAAGTGTTCCGGGCTTACCGGCTCGTAAGCATCAGTATTGATCTTTTTTTTTTTCGAGAGAATAAATCCCCGGCTTGGGTGGGGTATAGAAAACAAAAAAAAAAGGATCGAAAAAAAAATTTAGAGAAAATGGGATTCATGTTCCAATTATTGAAACAATACACGAAGTCGAAATATCACAACTTGTTGATCTCTTTTTTTTCTTTCTTTTTTTTCCCCTCCTGGACAGCTATTACACTCAAATAAAAGCAAACTCCAGCTTTTTGTATTAGCGATTTTATTTCCCCTCTTAAAATACGAACCCGCCCGCAAATTTTTAGAACCGTACGATATACGATTTATACATCGTGTATATTTTTTTTTCCCCGGGTTTCCCCCCCGCGTTTTCAAAGTTTATTTAATTACAGTTTTGTCGGTTATAAAATACTTTTTAGCGTAAGCATCCCCAATACCGGTTAAGCTAGTTGTGGTAAGATTTATTTAAAAAAAAAAAAAAAATCGCGCTTTCAAGTAAAAAAAAAAAAAAATTACGTTAATGCGACTGAGAGCACCTACGATTTGAAAAAAAAAAAATTGATTATTTAGATTCGCCACGGCGCTGATATCGCTTCCTCATTGCCTCTGGGATAAATTGAATTTTCTCTTCAGTCTTGGAACGTTTCTCGCGTCGCGCGGAAGTCTCGGAGCTTTTTATTTTTTTTTATTACAAGGACCTCGAAAATTCTTCGCTCTTAAGTTTTGAACACGAAAAAAGACTTAATAAATCGTGTGAATGTTTACGGTTTTGGTTTTGTTTTTGTTTTAGCTGCCCTTTCCCCTCCGTTTTTTTTTTTTTTTTTTTTTTCTTTTGTTTAATTTTTTTTTGTATTTTTGGCGCACGAAGGTACGTTTTTTTTTTCTTTTAAAATTCTTTGAGTTTTTTTTTCTTCTTTGTAAGTGGCGCGACTTTTAAAATTTTCAAAAAAAAAAAAAAAAAAAAAAAAAAAAATCGTAAAATAAAATTATAATTCCGTGATGACGGTTTGTTTCGTTAAGTTGTCGGATATTTTGGAGCGCGTGTTTTTGACACTCTACGTCATTCTCTGAATAAAATTAGGCTAATTATTGATAAATGTAGTTAGATTGGAGATGGAGTGTTGACGTTTAATTCTGATCGATGCTTTTGGCGGTTTATTTTTTTTTTATATTTTTAAGTCGTAAACTTTTGAGTTTTAAGATGAAGATTTTAATTTTTTGTTCTTTTTTATTTTTCAGGTGTCTCGATAAAAGAGGATATTCTATTCAAAGATTTTCGATGTAGGAGTTTTTTCGGTAAGTTGCGAAAATTTTAATAATAATTTTAATGAATAGTTTTAAAATACTTTTTAATGAAATCTCTAATCGGGATTTTTCAAAACTAAGAGTTATGTATCTTTTTAATCTTCGAATTAATCCAGGTTTATTTAATTTTCTCAATTTAATCTTAGTTTAGAGTTAAGCAATTTTATCTTAATTTATAATTAAGGCATTTTAATCTTACTAAATTGGATTTCATTTAATCTTCGTTTAATCTTATTCATCTTTCTTGGTTTAATCGGGATTAAGTTTCTTGATTTTATCTGGAATTAATTAAATGAATTGGAACTGGATTAAATGAGGTGAATTTAATCTGAATTGAATTATTTGAATTTTATCTGGATTAAAATACTTGAGTTTGATCGGGAATGGGTTATTTGAATTTAATCGGGAATGAATTGCTAGAATTTAATCTGGGTTGAATTACTTGAATGTAATCTGGATTGAAATACTTAAACTTGATCGGGAATGAATTACTTGAATTTGATCGGGAATAGATTACTCGCATTTCATCGGGAATACATTACTTGAATTTAATCTGGATTAAAATATTTGCATTTAATCGGGAATGAATTATTTGAATTCAATCGGGAATGAATTACTTGAATTCAATCAGGAATGAATTGCTTGAATCTAATCTAGATTAAAACACTTGAATTTGATTGGGAATGGATTACTTGAATTTAATCGGGAATGGATTACTTGAATTTAATCTGAATTAAATTACGAAAATAATTAATTTAATCAGAAAATTCATGCATTTAACACATATTAGTTATTCAACTTAATCGAGTGAAAAAAGTAATAAATCGATTTTTAAACCAATTGATCGATTAAATTGTAAAACGATCAACCAAAAACCGAAGGCGGCCGGATGAAAATAAAATTATTCAGATTGATTTCCTCTTTTGTCGAAAATTCAAATTAGAAAAACAGGATCGGGATAAATCTGGCTTAATTTAATCAGAATCTTATTAATCTTCAATCTTGCGCTAACAATTCGACTAAATTTTATTTTGTTAGCCGCTTAATTTTGATCAGATTTTCCAGGATTGGCTCAAGTTTGACTGGATGTAATATTTTTGACAGAGAATGACGATTGAATTATGGTGATTAAGATGAAGTGAATAAATGAATGAATGAATGAATGAATGAATGAATAAATGAATGAATGAATGAATGAACGAATTTTGACGATGAAAAAGATGACTCGATTAATTATGAGAATAACGATCGACTCAAGCTCTTTAAATTCGAGCGACTTTAAATTAAAATTATTGGATTAAAAATTCCGGCGCCGTAAATCAACTGATGTATCTCCATCATAAATGTGACTAAAAATAATCTGTTTGATACAGTTCGCGTTGTCCTAAACTTGTGCACACTTGATTTTTAAGACTATCTCCAACCATATTAATGATGGAGATATGTATCTCCAACCATTTTTAAAATGGAGATATGTCAGTTATTCTCCGGCGCACGAAATTGGTTTTTTAATTAATTAAGAAATTTGAAAAAAATAACCACGGATTAAAAACTAGCCTGCCGACTGGAATTGCGATGTAAAAAAACAAAACAGACCGATTAAAAAGCTCGATTAATATGCGGATTCAAAACATTCTAAGAAATTTTGCTTTTTGTTTTTTGCTCCTTAAAGGAGCGCCAACAACAACATTTTGATAAGGAATAGACATTTCATTAATCAGATAAGGTATTTGATTTATAGTCATAAATAAATCGACCTTGAACTCGATTATAATTTTTTTGCAAGAGAAAAAAAGGAATGAAAATAAAAATCGATTAAGCTAACAGTCGAATTAATTTTATTTTCCATACCGATAAGTTTCTTTGAAAAAAAAAAAAAAATAAATAAATAACTACACAAAATTTTAAATGCATAATTGTCAATCCATCGCCGACGTGAGGAGATATAATCTACTAAAATTATACTTTTTTTTTTCGAAAAATCTTCTATTCAAATTGATGTTCCCATCAAAGTCTTGTCGAATTCGAAATCAGAAGAAAAAAAAAATATGTTCCGATCGAGATCAAGTTCAATAACTGGGTCACGAATACGAGGGGGTAAAAAATCTTTCTTCCTCTTAAAAAAAAATTGATATCTCAGGCGTTTCCAGGAAAAGATAAAAAAAAAAATGAAAGTTTTTCTAAGAGGGGCCTCACGTGGAAAACAGATGCTCGAATAAATAAAGTATCCCTGTGATGAAACTGACAAATAAAAATAAATAAATAAATAAATCAAGGAAGATGCTTGTGTGATTTATGACTCACAATCTGCATAACGTTCTCGCATATATATGATTTTTTTTTTTACCTTTGGAAATTGGGAATTTTTCCTTTCTCACGTTTATTGATAGGAACGTGACGATGATGGGCCATTGGAAATTAAAAGCGTGTGCGGTCAAAAATAAAACGGGGGGGGATTTTATACCGTGGACGGTGAAAGGTTACACTGTACGGTAACATAGTGGAAACTTATTTCCTTTGAATTAAAATTTTTGGCTGGAGAGAAATACGAGAGCTCGTGAGACCTAATGAGCTTTAATTTTTGATAAAACAAAGGAATGTTGTTAGGGTCGTATTTTATACCAAAAGGTTTTGATAATTACTAGACATTCGTCAGCATTAGTGTTAAAGGTATCTCACGTGAAACTCCTCTATGTTTTTAAATAACATTCCACCACGGCTTTTCAAATTGCCCTCACTACTGTTGTGGAGAGGTTTTCCCGTTTAATTTGTTTTCCGTTGGATCGTTGGGTGTTGAAATTTCGAAAATTTTTTGAAGAAAATAAAAATGAGAAGGTTTTTTAAGATTTATTGGTCTAGTATATTGCTGTAATTCCGTGCGCCGAAGGTTAATTGACGTATCTTTATCATAAATATGATTCGAGATATTGTTCAGAATGATGTGATCACCAGGGGTCCAAAGCCGGTAAAAATTGGTTGGAGCCGGCGCCGGGATCGTCGTCGAAATATCCAAAGTGCTGGAGCTGGAATCGGCGCCGGCATCGGCTTCGGACCCCTGGTGATCGCAAGTTTGCTCCAACCTGAGAGCCCGTACAAAAAAGAGATGCATAAAATATGTAAATTTTTTGCAAAATAAATACAAAAAATTTATATTAATTTTGTATAATTTATACAAAAATTTGGACATACATAATTTATATATAATTTATGTATAATTTATATATAATTTATATATAATTAATATATAATTAATATATAATTTATATATATTTATGTATAATTTATATATAATTTATATATAATTAATATATAATTTATATATAATTTATATATAATTTATATATAATTTATATATAATTTTTCGTTGAAAAAGTTAATGTTTCTTATACATAATTTATGCATAATCATCCCCGAGGATAAAAAAAAAATTCGTTAAAAAAGTTAAAGTTTTTTATACATAATTTATGTATAATCATATTGTAGGATAAAAAAATATAAGTTCTTTATACATAATTCATGCATTTTTTATGTATGTCCAATTTTTTGTATATTTTATGTATAATTTTTGTATAAATAATACAAGTTTTATGCATCCCTTTTTCGTACGGGAGGACCTTGTAGTCAACTTTGTAGTCAACCTTGTAGTCACTTGATATTTAAAAACAAACAAAAGGGCTATCTTTTACTACAGTTAAGGTGGAGTTACGTCAGTTGATCTTCGGCATTCGCAGGAATGATTCGCTTTAAAGGACGCTGCTGTAAAGAGACGCAAACAATCAACTCCAAACGAGTCCCTGAGGTTTTTTGAAGATTAATTCAGGCATGGGCTGGACCGCCAAGTTGCCAGGGAAATTTTGGCGCTCCCCTAGGGTGCAAAGTCTCGGCGCCTTTTATTCTTCTTTATAAACTCGTTCACAGCGAAAATACAGGAGTAAATTTTCTGATTAATTCTAGTATATCTAATGACGTTTATGGCGAACTGAGTCCGCCGGAAGACAACTGACGTATCTCCGTTGGAATTATCACTGGAGATACTATGTTTTGATTGTTTTTAAATATCATGTGACTATGTTTACTCGCTCGTTAGGTAAGTTCTGGCGCTCTGATAAGTTCGAGCGTCAGTTTAAAATTGTTTTCCCAGAATATTTTTCTGAAGAGCGCCGAAAATGATAATTGCTTTTGCAAGAGATTAAGCTAAGTGGTTCGGAACATTTATTAGCTTTTTACATATAAGAATTAGGCTCCGTTTTTAGAATACTTTCGAGCCCTTAAATCCGTGCGCCGGAGGTCAACTGACGTATCTCCGTTGGAATTATGACTGGAGATAATATGTTTTGTTTGTTTTTAAATATCATGTGACTCGTTATTTACATGATTTTGCATGACCGGCTATCTCCAATCATATTAAAGATGGAGATACGTCAGTTTTTCTTCGGCGCAAGGACTTTAGTAAATTTTTGCTTCATTTTTAAAACATTAACTATTTTTTCCGCTTAAATCGGGTACATTTATTGCTCTGATATGCTCTAGCTCCAGTTTAAAAATTTTTTCCCAGAATATTTTTCTGAAGAGCGCCGAAAATGATAATCGCTTTTGCAAGAGATTGAGCTAAGAAGTTTGAAATATTTTTTAGCTTTTTACATGTAAGAATTAGGCTTCGTTTTTAGAAAATTTTCGAACCCTTAAATCCTTGCGCCGGAGGCCAACTGACGTGTCTCCGTTGGAATTATGACTGGAGATAATATATTTTCATTGTTTTTAAATATCATGTGACTATGTTTACCTGCTTCTTAGTTACACGATTTTGCAAAACAGGCTATCTCCAGTCAAATTTAAGATGGAGATACGTCAATTGATCTCCGGCGCAAGGATTTTAGTAAATTTTTGCTTCATTTTGAAAACATTAAATATTTTTAACGCTTAGGCCGGGAATATTAGATTTTTGCATATAAGAATTAGACTTCTTTTTTAGAATATTTTCGCGCACTTAAGTCCGGGCGCCGCGGTTCAACCGACATATCTTCATCATGGAGATAGTCTATTTTAAAGGTCATGTGACCGCTCGTCGTCTTCGTTAACTTGTTTGATTACTTGATTTTGCGAAACAGGCTTATCTCCAATCATATTTATGATGGAGATACGTCAGTTGACATCCGGCGCACGAAAATATTCCCAATCCGTGGCTGGATCCATTCCTTTTTTTTCTTCAACTAACTCCTTTGTCATTTCTCGATGTCTTCAATCATTTCCAAAGAGATTAAAAATCATTTGGGCAAAAATCCGATTTATTAAATGCAACCGTGTCCGAAGGAAATAAATCAAATCCGTCAAAAACATCAAAAAAAAAAAAAAAAAGAACTGCGTGGAAAGATGAGAAATCGAAAAAGATTACTTTGATTAATTCCATTTATCGGGATTTGATTTTCCGTTGAAAAAAAACCAACGGATGATATATTTTAATGATTGGTATACCAGAACCTGATACGGGGGGGTTCAACTTATAAACCGTAATAATTTCAAAATTTGAAAAAACCATAAAAAAAAAAAAAAAGATGAAAATGGCGGTTGGTTACGACCCATCCGTTCCGTGCCGATTCGTTTGCTTTTTAAATAGAATTTAAACTCATTTTTTGATGACATAATTGTTGAAGGACGTTTTATTTTTTTATTTTTATTATTTTTCCCCCCGATCTTGTTTAAATATGTCCAGTCCATGAATTTTTATTTTTAATACCAGAGATACGACTCGTTTCATATTTTCAGAATTTCGCTGAGGGAACAAAACGTTCTGTAAAATATCGTAACAATTTCGTCGGTTTTTTTTAAAAGCCTCCCTGATAAATGATTTTTGAAAAAGGAAGCTCCCATTGTCCCGCTTTACGTAATATTAATCATTTATCCGAGAGATATTGATAACGTCCTTCCTATCATTTTCAGATGTCAGGGATTAGTTACTCATTGAACGTTATTATCGTAGGTGAATTGGACGGAAAAATGGATTTATATCAATGAGAGAGGGATGGATGAAAAAAAAAGTCGGCCACTTACCCCAATTCTTTATTTCCGAAAAAGAAAAAAAAAAATTGAAATGAAATGAAAAAGTAGAAAATTGGAATTAAGTTAGTTGAAATCTCTTTGATCCATCTGTTACGTTCCCGGTCCGTTGAAAATGTTTCCAACGTGATAAAAGTCGCACGTTTTACTTTTTCAAACTTCGACTTTTTCTCCAATTTTTTTTTTTTTATAAATGATTGGGATTTCATTTTTTATAAAAATGATTTGTTCTCTGTCGACCGGAATAAAAAGCGCGTGCTATTGGGGACCTTTCTCTGCGAAAGCTTTCAGAAATTTGTGAAAAGTGTGGACAATATTAATATCAGATTATTTAACCTTTTTCGGGAAGGGGGGGGGGAGATATCCCCTAGGATACGATAAAATAATGATTTTTTTCGGCCAAAATAGGTCGTAAGGCCAATAGACCAATTAGGCCTATGGGTAACTATTTTTTAATTAAAATGACTTCCAGGTACTGAATCTTTTATATATTGGTCGGTTCACATATTTAAAAAAAAAAAAATTGAAGATAAAATTTAAGGCGAAATTAATAGGATTTTTTTTTTTTTTTTTAAGACTGAAATTTTATTGTGGCTCATTGACTTGTCGAAAAATCAGTGATTTATGTTGTATTATATAAAGTTTGCTTCCTGTAAAGACTATTGCAGTGAATAGGATGCGGAATAAGATGGGTAAAATGCTTTCCGATTGGAAAAAGTTTTTTGGAAGTTTTCCTCTTTTTTTTCTCTCTCTCTCGTATTTCAAACTTTGTTATGTTTGCCTTTTTTTTGTCTGAAAACTATAAAGTAGAGTACAATTTCTTGTTTTTTTTTTTTTTTTTTTTTTTTCAGAAAATAAAGATAAAAAGAATTCCAAGTTTTGTAAATCATGTTTTGGTATTCTGAGCTGAAGCAAAGATTGACGGAAAAAATGGGAGAACTAATTCAGAAGAAAATAAAACGTCTTCATTAGGCTGGCCCCTTATTTTTTGATTTTTCAAATTTGAATGGATGCACCCCCGGAACCGGTTCTCTCTGTGGCACGTATGAAGCATAATTTTTTTTCCGAATTTTTTACTCAACGGAAAAACCCCTCCGACTTGTGCTTTAAGATAAGAAAATTCCCATAAGCGTAAAAAAAATCAATCTTCATATCTTCATTAACTTGATATTTTTTTTAAAATCCGTTTAAGGCCATCTTCTTTTGCTCATGTCGCTGCCACTTTCTACACTCTCTTAATCTCGTACGCACCTGCTTTTCATCATTTGTATATTCATTTCCTCCGAACCATATGTCAATAAGACGCGAAAAAGGTCAATCGAAAAACTTTTTTAAAAAAAAGTAATCGAAGCGTGGCACATGAACTAAATATCACTATGGGAAAAAACTTTTAATTGACAGACTGCAATTATGTGATATCACATGCTTTAAACAATTACTCATTCGAACGAGAAGCGAGTCGAGGCCAAAGCCATTTAAACTGTTTTCGCTAAGTGAATATGGGAATTCGCGAATTCACTCGACGCTCATATATTTTATTTCGATATTCGTAAGTGGAAAAAAAAAGGAATACCGTTTGGATCGAAAAACACGAATTTTTTAAATTGAAAATGCGACAGATCGGTGAAGTTGCATTTTAGCCTCCGTATTAACCATAATTTTTTTCTGATTTTTTGGAGGCCGATTTTTGGTGCCCCCAGAGGCTCAAAGTTTTTCAAAGTCCCATACGGGCCGAAAAAATGAGAGCGGTGTTTTGGAGCGAAAGAGTTATTTCTAACGGAAATTTCAAAAGTGGAAACGGTTTTACAGAGATTGAAGCCATTTTTTATTTATGAATCGGTTGCTATTAAACTCACTATACCTCTTTCGGCTCATATATAAAAAATAGGTCCAATTACTGTAATTCTGATCCCGACAAAAACGCATCATGTAAAAATAGCAGCCAAGTTTATTCTTTAATAATATTTAATATAACTTGGCTAGGTGCACTCCGTGCACCTTGACTTTATTTTTGAAATTTCCGGAAAATTTTCGATACGCATTGAACTCTATCGCATCAAAATGCGGCTTTAATTTTTTCGGCCCTAGAAACCTTGCAAAACTACAGGCCTCTGTGGACAAAAGAAATCGGCCTCCAAAAAATCTGAAAAAATTTAAAGGCAAAAATGCAACTTTTCCGTGCTGTGGGATTGTCAAATTCAAAAACTCATGTTTTTCGATCCACCCTAAAAATGATCCCAACAAAAACGCATCGTGTCCAAAAGGTAGCCAAGTTTATTCTTTAAGATTCTTATAAAACTTGACCGGGTGCACTCCGTGCATCTTGACTTTATTTTTGAAATCTCCGAGTAATTTTTGATAGGGAATGAACTCTTTCGCACCAAAATACGGCTCCAATTTTTTCGGCATTAGGAGACCTTGCATCTTTCATCTGCTCAATTTACTGCATTGTAAGCTGCCATATTGAATAATATGGCGTCAATACAAGACCCACAGCTGATTAATAACTTCAAAAAATGAAGTGATTTTAAAATTTTTATGATACGTGACCCCAATAACGGCATTCCCCTCATTTAAAAACTTCGGTAAAAAGTGAAAACTTTTCAAAAATTGAAACTTTCGCAATGAAAGATTCATAAAATAAACTTTTTCATCCGGTGCTAAGTAACTCTTTCCCCCCCTTTTTTTTTGTATGTTCCCAAACACTAGATTAGTGTTTACTCGACTATTTACTTTGTAATTTTAAAACGTTTAAGGTTTTTTTTTTTTTTTTTTTTTTTTAAATGCGACAAACAAGTCCCGGCATCTCGAAAATCGGTCAACTTTGTTTTTCTAGTATTACAAGCAGTTTTCGCATTTCCCCGATGAACAATTCCGAAATGATACTTGGGACTCGAAAACGAAAACGAAGCTGGGGAAAGAGGATGGGAGGGGAGGATCGTCGCCGCCGCCGACCTTTCTCCCCTTTTCCTGATTGCTTTTCGTGACACCGACCCGCCAACGTTTTGATCGTCTGAGTCTCCCGGTGCAAATATCAAGGGGATTTTCCTCTCCAACTCCCATTTAAGACAAAAAAAAAAAAAAAAAAAAAAAAAAAAAGCAAAGCGACGTTTTTAATTCATTCCGCAGACGAGTTTTTTTTTATTGTTTATGGAAGGGATGAGAAAGAAGAATAGAAGAGGAGAAAAAAAAAAAAAAAAAAAGGAATCCAGTTTGAACCTTTGAACCCGTGATTTATTTTAGCAATCAAAATAAATCACGGATTCAAAAGAAAATATATAAAGTCTTTTTATTTGGGATCAATCGAAAATTCACGTAAAGCGATTTTCCTGGATTTTTTTTTCTTTCGAGGGGAGGAGAATCGGAAGAAATGGCCTGTAAAAAAAATTTTTTTTTCGATTAAACGAACTTATTTTTTTTTTTTTTTTTTTTTCTTCTTCTAAAGAAAGAAAGAAATTATTTTTTTTAATTTCCCGCATTTCCTTCAGCGCAGGGGAAAATGGAATACTTAATGAAACAATGACACTCTTGTAACATCATCTGCGGTTGTTATAAGAGACCCGTAGAGGAAGGAAAGGGAAAAAGGAGGGGGTGCAGGGTGGCGGGAGTAAAAGGAGGATTATTTCCTTTGTGTTAAACAAGCCTTGCCAATTAGTCGTTTCGCTAACGAAAATTTTAAAAAAAAATCGAATCAAGGATCTTCTGGTTTTGATGGGCAGGAAAAAAAAAAAAAAAAAAAGAATTCTTTTGAAATGAAAATTTAAAAAATTAAAGGGAAAAATATTTCAGCAATAATACAATAAAAAAAAAAAAAATTCGGTTCTTATCGTAATGAGGGTTTGAGGTTCGTTTTTAACAAGTCGCTTGCTGGGAAAACTCACCGGTAAAAAATTTATTATGTGTTATTTATTCGCCTACACAATTTTACGAGATTTTCGAAAGAAATGAAACTCCATTCCGCTCGTAATAAGAGGTTAAAGAGGCATAAGCCAAAGGGCGTGGGTTCGAGTCCTCCAGTGGTTATTCTTCTCCAAACGTCTTTGTGCCTTTCTTCGGATTTTATTTCTCACTCTCTTAAACAGCTGATTCGATTTCCCGGGAAACTTCGGCTTTGGAGATTTCGGTCCGTGAAAAAGGCCAGCGGATTCAAACATTTTGGGGAAGAAAGTAGAGACAAACTTGTCTCCAGACTTAAAAAAAATTGGAGACACTTGACTACAAACTTTAGGGAAGGAAATGGAGACAGTTGACTCCAGACTTTAGGGGCCAAAATAGAAACAAACTTGTCTGCAGACTATAAGGAAGAAAATGGAGACACTTGGCTCCAGACTTTAGAGATGAAAATAAAGACACTTGACTCCCAGACTTCAAAGAAAATGTCGGTACTTCTCTCCTGACTTTAGGGAAGATACTGGAGACACTTTTTTCCCGACTTTAGGAAAGAAGATAGCGACAAACTTGTCTCCAGACTTTAGAAAAGATGGTGGAGACACTTGATTACAAACTTTAGGGAATAAAATGGCGGCACTTCTTTCCAGACGTTAGGGGCGAAAATAGAAACAAACTAGTCTGCAGACTTTGGGAAGAAAATGGAGACAAACTTGTCTCCATTCTTTAGGGAAGAAAATGGAGACACTTGACTCCAGACTTTAAGAAAAATGGCGGTACTTCTCTCCAGACTGTAGGGAAGATAATGGAGACACTTTTTTCCAGATTTTAGGGAAGAAAATAGCGACAAACTTGTCCCCTGACTCAGGGAAAAAAATAGAAGTCAACTTATTTGCAGAGTTTGGGAAAGAAAATAGTGGCACTTGTGTCCAGACTTTGGGGAAGAAAATGGAGACACTTGGCTCCAGACATTAGGGAAGAAAATAAAAGCGAACTTGTCTCCAGTTTTTAGGAAAGAAAATATCGGCCGTTGTTTCCAGCCTTTGGGGAAGAAGATTATAACAAACTTGCCTCCAGACTTGACTGAAGAAAATGGAGACACTTGACTTAAAGACTTTAGGGAAATAAATAGCCTTAAACTTGTCTCCAGACTTTAGAGAAGAAAATGTGGACACTTAGCTCCAGACTTTAGGGAAGAAAATAGAAGCCAACTTGTCTGCAGAGTTAGGAATGAAAATGGCAGCCTTTGTCTCCAGACTTGGGGAAAGAACATGGTAACAAACTTGTCTCCAGACTTTACTAAAGAAAATGGAGACACTTGACTTAAGACTTTGGGGAAATAAATAGCCTCAAATTTGTCTCCAGACTTTAGGGAAGAAACTAGAAGCCAACTTGTCTGCAGAGTTAGGAATGAAAATGGCGGCCCTTGTCTCCAGACTTTACTAAAGAAAATGGAGACACTTGACTTAAGACTTTTGAGAAATTAGTAGCCTCAAATTTGTCTCCAGACTTTAAGGAAGAAAATGGAGCCACTTGTGTCCAGACATTGAGGATGAAAATGTAGACACTTGGCTCCAGACTTTAGGGAACATAATAAAAGCCAACTTGTCTCCGGTTTTTATGGATGAAAATGGCGGCCCTTGTCTCCAGACTTTGGGGAAGAACATGGTAACAAACTTGTCTCCAGACTTGACTAAAAAAAGTGGAGACACTTGACTCTGGGCTTTAGGGAAATAATTAGCGTCAAGCTTGTCTCTAAACCTTTGGGAAAAAATGGAGACAAACTTGTCTCCAGTCACTCCATCTAAATTACACTTGTGAAATTATAAAATCTAACTTGGAATAAAAATTTAGGAAAAACGATTGTGAAAAATTTACACTCGCCCCATTTCATTTTCATTCTTCTGCGTTTTTTCATTCATTTCCTTATTTTTCCTATTTTTCCCTCGTTTTCGTGATATGCCAAAAAAGACGTATTCAGATAATTACAATGTTTTTAAATAAAAAAGAGACAAAAAAAAAAAAAAAAAAAAAAAAAAAAAAAAAACCGGTAATTTAGAATCATTTAGCAACGAGGAGAAAGGGGTAGGTGTTTAATCACGCTACTAATGACCGTCTAACGGTTAACGGAAATTACGTTTTAATCTGTGTATCTTGCCGATATCAGAGTCGAATTTCCACCTCCTCCTCCCTCCTTTCCTCCCCCCCCCCCTTCGTTCCTGTATACCTGCTTTGTGAAAATATATAATTACCGATCCGAAAATGTGAGAGGGGGATATCGGCTTAAATGAATTTCGAAAATTGTCCCTAAGCGGTTGAAAATGAGTTAAAGACTAAAATATTTATTCGTTTTGCATGTTTTCCTGAAATATTAAATTATTTAAATTAACGAGGATTCGAAAAAAAAAAAGATGTATATTTAGATTTGGTGAAAAGTTTTTTTTAATTTCGGTATTTTCATTCACAGAATTTGTGCGTTTAATCGATCAGATTTTATTTTTCATTTGCTGAATTGGTTTCAAATCGATCCGTTTTTCTGGTTTTGAAAATCTGAAACCTGTGGGAGGGGAGGGCACACATAAAACTTCGGTAACGAGGGTTTTTTTCCTCGAATTACAAAAAAAAGAGCTGTGATGATTTTGGTCGAGGACTTCCCCGTACTTCAACGGTAATCGGAACTGAGCTTTAGAACAACAACGTTACTTTTTTTTCGCAATATGAAACTTTTACAAAGTAAACGACAATCACTGTTTTGTCATCATGTTGGTTTTTTAAAGCACACATCACAAAAAAAAAAAAAAAATTGCAATCATCCAGCCAATTATACTCTTCGGAAGGTATTCATTAAATGACTTTTTTTTTTTCTTCCTCCGAAAATTGATGTTTCGAAAAAAAAGGGAAATATATTTCAAATCGCATTATTAAGGACGAAAAAATCCATTCATATTGTCTGTATTGAAACGCATAAATCATTGGGTAGGAAGGATAAAGAGAGAGAAGGAGAGAGTATGTAGAAAGAGAGAGAGAAAAAGACGAATAGAAAAAAAAATGAGTCGACATTTGTTTCCGATACTCTTTATCCAACAGTCCGAATTTTTTTTTTTATTTATTTCCCATACATTTTGAAAATTTAAGTGTCTTGCGTATCTCCTAAAATAGGGTACTTAACAATCGAGTTAAGTCTTACTCGATCCTCGGTTCCTCAAATTTCAGTTTGGGGGGGGGGGGGGCCGTTGTCAGAACAAAAAAATTACGTCGGCTCAAAATTTTCCGGGGTTAGCTTTGAAAGCTGCTCCTGACGGGTCCGGGTCAAGGGTCCGAATCCGGTGCCGGCCGCGCCCGGCTGAAATCTCAAGTCGATGCCGATGCTGAGGCCGATTCCATATTATTTAATTAGCTCCCTATTCCGGTGCCGGTGCCGGTGCCGAAGCCGATGCCAGGCGCAGTCGGCTAAATATTTGCGATATATTGGCGATAGTCGGCTAAATAGTGGCGTAGTGCCACCCAAGACTGGCTAATATCTCGAGTCGATGCCGATGCCGAAACCGATACCAGCCGCAGTCGGCTAAATATCTCGGGACGATGCCTATGCCGAAGCCGATGCCAGCCGCAGCCGGCTTAATATCTCGAGTCGATGCCGATGCCGATGCCAGCCGTGGTTGGCTAAATATTTCGGGTCGATGCCGGTGCCGAAGCCGATGCCAGCCGCAGCCGGCTAAATACCTCGGGTCAATGCCGATTCCAGCCGCGGTCGGGTAAGTATCTTGGGTCGATGCCTATGCCAGCCACGGTCGGCTAAATCTTTCGCGTCGATGCTGGTGCCGAAGCCGATGCCAGCCGCAGTCGGCTAAATATCTCAAGTCGATGCCGATGCCAGCCGCGGTCGGCTAAATTTCTCAGGTCGATGCCGGTGCCGATGCCACCACTACAATTTCGCAGTGCCGATGCATCGGCCCCCCTGACCAAAGTTTTTATCTTCGGATTCCCGGTCCTGGTTCGATTTTGGGTTGGAAAAAATTATGTGGGTTTTTGTCGGGTTTGGGTACTGACCGACCCCGGCATCGGCACCGAAATATCCAAAGTGCTGGAGCTGGCGCCAGAGCCGGCACCGGAATAGCAAAATTTTGGCCGCTTGTGCCGGAGCCGGAGCCAATTCCATCATCGGTGCCAGCACCGGCGCGGGCATTAAGTTTAAAGTAAATCATCTAGCACTGGCACCATCTTCGGCATATTGAGTTTTTAGCCGGTCGCGGATGGCATCGGCGCCTGCACCGGCATCGGCTTTGAACCCGTTTCCGATGAAAGCTTGGTACCTAACTCAAAATTATTGCCAAGAAATCCATGACCCTTGAAATGATTGTAAGGAAAGATCGTGGATCATCTCCATTTGCCAAAAACCGGAATTTTAAGTGATTAAATAAAATTTCTCAAAACCGCAAACGAGAGAAAGGGGGGGAGGGGGGAGAGGTGGATGGGTTGAAAAATATCTAGTGATTTTCCTCTTAATCGGAAGCAATAAAACGGGCGATTAATCAAAAAAGTTTTTAATAGTCGGCGATTAGGCTTTTAAAAACCGCAGCTATAGATTACTCAAGCCCCTTCGCGCCGCGTTTTATATAAGAGTTTAATTTGTTTACGGTCCGAACTTTGTATTTTCTCGCCTCTTCCTCGAGATTTTCCGCAATTCGAAATGGGGTCGTTAAAAAAAAAAAAAAAAAAAAAAAAAAAGTGGCTGGAGACTTAAGTTTAACCGCCAGATCAAGTTATAATTCGTTTCGTTCACGTTTTATTGTATCGTTTCGTGTTGTCGAGATCATTTATTTGGGATGATGTTTTCGTATTTTATGTACCAGACGCATCGTATTTTCGAAAATAAAATCGGGGGGGAGGAGGGGGAATGCAGGGGAATGAGTTTTTTATTAGCTCGGGAAAGTTAGAAAATATCGTATTTTGTATTAAATTTTAAGTGTTGCTACGATTACATGAATCGTTTTGTAGGTGATTTTAAAAGTGGATGGATAAATGAAGACGGCGAAAGAAAATGAGAAGCACGTACGAAAAATGGATGCAAAAAGTGTATAAAATTTTTCGAAAAAATTTTCAAAAATTTATATGAAAGGCTTTCACCGTAGAGCGATTAGGGTGGATCGAAAAGCACGAATTTTTAAATTTGAAAATGCCACAGCGCGGAAAAGTTGCATTTTAGCCTCCATATTAACCCTAATTTTTTCAGATTTTTTGGAGGTCGATTTCTGCTGCCTCTAGAGGCCGAAAGTTTTTTAAAGTCTCATAAGGGCCGAAAAAATTGGAACCATGTTGGGTGCGAAAAAGTTCATTTTCTACTGGAAATTTTCCGGAAATTTCATAAATAAAGTCAAGGTGCACGGAGTGAACCCAGCCAAGTTGTATAAAAATTTTTAAAAAATAAACTTGGCTTCCCTTTTTACACATTGCGTATTTTTTGGGATCGGTTTTACAGTAATTGGAGCCATTTTTTATATATGAGCCGAAAGAGGTAGGGGGTTTTAATAACAGCCGTTTTTTGCTCATAAAAAAAGGCTTCAATTTCTGTAAAACAGTCTTCATTTTTGGCATTTCCGAAAAATTTCCGATAGAAAATAAACTCTATATCTAATTTGTTTTCTAATTTTTTCAGTCCTTATGAGACTTTGGAAAATTTTCATTTTCAAAAGAATTTATTTCCTATCGGAAATTTCAAAAATAAAGTCGAGATGCACAGAGTGCACCCAGCCAAGTTATATAAAAATGTTAAAGAATAAACTTGGCTCCCATTTTTACAAGATGCGTTTTTGTTGGGATTAGTTTTACAGTAATTGGAGCCATTTTTTATATATGAGCCGAAAGAGGTATAGGAAGTTTAACAACAACCGATTTTTGCTCATAAATAGAAATTGGCTTCAAATTTTGTAAAACCTTTTCATTTTTGAAATTTCCGAAAAATCCGATATCAAATGAACTTTTTCGCGCCAAAATACCGCTCTAATTTTTTCGACCCTTATTAGACTTTGGAAAATTTTAGGCCTCTCGGGGGGCAGCAGATGTCGGCCTCCAAAACATCCGGAAAAAATTAGAGTTAATATGTAGACTAAAATGCACGTTTTATTAGAAAAAAATCTAAAGTTGCATTTTTCCTTAACTGTTTTATCTATTGGTCGGTTCACCCTGATACGAAAAAAAAATTGAATCTAAGGTGAAAGTATCATGTTATTAAGACTTTATTGTAATTAGCAAAAAATGCTTCCATCGCATGATTCGCAATGATCGTGTTAGACGACAATTTGTTTTCCCTTCCATTATCTTTCAATTTTTTTTTTTTTTTTACCCTTCATAATCAGATATATATTTTTTTTACTCTCTCTTTTCTCCTCCCGAAATCCATTATTATAAGCCATAAAAACTGTTCGACAATATATTTTATGCCTCATTTGTATGCACACCTATTATTTCGATTACTTTTGATACAAGGCGAGTGATTTATCGCTCTAAATAACTATAAATTCGTTTAATGTTTTTTATATCGGAAGCTCTTGTCAGATTTTTTTTTTTTTCGGCTGGCCATTATCATGCGGAAGTGGTTGTATTCATTTTTCGGTATTTGAATGCCGTACTGAGGAACGGCTTTGTATTGAAATATATATTATTGAAAAATATTTGCATCATATTTTTAAAGTGTTGAAGAATGTTTGCATCATACTTTTAAAAAATTGAAAAATATTTGCACTATATTTTTAAAATATTGAAAAATATTTGCATCATATTTTTAAAATATTTGCATCATATTTCTATAATACTTGCATCATATTTTTAAAATTTTGCATCACATTTTTAAAATATTTGCGTCATATTTTTAAAATATTTGCATCATATTTTTAAAACATTTAAAAAATATTTGCATCATATTTTTATAATATTGAAAAATATCTACAGAATATTTTATAATTTCTTTTTTTATTATATACAATCAAAATTCCTGCAAACAAATTATTCAAAAAATTTTTCGAAGACTTCGACGGCTACAACGGGTTTTGCCATATATCGATTTGTACAACTCATATCTCGTATTTAAAATTAGATGCACCGTAAAGCTTTCAATATATGATCTCGGCACGTTTTGGATTTTTAGATAGATATATACAAATTGTTTTACCCCGATGCAAAGCTGGTTGCATAATCAGGTTGATTTAGTCCATTAATTTCATCTGAACGATTGATTTTATTCGTGAAAAGCGTCAAAATAAAACTCGGTAAAAAAATCCGAACCTTTTCTTTTTTTAAAATTAAAGCAAAGGGATAGAAAAATTTGACCTTGTATTTAAAGGAATTGACGCGAAAAATTTCAATAAAAAAAAAGTGTTGAAAATCAGTGTCATCTTTTCCCATGGACCATAAATTTTCAATCGTGAAAACGTCAAGATGATATGACAAAAACATGTCATGAGTCTTTAAAAATAAAAGGATGAATTTAAAAAAAAAAAAAAAAAAATTTAAAAATCAGGACTTGTCGAACGTTTAATTTTTTTTTCCCCTTCCTTTTGCAGCTCCGAAAGCTCAGTCCCATGACTTGGATATCGCGTGTTAAGGCCGGCAGCGTTAATAACATTAGGGTGAGTTAGGGGTCGAATGGCTCACTGGGGCAAAGGTTGCGTCGAGGAATCAAAAGGTTTCGTTTTACGCCGTTTTGACAAAAGCAGACAAGGAAAAAAAAAAGAGGAAAAAACACGAAATGGCTATCAAATTTTGTTAGCATTTCATCCGGTAATTAGTGTGCAATTACCGCGCTCCCAATTAAACAGGGATTTTATTGATAAATTTCGAAATATTAATTTACGTTCCGAGAATTTAGAAAAGAGAAAGAAATAAAAATTATCGATTTTAAAGCGAGATAAATAATTTTACATTGCGGTTCATTCGTCCAAAAAATTTTGGATGAAACGAATATCGGTTATTTTGCACTTAATCCAAATTGCTCTTTATCCAAAAAAAATTTTAATAAAAAGCAATGAATGTAATCAGCAGTTTATTCAAAATGCATTTTATTCTAATTGCTTTACATCCAAAAAAAAATTGATTAAAAAGCAAGAAATTTATTCAGCAGTTCACCCAAACTGCATTCCGTCCAAAAGGTTTGGATGAAACGAATATTCGTTATTTTGCGTTTTATTAAAAAAAAGTTTGGATCAAACGCAAAACAGTCAATATTTGTTTCAACCAAAAATTTTTTTGGATAATGAACAATTTGGAGAAAATACAAGAATGGCCGATTTGCTTTTTATCCAAACTTTTTTTTTATCAAAGAGCAATTTGGATGTGAAAGTGCAAAATAACCGATATTTGTTTCATATAAATGTTTTTGGATAAATATTTGGATGAAGTGCAAAATAACTGATATTCGTTTCATCCAATTTTTTGGAAAAAAAAAATTTGGAGGAAATACAGGAATGGCCGATTTTGCTTGTAATCCAAACTTTTTTGGATCAAAAGAAATTTGGATGAAGTGCCAAATATCCGATATTTGTTTTATCCAATTTTTTTTGGAGAAAATGCAAGAATGGCTGATTTGCTTGTTATCCAAACTTTTTTGGATAAAAATGAATTTGGATAAAGTGCAAAATAACCGATATTTGTTTTATCCATAAATTTTTTGGATGAAAAGCAATTTGGAGAAAATGCAAGAATGACCTATTTGCTTTTTATCAAAACTTCTTTGGATAAGAAGCAATTTGGATGAAGTGCCAAATAACCAATATTCGTTTTATCCAATTTTTTTTTTTTTTTTTTTTTTTTTTTTTTTTTTTTTTGGTTAAAGAGCAATTTGGAGAAAATGCAGGAATGGCCGATTTGCTTGTTATTCAAACTTTTTTGGATCAAAAGAAATTTGGATGAAGTGCAAAATAACCGATATTCGTTTCATCTAATATTTTTTTTGGATAAAAACCAATTTGGATAAAGTGCAAAATAATTGATATTTGTTCCATCCAAAATCTTTTTGGATAAAAAGCAATTTGGATGAAGTGTCAAATAACCGATATTCGTTTCATCAGGCTGCACAGCTGTCCTATATGTCCTATATTTCCTATATTTTGACAAACGTCCTATATTTCCTATATTTGTCCTATATTTTTAGTATGTCCTGTATTTTTGGGAGTTTTTAACTTCAAAATATCATAAAATCAATTTTTTTGTAGTTAAAGTTCATTTTATGGATAATTTTGTAAAGGCGGCGTTTTTTCACAATGAAAAAACTACCCTTTATTCAGTAATACATAGATGTAACTCATTTGGTGTGAAAAAAAACATTCAAGTGGTTTGATAAAACAAATATTTTTCAATTTTTTTTATTTTTTTATAAATAGCGAAAAAAAAATATATAGAGTTGTGAATGTTGAATTGAAGTTTTTGTCCTATATTTTTCATAAAATGTCCTATATTTGTCCTATATTTTTTAAAAAATCGGTCCTATATTTTTCCAGAAAATGTCCTATATTTTGGGAACGAGGCGCTGTGCAGCCTGGTTTCATCCAATTTTTTTTTTGGTTTAAAAGCAATTTGGATTAAATACAGGAATAGCCGATTTGCTTTTTATCCAAACGTTTTTTAATAAAAAGAAAGAACCCCGCACAAAATAATAGGAATTTGGCTGTCGGATAAAATTCCATTTGTTTTTGTTTTTATTTTGTTTGTTTTTAAATGTAAATTTCATCCGACAGCCGAATTCCTATTATTTTGTGCGGGGTTCTTTGGATGAAGTGCAAAATAACCGCTATTCGTTTCATCTAATATTTTTTTTTTTTTTTTTGGATAAAAACCAATTTGGATAAGGTGCAAAATAGCCAATATTTGTTTCATCCAAAACTTTTTTAAATTCAAAAAACACCCACAAACACCCGAAATGTACATATGACGCTTCCAATATAGAATTTTAGTGACTTGAAGGAATTTTATTTCAATTAAAAAATTTTTTTGGATAAAAAGCAATTTGGATGAAATGTAAAATAACCGCAATTAGTTGCATCCAAATTTTTTGGATGAAACTCCCCAAAATTAATAATAATAATAATAAATCAATTTTTTTTAATGACCTTCATAAGTCTAGGAGGAAAATTGAATTAAAACACGAAAAGAGCAATTGAAAGGGTTTTTAATTCTCAAAAAAAAGTTTTTCTTCAAATTAAGAAAAAGAGAGAAAGAAAGAAAAAAAAAAGAGATCAATGTTTTCAACGCCAATTTGTGGAATGGAAAAGAAAAGTATGTAGAAGAAAAAACAAAAACCCAATTTTTTTTTTCTTTTATTATTATTCCGAGCACATTGCTACTCCTGAGATCTCTTTACCGTTGTGATTACGGCAAACTGAGAAAATTATAGACGAGTAGTCCATCAAAATCCTTTTCGATCATTTGTTATTTTCCCTTAAGTCGGAAAAGCGAAAAATTGTAAAGTTTGAGTGTGTGCGCGCTTTTCGTTTGGCTGTACCATAAGGTTTTTTTTGTGAAAACGACCGCTGTTTTCCCCACTAGGGGCGGGTTAATTTTTGCAAATTTTTAAAATTGATGAAAGACATGCTAACTTTATTTTGTTTCCGGACGAAATGATTTCGTTCATTCGCATGGTCGGCAAAGGTTTAACGTTCCAGTTTTTCGGTACGTATTATATACGGTAGAGAATTAACCCCTCCTCTCCCCCAGGGGGGGGGGGGGGTTCGCCTGGTTTTTGAAATATGAAATCGGGGTTTTTCCTCATCCCCCTTTTCCGGCCCCGACGTTAGCGAAGATTACGATTTTCGTATTTTTGATGAAAATCCGTGGAATTGACATTTTGAGAGATGTAAATTTTTCCGAAAGCGGTGAGAATTTTTTTTTTTTCTTCTATCATTCATATGAAAGAGTTCGGAAACGATATGAAACGCAGCACTTAAGGAGATATCATTGATTTTCTAATCGTTATAGATTTTAGTTTAGCGGGTCATAGTTAGGGATGAAAAATCATATTAATGGTTTCGGTTCGGTTCTGGTTCTGGTTCTGTTGAGGTTTTCAATTGGAGACGTGGTTTAAAAATCCATGGTTTTTTGACACTGTGGTTCTGCAATGGAAGACTTACTTCCTACGGTTCCAGTTATGGTCCTCATGTTCGGAGTCTCTGGTTTGGTTTTGGTTCCCTATTCTTACTATCTGGTTTTTACCATGATTTTTTTGGTAAAACCAAATTTTTTTGGTAAAAAAAATAATGACACATTTCAAGAGGGACTATATTGATCTGCTACAAAATACGCTAGTTGTGACTTGCGTCGCCAGTATTAAAAGTTAAGATTTCTTTTCTAACATGATTTCATTATAACAGTTTCATTATAACATGATTTTATTATAATGAATGAATGAAACAGTTTTGTGAAGACAACATGTTATAACGTCAACGACACCATCTTATAACATTTTCCTGACGTGGTCTTTGCAGCACCGTTTCATTATAACATGGTTCCATTATAAACCGTATCATTATTGCGTGGTTTTTATGTAAAATCGTTTTATTTTACGTGAAAATGAAAAATCCTTCAATAAATGTAACAAAAATGATTATTAAATCGTTGGTGATGAAAGCATAGTGCCATAAATTAGTTCCAAATATCCCGATATCTATCCAGAAAAAAATGATTATATTGTTAGATCGACATTTCGTACTTACACGGTTCTCAGACTCACAGAAGATGGGACATCTTGAGTGAGTCTGAGAACATTAATTTTAATAGAAATAAATGATATGAAACCATCTGACTTTGAGAACATTTCATAGATATAAATACTTATAAATTCGATCCTAATCCAAGTAATTTTATCTAATTTTCTAAAATAATAATAATAATAATAATAATACATTTCTTTTTTATTTACTTACAAGCAGCCGAGATCACAGCCAGGCTTTGTTATAATGAATAAATGGTGTTGTAAAACAACTTGTTATAACTTCAGCGACATTTGTGACGTTGTCTGTACAGTACAGTTTCATTATAACGAATGATAGTTTCATTGTAACATGATTTCATTATAACATGTTTTCATAATGAATAGAATGAAACGGTTTTGTAAAGACAACATGTTATAACGTTGACACCATATTATAACAATTTCATGACGTTGTCTATACAGTACAGTTTCATTATAACGAATGATAGTTTCATTGTAACATGATTTCATTAATCATCATCAATGAATGAATGAAACGGTTTTTTATTGATTATAACAGTTTCATTATAACATGTTTTCATTATAATGAATGAATGAAACGTCGACACCATATTATAACAAATTCGTGACCTTTTCTTTACAGTGCCCTTTCTTAATGACATGTTTCATTATAATCTTGTTATAGCACGATTTCATTATAACATGGTTCCATTATAACATGGATCCCTCATAACCGTGGCAATATAATGAGGTTTCCATATAAAATAGTTGTATTATAATCATTAAACAGTGTTGTAAAGACAAAAATGTTATAACATGAACGACACCATTTATAAAATAATTCGTGACGGTGTCTTTACAGTACCGTTTCATTATAAAGAATGAATGAAACGGTTTTGTAAAGACATGTTATAATGTCAACCCAAATTCGTGGCATTGTCTTTACAGCGCAGTTTCTTTATAACATGGTTACATTATAACCGTCTCATTGTGATGTGGTTTTTATATAAAATAGTTGTATTAATGAAGAAACGGTGTTGTAAAGACAAAGTGTTATAACATCAACGACACCATGTTATAAAGCATTCGTGACGCTGTCTTTACAGTACGATCTCATTATAACATGGTTTAATTATATAATGGCCTTGTTATAATGGGCTTGATTCATTATAAAATGGTTTTACTAAGACCATGTCATTATAACGTGGTGTTTCATTATAAAACCATCTTATAAAGTATTCGTGACGCTGTTTTTACTGTACGGTCTCATTATGACATGGTTTTATTATATAATGGCCTCGTTATAATGGGTTTGTTTCATCATATAATGGCTTTACTAAAACTATTTCATTATAACGTTGTGTTTTATTATAAAACCGTTTTATTATAACCGTTTCATGTTATAACGCATTCGAGACATATTGGCTTCACTGCATTGTCTAATTCTTTAGCTGTTTACATAAAAAAAATGACTACCAGGCCAACATATTTTTAATTTTCGGTTATTTGTTCCCTGAGTATTTTTTTTTTTTCTTTTTTCTTTTTATAATTATATCCTCTAATTCGATGTTGTTTTCTTTTCAGGTAAGTTTCAAAAAGTCGAAAAATTTAAAAGGATTCAGTGTAAACGTTCAGCGAGAAAAAGTTTGTATTCTTTTTTTTTTTTTTTTTTTTTTATATCAATACCGGTTGCACCGTTTTTCCACTCCGTATCAAAAAGACGTCATTCCCCCCCCCCTTCTCCCCTAAATCCCGTAAGATACGCTCAAAAAACTTTTATCTTTTATATAAAAGTTTTCAACCCCTGGTTTAATCACTGCCATTTGAAGAAAGACGACAGACAGAAAACTAAAAAGGTGTAGTAAACGCTCTCTAAACATTTCCCGTTCTCTTTTCTGTCTCTTTTCTCTTCCCCGCCCACTTCAAAGCCATTGTGACAATGATGCTTTCACAACTTTCATAACGACTTGACCTACATTTTTCCACCCGGTGAAAAAAAAAAAGAAAATGAATAAAGTAAATAAAAATACAGGGGAAGGTAAAAAAATCCGATAAAGTTCCTTTTTTTACCGGGGAAGGCTGGCAGAGAAGACGACGAAGAAAAAAAAGCTGATCGAAAGATGTTTTTCATGTTATATTCACATTTTTGCTCGTAGGCTAAGGAAATGCGTTTTCGAAGAAAAGGTAGCGATGCTTGAAAGCTTGTTACCGGGGAAAGGATATAAAAATTCAGATTTGCGATATTAAAAAAAAAAAAAAAAAAAAAAAAAAAAAGACTTACGTATGTACGTCTTTTTTTTTCATCCAAATCCATCTAGACGAAGCTTTTTTTTTTTTAAAGGTGAACTCTACGCCTGGAATTTAAATAATGCAAAATAACGTTATCATATCCAGTATCGTGATGGGGGTATACTGGAAATTCCGTTCAATTAACGATCAATCCGTGACTAAAATATCGTGAAAAAGGTTTTTCCGGGTTCCAATCAAAAACAAAAGCCCTTTTCGGAAGGGATTAAATCTTAACGATTTGCCTCGTTAAAATAATGCAAACGACTATAGTTTTATGGGGAGCGAGGAAAGAGAGGATTAGACGCCGCCGGAGCATCAAAAGGCATTCGTGGAATTTCCTTGTTGTCATCTCAAAAGTCGTCAAAACTGCTAATTTGTAACCGCATACTCAAGATAAGTGATTATAAAACTCGATTATTTACAACCCGGCGAAAATATGTCGTCTCGTTTAAATCCAGATTTTTATTTTTATTTCTATTTTTTTTTTTTTTTTTAACGGATCAAGATTTTGAGTGAGAAAGAGCGGAAAAAAATGTCTCGAGTTGAATCTCAGCAGGGAAGGGATTTTTTTTTTCTTTTTCTTTTTCCTGACCTAGACTATGTCTTGATCTATAAAAAGTAAGCACTCGGTAATAAAGGAAGAAAAGGGAGGGAGAAGAAAATAAATAAAACCGAAGGAGACAATGTCACAAAACCTTTGAGTTAGAAAGGTAGAATGGAAAATTCGTGTTTCAAAAGATCTAAACTGGATGGGAGGGGGGGGGGGGGGTGTTAGGGGGTGTTATCGTCGTCGTTCGTTGTTTTAGTTTAAAACTACATCAACGGCTTTATTACGCGGAATTACTAAGAATCGTTTTGCTTGTTTTTGGAAACTTAAAAGGTTGGATGTAAGTTAGAAGGAACGTGAGAAGACTGTTTTTGGGGTTTTCTAAGAGGGGGGGGGGGGTGATGAAATCTTTCGTGAGATAAGACGAAAACGGATGAAGCGGAAAATATTGGCCGTCTTTAAAGCGTTGACATGTAAAATCTACGGTAGCGCTCTATTTTTAAAAAAATTTTTTGGAATATTTGGGGGTGAAATGGAATGAGGGATGAGCACGGGGTTTTCTCGAGCAAATTTGACTCGAGTCGGTCGAGTTCAGAAACGAGTTACCTGCCCTTTTATGACTAAATCGAGTTTGAAGTTTGAATAGCTTGTCTACTGACCTAAGAAATCAGGGCTCCAAACCGACCCGAAATTAACCACACTGCAACACGGTTTCATTAAGGGTAGATCCACAATCACGAACTTAACTGCTTTTAGTGACGTCCTTGCAAAAGCGCTTTGTGATAAAAAACAAGTAGATGTGATTTACACGGACTTCTCAAAGGCGTTCGATAAGGTCCATCACGATAAGCTTCTTGCCAAATTGAGTGGAATGGGCTTTGCGACTTCTCTGCTGAGAACAATTTCATCATATCTGCATGGAAGGAAGCAATATGTCTTGTACGAAGGTGTCAAATCTGAAGATTTTATTGCTAAATCAGGCGTTCCACAAGGTTCAGTCCTCGGACCTTTATTATTCATTATATTTATAAATGACCTTGTGGAGCAGATTAAGTACTCCAACCCTTTCTTATACGCCGACGATCTAAAGATGTCTCGAGTGATCGAATCGATGGATGACGCTCAAAAACTTCAGGCAGATATAGATGCTACTCATGGATGGAGCGTGGAGAATGAGCTCTTTTTAAATGACAGAAAATGTGTCTCCATGACCATCACTAAGAAACAAAACCGAGTGGAGTTTCCCTACAGAATAGATATGACAGAGCTGAAACATGTTAAATCTTACAAAGACCTCGGAGTAACCTACGATAGCACTCTTCAGTTTAAAGAACACATCAGTGGAATGGTCAGGCGAGCTTATCGTTCTTTGGGCTTCATTATTAGGAATGGCACTAAGTTTAGGCGAAACGAGACACTGATTTTTTTGTATAATGCTTTAGTCAGGTCTCAGTTGGAATACGGCTCAATGATCTGGTATCCTGTCACGGCTGAGTTATCAGATGAGGTGGAGAAAATCCAGAAAAGGTTCCTTAGACTTTTATTCTTAAGGAAATATCACTTCTATCCTAAGTACATGGATCCAAACGATTTTACCGAAACCTTATCCCAACTACCTGACTGCATATCTCAGGAAGTAAATGAGCACTATGGTCCTTTCCCCGGGTACCTCTCATATAAGAAAGCGCTTCAGGATTTCGGGATGGTGTCACTTGAGGATAGGAGAAAAATCTCTGGCCAACTTTTTCTCCATAGGTTGCTAAATAATAAAATTGATTCTCCACAACTTCTTCAACTAGTAAATTTATATGCTCCTACAGTACATCTTAGGAGGAGGGAAATCTTTGCACCCAACAAAGGATCAATTATGTCCCCTTTGTCTCGAACTCTCGAATTGCACAATAAGATGGAGGGGACAGATGTATTTCACGACACCTTCCAAAGTTTTAAAAATGCAATTTCTAACCTCATCGTACCCAGTGCTAGCACTTCGGGGAACCAGTAAGGTTTTCTTGGCCGCTAATAATTGGGAGCAATCCTGTTAGCGGACTCAAAAAAAAAAAAAAAAAAAAAAAAAAAAAAAAAAAAAATTGGGTTTTTCGGACCTTTTATCCCGGAACCTGAACCTGAACCTGAACCTCAACCGGAACTTGAAATGGAAAAAAAATTTAAGCGAACCAAACCTTGAATCATGAACCAGAAGAAAATTTTAACCAAACGGGAGCCTTGAATCATGAACCGGAAAATTTTCAGAATCTCGTAAGAGCCGAAAAAAAAAAGTTATTTTTACGGGAAAATCTTTGTTTTCCATCACAATTTTTGTGCAAAATTATTACAATGACGTCATGATTTCTTCAGGATCCAAACGAATCCTAGAGAACAAAGCAGATCAATAATTCGGAGAAAATGACTGAATCGTGAATCCGTATTAATTTTCAGACACTTTGTTGCACTGTAAACAACTTTTAAAAATTAGGTGATCTTTTTTCATTTGACAGAAAAAAAAATGAGGGGGTGAGCTCACAAAAATCCAAAGTTCGTAAAATAAGGACCATCTTAATGGTTCTATAACCATAAAGTTCCTATATTATATAATATACAGTGTATACATATACGAATTAATATATACAGAAAATTAATTAACCGTAAATTTACCCTTCCCTGAATAGACTGTATATTTACCCAATTAATATACTATATTTACTCGTATTTACATAGAAATTAAATATACCGAAAAATAAATATACTGTAAATGTATCAGTCCTCAAATTGACTGTATATTTATCGATTAATATACTGTATTTACCCATATTTATTTTAAAGTTTATATACCGAAAATAAATATACTGTAAATTTAGCCATCTATAATATTGACTGTATATTTACCGTATAATAAATATACTGTATTTTACCCGTATTTATTTCGAAAATAAAAATACTGTATACATATACGAATATATATATGCAGAAAATAAATATACTGTAAATTTACCCGCCTTTAAATTTACTATATATTTACCGTATAATATACTGTATTTTACCCGTATTTATTTCGAAAATAAATATACTGTGTACATATACAATATGTATATGCAGAAAATAAATATACTGTAAATTTACCCGTCTTTAAATTGACTGTATATTTACCGAACAATATGCTGTATTTTACCCACAAAATAAATATACCGAAAAAATGTATACTGTATACATATACGAATTAATACGCACAGTCTTTATATGTACTGTATATTTACTGCTAATATACTCCTATTATCGTATATATATACCAATTAATATATCGTATATTTATTTCCCTGTCGGTTTCGGACTCAGAAAGCCTCGCTTTAGGTTCTAGCAGTGAAATATACTATTAAAGTCTTCGAATCGAACTAAATAAAAATTAATAGAAGCACGTATGCGGTTTTAAAAATTCCGTTACATTTCGTCACCTCCGATGGTGAACTGGCATTATTTACAATATCAATTTAACCTGGCTCGCGAGGAGGATATCCCCGATGTGTTAAAACCTAAATAAACACCTCTTTCAACTTATAACTCGACAAGAAAGAAAAAGAAAAAAAGAAAAGGAGCGAAAAAAAAAAAGTTTGGAAAGATTATAAATCGACTTTTACTCACATTGTCAAAATACTTTAAAACTATCATACAAGCCGTTAACCTTTTGTCTTTACCAACTTTTTAACTTCACACTGTTCCTGTTACCTTCCCTGACATAATTCATATTTTATGTATAGTCTTTTCTTCCCTTATCCCTTATTTTCCTTTTGTTTTTGTTAAAGGGAGTGTTTAGCTATGAAAAGCGCTTTTAATTCAACTGTTGAGACGAAGAAATTAATTATCTCTCGTATGAATTTATCCTTTCTTACGGTATATTTTTTTTTTTTTTTTCTTATTCGCCTCCAGCCGAATGGATTTTAAACTTAAATAAACTCGGAGAAATTCAGAAATAGAAAAAAAAATTATAATAAAAAGTGGGCGGTTTTAGCGTAGGTGAGAATTTATTTTAAAACGATTAAATTTCGCTTCCTTATAATCCCGTCCGCCATGCGAACCTTGAATATTAAAATTAAGTGGCGCCAAAATACTTTTTTTTTTTTTTTTTTTGCAAATTCAGGAAGTTTGCCCCTATGTTTTCTTTCTTTCTTTCTTTAAAAAAATTTAATATCTTTAAAAAAATTTAAAAATAATACCCTGAGGTATTTTTTTCCTTGCGTTGAGAGCTTTTTTTTTCTTCTCCGGTAAAACAGGGAAAAATCGTTAATACGAGCTTCCAAGTTTTTTTTTTTTTTTTTTTTTAATATAACATCGTTTACGTATTTCATTTTTATTCTTCCGAAAGCGCAATCTTATGATAAAATTTTCACGGTAGTTTGCTCTATATAGTTTCGCCTCTAACCCTATTATCAGGTGACGAAAAACCCAAGAGCAAAACGTCATAAAAGTTAATAATAGCTCCCTTGACATGTGCAAAATAATAAACTTTTCAAACAGAATATAATCAAGTCGTATCCAATATCGTATTTATTATTCATGCACAATAGTCGGCGGAGCGCATCCAAAGTTTTGTGCGCTCCCATTGTGATTTTGCCTTAGGTGGTACTCATTCTTCTCGACAAAAGCCTCTTTTGTCATGGCTTACTTCCAATAATAAAATTTTCGGAAGATTGTCAGCATTTTAAATTAAAATTAGTGATACGTACATGTCGCTAATTTAAAATGATGGTAAATATACAGTATATTTATTTTTCGTATGTATATATATACACCGTATATTTTATTTCTAAATGAATACGGGTAAAATTCAGTATTTACATACGGGTAAATATACAGTCAATTTAAAGAGGGGTAAAATTACAGTATATTTATTTTCTAAGTAAATACGGGTCAAATGCAATACGGTAAATATATAGTCAATTTAAAGTCGGGTAAATTTACAGTACATTTATTTTCTGCGTGTATTAATTCGTATACAGTATATTTATTTTCGGTATATTTATTTCATTAATAAATACGGATAAATACAGAATAGGGTTGTTTCACTATATTTCCAATAATTTTTTTAACTCTCCAGTAATGTAGGAAAAAAAATCAGAAAACGAAATCTCATTTGTTTTGACTCATTCGGAATGTTTTTATATTTTAAATTTCAATTAAAAATTGACGAAATTTCAGCTCGATTTAAACGCTTTTGAAAAGCGCAAAATAAAATGGCGACTGGTTGTTTTTATCGTTCCGTTCAAATAACCAGTTCGAATCAGCAGTGAATCAAATGTATGAAAGTTTTTTAATGGCGAATGTTTTTGTTTTGAAATTAAAAACCAGTCATCTGTCATTTTGACAACGAGTAAAAAGAAATATTAAATATGGATTCGATCCATTATGTGCTAACAAATCGCAAGACTCTAGTAAAATAGTATCCGCGAAGCTGCTTCGATTAAAAATTTATCCATTTTTATTTCAAAACAAAAACATTCGCCATTTAAAAAATTTTCATACATTTGAGTCACTGCTGATTCGAACTGGTTATTTGAACGGAACGATAAAAACAACCAGACGCCATTTCATTTTGCGCTTTTCGAAAGCGTTTAAATCGGGCTAAAATTTCGTCAATTTTTAATTGAAATTTAAAAGAGAAAAACATTCCGAATAAGCCAAAACAAATGAGATTTCGTTTTCTAATATTTTTCCCTAAATTTCTGAATAGTTAAAAAAATTATTGGAGATATAGTGAAACAACCCTATTGTAGTAGGTATTTATACCGTCAATTTAAAGAGGGGTAAATTTACAGTATATTTATTTTCAAAATAAATACGGGTAAAATACAATACGGTAAATATACAGTCAATTTAAAGACGGGTAAGAGTACATTTATTTTCTGCATGTATCGATTCGTATATGTATACAGTCTATTTATTTTCGATATATTTATTTCATTAATAAATAGGGCTGAATACAGTATATTAATTGGGTAAATTAATGTCTGAGGTAAATTAATAATCTAAATTTATCTGTAACTGTGGGTAAATTAATCTGAGTCAATTTAAAGAGGAGTAAAATTACGGTACAGTAAAACCTCCGTTTAACGACCACCCTTCGTGGATCGCAAAATCGGTCGTTAATGGAGGTGGTCGCTCTGGTGAGAAAGGGGAAAAAAAATTTGCAAAAAAAAATTTTTTTCAGTGGTGAATTTAAACGGTACTAATTGGTTTCTTATGACAAATATTCATCGATTTTTTGTTTTTGCAAGTTTAAATACTTTTCCTTGACGATAATGTCTTGCAATCTACGTTCTAAAGTATTTATCAATCCATAAAGGGCTTCCCCATCGCTGGTAGAATTAAAATTAAGTCCGCTTTTTATAGAACTGATTTTTGCCAAGGCCTTGCTGAGTGTAACATCCCGGAATTCTACCTCCTCTGATTGTTTTTCCTTCATATTCGGGTAAGAAATAAGGTAATGTTCAAACTTTCAATTCATTTTGCTTAAAAATGACTCGCATTAAACCTGAAGTGGTCGTGAGTAAAGGTTTTTTCCCGCTTTGATGCATTAAAAATTCGGTCGTTGGTCGAGGTTAGAGGTGGTCGGCCTGGTGAGGTTCCTTATACATTGTTTTTATGGGAAATAAAATCGGGGAATTAAAATTTCGGTCGTTAGCCGAGGTGGTCGCCTTGTTGAGGTGGTCTCGGATGGAGGTTTTACTGTATATTTATTTTCTAAATAAATACAGGTGAATACAATACGGTAAATATATACAGTCCATTTTTTAAGACGAGTAAATTTGCAGTATATTTATTTTCCGCATATATTAATTCGTATATGTATACGGTATATTTATTTTTCAGTGTATTTATTTTCTAAGTAAATACGGGTGAATACAGTATATTAATTGGGTAAATATACAGCCAATTTAAAGAGGGGTAAATTTACGGTATAATAATTATCTGTATATATTAATTCGTATATGTATACACTGTATATTATATAGTATGCACAGTACATTTACTTTTTGGTATAATTCTATTTTTAACTGCACATAGTGTACTATTTTTTACCATAATCTCCCGTATATAATATGTACACATATGATGAGGACCCTTAGGTAGTGATGGACGACAAGACAAGAGCTTGGACAAGACTCTTGCGTTTTTCAATTGTTTGTATTGTTTACATAATAGTTCGCTTATGTAAGCAAGACAAGAGCTTGACCGAGGACTTGTCTTGGATTGTCTTGTTCTCGCTTGTCGTCCATCACTACCCTTAGGATGGCCCTTATTTGACGAACTTTGGATTTTTGTGAGTTCACCCCCTAATTTTTTTCTATCAAATGAAAAAAGACCACCTAATTTTAGAAGTCGTTTACAGAGCATCAAAGTGTTTGAATATTAATTAAATAATTTAATTAATATTCAGGCACTTTGATGCACTTTAATGTGATTAATGCGGGTTCAGTCATTTTTACTGAACTTTTTATTGTTTCATCTTGTTTCCAATCATGACGTCATTTTCATAATTTTGCATAAAAATTGTGATGGAAAACAATTATTTTCCCGTAAAAATAAAACTTTTTATTTTTCGACTTTTATGAGATTCCGAAAATTTTTTTAGGTACTTTTGCGACACGACTAAACGAAATACAAAAAAATCTTGAAAACTGAAGCAATGTTTTTTGATTCAAAGGAAAAAAATCGCAGGGTGAGCTTGCGGAAATTCCAAACTTCGCAAAATAAGGACCACTTTAAGGGACCATCACTAAGTTTATCGTATTTTTTTTTATTAATCCTAGCGTGACGATCATCAATGTCATGGAATATTTAAAAATGCTTTGACACTAATAAACCTTGCGGGGTTATTTCGGGTCTGTTGCCCTTCATTAAACACGAACATTTTTTAAAAAATAAATTTTTTTATTTGAATTCAAAAGTTTTCCTCTTCTTCGGCCTTAAATGCGTTATGATTAACAACTTCCAATAGAAGATGTAAGTGGTACGTGAACCATTTAAAGAGAGTAATTTGAGAAAGAAAGAAAACTTGAATACACTCGAAAAAAAAAAAAAAAAAGGGTAAGCTTCCGTAGGAAGTCAAGTTTTTTTTTTACCGAGAAGAGGATGAGTTTAAAGGCAATTTTTTTCCCCCGAAGCAAAAAGTTTTCCACTCAATTTTTTAGCAGGCAGGAAAAAAAAAGAAAGAAAAACTTTACACTTGAGTTTATTTTTTAAAATTTTATGAATATTTACCTCCTCTCTGATTGCGTGTTAATATTCCAGATTTAAAATTTTAATTACTTTACTTTTAATTAATTATTATTTTTTTTCAATAAGATATTCCACTTTGTTTCACTCTCTCTTTCTTTTTTTTTTTTTTTTTTTTTTTTTTTTAAGCTGATCATTTATTGCCGAGTTGTTATTTTAGTGCGGAATGAAATAAGGGGTTCCTATGCAAAATTATTCCACCAGGGGCGCTGCGTGTCGTGAGAGGGAACGAATCAAAATCTATTATTTCAAAAAATGGCGGGCGTTCATCGGCTGCTGCCCAATGACATGCAGCGCTGCAAGAAAATGAATTTTTTTCTAAAATTGGTTATTTTTTCATGACCCGTTCCATCATCGTCTTTCCTGGAAGTTTCAACCATCAGATTCTCTAATCTTCTTCTCAGAAATTCCGAAATCGTTTCCTTTGCCTCTTGTACTTGTTTATTTTTTTTTTTCTTCTCTCTCTCTCTTGAAAAATCTGTTAATGACTGGAAATAAATTCAAAGCATCCTTCACGTCATTTTCATTCTAAAGAAAGAAAAAAAAAATCTTTCTAAAAACCATAAAATCATATTTCATTTCCAAGATGGAGTAAACCCTAAGGTTTTTCAAGATTTAAAATGCTCCACGCTAATAACCATCATGGAAGAAGAAGAAAAAAATAATAATAATAATAAAGATCATTCCAGAGAAGTTTAATGGATCTCTGACATTTATAATTAGTTTATGGCGTTGAGCGCCTCCCCCCGACAACATTTTCTAAAAAAACTAAGGCAGAGTTTAGCGGGCGAATATAATTATACGAAGCTCTTTACATTTATATATAAAAAAAAAGTATTTCCTTTTCGTGTTTGAAAGAAAGATTAGGTCAGATCTGGGGAAAAAAAAAATTTTTTTTTCCTCCTGCAGGATCATCTGAAAAATTAAAATTTCACAGAAAAACAATAAATAAAAAAAAGATCAGAAATCTCGACTTAAAACGGACGGATCCGTGCTGCTTTTAAGGACGATCGCTGAATTTTTATTCAAAACTTTTTTACTTCAAACTTAAATCTTAGGAGACGTGTTTTTTTTTTTTTTTTTCCTTTTTATTTATGGCAGAAAGCGACGTCGGAACGGAATCCGGTAAATGCAACATTGGGATCAAAGCCGGAAATCTTTTAGCTTCCTTTCGAACAAAAGATTTTTTTTTTTTTTCTCTCATTTGAAGTTTTCAATTCCGCTAATAAAAAGATATGATCATAATAGACGTCTCGGCGTCAGCTAAATAAAAAAAGATTAAGCCACGCGCATGCATTTTTCTTAATTCCCGGTCAGCACGAATAAACGGATTGATTAAGAGGTTTGTGTTCACGTCATTTTTTTAAATTGTTTATGGTTTTTTTTTTTCCTAAAAAAATTGATGAAGTTTAGTTATTTTAAGTTTTAAAATTAGCTGGTCCGGCATATTAGGGGCCGTCCGTAAATTACGTAACGCGATTTTGGCTCTTTTTGACACCCTTTAAATCTTATGTACCACGGGTCGTACCCCCCTCCCCCCCTTAAGAAATTAATTTTTTTTTTCTTCAAAAATTGGAACTATTGTTGATTTTGGGAAAAAAGTTCGCAACTGTTTTTAAAAGCGATAAGGATTTTAATTTTAAAGGCAAATTATTTTTATTTTTCATGATATCAAGTTTAACAATTATGCCGGCACCGGGAGATATTTTTAAAAATTTAGAATTTAAAAGAAAAAAAAAAGATGTGCGAGTCAGCATCGTGATGAAGTTAAACTTCTTGGATAATATTAAAAGAAATCGGAAAAATGATTTTTTATTTCTTAAAAAATAATTTAAGCCGCGTTACGCGACCACACAATGTTTAATAATTACCTGCGTAACAAATAAATTTTAAAAAATGTAAACCTTTTAAAAATTTTTTATTAGTCTTTCAAACATTTTTTAGCTCCTTAGTTTCAAAATTTTTTTAGTCTCGTAACGCGGCTACGCGGCCGAACAATGTTTAAAAATTATCTGCGTAACAAATTTTAAAAAATTTAAGCCTTTAAATTTTTTTAAAAATTTAAAAAATGATTTAAGCCGCGTTATGAGTGACATGTTACGCGGCCGAACAATGTTTAAAAATTATCTGCGTAACAACTAAATTTTAAAAATTTAAACCTTTAAACCTTTAAAAATTCTTTTAAAAAATAATTTAAGCCGCGTCACGAGTGACGCGTTACGCGGCCGAGCAATCATTAAAAATTATCTGCGTAACAACTAAATTTTAAAAATTTAAACCTTTAAACCTTTAAAAATTCTTTTAAAAAATAATTTAAGCCGCGTCACGAGTGACGCGTTACGCGGCCGAGCAATCATTAAAAATTATCTGCGTAACAACTAAATTTTAAAAATTTAAACCTTTAAAAATTCTTTAGCCTTTAAAATTTTAAAAAATCATTAGCCTTTAAAATTTTAAAAAATCATTTAAGCCGCGTTACGAGTGACGTGTTACGCGACCGAACAATGTTTAAAAATTATCTGCGTAACAAATAAATTTAAAAAAATTTAAACCATTAAAATTTTTTAAAATTTTAAAAAATAATTTAAGCCGCTTTACGAGTGATGCGTTACGCTGCCGAACAATGTTTAAAAATTATCTGCGTAACAAATAAATTTGAAAAAAATTAAATCTTTAAAAATATTTTAGCCGCGTAACGCGTTACGCAGCCAACTCACCCCCCTCCGCGATAAGAAGTTTCACTTCAAAAAACATTTATGAAGAAGTGACATATACCCTTGACCAGATATAATTCTAACTGAAACCGAATTAAATGAAAATATCAAATTTAAGGGAGAATCGTAACACCACACCAGACCCCCCCGCTTTAAGCGTTACGTGATTTATGGACGGCCCCATTGGGGGCTCCTACGAACCCGAAACCCGAGCTCCTACGAAAGTACTTGGCCCAAAAAAAATTCTGGCTGTAAAGGAAAGCATTTTTTTTTTCCTTATATATTTTCGAAATTATGTCACATGCACGTAAGCAATCGAAACGTCAAGTTCGTTATATACTCGTCGCGTAGAAACTAATTTTCTTGAAAGAGAAAAAAAGAAGGAAAAAACGAAATTTTCTTCCCAACCTTGTTGATTTTTTTTTTTTTTTTTAAATTCGTGCTGCCGTAATTGCAAAGAAAAAAAAATTGTGACCCGTTTTATTCCGTTTTTAAAAGGAATTTTTTTTTTTCTCTTGCCCTTTTAAAGGCGAAACTGTCATCTCGTTATTAATTAACAGAGTTTTCAGTTTTGCGAGTGAATGAGGAGATCAAAATCACACCACGTTAATTCCTTATCGATATTGCTTGTCCCAGACCCTTTTTCTTTGTCCCTTAATAACCAAAAAAAAAAACATCACGCCCGCAACAGGAGAAAAAAAAAGTGGGGCTAAAGGGGGCAAAAATTTAATTCGTAGCAGGGGGAGGAAAAATAATATTTTGCATCAGCAGATTTTTTTTTAAATTTTTCATCCTTCCCCCCTCTCCTACTTTTTCCCTGAAAATGATTATTTACTTACGGGTGTTTGCATAATGATTTTGCCGAGTACAAAGAGCAGTCTGACCGCTGCAGCTTTTGCCCCCCCCCCCCTCACTTCGCTCTCTCCCTCAGCGGTATTTGCTGGACACGACAATAATTTTATTCCAACTCGTCACTTGCGATTTTCGTGAAAATTAAATAATAACGAAAACCCCTCTTGACAAACACACAACACACACTCGGACTCGCAGACACGCAGGAGGAAAAAAAAAAAATGTGTTTGACATTAGCATACGAGGTGCCACGTCAGAAGTTTTTTATTTTTTTTAACTGGAAAATTCTATTAACCGCAGCGAAATTAGTTAAAGTCAAGTTCCTGTAAAGAAAACTAATTAGTTCAGTAGATCAAAGTAATACGGCGATTGATAGCTTTCGAAAGTTACGCTGAAAGTTTTAAAGGAGTTGAAAAGCTGTTGTCGTTTTTACTGCTCCCTAGGATGGTAAAAGGGATGGTTTCCTAAGAAAATGCGGAAATAAGTAGGGAGGGGTTTGTATCATGGAAACCTTAAATTTTCGAAAACTATTTTGTTATTAAAACTGGAGGGGGGGGGATAGGGGGGCGAATATCGTTTCCTTTGTATTTCGAAAAGCGATTATTATTATTTCGAAAGATCGTACTTAATCTTTGCGGAATTTCTTTGAATACGTAATATGTGAACAATAAAGCAAACGGGAGAATTGGCTCGGATAGAATTTCAATTTTCTTACCAGGGAGAATTTGACTGTTTCACACTTGAAATTTATTTTTCCGGTTCCCTCTTTGATCCACATACCGATAAAGCCAACTGAGAGACATGCTCCCCCATGCTCCAAATGTCCCAAATCCCCCCATGCCCCCCTGCCATGCTTCAAGAAAGTAATTTTAGGTTTGTTAAGAATTTACTTTTCATTCAGCTTGAAAAACGAAACGGTTCATTTTCCGCAGCCGGGATGAAAAATGTCTTATAAATTAGGCATGGGGGTAACTTGCACGTCTCGACTGGTTAATTCAAGTCTCCACGTGCAATAAACCAATCCCAAACCTGGTTTGTAAATATTATTGTTGTTTGTTCTGTGGTAATGCGCTATTTTTGGATCAAAGAGAAGGGATCAGCCAAGAAAATTTTCAGTAGAAAAATGCACCAGAGGCACTGTAAGAGTGGAATCAAACCACCGAGATACCGATTTTTCATTTTGTCCAAAAATTTAAAAAAATTAAAAACTTTTTGCCTTTGCTGTGCGTTATTAATATCCTAGATTGTCAAGGAAGAGAGTTAAAAGGTTGCTCGGTTTTTAAATAAAAATCGAAAATCGAAGAAGAAAAAAAATGACCTACGCTGATTTAAGATGACAGCCCCATCCATAAAAAAAATTAAGAAACAAGCCAAGTTTTTGAAAATACACGTACTAAGCCATTTCAGTAAAATAAAACTGACGAACCCGTCGGCAGATAGTTGCGATGATGCCCGCTAGACTGCTCTGTTCGATGTTTTTGATAAAGACTAGAAATTAAAGCTACTTTTAACGCCTACAAAACATTCTTTTTAATATTGTCGATTTAGAAAATTGTGGAAAAAATTCTAAAAAATATTTTCATTAAAATTTTTTTTTTTCAGATTAAGATACTGCGCTGATAAAAACAGATTTGTACTTCACATCTGGCGTTTAAAATGATTTGTTTAAAAAGAGAGGTACCAGAATACTCCTAGCATTCTTCGCTTTAATTAAAGCCTGTTTAGTTTTCGTAATTATCTCATTGTGAGAGTAATGGCGTTTTTATTGCATTATGATTATGTAGCTTACAAATTGAGGTTTAATAATACCCCGGTCGAGATTAGAACCCGGTATAGCAGCGTTCCGGGTGCGTGCCGCAGCCCATCGAGCTATTCGATACCGTACTTGGAACGTACTTTTATCAACTGTATAATTGCGTCCCAAGAAAAAGTGCGTTATAAAATTTTATAACTCAATAACGTTATAGCCGATTACAAAATTTTACAACTATTTATACATTTTTATAATTAAAATTTTTAACTGAGCAATGTATTAATTTTATGCTTCAATCGGACTATATTTAGCATATGGGGAATTAATAGGCTCTTTTTTAAACGTTTTTCATGAAAAAAAAAAGGGGGAAAAAATTAAAATTTTTTGGAGTAGAACCCGAGCCTTGTGGTTGACTTACCAGCCGCCTTTATCCACTATACCAATTTTCAACTGATTTTTAAAAGCGGCAATATGGTTCTTAAGTAGCCAATTATTTTGACTTATAATATTTTCCAGATTTTTTCGAATTTTCGGTTTATTTCTTGTATTTTAAATTTGACAAAAGTTTAAAAATAAAGAAAAACAGAAATAGAAAAATTCGGGAAACGTTAGAAGAAAATAAAAAAACTTCGAAAAAAACTGAAAATAATTTTTGTTATAAAATTTTATAACGAAGTTTAAGTTTTTAATAACTCCATTTTATGACACACTTTTTCTTGGGGTAATTGTCAATTTTGGCCCTTATGTGGGCTCTTTGGAAATTTTATTGGGTCCTTGGCCACCTCTTAATGGTGACCGATCGACCTCAAATTTTTGTGCGAAATAACCTTATAGGCAAAGGAACAAAATCAGGTGGATTCGTCACAAAAATTTAAAAGTCGGTTTCAAAAAACCACATCATTATCCAAAATCCTATGAAAATCGATAAGTTGTGAGTGATTATTTTTGCAACTTAGAAAGATTGAAAATTTGAAAATTCCGACCCCATTATTCTTCGTTTCGAAAGGATAAAATGAAAGGCGAATTTCTGTCTTTTTTTTTTCCTTTTATTTTTTAACTTTCAAACTTATTGCGTTGTAACTCTCTATTTTCGCCACGGGGACGATCTTCCTCGCTGGGAAATAATTTTCATCGTTCATTCTTATAATTTTAATCAAGTCACACCAGTTTGTTCTATTTAAGTCGGAAGAGAAAGAATAGGGGGGAATGGGGGGGAGGGGGGGTAAGAGCAAGGCTTTAAGGAGGAAACGTTAAGGACGGGGTATAGAAGGGAGACGGATTATATAGGATTCCGGTGATTAATTTTCCGTGTTGAAATCATGATTGGTTTCCCACTGTGTAAACTGCAATTCGCCCGAAACTCCCAACCGGATTATTATGATTCAAATGACTCGATATTGCCGTGATTTGTGTGTGTTAGGGCGATGTTCTACGACGAATCAATACAACAGCCCTTGGGTTTGTTTCGAGAACCGTGTAATGAGTTAGTTCGGCTTGGCATATTATATGAAGTGGTGGTCTTAAAGGTAAAGAGCCACTCAAAGGCGAGATTGATCCGATCAAGGAAGGTCTCTTACGATAAGGAAACGCCTTACAATTCGCAAAAGGAATATTCCGACTGGAAGGGCATTCCATGAAATTGCTTATGTGATTAAGTGACTATGTGATGGAATGCACGGAAGCTTAAATTTATTGTAAACGTTTTACGAAAACCGGCCGGGGGTCATAAGCCCCAAATAGAAATCTCGAATTATAAAAGTAAAAGTATAAAAAAATGGCAGTCTTAATTATAATTGGACGATACATAAGAACTGCTGTAGAGTTGTACATAAGTGAACTCCAAATTTTATACCGGTTTTTGAAAATTTTCGGGCCCCTGGGGCACCCTTAAATGATGACCGATCGACCTAAACTTTTTTCTGGGGTGATCTTACTGACAATGGAACAAAATCAGGGAGGTTCGTCACCAAAATTTAAAAAATCCTCCCCCCTTTTTCAAAGAAGGTCCCTTTTGGATATTTCCGTTATGCAAAATCAACGGAAATTTTTCGGCAAAAAAAAAAAGAAACTTATTCGGAAAACCCTCGTGAAAATTAGAAACGAGGTCTCTACATAGCTTGGGTTGTAAACGAATTACACAATTAACACGAATACGTGACCTTAATCCCATGATGGTAATTATGCGTCCCATGAGGCTCGCGGGGGGAAGATTCTCAAGTTTTTCATCATCATCCTCCTACCGAAAAAAAAAATATATTTTTGGTAGCGGAATTTTGCCGACGTATATATATGTGCATATATGTGTACATTCGATACCCGTTGATAATTATAAACAAGGTGAGGTTTTATATCGGCTTTATAGAGTGTATGGGAAATAAATTTGATAAACTCAAAAATGTAGGCCGACGTGTATTTTGTGTAAACATGAAAGGTGAGGATCTTGTTTACACTGGATAATATAATAACAAAGTTTTGCTGTGCAAGCTTGTTAGATGATTGGAAATTTGAATCCGGGTTAGCCCCAAAAACAGTTCGCAGAAGTTTACTGTAGGAAAAAAAAAATTATATTTTCGAGATTGGGAGATTAAATGTAGGCTAAATGGTAAAGTGGAAATAGGACGTGAGCGTGAGACTGAAAATTTCACGGACGAGATTGTGTTTTACTCTTCTTAGGGTGTTTACGCATAAAATTTTGATTGGGGGGCTGTCTATATAATAGGTGGTAACCTATAGGGTGACCCTACTTTACAAATTTCTTAATTTCGTCCAACGCATCCCCTAATTCGTTTATAGCAAACGAAAGAAGATTGCCAGAATTGTTTTCAGATTTTTTTGAAGTTGGGTAGCCGTGTCCTTAGGGACCTGAAAATTTCAAAAATCAAAATTTTTATTTTTATCTGAAAAATGGTCCTTTCCTATTCGAATTTTTAAGGAGATTACGAAAATGAAGTTTGAATTTATTTATGACAAACGATTACTGTGCTAGAGGACAAAAATGTGAAGAATTTTGATCATTTTTTTTACTTATTTTGGCCTCCATCATCAAAACCCTGTGAGATATAACTTTTAACTAAATTTTCGTTATCTGCTTCAAAAATCCGAATAAAAAGCAACTATTTTTACAAAAAAATTAAAGTTTTGATTTTTCGGTCTTTGTTAATTTTGAAATTTTTAGGTCTCCTGGGACACGGCTAGACGATATCCAAAATATCTGAAAAAAATTCAGAGAATCTTCTTTCGGTTACTATAAAAGAAGTAGGAAGCTCGTTCACCGAAATTCAAAATTTGTACAATAAGAGCAACCTTAAACACCTAAGCTTAATTTTGGAAATTTTCGACCCTCCTTTCCCCATTGTAAGCTAAAGTATGATTTTTAAAAATCTCCTTCCCCTTATTACGTAAGATTTCATTTGCAAGCGCAAAATAATCGATATTGGGTCCCCCCCCAATATCGGGGAGGGGATTATTTTGCAAGCGCAAAATAATCGATATTGGGGGGGGGGGCCAATATCGATTATTTTGCGCTGACGCCAAAACTCCTTGGACCTTATTTATGAAACCAGGTAGCCTACCTCTTCTGGGTCTACGCGTAGATTTATACGTATATGTAGAAATTATACGTATATGTAGCAGTTGACGTGTTGGTTGACGTTTGGTTGACGTTTTGGTTGGTTTTGTTGGTTGGCGTGTTGGTTGACGTCAACTGCTACGTAAATGCAGCTTTTGCCATTTTTATTTTACATGTACTTTGTTGTTGTTGTTGTTGTTTAATTTATTTTTATTTTATTTATTTTCAGGTAAGTCTCGAACAAACCAAGAATTCAGTCGAATGGAAACGTTCGGGAAAGGCCCAGTATAGGTTTTTTTCATCATTCCGGGCTGAAAATGGACTTTTCTGCCCGCTTAAAAGGCGAAAAAATTCATGTTTTTAAATTTGGCTATCGAAGCGAACCCATTGGTCATGTAAATAGTGATTGCCATGTATGTAAGTAGTGGAACTACGTTTACAATGAGGTTAAGATGACTGTGCTAGTAGTTCCTACAATTCCCGCCTAGAGCGAAGGAGTGTCGGTGGTCACCCATCCACTAACTGGTCGTTCTTAGTGCTGCTTAACTTTATTGATCACGATGCCGCTAGATAAAACGAGTCACCACTCCGACTCTCACAGTCTAGGTTTCCGATACTCCTTCGACCGCTTTGCTGTTAGGTTGGTAGTAAAATGTATTGCCAACTTTTAAAAACTTGTGTTTACGTTTTCCGAATATGTCTTCAGTGAAGTCACTTCACTGTTTCCATAAGCCTCGTGTATAGCAGCCATTAATAAAGCTTGTGTTACCTAATTCAAAATGGCGGCCTTCTTGACTAAACTTCAAACGTTGGCAGTGCTTCGCAAAAGAACGTGCCGGAATCATCGGCACTTCGTTCGAAAAGAGGTCATATATTCTCCGCCAATAGATTCTGAAAGTGGGTAGGAACTTAAGCCCGAAATATTATCATTAATTAGCGCTCCGCAAGGCTGTGACAAACCAACGGGTTGTAACTTGTCACGAATGTTTCTCGGACCGGAAGTTCAGAGTAAAACCGCAGGTCCCAAATTTGTGCAAGTACACACAGGTTTGTTTACGAAGAACCACCGCACATGTAACCCCAAATTCTAAATCAAAAGTAAAATAATTTGAAAAAAATTTAGTTAAAAGGCTAAAAAAATTTATTTCATTTTTTAAAAAAAAAATAGTTAAAGTTTGAACAACACCTAATTAACGACTTTTACGGAAATTACGGATCGAGATCGAACTCAGTGTAAACAAATGAAAATCGCCGGAGGAACATAAAATTTTTAAAGTGGAAAAAAAAAAAAAAAAAAAAAAAAAAAAAAATTGTAATTTAATAATTATTCTAATAGCAGATTGCCGCAAACAGATAGCTACCATTCGATTTAATTCATGTTATTATTATTCTAAAGAGGAAAAAAAAAACCCCTCATTTTCCTGGCGGAAAGGTTTCTTTTTTTTTTTAACGTTAAAAGTCGTTATTAAATTGAAATTAAAACGCATTACTCTTCCGGGGGGGCTGAGAGAGAGAGAGAGAAAAGAGAGTTAATGGGTATGCTTATTATTCAAGTAAAATCCCATTTATCGATCCCTTTTAAATTAATAATCACGTTATATTACCCTCTCGATAGGAATCGATTTTACACGCGGAAATTTCGGTGTTTTCGGGTCGAAAAGCGCATTTCAAAAATTCCCCCCCCCCCTACCGACCTCCCTCCCAGTCTTCGCCCTTTCTGCTTTTTGCTTAAGTGATTTCACCGCAAAGTTAAAATTCTGTCCTTTGTCATGATGAATCAAAAGCCGCGGCGACGATGAAGAAAGTAAAACTAATGAAGAAATTCTTAGTATTCTCCATACAATTTTCATTAACAAGAGCCGGGAAGCACACAAAGATAGGTTAAAGAGGGCGTAGGAGTGGGGGGAGGGGGGGAAGGAAGGGGCGGGGGTAAATATTGGAATTCATGCTTTGAAACTTTACAACGACGGCAAGATTCAAGAAACAAGGCTTTTCCGCAAGTTTTCTCCCTGTAGCTTGAGGGTTTCCGTTTGTTTTTACATCAACTATTCCTTTTCAGGAGTAATAGCATTTGGGAAAGGAAACAAAAAGTGTTTGATAAAATGTTAAGAATTAAAAAGGAAAGAGCAGATGATGAAGAAGAAGGAAAAAAACAAAAAGTTGTTTTTTTGTTTTATTTTCAGAGAACCGTCGCTTACAAAAATCCGACCTTTAAAAAAAATCATCCAACCGGGGGATTTGTAAGCAAAAGCAAAAAGGTTTTACATCCGGATCTGAGCTCTATTTCGAACTATCCTCAGGCCAGATGATATGCTACCGTAAAAAAAAAAAAAAAAAAAAAAAAAAATCCGACGAAATGCTCTATATTATTATACGAAGCTTACGTTTTTTTTCAAGATGAATGATCCTTTTTCCGAAAAAGAAAAAAAAATATCGAAGGTTTTTTTTTTGCAAAAAAAAAAAAAAAAAAAAAAAAGGTTAAGTTGTACCGCTTCAGGTCGTTATTATTGTCATAAAAATCAAAAATATTTTCCTGCAGACGAAAAAAAAAAAAAAAAAAGTTGAATATTATTCCTTGCTGCAGTAAGATTTTCTATTCGTTATTCAGCACGTGCATGCGGCCATCTTTTTTTTTCGTATCTGGAAAAAAAAAAAATCGAGGAGAAAAAAAAAACGGAAAAATAAGCAATATTTTGGATATTGCTTACTCCGAGATTATATTTTACTCGTGAAATTTCAACTTTTCATATTTCCCATGAGGTCGGTGGTTTCGTTTCCGAGACAATCATTAAAAAAAATTTTTTTTTTTTTTTTTCGATTTTAATCTGCTGAAGTTTACTCTTGATCATAACTGTCAGGATTCTTATTTTGAAGGGGAGGGTAAAAAGAAATTTCGCGGGAAATTTCTATGAGCGAAGAAATATGAGAATATGTAAATCTTTTCCTGGTATGGATGAGACCCAATATTGTAAGGAAGAAACTGGAGAAAATTCAGAGCTTGAGCATAAAGTCCCTTAGTTACTTATTTATAGCAAACTTTAAGATTTTACATAATTATTTCCGGTTTGATGAAACCGTTTTAAAGTTAATGGTCTCACAAATTTTATGAGTAGCGAAAGTTTTTTTCTTTTTATTTTCTTTTTCCTCTTTTCTTTTCTTTTTTTTTTTTTTTAGGTTTATTAAAATAAAATAAAATAAAACAAAACTCGCTCTCACTCGGCAAGAGACGATTGTTGGAGTGTTAAATTAAAAATCACGGAGGGCTAGATCAATAGACGGACAGTGAAATCCGATTTGAAGTAAAAATATACCTGAACACACCGAGGACGAATTTGACTTATTTATGACTGACAAAAATGAAAAAACCAAACCGAACCAATTTGGTTTTATATTTGGTTTTTTATTTCCCCCCCCCCAAAAAAAAAACAGAGGGAAAAATTAGGAAAAATGACCATTTCCGTTTCTAATGTTTCAATTATGGGAGCAAAAGAATCGTTTTCATTTCTGAGCTTGCATAAGCTAAACATAAACGCTACGAAATGTTACCACCTCTGAATTAAAAACTAGCTCCATACCAATTCATCGTTAATCCCAAATTATTTAACCTTAACTGGGTCAAAGTCTGGGAAAATTATTTAAATTCGCCGAAATTACCCAAATCCAATTTTTTTACCAGTAACGAGAATAATATGAAACCGAAACTGAACGAAAAACTGTTATCTGTTTGCCCAAAAACCATGGCTTTTTAGATTTGAGGTAAAAAAAATACGGTTTTTAGCCCAAAAAAAACCATGGCTAAAACCAGATTCGAAAAATTAAAAACCAAACCTGACAGACCAAAGGCTTCTACCGTATAACCATATGGTATCTGCCCAAATCACCGATTTTGACGAAACTTTGGGGATATGTTAGGGTACCCTAGAGACCACTTATGGACCATCAACCGAATTTTTTTGCAAGCCCCTTATGGGGGTTTTCAATGGGAGCTATTTTTTCACTTTTTATTTTTTTACTACCGATTGGAGAGGCCGATTTGAACGAACTAAAAACGAAAAAAAAGCTCTTTTTATGGCCGATGTAGGGCCGTAGGTGCCGTTTTTCCGAAGTAATTTGCCGAGTCGGGGGAGCCATTTTTAAGAAAAAAAAATTTTTTTCTCCGCAATTCGATCGCCGGATCCAAATTTGGGCATCACAGGGAGAAAGTACATGAAAAAATACGTCTTATACGTATTTTCAACATTTTTTTTCAAAGGGAGAAATTGCACAGTGGTCTGCAGACACTGAAAAAGCGGTATAAACTACAGATATAATCCAAAACCGATTATTTTAAGGCTATTGCGGTTTTCGAGGACGCTGATTTTAAATCTGAAATCAGATTTTGAAAATTCAAAATGGCGGATCCAATATGGCGGACTTTTTTTAAAATTTTTGGACAATTCGTTTCAAAATTACGTCATTTGGGTTTTTGAGGACGCTGATTTCGAATCTGAAATCAGATTTTGAAAATTCAAAATGGCGGATCCAATATGGCGGACTTTTCTTTAAATTTTTGGGCAATTCGTTTCAAAATTACGTCATTTGGGTTTTTGAGGACGCTGATTTCGAATCTGAAATCAGATTTTGAAAATTCAAAATGGAGGATCCAATATGGCGGACATTTTTTTTATCTTTGGAAAATTCGCTTCAAAATTACGTCATTCGTCATTACGTGGTTCATCTACACTAAATTCGCTTTTCATTTATGAAAATTTAACCCTTTTTAGATTCAAGCCCTCTTTTTTCCAAAACCTGAGGAGTCGTTTCCAAGATTCAAAACTTTAGAAACACCAAAATTTTTAAAAAAATGAGATCGGAGAACCGATCAAATTGCTTTATCGACTATTTAAATAATTCTCAAAAATATGGTTAGTTTTTTGATCAGAGGTCCACCAAAGCCGCAGTACGGGCATAAGGAATTCGAATTTTAGAAAAATTATTTCAGATTCGGAATCCTCTACCCCGAAAATATTCTCAAAAATACGGTTAAATTTTTGATCAGAGTTCCACTAAAGCCGCAATAAGGGCATAAGGAATTCGAATATTTGAAAAATTATTTCAGATTCGGAATCCTCAACCCCGAAAATATTCTCAAAAACACGGTTAGATTTTTGATCAGAGATCCACTAAAGCCACTATTTTGAAACCAAAATAGAAATAATCAAGTAGACAAAATTAAAAGCTGAACTATTAAAAAAAAGGGAAAAAAAGCAAAATAATATAATGTAAAATAAAATAAAAATAAGTGAAACAAAATAATATCAAAAATATGAACGTAAAATAAAATAAAATTAATTAAAATAAAATAAAATAAGATAAGAGTCCAACTGAAAAATTAACTAAAGATGAAAATGCGAATCAAGTAATAAATTTCCCCAGCATCAGTTTACTGACATAAGACTAATTCACTCTTCAACCATTCCTCATTAGTTTCTAAATATTTTTCTTTCTTTCTTCCGCAGTTCTGATATTTTTTACAAATTTTTGAACACACCGATCTAATTTTCACTTCTGCATCTCTTATGATATCGTCACTTGCGCCCTTTTTCCCCAAAGCTGCGCAAATAGTTTTTAAAATTCTGTCATTTTTTAAAGTAATATTTTCGCGAGGGTTTGTTCCCCACAACGAAAAAATATCGCCATTTGTTACTTTCTTTGTAAAAGCAAGAATAAAAGAAATTGAAGTGTAGCCAAATTTTACGTTTTGGTGCAATACTCCTAAAAGCGCAAACTTGCGCAAACTTTTTTTTCGCCATTTATTAGCTCACATAATAGACATTTAATTTCTGTTTAAACGACAGCGGTATTAAGTGGTACATTTTTTAAAACTCCAAGTAAAATAATTTTTTGAATAAAAAAAGTGATATTTTTCAACAAGCAGATATGCCTTTTTCGCATTAAGCACTTTTACGAAAATCTCAAATTTGTACACCCTAACCTATTTGGAAAACATCCATGATGTTATTTTTTTTTAAATTACACTCATAAAATAAAAATCAGCCGAATGATATACGCGCTTAAACGGCACTGAGTACTTCGTTTATTTTAATCCATCTTTCAGGTCTTGTTTAGACGAGAATTGGCATGTTTTATTTATATCAATAGTCAAACATGACTCTTTAGTTATCGATAAACAAATTGGCATACAAAAATCAAAAAAAAAAAAAAGTTTTTTAAAAGGGGTTTTCTCCGGTCTTTCCTATTCCTATAGACCACTGTGAATTGGGCTAAAAAAGGGCCGAAATCTTAAAATTGATTTTCGGCACCGACCCTTAGCCCGGACCAAAATTTCACTATCATAGGCCGAAAGTACGCCCAAAAGTACCCCTGATACGTATTTTTCCGCATTTTTTTTCGACTGAGAAAAAGGCCCAAAAATGGGCCGAAATCTTAAAAATTGAATTTCGACCGGAAGACCAAGCGTCGCAGAAACGGCGTTATCATAGCATGAAAGTACGCCTAAAATTACCCCAGAAGAGTACTTTTCCGCGTTTTTTCGAGGTTGTGCAAACGGCCGAAAATGAGGCCGAAATTTTAAAATTGATTTTTGGCTTCGACCCTTAGCCCGGACCAAAATTTCACTATCATAGGGTAAAAGTACGCCCAAAATTACCCCGGATACGAATTTTTCCGCATTTTTTTTCGACTGAGAAAATGACCCAAAAAATGGGCCGAAATCTTCAAATTCAAATTTCGGCCGAAGGACCAAATGTCGCAGTAACGGCGTTATCATAAATTAAAAGTACGCCTAAAATGACCCCAGAACAGTACTTTTCGGCACTTATTCCTAGTTGTGGTAACGGCCAAAAATAAGGCCGAAATATTACATTAGATTTTCAGTCGCGACCCCTTAGCCCGGATCAAAATTTTATTATCATAGGGTGAAAGTACGGCCAAAATTACCCCGGATACTTATTTTTCCGCATTTTTTTTTCGACTGAGAAATGGTACCAAAAATGAGCCGAAATGTTAAATTTAAAATTTGTTCTGGGGTCATTTTAGGCGTACTTTTAATTTATGATAACGCCGTTACTGCGACATTTGGTCCTTCGGCCGAAATTTGAATTTGAAGATTTCGGCCCATTTTTTGGGCCATTTTCTCAGTCGAAAAAAAATGCGGAAAAATTCGTATCCGGGGTAATTTTGGGCGTACTTTTACCCTATGATAGTGAAATTTTGGTCCGGGCTAAGGGTCGGGGCCAAAAATCAATTTTAAAATTTCGGCCTCATTTTCGGCCGTTTGCACAACCTCGAAAAAACGCGGAAAAGTACTCTTCTGGGGTAATTTTAGGCGTACTTTCATGCTATGATAACGCCGTTTCTGCGACGCTTGGTCTTCCGGTCGAAATTCAATTTTTAAGATTTCGGCCCATTTTTGGGCCTTTTTCTCAGTCGAAAAAAAATGCGGAAAAATACGTATCAGGGGTACTTTTGGGCGTACTTTCGGCCTATGATAGTGAAATTTTGGTCCGGGCTAAGGGTCGGTGCCGAAAATCAATTTTAAGATTTCGGCCCTTTTTTAGCCCAATTTCTCCCTTTGAAAAAAAATGTTGAAAATACGTATAAGACGTATTTTTTCATGTACTTTCTCCCTGTGATGCCCAAATTTGGATCCGGCGATCGAATTGCGGAGAAAAAAATTTTTTTTTCTTAAAATGGCTCCCCCGACTCGGCAAATTACTTCGGAAAAACGGCACCTACGGCCCTACATCGGCCATAAAAAGAGCTTTTTTTTCGTTTTTAGTTCGTTCAAATCGGCCTCTCCAATCGGTAGTAAAAAAATAAAAAGTGAAAAAATAGCTCCCATTGAAAACCCCCATAAGGGGCTTGCAAAAAAATTCGGTTGATGGTCCATAAGTGGTCTCTAGGGTACCCTAACATATCCCCAAAGTTTCGTCAAAATCGGTGATTTGGGCAGATACCATATGGTTATACGGTAGAAGCCTTTTATTGGTTGTTGAAAAATAAACCACGCTTACGATAAATTAATGCAAAAAAGTGTAAAAAATGTTTGCAAAAGAAATGCAAAAAAATGTATTTTAAAAATGTATTATTTTTGTCTCGTTTATACAATTTGGACTTAAAAATGTTTGCAAAAGCTTATGCGTGTTTTTTTTTTTTTTTTTGCACCAGAATTAGACTGCATAATTTTTACGAATGTTATGCATAATTTTTAAAAAATTTGTGCATAATTTTTAAAAATTTGCTGCATAGTTTTTACAAATTTTATGCATAGTTTTTACAAATGTTATGCATAATTTTTACAAAAGCTATGCATAATTTTTACAAATTTTGTGCATCATTTTTACAAATGTAATGCATAATTTTTACAAATGATATGCATAAAGTTTACAAATGTTATGCATAATTTTTACAAAAGCTATGCATAATTTTTACAAATGTTATGCATAGTTTTTACAAATTTTATGCATAATTTTTACAAATGTTATGCATAAAATTTACAAATGTTATGCATATTTTTTACAAAAGCTATGCATAATTTTTACGAAATTTGTGTATCATTTTTACAAATATTATGCATAATTTTTGCAAATGTTAACTTTGTTTAACCTTTTTTTTTATGCATTTTTTATTATGCATAATTAAGGAATAACTACTTTTGGTTCTAATAATGGTCCAAATAACTAATTTGGTTCTAATAACTTTTGGTTCAGTCCCTCTACAAAACCAATTACTGCACATTTACGTATGAACCTAAGCAGCAACCGTTTCTTTTCCATGTCAGCAAAATAAGAATTTGATGAAAAATTTCCTTCCTCTCTCCCGTCTTTCCCTCCCCTATCCCAAAAAGCCTGCGTATGTACACGTAATGCTTAAATCGCTTTTATTTACTTTCTATATCTGAATTTGTGTATCTAAATTTTGCTGACCCCTCAAAATGCTTTTGCTTTTACTCCCTAGCAAGTTATTTTAATCAATCTTTTTTTGCTTATTTCAGTCCTCATTTATTATTTCAAGATCCCATTTTCGATTTCATTTTATTTTTAAATAGCTTTCGATGACCCGATCCACACCCGCCACGAAAAAACAACCAAAATTTATTACCTACTGTTTTATTGATTTTATTTTTTTAATGTTTTTTTTTTTTTTTTTTTTTTTTTTTTGTTTCGTATTAAAAAGCCTGAAAACATTTTAAATAGAAAAAATAAATAAACTTGAAACGAGCTGGAAAATTATTATGAAACATATACCTTATGCCCCCGATTCTCCCGGCGAGAGACTACGATGATGGGAAAATAGGAAATTTCATACTTATAAAAGGAAACTGAGAAGAGGGAGGGAGGGAGGGAGGGAGGAAAGGATCATTTCTCCTGAAGCTTTTCTGTGGTTGAATAATTATTGCAACTTCCTTTTTAAACAAAATTTTCCAAGGAACCCCGAGTGAAGGAGGATAAATTAAAAGATCCCTGCGAAAATTATTTCAGTTTTTGAAAACAGAAAAAGTTCACAGCAGATTATAATTCAAGATTAAAAAGTTAATAAACGGAGAAAGAAAGAAAAAAAAAAGAAAGAGGAAGAAGAAAGGGTTAAAAAAGTTAAAAACGGAATCAAAAAAAATAAGAATTCGGAGAAAATCTTATGCGCGGAGGAAGAAACATGAAAAGGATTATTTTCAAAAGCAAAAACGAATTAAATATGATGATCGAAAACCTTGTTCCTAAAAAGATAAAAAAAGATTTTTCTTTTTTGATATATGTTATGGGCAGTGCTCGTAGTCCGACAAATCTGAGGGATAGCCAAGGGGTCGTTGATAAGTTACATAAAGCTGCTTTTTGTCTTATTTTTGACCCCACGTACGAAAAAGGGTAGAGGTCCCTATGTTGGTCATCAAATTGTATACAAAATGTATACAAAATGTATACAAATTGTATACAAAATGTATACCAATTGTATACATTTTGTATACAAAATGCATACAAAATGCATACAAAATGTATACAAAATGTATACAATTTGTATACAACTTTTATTTGTATATTTTTTGCATAAAATTGGTATACATTTTGTATACATTTTGTATGCATTTTGTATACATTTTGTATTCATTTTGTATACATTTTGTATACATCCGGATAGGGAAATTTCAGACCTCTGTTTGAGACCATAAAATTGTATACAATTTGTATACAAAATGCATACAATTTGTATACAAAATGTATACAACTTTCTCTGCATCACGCCGGTAGCCAAGGGGGGCCACTGGGTGGGCTGACTGGTTGCCCCCCCTGGAGTAAATTGGCTAAACATGACAGGTATAGGGAATGAAGACCTATTGCCCCCTTAACAAGCCCAACTGCTCCCCCTGGCTCTTCGTTCTGGCTACGGGCCCGTTCTGGATCGGGAAACTTTAGACCTGTTGTGTGTTTGAGACCTGAAAATTGTACACAATTAGTGTCTAAAATGTATACACAATGTACACATCTTATATTTGAAAATGGTGACCCGTAGCCGAATTCATAGCGCTCTCGACTCTCAGTTTAGATGCGACACGTCGTGCTTCTATTCTAGTTCATAGCTAGAATTTTTTCTCAGGTCAAAACTAGTGCGCTGGTAAGAAAATCAACGGTCACCACCCCTCGGCAGGCAATGGCAAACCACCGAGGGGTAATTGCCTCCTAAATCTCTCAAAAACACCCGTCCGGAACCTTCGTTAAACTCTGGGTCCCGTTTGCATGTGAGCGCACGCTCGTAATCGAGTACAAATGGAAAATATTATTAACTGAATTTACGGGCCAAACCACGCGGACTGTAACGTCCGCACTATACTTAGCTTATAGGCGTGGTGGTGTAACGGAATTTACTTCATATGTATTCACTTTAATCGCTTCCGTACTACATTTATACAACATTTTGAATTGTGCTCAAGAAAACCGCGGGAATAGTTTGTAGTTTATAGGAAAAAAAGGCTACTATCATGGGAAGCTTCCGGATATCGGTTGTGTATGAGCTAAGTGAAAAATTAATGGAAAAATGCTTGAGGAATGATTTACGCAGTGATACTACAACTTTTTCTCTTTTTCTCGTTTCAGGAACCCCTGGGCAAAGAGAAGCGACGTAAGAACCAAAATGGATTAATAAAGCCAGGAATTTAGGGGGAAAAAAATTAATAAAATCCAATTTCAAATGTAATAGTATATGTTTTGTTAACGCAAAAATGTGGTTCCCTACCAATTTGTTTCTTTTTTGGGGGGCCAACAGTGCCCCCAAAAAAACGTTCATTCATTATTTTAAATTGAAATAACTTGACCAGAGTCTTTTAGTGAAATTTAAGTTATAGCAATGGAATTAAGAAGACCCATCCCAAGCTTCATATGGAACTGATACAATCTTGCTGAAAACCAAAATTTTAAATCTACGATACATATAACATTCATCTCATATCATATAAAAAAAACCAAACTTAGGCGTAGATCAAAAATATGGGAATTAGGGATCTAAGATACGCATATCATTTTGCTACTTTTTTTCTATTTTATTCATGTTCATATTCTATTTATATAATTTAAATTCGTTCAAGCTATAATTTTTGAGATAAATGAGAGTAGCAATATACTGTAGTAGGAATTTTATTCGAATAATAGTAAAGATATTCAAATCTCTATTTTTCACATATTTTTGTTAAACTTTCGTATTTCGTGACGAGAATCCGAGTTTTAATGAACAGAGAGGCCGCTGATTCCGAATCTGAAATTAGCTTTTGCATAGGGGGCACTGTTGGCCCCCCAAAAAAGAAACAAATTGGTAGGGAACCACATTTTTGCGTTAGCAAAACATATACTATTACATTTGAAATTGGATTTTATTAATTTTTTTCCCCTTAAATTCCTGGCTTTATTAATCCATTTTGGTTCTTACGTCGCTTCTCTTTGCCCAGGGGTTCCTGAAACGAGAAAAAGAGAAAAAGTTGTAGTATCACTGTGTAAATCATTCCTCAAGCATTTTTCCATTAATTTTTCACTTAGCTCATACACAACCGATATCCGGAAGCTTCCCATGATAGTAGCCTTTTTTTCCTATAAACTACAAACTATTCCCGCGGTTTTCTTGAGCACAATTCAAAATGTTGTATAAATGTAGTACGGAAGCGATTAAAGTGAATACATATGAAGTAAATTCCGTTACACACCACGCCTATAAGCTAAGTATAGTGCGGACGTTACAGTCCGCGTGGTTTGGCCCGTAAATTCAGTTAATAATATTTTCCATTTGTACTCGATTACGAGCGTGCGCTCACATGCAAACGGGACCCAGAGTTTAACGAAGGTTCCGGACGGGTGTTTTTGAGAGATTTAGGAGGCAATTACCCCTCGGTGGTTTGCCATTGCCTGCCGAGGGGTGGTGACCGTTGATTTTCTTACCAGCGCACTAGTTTTGACCTGAGAAAAAATTCTAGCTATGAACTAGAATAGAAGCACGACGTGTCGCATCTATAACTGAGAGTCGAGAGAGCTATGAATTCGGCTACGGGTCACCATTTTCAAATATAAGATGTGTACATTTTGTATACATTTTAGACACTAATTGTGTACAATTTTCAGGTCTCAAACACACACACAGGTCTAAAGTTTCCCGATCCAGAACGGGCCCGTAGCCAGAACGAAGATCCAGGGGGAGCAGTTGGGCTTGTTAAGGGGGCAATAGGTCTTCATTCCCTATACCTGTCATGTTTAGCCAATTTACTCCAGGGGGGGCAACCAGTCACCCCCCCAGTGGCCCCCCTTGGCTACCGGCGTGATGCAGAGAAAGTTGTATACATTTTGTATACAAATTGTATGCATTTTGTATACAAATTGTATACAATTTTATGGTCTCAAACAGAGGTCTGAAATTTCCCTATCCGGATGTATACAAAATGTATACAAAATGTATACAAAATGTATACAAAATGAATACAAAATGTATACAAAATGCATACAAAATGTATACAAAATGTATACCAATTTTATGCAAAAAATATACAAATAAAAGTTGTATACAAATTGTATACATTTTGTATGCATTTTGTATGCATTTTGTATACAAAATGTATACAATTGGTATACATTTTGTATACAATTTGTATACATTTTGTATACATTTTGTATACAATTTGATGACCAACATAGGGACCTCTACCCGAAAAAGTATAAAATAAATTGTATTAAAATCATGTATAAATTATATAAAAAAATTTGACGTACATATAAATGTGTACCTCCACATGAAAAGGGCCCACCTGGGAGATGGTAACATGGAAGGCTGTGGAAATTTAACTTATAAGAAAACCCTTTGTTTACACTGAAAAACGATTTAGTTGTCACAAATAAAAATTTTTGGGTGAATATCGCTTTACCAATATTTTGGTTGTGACTACTAAATCGTTTTTCAGTGACAAACAAAAAATTCTAAGCACCAAATGCCAAGTGGGCCCTTTTCATGTGGAGATACACAAATTATGTACTGTATAAAAAACTTAACTTTTTTTTTTTTTTTTTTTTCGAAAATTGTTTTTTTATCATACAATATAATTATGCATAAATAATTTTGCATAAAGTGGAAGGAAGTTGAATAAGCATAATGTTTGCAAATTTTTTTGCTTTATGATTTAAAATAATTATATGCAGATATTTGTGCTAAAAAATTATGCATGAATTATGGGCCATTCTCAATTTGTTTACAATATTCAGGTCCCGGGCATTTTATTATGATTCATTTCTGAATTTGAATGAAAAACTACATTATGTTTTGATAAAACGAACAAGAAAATGTTTTTTGAAAGTAAATGAAATATATTCGGCACCGTCAGATAGAAAAAGAGGCTCTTTTACGAAAAAAACTGCTATGATAGCGGGAAAAAATGGCTGTCCCGATTTCGAGATTCCCAGATAAACAGCTCGATTTTTTACGTAAACCAATTCAGGAAAAATCTTTTTTTCACAATTAGCAATCAGAAATATAAGTAAATCAATAATTTGAAATGAATTTAACGATTCCATTATAATTTCTCTTGAAATAAGGATTTAAAACTTGTCCTCCATTTTTTCCACTAACGGTGTTTTTTTTTTACCGATTATCTATTTTCACGACTTATAAATTACAACGACTCATATAAAGCACTAAATATTAATAAACAAACTCTTATTCCCTCTAAAACTCTAAATAAAATTTTTAAAATAAAAATGCATTATAAATTAAAGGGGAAATTAACGTTTGATCGACGATCACGATAGTGGAGTTCAGCGAAACTCCACTAACGCAAGCCGAAAAACTGCCCGAAAATCGTTTTAAAAAATTAAACCGCTCACCTAAAACTTCACTAACAAGTCATACGATCGATTTTTCGGCTTTCCGAAACATTTTTTTGGGTAAAACCGCACAAAAATAGTAAAATTAAGTAAAATAACATTTCCACTAACGCAATCAAAACAATACTGTTTATATGGGTTGTTTACATTTTTGAAGGGACATTTTTCGTTCCGAAAATTGTAAATAAATTGAGAATGGCCCTTATGTAAAAATGATGCATATCCAGATATTTATGCTTTAAAAAATTTATGCATATCCAGATATTTATGCTAAAAAATTGTGCATGAATTTATGCAAAAATTATGCATATCCCGATTTTCATGCTTAAAAAAATGATGTATATTTTACGCAAAAAACCATGCATATTCTAATACTTATGCTTAAAAAAGTATGTATAAAGTATGCAAAAATTATGCATACCCATGCTTAAAAAAATGATGAATTATACAAACATTATGCATATTCAGATATTCATGCTAAAAAATTATGCATGTTCAGATATTAATACTTGACAAAAGTCATGCACGAGTTATCCAAATATTATGCATAAGTTATACAAAAACTGTTCATACCCAGGTTTTTGTGCTTAAAAAAATTATGTATGTATTATGCAAAAACTATGCATATCCAAATTTTTGTACAAATGATACAAAAATAATAAATTTTTTTACATAAGTTTTTTGCATTTATTTTGTAAAAATTTTATACATTTTTTGTATCTTTTTATCGTACGGGCCCCTCCCCTCTTTTCCGTAACGCTAATTCAAATATTACAGCTGAAAATTATATGCTTAGCTTACGGCCAAGAAATATTTCCATTTTGCAGAAATGTTTAGCAGTTAGTACGTGAGTTCCCTAAAATTTTGTTGACAAAACTTAATCAAAGAATGGATCCGGAATAAGTCCATTCATCTTCTGGAATTGCCTGATTACGGGCATTGCCGGTAATATACAGAAAATTCGATCATCATAAAGGTCAAAAGTTAATTCGAATTAGCAACAACCGTTTTCGAAGAAGAAAAAAAAAATCAAAAGAATAGAGGCTAAACACTCTAGGCAATTTTTCGTTTCTTTTTCTTCTTCTTCAATCGAGCTTCAATTTTTTTTTTTTTTTTCCTTATTTTTCCTAGGAAAGAAAACTCGGAGTTAAAAAAAATCGTCCGTGCGTTAAATCTCATGAAAGCTTTTTTTTTTTTTTTTTTTGGAAAATGACGCTCACGGGTATGCCGTCGGTCTTAGATTAAAAAATTTTGGATCCTTTTTCCAGGGAGACCGAAAAGAAAATTCTGCATCCCAGAATCAGAATGCCGAATTTTAAAGCAGAAGTCTAACCTTTCGGTCGATTAATGGGGATTTTGAGGCGTGTGATGAAAATCAGATGACAAGCGTAATTTTAATGTTTTGCAGATCAGAAGTCAAACCGTGGAAAGATGGTTATTTTATACAGTTTTTCCAAAGTAAATGCAAAAAATTTACATAAAAAATTTGTTATTTTTGTATAATTTATGCATATAATTTTGTTAAATCATAAAGCAGTAAAATTTTGCATATTTTATGCTTATTCAAATTTTTATCCATTTTATGCATATAATTATTTATGCAGAATTATATTGGAGGATAAAGAAGGAATTTTCCGGGAAAAAAATGTTAAGTTGTTTTTAACATAATTTATGCATTTTCTATATGTATGACAATTTCTTATATAAATTATACATCATTTTTACATAATTTTTATATAATTTATACATCTCTTTTTCGCATGGTAGATCCACTCCCTTATCAATGATCGGCTTTGCTTACATTTCTTTTGCTTTTGCTTTGCAAAAAATCGTCTTTTCCCTTTTATGAAAGATAAATAAAATAAAATACGTTAATAAATAAGTCTACAGCAAAGATCCTGTCCCGTAACACCGAAAACAACGCCGTTCCAGTCTCCTTCCTGCACTTAATGTACTACCAGACCTTTAAAGATTTTGGCTTCGTTCTCCTCCATTATTATGCAAAAAAGGTTTGTCTTTCCTCCTCTTTTTTTTTTATTGTTTCGCTCTTAAGCTCTCTGACATTACACAATGAACCGGTGATCTCCCAAACCTTATTGTTTTACTTTTTTACCCCTTTAAAAAAAAGTAAGAAAACGAGAAAAAAAAATCCTGTGTATCTATTCTCAGCAGGATCCGACCATTAATTCAGTTCATAAATAACGTTAATTTTACTTGGAAAGCCCTAACTTTGAATAATAAAGCAGTCAAGCGCAGGAGTTTAATTTATTAGCATGCTTTTCCGGTATATTATAAACAACTTCCGGTTTATGGGCCCATTAAAACCGTCCATCAGGTCATGTGCTTAAATCCCTTAACCAGGTTTTTCTTATCGGTGGGGGAAAAAAAAATCTGGCCTGGAAGCAAGCAATTCCATTTAAGAACCCAAAACTTCCGTGATTTGTTTTCGAAATGACCAAATTTTCGCGGAACTGCTTTCCGGTTCCAAGAAATCACGCTGAGAAAAGCTGCAACTTGTCCCTCCCGATTTATATTTTATGCAATAAAACGTTTTCCCTTCTCTCTCATTCACTCTTTTCTCTCAACTTTATTACCGGGACGTTAAAGATGATAAAAGGATTAGACCTCGAAAACTAGGATGGGAATTTTGAAAAGTTTTTGATAAAATACGTTTTCAAGTTGAAAACGTGCCCTTCACTGTATGTGGAGAGATAATAAAGCGCGTTGGATGATCAAAATTTACAAACAACATTTCATTTTTGTACAGTTAAGAAATTTTTAAACAATAGCAGGGACGGTCTAAGTGTCAGTAAGCCATATAGTAATCGCCCAGAATTCTTATCTGTAGGTCTCCCGTTGCCAGAAGAGAGTACACCTTCGGTGGGTTCTGGTTCTAGCTCTGATTGCTTTCAAATTTCATTATAAAAATCTTATTGTTGGTTACTCAGAAGGAAGTGTTTCAGTTCCAGTTTCGATTCCAATTAATCCGAATGTTACAATTATGTCCTTTCAGTGCGGAAAAGAGATGCATGAGTTATATAAAAACCATGCATAAATGATATAAAAATTATGTATAAATTGTACTAAAATAGGACATACATAAAAAATGCATAAATAATGTATAAACTATTTAAATTTTTTACCAAAAAATTTAATTTCATCCTCCAATATAATTATGCATAAATACGTATGCATAAAATGGAAAAAAGTTGAATAAGCATAATATTTGCCTATTTTCCTGCTTTATGATTTAAAAAAATATGCATAAATTATGCAAAAATTATGCTTATCCAAATTTTCATGCTTAAAAAATCTATGCCTAAATTTTGTAAAAATTTTTCATATGCAAATTTTAATGCTTAAAAGAACTTTGCAAAAATTATGCATTTCCAAATTTTTGTATAAATGACACAAAAATAATACATTTTTTATATAATATCATTTTTTCTTTTATTTATTTTTTAAAAATCGTATACTTTTTTCTTGTATCACTTATTCGTACGTGCTGGTTCTGGTCTCAGTTCCTTGTAATTTCAAAATGTGACACATCTCCCCTGTCTTTTATAGACACTCCTTCAGCTGCACTCTCCAAAATCGATCAATCATTAAACAAACATTTCACCCCGAAAATAATACACATGTAAAATCCTCCTTTCCCGTGTCGGACAAGATCGGGGTAAAAAAAAAAAATTGTACTTTTTTGGGGGATTTGAAAATAAAAAATGAAAAGTAAAATGGACTGTAAGTGTCATTTTCAGTTGATTCATGCTCGAATTATGCTCGTGACATATAATAATCGCCGGTATATTTCAAACAACGTCTCCAATGGTGAAAACGTAATGATGTACCTTTTTTTTCCCTCCCTCCGCCTCCCCACCAAGCTTACATTACACGAGTATATCCGCGGCGAGAGAAAAAAAAAAATTACTGTCAGAAACAACGGTTGGACAATTTTGAAAAATCGCAAATTAAAACTCCTCCTTTATTTCCAATTATTAACCTGCTAAAAAGTAAAATAAATTTATTCAGTCTAAACACGAACAATCACTGCCATCTGTCGGTGAAAATATTAATTTGATTTAGGAAAGAGACCTGTTTGATGACCAATAATTTTATTTTTTCCAAATTTTTTTTGTTTTGTTAGTTTTTCTAACGCCCGCCAGAGCACTCTGTTTGTTTTTTGCGAACCCGGGAATTACCTGACCGTGGATTTTAGTATAATCCACAAAAGTAGGCATCGGGTATGGAAAAAGGTATAAATTAAATGGAAATTAAAATTAGGCCTATCTTCTTAGAATACGGGCGATTATACCTTTTTCCACACCCCCTGTGGAAAAAGGTATAATTATTATAAAATTAAAATCCAATTATACCTTTTTCCACAGGGGGTGTGGAAAAAGGTATAATTAAATTTTCTTTAAATTTAAATTAAAATTAGGTTAAAAATGTGGGAAAAGCTATAAAAGGCAATAACCTGTAAAATTTCTTGTTTTTTATTTAAAAAATGAGAGGTTTATCAGACTATTTTTGTCATTTTAACAGCAGACTATTTTATACTTTACAGCAGACTATTTTGTATTTTAGTGTCTTAAAAGTCTCTTTTATATTAGTGTCTTAAAAGGTTCATGTTAAATACATGTAGCTCAAATTTATTGTTTCATATGCAACCTAAAAGGTCACCGGTTTCGGTAAATTTTTAAAAGAATCAAACCTGTTCAGTGACGGAGTAGGGTAATTAGCGATCATTAGAATTTGAAAAAGATAACGTGGTTTTCACTAGGGCAATGATCCGGATTAATATAATTTTCGACCCTTCTATTAATCCATAAAGGTTAATGGGAAATTTTAAATAAATAAATAAACGGAAATTTTTAAGGGCCAAAGGAAATTTTTTAGCCTTTTATACCTTTTTCCACATTTTTAACCTAATTTTAATTTAAATTTAAAAAAAATATAATTATACCTTTTTCCACACTTCCTATGGAAAAAGATATAATTGGATTTTAATTTTATAATAATTATACCTTTTTCCACAGGGGGTGTGGAAAAAGGTATAATCGCTCGTATTCTAAGAAGATAGGCCTAATTTTAATTTCCATTTAATTTATACCTTTTTCCATACCCGATGCCTACTTTTGTGGATTATACTAAAATCCACAGAACTCTAATTTTTTTAAAGAACAGAAAGTTAGATGCCAGAACTCTAATTTTTTCACTTTGAATATGACGTAGAGGATCAGAGGATGTAGTATGGTAGTTGAAGTTTTTGGAGTTATCAGAGGATACAGATCATTGCCGTAAATTTATCGACTATGGGAGAGAGCTCGATCGAGACTGGAACCCCCGGAATAGCAGAATATCTGCCTGACATTTCGGTGTCTTAGCCAACTGAGCTATTCGGCACCATGCTTGATTGTAGATTTATCAATCTATATTAATATTTTATGCTTGTTCCAGTCTAAACTAGATTTAGACTTCGTGCATTAAAAATTTTATAAATATGAAATATTTTTATTATTATTTATAAACATTTTATAAATAAAAAATTTTATAAATATACGCTTAAAAATATTGTTTAGCTTATGTCCAGGGAATAATTCCTACATGACGAAACTTACGGAAAATCAAGGCTGTTGCATAAGCTAAACATAGAAATAGCGGAGCGCCACGGTTATTATACGCAAAAAGCCTATCCCCTTCTCCATGTTTTTTTTTTTGTCAGTTTTGATTAAGCCCGATAGAGAGCTCTGTACGCTTTTCTGTTAAGTGAGTTGAAATTAAATTAATTTTGAAGTGAAAAAAAAAATAAAAAAAAAAAAAAAAGAACTAATGATATAAAAATTGAAAGAGAAAATTTAGAGGAATATTGTATTTTAAAAAAAATACACTTTCGATATTGAGATACAGAGCTGATAGAAAACAAATTCCTAGTTTACATTTTGCGTTCAAAATGATCTGTTTGAAAAAATATACGCATAAACTATATCTGCAAAAATTATGGATATCCAGATTCTCATGCTTAAAAAAATTATGCATAAAATTTTGCAAAAATTATTCATATTCAAATTTTGGTGCTTAAAAGAAACCTTGCAAAAATTAAGTCCAAAATTTTGTGTAAGTGATAAAAAAAGTGTAAATTTTCATATTATTTTTTCTTCCATTTTTTGCATCGGCTACGTATATACATAGTGATCTTCGGTTTGTTCGGTTTATTTTTCCTTCTTTGTCCGAAAGATAAAAGCAAAAAATTCCGCAGTTTTTATCAAAAATGGAATTTTTGTTTCGTCGGAAAAACGCTCGCTGAGATGTTGATATCGGAAAATATTTCGCGTATTTTGACTTTTTCCCGTCTCAAGTTTTTCCAACTATTGGAAATTAAAACGCGAATTAAACTGTCCTTTAAAGAAAAAAGAGCGAAAGAAGGAAAGAAAGTAAGAAAGAAAGGCGGTATTATTTATTACGATACGGGAATCTTATCGGGACCAGGGCAGAGCCTTTAAAAAAAATCGTGAAAAATGAGAGTTAGGGGAGAGAAAAAAATAGGGGACAAAATATTATAAATTTCAATTTTTTTTTTTTTTTTTTTTTTGAGTTTTGATAGAGGAGTGCTTGCCTTTTTTTAAAAAATGTGCTCGTGTCTAGAAACAAAAATCTTCAGAAGTTGGGTATACAATCGATGCATTCTTAAGATAAAAGGGAGTAGGGGAGAAGCCAGTTTTGTCAACATTGCGGAATCCTAGTAAATGGACTCTTAGTCTTAATGTTGATGTAGTGTTGAGATAATGAAAGGTCATCTTTTCATAGTTTTTATTTTCTAGTTAAGAAAAGGAAAAAAAATGCTATTTTTTATTTTATTTTTTATGGTGCAAGGAGTGAAATTTTATTACTATGTTACGTGTTAAACACGACAAATCGTTTTAAATTATGTGTAAATATGCTCCAAAGTTGTTACCAAAAGAAAAAGGTCTTGAGATGAATTTTTTTTTTTTTTTTGTATTCTATTTACTACTAGGCTTTTATTTTAGGTATACTTCTCATATTTTTCATGTATGTCGAGTTGGGTATCATTTTAGTTTCATTGCAATGTTTGCTCATTTCTTTGATCCCCATTCCTACCTTCAGTCAGGAAGTCGTCCATAATTTATGTAGGGGGTCTCGTACGGAAAAGTGATGTAAAAATTCTATTAAATTTTTTAATTTTTTGCAAAATAAGTGCAAAATTTTAAATAAAAAATTATTTTTTTATCGTTTATACAAAAATTTGGACGTGCAAAAATTTTGGCAAAGTTTATGCATACTTTTTATGCACCAAAATTTGAATGTGCATAATTTTTACAAAATTTATGTATAATTTTTTTTAAGCATGGAAATTTGGATGTGCATAATTTATGCGTATTCAATTTTTTTTCCATTTTAAGCGTACTTATTTATGCATAATTTATGGGTAATTATATTGGAAAATAAAAAAAATTTTCCGGTAATAAAAGTTAAGTTCTTCATACATTTTGTACATGATTTATGCATTTTTTATGTATGTCCAATTTTTTTTATAATTTATACATGATTTGTATATGATTTATACATCTCAATTTCGTACAGGTGGTCTTTTCAGAAATTTTCGGAGGTCACTTTTTTCAAACTCCTACCCCCTCCTCCCCCCCATGTCGATCATATATCGACTTGTCTTGAGAACTGCTCATTTAGCAATTTCGGCTAAGATTCGATTCATTTATCATTTTGCCATATCATATCAAGCCGGACATCTAACTGAAAGTTTTTGTTTCAAGCAGAAGGATTCTTAAAGAAAAATATTTCCCGGGACGAAAAATCTTCATTTTCGACTCCGTCCCTATCAAATTTTTATACTACGTCGGGGACTAAATTCGAGCCTTAGCCTTAGTCCCTGCGTAATTTTCCTTTCTTGCAAATGAACCCCTTCAATGAAAGCAAGGAAGCAAACAAACTACCAAAAAGTATCATGATGATAAAAAAAAAAAAAAAAGTTGTCGTTGACTCGACAATAAACAAGTTAAGTATATGGATATAAGGCTTTACTTTGCTTTTAACGAAATAAGAAATTTTTTTTTCTTTTACCTTTTTTTTTCCCCCGTCCTCGCTCGTCTTGATTACGGCGATGCTCATCTCCAGATAAGCGATAAATATTTACAACCCAGCTTTTTTAAATGCATTATCAGAAAACGTTAAAAAGTTTGACATGGTGAAGAATGATAAAACCCAAGGATCCGCTTCGCTGCTTTTGGTAATGTAACTGCGATGCGATCCGAAAAATTATCTTAATTATAAATGATTTTAGCTCGCTTTATCCATGTACAAGTTAGAGTTTTGAAAAGTTTTAATTTTTATTTTTTAAAACTTATTTTTTTTTTTGTGGTGCAGTAGCGGTACGGTTATTTTTAAATTCGAAGTTTTTTTCAATTACTGCCAGATGGAAAGTCCATAAAAGTCGAGCGCTGTAAGAATCTACTGCCGTTAAAACCCTTAAAACCCTAAAAATTATCTTAATTTCAAACCTTAAGAAACCTGAAAACCTGTCCGTTGCCATGAAGCATTTTTGCTTTGCTATGAAACATTCAGGTTTTGTTGCAAGACAAAACGTGTTCATGACATTTCCTCTTTTGAGGAAAAGCTAAAATTTTTCTGTTCGAAAAATGGTCGGAAAACACCGAAGCATGAACCTTACAGCCCGTATTTTCTTCAATTTTCTCCCGCCACGCCCCCTTCCTTCTCGTTTCGTTTCTAGGTTATTTAACCCTTTTTTTAGGGTAAAAGTAAAATATTTTCCTTTTGTGAAAATATTAGAGGGAAAGCGAAAACTCCTTCCTCCCCTTGGTCTAAATTAATTACAAGTTAATTTAAATTACAATGATAATTTAAAACGATATTTTTCGCATGATCTTTTTCCCCTTTATTTTTCCTCTCGCTTTTTGCAGATTTGCCCTAGATTTTTTTTTTTCTAACGGGGGGCAGGGGGTGATTCTGACAAATTTTTTTCTTGCTTTATTTCGTTTTTTGGGGGGAAGGGGGGAGAATAATAATGATAATAATAAAGTGAAAAAAAAATGTATTATCAGGGATGCTTCGTTATCTTAATTGCAAATTTTTTATTGCAATCACCTGGGGAGTATTTTCGTTACAGAATGTGCAGATCATTGCCATTAAAAATGTTATTGAGTTTTTTTTTTCTTTTTTGTGTGTTGATAAAAATTGCTTTTTTTTTTTTTGAAAATTGGAAATGATTGCAGCGAATCGTTAATTTAAACGGTAGAATGGAAATGATTTGTTTCGATCTTTTTTTTTGCTTCAGCGCCTGGCATTGCGATCGTAAGCGACGCTCCAGTTTTTTTCCTTTTTTTTAAAAATATTTTTTTACCGGCAGTCGACTTTCAAAAGCCCCCAAATCTTAAATTTTTTATTTTGCGACGTTTTAACTATGCCAAACTATTTTGTCTTTTGTCCCATTTACTCCTAGACCCATTTGTTGTAACTACAAGGATCTTATTCACAAAGCCTTTGGACTCCCTTTCCTCGTTTCACCAAAGTCGGATATCGAACTCTAGAATATCAAAATACCTCCGAAGAAATTTAAATTTTCTTCGTTTTCCAGACGATAGCTAACAATTACCGGGGAGCTTCCACTATTTTATCCCATTCTTATATAAAACTGCCAAAGTTTAAAAACCTTTCCCTTTCTTTTTTTCCCCCGTTATTCTCGAATAACGTTCAAAACTCCTCGGATCTTCAATTACCATGACGAGAATCTATTGAAATCAAAGCTGACACGTCTCCTCCGAAACTTAAGCAAAACTTATATTGAGAAAAGTTGGATTTTGAAATTCCCGAAAAGGGAACAATTGTCAAACTCACAAGTTTGAATATCGCAAAACACGATAAACAGAACGGAAATCGAATCCAATAGCGATAACGATAAAATTATAAACTTATTGAATCCGTTACGGCTTTAAAGTTGAAAACAATGTGGAGTATGAAGCGCGGAGTTGGGAGGTGGATCGTTTGGATGAAAAAAAAAGAATGAAGTACCTGAATTTCAAGCATGAATGTGTTTTTTTCTTGATGAGATAACCAACCGTTTCATGAATCATCGCACGTAATTATCGTCAAGTGATTTATATATTTAAATAACGCGTTTTGGGAGTTCGTATATCTTGAAAGTGGTTAACCGTGTCATGAAGATGAGGTGCGACGCACTTTTTTTTTTTATTTTTTTTTATTTTTTATACTCTTTCGTAATTTTGTGCTTTGGAGGTCAACTAACGTATCTCCATGGTGGAGATTCTGATTTCCTGTGAATCCGGGATTCGAAATTTCCCGTTTTTGAGAATAAATAGCTTTCCAGGATTTGGAGAATAAACATTCGCGGGGACCCCGGGGGGAAAAAAGTCCGGAAAAATCCCATATCCCGGGAATCGGGATTGAAAATTTTCTCGGGATCCATCTCCAACAGAAATGTGCAATCCAATAGGACATCTCCTTTAAAAAAAAAACATATTTTATCCGCCGTTAATGGATAAAATAAAAAAAAGCCAAAAAAATATGAATTTTACCAAAAACATAAGCAATTTACAAGATGATCCATTAAACGTGATAAACTAAAAAAAACTCTTAAAAAATTCAACTCTCCTAATGGGGATTTCACATCGAATTTTCTTTTTTCCCTCTATCCCGCTGCCTGACTTTTTTTTTTTTTTTTCAGATATTGGAAAAACGAGAAGAACTTAACTTTTCCTCCCCATCTCTCTCTCTTTATTCCAAAAAAAAATCTGCTAAACTTTCTAGCTTCAAAAGCACAAAAGAAAAATTATCCTTCCACATCTGAAAAAAAAAATTGTATTAAAGTCCATTTGTTTCCTCTTCAACGGGATTTTTCCTTCCTTCCCCCGAGTGCCTTCGTTTTTTTCATACCGCCGATAGAAACTCGCGGTCCTGGGGCTTTTTCCCCATTTACTCCGAGCGGTTAAAGGTGAAAAGTTTATAAGTGCTTACCGATTCATCTGAAAAGATAGCCCCGTGACTTCGGGAACCAGAGAGAGAGAGGTCAGTAAAATTGATAAGGTCGTGCTTTTCCCCGCAAATAGGATGTCTCTTTGATTAAAATCGTGAGTTCGACTAAAACTTTATTCCGTGAAGGGAATTCGAGAAAAAGGGAGGAGAGAAGAGAGAAAGTATTGATGAGTGAGGGACAGGATGGAATTTAAAGAAATCCTCGTAAGGTCCTTCCACTGGGTCTCTAGGACACTGGTTCGGACTGTATTTCAAATTCCTAAAATCCGATTGCTTTTTTTGAAAATGTAATAGAATCGTTCCGCCGGTCAGTAGTAGTTCAGTTAGCCAGCACACAGTCGCCCCCCAACCCCCTTCCCTCCCATACGAAAAAGTGATGCAAAAATTGTGTAAAATTTTTGCAAAATAAATGCAAAAAAATTGTATAAAGAACGCATTGTTTTTGTGTCATTTGTAAAAAATTTGGGCATGCACAATTTTTGCAAAGTTTATGCATATTTTTTTAAGCAACAAAATTTGATTACAAGTCATTTTTACAAAATGTACACATAATTTTAAACATGAAAAGCTGGAGAAGCATAATTTTTGCATTATTTATGAATATAAATTTTTTTAAATCATAAAGCAGGAAACTTTGCAAATATTAAACAACTTTTTTTCCAGTTTTATGCATACTTGCTTATGCATAATTATATTGGAAGATTAAAAAATGGTCCTATGGTCCTATGGTCCTAAGGTCCCTAGGTCCAAGGATCCTTTAGAGCTTTGGATCCTAGGGATAATTTCAGGTTAATTGAAAGTCCTAAAGTCCTAAGGATCCGGATAAGTCATACAGAGTCTGTAGTCCTCGGGTCCTAAGGATCCTCATGGACAATAGATCCTAGAGATCATTGCAAGTTGTAAGTTGATCAGTTAAAAGTGTTAATTACAGGTCCTAAAATCATAAGGATCTGGGTAAGTTTTACAGACCCTGTAGTCCTCAGTGGTCCTAAGAATCCTCATGGGCTTAAGGTCTTACGGGTCATTCCAAGCTTTAGGGTCGTTCATTGACGTCCTTGAAAAGCCTTAGTCCTCAGTGGTCCTAATGGTCCTCATGGATCCTAGATCCTGGAGACAATGCAGGTTAATTAAAAGTCTTAAAATCTTAAGGATCGGATCCTTCAGACTTTGAGACTTATAAGACTTACCGAATCCTTATGATCTCGATAAGTCGTACTGACCCTGTAGTCCTTGCTGGTCCTAAGGACCCTCGTGGACCCAAGATCCTAGAGATCATTGCAAGTTTTAAGTTCATCAGTTACTTTAAGGTCCTAAAATCCTAAGGATTTGGGTAAGTCCTTCAGACCCTGTAGTCCTCAGTGGTCCTAAGAATGGGCTCGAGGTTCTTCGGATCATTCCAAGTTTTAAAATAGTTGTTAATAGACGCCATTGGATGTTCTTAGGTCCTCAGTGGTCCTAATGATTCTCAAATCATTGCAAGTTTTAAGTTGGCCAATTAAAAGTGGTTAATTGAAGGTCCTAAGGATCCGGATAAGTCTGACAGGACCTGGTCCTAAACTGTCCTGTCCTTGCAAATTTATAGTACCTGCTTCTTTATGCACTATTGGCCCATTAGGGGCCAGTCGCATGGGGCCAATAAGGAACCCCATTTTGTGCCCAGTCTCCTGAGAGTTCTCTCTCTACCTATCCTCTGCTCTCCACAGTAGTTGACATTAAAGAATCCGACACCGTCGAAACTCGTACGTTCAACTCCGACTCTACTCCAAAAAAAATTATTTTCTTTTCTCAAATATTTATTTTTTTTTACTTTATGTTTACAAAAAATTCCATGCGGCTCTTTCAGCTCAAACTCTGTCGTTTTTTTTTCTCGGAATTCTTCATATTTACTTCCATTTTTTTATTTAAATGTAATATATTTTTAAAAAATTGTAGGAAAAAAAAACTCATAATATGGAAATGAGTGGAAAGGACACAAAGAGAAGGCAGGAGGCAACGACTTCATCACGTATGCAAATGAAACATTTTGAAAGCGAGTCATTAAAAAAAAAAAAAAAAAAAAAAAAAAAAGAAGCAAAAGAACAGTAGACTGACATACGCGAATTCCTTTTATTTGAGTTTTCCTCATTTTTTAATTTTTTACATAACGGCGGAAAGAAAACGGTTAGGTTGATGTTTACTGTCATATGAAAGGGATAAACTAAGTCTGAACAGAAGTGCGGTTGGAGAATGTAAATTGGACCAAGTTGAATTGTTTGTAGTGGTGTTTTTGAGGTTGCGTCGCAGGCTAGGAGCGAGGATTGATCCTTTGCTTAAAGTTTGAGCGTCGTCTTAAGACTTTCCGAAATCAGGAAAATTAAAAAAAAAAAATCGGTAGCTTTGAATTTTCTAACGCCGAGATTTCACGCTTAAACATGTTGCAGTAACATATTGAGACAACATGTTGCTCAACTTGTTGCAGCATGAAAAACGTGTTGCCAACATGTTAGTCAACATGTTGAAGCGTAAAAACATGTAGCGCATTAGGGGGGGGGGGTCTTGGTTCTTTTAAAATAGATTTTTGAGCTGCATGCCGGATTTGAAAGCTGTGCAAACCTTGTAATGACTTTTTGTCTGTGGCTCAAAAACCATTCACCAAAACAAATTTTGGACTTCTAATTCATTATCCACGCTTAATTTCCGATGGGAATCGATGGTCTTATATGCCGTAAAAATTTTTATTTTCGGCCCTTAAATCGGCTTTTTGAAATTTTCGGGCCATGTTTTCTATAAACATTCAATTTGTCCAAGCAACATGTTTATATGCTTCAACATGGTCAAGCAACAAGTTTATATGCTTCAACATGTCCAAGCAACATGTTTATATGCTTCAACATGTTCAAGCAACATGTTTATATGCTTCAACATGTTCAGTAACATGTGTATATACGGTTCAACATCTTTAGCAACATGTTTATATGCTTCAAAATGTTCTGTAACATGTGTATATACGCTTCAACATGTTCAGCAACACGTCTATATGCTTCAGAATGTTCAGCAACATGTTTCTAAAGCTGCAACTTGTGAGGCAACATGTTTATATACTTCAACATGTTCAGCAACATGTTTCTAACGCTGCAACTCGTGAGTCAACATGTTACCGTAACAATTTACTGCACATAATTTCGCTTAAAATGTCGGTCAGAAAAAATTCACGAATGAACATGTGGAAGGAATTTGTTCGGGACGGAGTTGGAGTATTTTCCCATGTTCGTCCGTGAATTTTCACCCGAAAAAAAAGAATGTTTGGCTCATTATAACAAGCACACACTCACAAAAAAAAAAAAAAACTTTAGGAAATATGGATGCGTTGCGTAATGATTTTAACAAAATGACTATTAGCTTCAATTTTTTTTTTTTTTTTTTTTTTTTTTTGTTATTTGCCTCATTAAAATAGTCAACCAGTCAACCAACATAACGAAATTAATATTTGCAATCGAATATCCTATAATGTGATTCCGTTTTTTTTTTTTTTTTTTTTTTTATTTTATTATTTATAATTTTTTTTTTTGTTGATTGTCGAAAATTGAAAACGTCACGCTTTTATGCGCACGAGCGTGTACATACGTATGCAATTATAACGAATGAATATAACAGAAATCAAAAGGACAGACCTTGAAACCTTAACTGTTAATTATGTAAGATGTCTTAATTACAAGTGGTCGATTAGTACGGGAGCAAAAATTGAAAAATTTTCTGTGTAATTTTTTTTTTTTTTAATGAGAGAATGATTTAAGATGTTACTTATTACGATCATAAAAATTAATTTGAAAATGGTGTAATAATGAAGATGTGAGGTGTCATTAATTATTTTAGATAATCGAGAAATAATGGTACCATTTAGCAAATGATTATAGTTGTGTGTTGTTGCTGTTTTGGGACTTATATTTTCGTAGTCGATACACATGTTGGTGTGGTTTTCAAAAATTACGAAACAGAGGAACTTTCTAACGGTTCGCACAAAGCGATTTCTACGATTAATTAACCAGAAAAGCGATTTTATGTTATTTGATTGTGTGTGGTGCAAATTCACTTTCGAACTTGTCGAACATAACATTTGACTGTGAACATGGAGAACATAGTGGACGAATCTGTTTTTTTTTTCAACATGGTAAGCAGAGCTTAGAGAAAATGTAGTCATGTTCACTTAACATGTTTAAGTGTGAATCGCCGGCCAACTGAATTGGAATTAAGACCGAAATTTCACGCTAAATCATGTCGCAGTAACATTTTACGGTAACATGTTGTTTAACTTGTTGCAGCGTCAGAAACTTGTTGACAAGATGCGCAACATTTGCGAATTTTTATTTTTCATTTTCCATTCTTGCGCAACATCTTTTTAGGCTTCAACATGTTGAATAACTTGTTGGCAATATTTTAATAACCCTGCAACAAGTTGAGCGACTTGTTGTCTCAACAAATTACTGCAACATGTTTTAGCGTGAAATTTCGGTCTAAGAGTTACTCATCTAACATGTTGGGTGCACATGGCGAGGGTAGCATGTTTGTGGAACATGTTGGACGAATATTTTCAAGCAATAAGTTCGAAACTTCGAATCCAACATGTTCAAAAAAGGTTCACTGCTTATATAGAGCTTCCTCTATATATTGGGTGAAAATGTAAGAAAGTGTCTAACATGTTCGTGAACATGTTGGACAATTTTACCCAACACCAACATGTTCCCCGAACATGTCCAACGAATAATGTTTGTCAAATTCACTAATATGTTCCTGCGACCAAGTGATCTGGAGCTAAGGGTCACTAATGTATGATGTAGGTTAAACATAGTGATCATGTTTGTTCAACAGGTAGAGCGAAATCGTTTGATCTGTATGTTGAAGGAATACGTTCAGGCAACCTGATCAAAAAAACCGCACTGCTTGTCTAGAGCGTACTCGATCATGTTCACCGAATATGATTTGACCCATGTGATGGACATGATTTGATCATAAACATGTTTGTCGAACGCGACTGTTATGCCCTTGTCTGCAAATTTCCAAGGAAATCGTTTATTTTTTTACAAGTTTATTTCTTGAGGAGCAAAGTAATAGCTTGACCCTCAAACTCATACAGGTTTTCATGAAGTCCTCAATGATCCTGAGGATCCTCAATGGTCCTCAGTAGTCCTGTTGATCCTCATGGACCCAAGGCCCAAGAGATCATTGCAAGTTTTATGTAGTTAATAAAAGTCTTTGAAAGTCCTTTAAGTCCTCAGTGGTCCTAATGGTCCTCATGGAGCCTAGATCCTAGGGATCATTGCAAGTTAATTGAAAGTCCTAAAGTCCTAAGGATCGGGATAATTCGTACAGACTTTGCGATCCTCAGTGGTCCTAAGGATGCTCATGAACCCAAGATCCTAAATATCATTGCAAGTTTTAGGTTGAACATTTAAAAGTGATAATTAAAGGTCCTAAAATCCTAAAGATCTGGGTAAGTCCTATAGACCCTGTAGTCCTCAGTGGTGACAAGGATCCCATGGACCCTAGGTCCTACGGATCATTCCAAGTTTTAAGGTAGTTAATTAACGCTTTTGAAAGTCCTTAGGTCCTCAGTGGTCCTATTGATCCTCAAGGACCCAAGGCCCTAGAGATCATTGCAAGTTTTATCTTGGTCAATTAAAAGTGATTAATTGAAGGTCGTAAAGTCCTAAGGACCCGGATAAGTGACACAGACCCTAGTCCAGTTTTATACGAGTTTGGCCCTAAAATTGAACAGGTTTTTTTTTTTTTTTTTTTTTTTTTTTTAACCACCCTTTAACTTTACTTTTTCAAATGATTTGAATGTTAACTAATTAAGCAAAAAAATCAAGGCAACAGGAGCTTTTTTGTACTAAGGAAAATTACGAAAACAATTAAAATTCAATTAAGGTCGATCGGATTGATAATTGCTTTCTCTAAATAACTTTTCTTTTGTTTCCAGGTGCTTCCATTAACGAATTTTAAGATCTTCGCAGTTTTATAAACCGTGGTAAGTATCTTCTCATATTAATCCCTTAGAAGGAAACAATGGGAGAGAGAAAGGAAAAGGAAAGGATTTTTTTTAATGATGAATGATGCGAAAATTTTCATCCTTATAATAAAATTAATTTCTTTTTTTAATCTTCGACACCCCAAATCTGCCTCCATTAGAAGGGGGGTGGGGGGGGGGGGGTGTACGAGGTCGGTAATTACTGTTGTGAAAATGGTTTTCGCAATTTTCCGACTTTTTTGCATGTTTTGGATGCGTCATAATTACAGTTGGAAAAATTGTTTCGTAGGTTTGGCTTACGGGGAGGGTAAAAATAAGGAAGCAACGATATAATTCTGGGGGGGAATTTTGCTGGATATTTTCATGTCGTTACGTTCAGGAAATTGAAATTCAAGATTCGTCGGCCGGTCAAGTGAACGGATTGAAAATTAACTTTTTTCGGGGTTTCCTGTATATACGGCTTCAGGGGGAAGGGTGAAAAAAAAAATTATCTTCCTGGCGTATAAATTTTCAAGTCAGCTAGGCCTCTACGGGATTTAGTGTCCTCGTGTGTCGCTACTGACTTTTCCACCCCCTTTAACATGCATGATCTGATCATTTTTCTTGTTTGGTTTATGTAACTGAAATAAAATCGACCTTTTTATACTCGTAATTTTTCTTTTTGCCTCTTTTTTTTGTGAGAATGCGTGTTTTTTTTTTTTTTTACTTTTTCCATTACGTGGTGTTGCGTTTGTGAAATTTATAATACGATCGGGCGGTTTTTTTTTGTTCCTTTTTATTGGGTAGTTAGCGCTTGATCGCAATCATTATTTGCAGGTGATCCACATCGGGTTTTATATTCCATTTACGATGTTAAAATTTTTTTTTTTATAGAGAAAAATGTAGCGGGGAGAAGTTTAGTTCGAAGTGACGTCCTGCTTGAAATTTACAACATTTTGCCTGTTAAAATTTGGAGAGTTTTATTAAACAACCAAAATTTAAATTAATCAAGAGAATATTTAAATCGAGAATCGAACGTGTTTGAACGAGTTGAACTGGCTTTGAAAAAAAAAAAACGATTGAAAAAGAAACGATCCCGCCGCAGTCTTTGGTAACCGCATCGCGATCTTTTAGAATTAAAACTTCATGAGGGTTTTTTTTTTCTTTTTTTTTTTAAATTTGTACAAAAGAGGCAAGTTACGAATTAAGAATAAAGGTTTCGTTTCTATCGTCTCTCCTCCCCCCTCCCTCCTCTGCCCTCCTTCCCTATCCTCTTTTTTTCCATGCTTTAAAGGAAAGTTTTTCCTTTTTTGTTTCCTCATCAAGACTTCTGTTCTGCATTGCCTTTGTTTCTGAGGAGATTTAAAAAGGAGTAAAGAATGAAATTATCAGAGGATATACAATCAAAATTAAAAAGGAAAAAAGTTTTTTTATTTTTACTTTCGAGTGGCCGCGAAGCGGGCGCGAAGAAAGTATTGCCGTGGTCGGAAAAGGGAAAATCGTTAATCCTGCGAGTTTCTACATGAAACTTATATAGTTATACTTAGAATAACATTCTGAGTTCCCGGTTGTCCGCCTCGTACGCCTCGTACGCCTCGTACGCCTCGTACGCCGCGTACGCCGCGAACGCCTCGTACGCCCGGAGCTTTTTCTCCGCTATTACGCATCGGATCAAAAGGAAATTTTGCACACGTATTTTTCGTCGAAAAATAAGAGGGGGTCTTTTCTTATTTTTTAAAAATTTCAAAAATTACGTAAACGGCAAATATTTGAACTTTTAAATTTGGTTTTCTTCTTGCGACGATAAATCTCGAACCCGGCTACAAATCATCACCAATTTTCGTACTGTAGTAGATATTGGTCAAAGTATCATACCATCAAAATTTGGTTGAATTCGGATGATTGGTTCACAAATTATGAGGATTAGGCTACGTGTAAATTAGGCCTAAAAATCGATATCTCGAATGACGTAATAAGTCATATCGATATATCGATTAAGTCATTTCGATATATCGATATGACTTATTACGTCATATCGATATCTCGAGTTACAGGAACAATCCATAATTCGGATTTTTTTTGTGGGTACAGCGGATTTCGCGGACCTCGGATCAAAAAACTAACCGGATTTTTGAAAATATTTTCGGGGTAGAGGAATCCGAATATGGAATTATTTATCCAAAATTGGGATTCATTATGTGGGTACAGCGGGAATCGTGTACCTCGGATCAAAAAACTAACCGGATTTTTGAAAATATTTTCGGGGTAGAGGAATCCGAATATGGAATTATTTTTCAGAAATTGGGATTCATTATGTGGGTACAGCGGGATTCGTGTACCTCGGATCAAAAAACTAACCGATTTTTGAAAATATTTTCGGGGTAGAGGAATCCGAATATGAAATTATTTTTCCAAAATTGGGATTCTTTATGTGGGTACAGCGGGAATCGTGTACCTCGGATCAAAAAACTAACCGGATTTTTGAAAATATTTTCGGGGTAGAGGAATCCGAATATGGAATTATTTTTCAGAAATTGGGATTCATTATGTGGGTACAGCGGGATTCGTGTACCTCGGATCAAAAATCTAACCGGATTTTTGAAAAATTTTCGGGGTAGAGGAATCCGAATATGAATTTTTTTCCAAAATTGGGATTCTTTATGTGGGTACAGCGGGAATCGTGTACCTCGGATCAAAAAAATAACCGGATTTTTGAAAATATTTTCGGGGTAGAGGAATCCAAATATGGAATTATTTTTTCAAAATTGGGATTCTTTATGTGGGTACAGCGGGATTCGTGTACCTCGGATCAAAAAACTAACCGGATTTTTGAAAATATTTTCGGGGTAGAGGAATCCGAATATGGAATTATTTTTCAGAAATTGGGATTCATTATGTGGGTACAGCGGGATTCGTGTACCTCGGATCAAAAAACTAACCGGATTTTTGAAAATATTTTCGGGGTAGAGGAATCCGAATATGGAATTATTTTTCAGAAATTGGGATTCATTATGTGGTACAGCGGATTCGTGTACCTCGGATCAAAAATCTAACCGGATTTTTGAAAATATTTTCGGGGTAGAGGAATCCGAATATGAAATTATTTTTCCAAAATTGGGATTCTTTATGTGGGTACAGCAGGAATCGTGTACCTCGGGTTTAATTAATACCCTTTGAAAACCTAAACTTGATTTTTTACATTTTTTTCTTTATTTCAACTTCTTTTTTCCACCAATAAAGCCGCGAGAAAGTTTAATGGGGTGCGTATGCACCCCCATTACCGTTCTCCTTGTTTTTATTTTGTTTTGAAAAGAGGGGGAAAATTGTTTCAACAACAGTGTAAGTCGTGTTCATTCATTTATTCATTCATCTTTCTTTTCTTTCTATTTTTTTTTTAAATGTTAGTGTGGTAGACGGTAGGAAAAAATTAAAATTTTATGTCTCGATTTTAAATTTGTTGAAATTTCAAAAATTCCAGGCTTGACACTTTGGTAACGTAATTTCAAAATCTGAAAACAGAATTTTAAACATTTTGAAACATTTAAACAACTTTTGTTCCTGTCTCAACATGTCACATAGATTGTGAAGACATGCAATTTAGTCCCATTCAATTCGACTTCAGAGGTGATTTCTGGTTTTCTTCTTTGTGATTTTGGTTTTGGATACAGTTCGGTTTAGTTCGGCTTGCTTTTTCGTCTGAGCACAAAACCGGTTTCAGGTTCGATTCGGTTTTTGGAATTAACTGGGTTTGGGTTCGGGCTCGGTTTTGGTTCAATTTTTTTCCTAAATCGGTTGGGTTTCGGTTTCGATTCAGTTTGGGCATCAAAAAATCTGTTTTGGTTCAGCTAGGTTCGGCTTTTTGGTAAAACCCCCCTCCGCTTTCGGTTCGGTTTTTCGTGTAAAAGACCGGTTTTTTTCTTGTTTTTAAGTACCCGTTTTCGGTTCGGCTTTTGGTAAAAAGAAATCCAGTTTTGGTCCGGTTTTTAATTTTAAAAAATCCGGTTTTGTTTCGGTTTTTGGTAAAAAAATCAGGTTTCGGTTCGGTTTTTGGTATAAAAAAAATCTGGTTTCAGTTTGGTTTTTGGTAAAAAAAAAAAATCTGGTTTCGGTTCGGTTTTTGGTTTAAAAAAAATCCAGTTTTGGTCCGGCTTTTAGTTTAAAAAATCCGGTTTTGTTTCGGATTTTGGTTAGGTAAAAAAATCTGGTTTTAGTTCCGTTTTTGGTTAAAAAAAAATCCAGTTTTAGTCCGGTTTTTATTTAAAAAAAATTTTGTTTCGTTTCAATTTTTGGTAAAAAAAATCCAGTTTTGGTCTGGTTTTTAGTTGAAAAAAAATACAGTTTAATTTCGGTTTTTGGTAAAAAAAATATCTGGTTTTGGTTTGGTTTTTGGTTTCAAAAAAGTCTAGTTTTGGTCCGGTTTTTAGTTTAAAAAAATTCTGTTTCGTTTCGGTTTTCGGAAAAAAAATCTGGTTTCGGTTCGGTTTGGGTAAAAAAAAAATCCAGTTTTGGTCCGGATTTCAGCTTAAAAAAATTCTGTTTCGTTTTGGTTTTTGGAAAAACAATGCGGCTTTGTTTCGGTTTTTGGTTAAAAAAATCTGGTTTTGGTTCCGTTTTTGGTTAAAAAAATCCAGTTTTAGTCCGGTTTTTAGTTTAAAAAAATTCTGTTTCGTTTCGGTTTTTGGTAAAAAAAAATTCTGGTTCTGGCATTTAGTGGACAATCGAATTTTTTTAAATAAAATGAAAACTGTTTTAGTTCGAGTCGGTTCTTCAGGTATCTTCGGTTCGGTTTTTTTAAAACAATACCCTGGTTTCCGCTCGGTTCGATTTTTTTTCTAAACGGTTCGAATTCGATTTCGGTTTGGGCTTTTTCTTTCCGTGATTTGGGTTCGGTTTCGGTTCGAATCTCAAAAAATTCTTCTTAAACTTTAAGTGGGTTCGAGTTTGGGTTCGAATCTCAAAAAATTCTTCTTAAACTTTAAGTGGGTTCGAGTTTGGGTTCGATTTTTTTATTCGAATTTTCCAAAGAATCGGTTTGGTTTGGTTTTTTTGGGACAAAAAACGCGGGTTAAGTTCGGTTTAGTGCGCCATCAGTTGACTAACTGCTAAGCCTCCGAAAAGGGCGTTAAAAGAACTTATCAGTCGTGGCAGCAGATAAATCTTTTTTTTTTTTTTTTACTAATAAACAAAGACAAATCTTCTTCTTCTTCTTCTTTTTCGGCATAATCAGGACATGAAGCCCTATGACCCGGCGCCTACCTTTACCAAGTTCGGTTTCTGGTGTAAGGTTTAGGCGTTACTACGTCATACCCCTTAATATATCGAGTGACGAGCTCGAAGACGGGACACTCATATCGCAAAGGTATTTTACGAGTGAGCGGGACCTACTTTATTTAGACAGGGAATCCGAACCCTGTGACACATCGGTCTTCTTCATATGATACACACATGAGTATCAGAGGTGAATGCTGGTGGAAAAAAATCCTGACTGAAATCAGGTTCGAACCAAGACTCCACAGGATCATTCGTTTCGGAGTCGAGCATGCTCGTCACTCAGCCGACGTCGTGTCTAAAGACAATTTTGTCTAAGACAAATCTTGAAGAACGAAAAATTAAGAAATCTTCAGAAAAAAATTGAAGAAGATTTCTTGATTTTTTATTTTTATAGAATTTTTTTCGTTTTCCGTAAAGAGAAAAATACAATTAATCTGCTGCCACGACTGATGTGTACTCTTTAAGGTTCGAATCGCATGAACCATTGCCTAGTGGCGACAGAATTAGGGGTTAAAAAACAACCAACTGCATCAAACTCTTACTCTCAAAACTATTAAAAAACAAAAACATTTCAAATTCCGAACACACGCGTGCATCACGTTCAACAATCCCTTTCCAAAGAATTCCTCCATCTTATGTGCCCCCCTACCCAAAATCCTTGACCATGGAAAAATATTTTTTTGCTTATGCTTTGCTTGTCCACAATCAAGACGGGTTATCTATTCCGGTTGGATGTTCCTTAAGACGCCGATAAAACCTTTCTTCTTCTTCTTTTTTTTTTCCGTTGAGATGAGGACATGAAATGAAAATTTATAACTTTTTTGCTTATGTGTTAAACAGGCTGACGCACGCAGAAAAAAGAAAAAAAAATCTCAGACTTGGAATTTCTTTTATACCACTCTTTTTTTTCGGCGGGGGTTTAAAATCATAAATAAAGACTTACAGACGTTTTTGATTTATCCGCCAGCATATTTTAATGCTCAAGGAAAGATATATACCTTCTACACAGTAGTTAATAACTCTTTCCGTTTCCATTATGTATTATTCCCTGTTTTGTATTCGCTCCGCGGATCTTTTCAGACGTTTTAGAAAATATGCTTTTCCCCCGGCTTTTCCTAAGCAGCAGCAGCAGAAGCAATGAATGTATTCAATCTTGTTAAATGCTTGTTTTTTTTTTCTTACGCCTTTCTGTTTTTATTTTTATCTGGTATGAATAATTCCCGGAATATTAAAACATTTTTTTTTTGTTCTTGTGATAAATGTATTTTAATATCGAAAAAAAATTGTGCAACACCCATCTTTTCCCGGTTTTTTTTCCGATAGAAAGAAATATCCATTCGCGACGCTTTCGAAAATCAAATAAAAAAAAAGCATGAAATTGAGAAATCAATTTGAAGTCGATGCACTGAGACGAGAGGAAAAATAAATACGAAATTTAGAAAACGAGGAATATATCAAAAAAAAAAAAAAAAAAAAACGAGAGAAGAGCTCAGGCCGGAAAAAAGATCTCCGGAAGTTTTACCTTTACCTTGATATCGGAAAAAAAAAAAAAAATGAATACGATGTTGGTTGGCTTCTTTAATCATTTCTTTTTTTCCTGGAATGGGAAGAAAGAGAAGAGGGGAAGGGAGGAAAAAAGGTTTCTTTTACTGATTTGAATTTTTTTTTTTTATTTGGTAAAAATACAATTTTTATTTTATTTTATTTTATTTTTTTAAGTGAAGGGAAATAACAATATTGTTGTAATTACGATATTTCAGCTTGTTTTATCGGATTTCCCCAGTAAAAGAGCACAAAAGTTTTTGAAAAGTGTTTATCTTTTTGCTTGTTGCTGTTTGGAAACCGTTACCATAAACTCCGGAGATACGAGATTTGAGGTTGAAACGGGGAGGAAATTATCGCGGCGTATGTTTATTTTAAACGTTCTAACTGTACACACATGTGGTGGAAATCGAGGGGAATTTTCGTTTTCGTGATGGATCACCGTGAAGTGGGAGCACTTCATTTACTTTAAATAAAATAAAAAATACATATAAAATTGACAGAAACAAATTGACGGAAATATGGGGGGGGGGGGATTCCAGGGGAAAAAGAAGTTTGTAGAAATTTTTAGATGAGTTTAGCAAATTTTCAAAGAAATAAATCTAGTTGTAAAAAAATATGCTCCGTGGACCTTTCATTTCTTTTACGACCTCAAGAACCGATTAACATCCGATTTTGGGGTAAAGTAGGACTTACTCTTCCGTTTGGCTTGATGTTCATCATGTTTAGAATTTTACGCCATCATTTAATATTTTCCCCTCCGATGGCTCATAAAAGAGGCCCGTTAGGACCGTTTGCAACGCAAGATCGTGCAAGTTTGAACTTTTAAACCTGTTCAAACTTGCACAAAGCAGGTTCAGACTTGTTCGAACTTGCACAAAGCAAGCTCAAACTAGTTCGAACTTGGACAAAGCAAGTTCAAACTTGTTCGAACTTGCACCAAAACAAGTTCAAACTTGAATTAAATTCAAAGTATAAGGGAGAGAGAAATCCCCCAGTCTGAGTCCATTAGACGCGAGGAATTTAGTTCAAAAACGTTCGAATTTAACCGTTTAGACGTGTTCAAACTTGCACAAAGCAAGCTCAAACTAGTTCGAACTTGCACAAAGCAAGTTCCAACTTGTTCGAACTTGCACAAGGCAAGTTCAAACTTGTTCGAACTTGCACAAAGCAAGTTCCAACTTGTTCGAACTTGCACAAGGCAAGTTCAAACTTGTTCGAACTTGCACAAAGCAAGCTCAAACTTGTTCGAACTTGCGCAAAGCAAGCTCAAACTTGTTCGAACTTGCACAAAACCAGTTCAACCTTTAATGAAATCTAAAGTATAAGAGAGAGAAAGATTCCCCCAGTCTGAGTCCATTAGCCGCGAGGAATTTAGTTCAAAGACTATTCAAACTTGTTCGAACTTGCCTAAGGCAAGTTGCAGCACTTAACTTCATTAATAGCCAAACCGCTACATGGAAAAGTCACCACACCGACCCCTCGCTAATGTTAAATCTTCGTTAAAAAAAAAAAAAATCGACTTTTTGTAACATGGGGCGAAGGGTCAAAAAAAAATGGAAAAAAATGATGACATAGTTGATGGACAGTAGCCGTATGTTGATCATGCCTGTTTCAGATCGTCAAATTTGAGCAAATAACGACACTCCCCGTTTATATAATTGGGTGGGGGGGGGGGGAGGGAGTATTTAATCGAAAAAATGCTTGCGTTCTGTGTTTTTTGGAAAAAGGAAAGACAAACCGCTAATTTCGAAAGTTATTAAATTTTCTTAGTACTATTTTCCAAAGTAACTAAGAAACTTGGTCTTCCTCGCCCCCCCCCCCCCCTCTCTACTGGGCCAAAGTAATCGGCGGAGAAAATAACAAACTTTGCCTTTAAAGTACTTATCATAAAACTTCTGGAAAAGGTATATAATCATTATGGGAAAACCAACAGGTGGGGATGAAGTGAGGCAAACGTTAAAGTTAAAACGGGGGGAGAGCAACTACTTTTTATCTCATAAAAACGAAAACCGCAACACCGAAAATTTTAACCCGGGTCAAGGGGATTAGCATTTTTCGGAGCGGAAATAAACTACGGGTATTTTCATTTCATTTTCTGAAAGTTGAAATTTTTTTTTTTTTTTTTACACAAAACAAAAAATTTTGTGAAGCTGATTTGCATAAACCTGAAAAGGAGCCCGGAGGGGTGGCGAAAGAGAAAAGGCCGGAAAGTTGGGGAACATTTCCCCGAAATGAACGAATCTTGGGGAATATCTGCATTCAGCATTTTGATTTTGAATGACATTATACAACGCAATGTGATGTAATTTCAAATTAGCCCGGAGACATTTCAATTTCAAAGAGTCGGTTTTATATAAAGTTAAACTAGGAGGAAATCGAAATTTTGCAAACCTGAAAATTTTATTATTTTTCTCGGAGTTTTCAAAAAAAAAAAAAAAAAAACGTTTCGAAGGATGGATTCCTCTTTTTTGTCGAAAGGCGACGACGAAGAAAGAAAAAAAAAAAAAGGAAAGAAATGTAAGAAATCGTTCTTGTTGTTCTTTCATTTTTTCTTCTTCTTCCTTTTTCCGTGCCCTTCTTCTTATTGTCAAAAAATAAAAAGGAACGATTTCATGACATTACGAGAGGAATGTGGAAAAGCTCCCCGGTCGGATTCCTGCATTTGAAATTCGTATTCGATGTTATTATTTCGGCGCGGGAATATCATTTGACGGCATTTTAACGAGACTCTCGCGGTCTCGTTTTTAAAAATGTGAGATTGCTGAAATAACCGGTTTGTTCCGACCCATCGAAAAATCAAATGAAGTATGAAATGCAGATAAGGAAATGTAAAGTTGCTGTAATTTATCTGTCTTGTGTGTGTGTGTTTTCGTTCATGTATAATTTAGATTTTATAGCCTACGTAATCGACAGTCATGGCATTTTGTTATGGTTTCCCGACGTTTGCCGTCACCGGCGCCTGACGCTTGTGGATATTTCATGAAAATTTTGACTTAGCCCCAATGATGTAGAACGGCTGAGCAATCGAAACTTGTTGTTTCCGGCATGTATTGACATTCTGTAACCTGACCTCATGATTGGGGGTTGTCTATCCTAGGCAAATTGTTTGTTCATAGACCGTCTGGTATCGTGTGATTTTATAATTCACATTTGCACTGGGCCCGTAGCCAAGGGGGGACCAGAGCGGCCGTTGCCCCCGGTCAAGTCTGGGGACCAAGGAGCATTGCCGCCGATCAAATCTGGGGACGATGGGGCGTTGCCCGATCAAGTCTGGGAACCAGGGGTGTTCCTCCCGATCAAGTCTGGCGACCAGGGGCGTTGCCCCGATCATGTCTGGGGACCAGGGGGCGTTGCCCGATCAAGTCTGGGAACCAGGGGTGTTCCTCCCGATCAAGTCTGGCGACCAGGGGCGTTGCCCCGATCATGTCTGGGGACCACGGGACGTTGCCCCCGGTCAGCCACCTGGGGGCGTTGCCCCCCTGGCGTAATAATTTATTTTTTCTAGGAAAAATTGTTTAGGAATTTATTTCTTTTGGAAAATAGAATAGGAATCGCAAATTTCGTTTCAAGCTTGCCAAGTCAAGTTGAAACTTGTCCGACCAGAACAAACCTTCAAACCATAACAAGACACCACAACCTCAACAGCTTCAAACCAGATTATGACAAGTTCAAACTTGTTTAAATTTGCACAAAAGAAAATCGTGAATTAAAAAACATGCGACCTAATCCGCGTATTAAAATATTCCACATATTCAGTAACGCACAAAAAGAGAACCGGCTTCTCATTCACATTTGACCTTTCTCTAGTCTAACTCCTTTATAAAAAAATTTTTAATTCATACATCAACTCCAGAAACTTTTAAAACAGCCATCTCCATATATAATAAATACGAATTTGTCAAAACAGTTGGTCACTTGCGGTAGCGGACAAAACGCACAGCTGTTGCGGGCATGTTGCGGTTTATGCAATTAGACAAACTTATCATAAATCCTAACCTCCCCTCCCCCCCCCCCCCCGCCAGCCCGCCCGTCCGTCCGCCCGTATCCCTATTCTACTCTTCCTGAAGTCCGAAAAATCTTTCCCCTTTATATTTTCATCTTTTAAACACTAATTTCCCCAAGCAGATGTTTCAATTTTTTTTTTTTTTTTTTGTTTTTCTTTCTCGTTAATAATTTGGAGGAATTAAACGCGCTTGATTGAGCGGAAAATACGAGAAACGATTTTCCGAGTAAAACACAAAGAAAAGTTTTTAAAACAGGCGAAAATAAAAAAAAAAAAAAAGATCGAGAATAATGAAGAAATTTGGCCTCTCTGGTTTTTTCCCTCCCCAATTATTAATTTCGGAGAAAACTCCAGAAAAAGACTTTTTCGAATCGGATAATATTTATTAAAATGATTCCAAGAAAAGGGAACAAAACTCTTTCAAAAAATTTTTGGTTCTTGACTAACAATCGTTTGGAATTTACTCTCCAAGACAAAAAATAAAGTTTTTTCGAGCGAAAATCATTTGTTGGATAATTTTTCCTTTTTAAAAAACTCCCGAGACTATTTTCGAAAGATTTCGTCTCTTTTTTTACTTCTTTTGCGATATCGTTAAAACGATTTGAGATCCTTAGCAAAAAAAAGGAAAATATATTTCCGTAGGAAAGAAAAAAAAAGAAAAAAAGAAAATTGAAAGGAACCGCGAGGTTAAGTTCTTAGGAGAGAACATAATGTATTACTAAGTTAACTAATCCAAGTTTTCGGTTTTAAGCCCCTTGAGCTCTAATGTAGTGAGCAGTGGAAACATTAAAACATGATGAAAGCTGTGAAACTTTTTGCTTCTTTTCCCCCCGTTTAACCAGTTACATGGCTTTAGGTGGAGAACCAAGGCGCGAAAACATTTTTTTAAACGCCAAGCCCTCATATTAATAATTTGTTTTCAAAAAAGAACAAAAATTAATCAATTGATTATCAATTATCAACCATTTTTGTAACTTAAGGAGTGGTGAAGATGGTAAGGTGAAGGAGTTGTGACGATAGAAATCTAAACGGAGTGGGTTCTAGTCTCAGTGGCGACTTTTTTTTTTTAATTTTCAAAAAACTAATGTCACTCTAATATCATTATGATATAAACCTTTTTACAGTGCGAATTCTTCATTTTAAATCATTGTGATGTCTGATCAATAACATTGTATTGTACAGTTTATATCATATTAATATTGTCATGATAACACTTAAATCTTAGGCTGATATTTAATTTGAAAAGAACACCTGGGTAATAAATCAATTTTTGAGCTAACCGTTAAAAATGGCGCCAAAACGTCTTAATTTTGAATGAATTTTTTTTTTTTTTTTTTTTTTTTTTTTTTTTTTTTTTTTTTTTGAGTTAAAAAAAATGAAAAGGGCAATTTTTTATTCTTGACAAGTATTTTTTTCAAAATATACAAATGAATGGCCCATTTAAATATTTTGTCAGCATATTAGGGGAGGGGTGGGGTGAAACGTGAGCCTTTGCTGTCCAGCAGAGAAGACGATTCGTTGAATCTGACTAATGCATTTTACCCCAAATTTCGTTTACAACTTTAATAAAAATGTCCCTTTTTGTTTTAAATTATAAAAACTTGAATACTACATTAAATCTTAAAAAATTCCACACTTTGTGTCCGAAACCTCATATATTTTTAAAAACTTTAATACAGGACGGCCGTTTCGGACAACCAACCCTTCTGTGATTTCATTTCTAGCTGATGATGGGTTGGTTGTCCGAAACGGCCGTCCTGTATTAAGGTTTTTAAAAATATATAAGGTTTCGGACACAAAGTGTGGAATTTTTTAAGATTTAATTCACCGTCCACCTGAGCTCAAAAGAAATTCAATTGAATACTACAGTTTAAACCTGTTCAAACTTGCACCAGACAAGTTTAAAGTAAACTTGTTCGAACTTGCATTAGACAAGTTAAAACTTGTTCGAACTTGCACCAGACAAGTTAAAACTTGTTCGAACTTGCATCAGACAAGTTAAAAATTGTCCAAACTTGCATCAAATATGTTCAGACAGGTTCAAACTTGTTCAAACTTGCTCCAGACAAGTTAAAACTTGTTCGAACTTGCATCAGACAAGTTAATAATTGTTTGATGCACCAGACAAGTTAAAACTTGTTCAAACTTGCATCAAATATGTTCAGACAGGTTCAAACTTGTTCAAACTTGCTCCAGACAAGTTAAAACTTGTTCGAACTTGCATTAGACAAGTTAAAACTTGTTCGAACTTGCACCAGACAAGGCAACATAAAGATGTCCTTTTTGTTTTAAATTATAAAAACTTGAATACTGCAGTTTAAATCTGTTCAAACTTGCACCAGACAAGTTCATACTTCTTCAAACTTGCAAGCAATAACAGACTTCAAACAACCTACAAGTTAAAACTTGTTCGAACTCGCGCAATGACAATAAGAGTTTAAACTAGCACAAATCAAGCTCAAACTTGTTCCAACTTACATCCGGAAATGGTTTTTCAAAGGTTATCAAATTGTTTCAAGAAATATTTAGGGGTCATTGAAATATTACATCAGCACTTTCGGGTGGTGGGTGTCCTGAAACGGATGGAACTTTTAAAGGGGGTGCATGTGATGCTGGCTTTTGCTAAAATAAGGGAAGAAGTTTAAAAATTTTCAATTTCAGACTGTCGTAATATTTGCACACCCACCCCCTTAATATTTTCAGCCCCTCAGCCCTTCTTTCAAGATTTTTCTTTGCTGATCTTCAACCTTAAAAATCTGAAATTTTTGGAATTACTGGAATTTTACATTTTAGGCTAAAATTTCCGAAAAAAAAAAATTTTAGGAAAATTGAAAATTAGAAAAAAAATGGTTGGGTAAAAAATTTTAGGAACCAAAATTTTTTGAAAAAATGGATTAGGAATTAATTTTTTAGGAAAAACTGAATTGGGAAAATGGTCAGGAACGGGAGTTTTTCAATTTGAGGATGCAAACTCTAATTATAGGACCTGTAGTTTTATTATTCGTTCCTCTCTTCATTGATTTTTTTTTTCTTCCTTTACGTTTGCTTTAATAAATTTTCTTTTCCCTCCCTCTCTCTTTCTCTCTTAGTCTCCCCCCTTTTTTTTCTCGGGCTGACAGAGATGATGAAAGTCAACCGGAGAAAGGCAAAGCAACTCGAAACAAATTTAAGAGCTTTGAATATATGGGTAAATTATTTGTCTATCTCTTTGGCTTTCAGTTTCGAACCCTCTTATCTTTTACCAAGGTATACATACTCGGTGAAGCGTTGCAAATTCGACCCTAACAGAGGTATTAATCAAATCAAACTCTATTAAAACCGTATACTGTAAATAAAGCTCGCGGTCAAACTGCCATCCGTTTCACCATTCAGAGACTTTAAAATTTTCAATTGAACTAATCATGAATTACAAACAATAGGCACGTTGAGCTTTTAGAATGAAGGTTTCCATCGAATTTTATTCGATGGAAGGGGATGAAAGAGGAGTGATGTAAAAGGGGGAGAGGGGGGAGGGAATGCAAAAAAAAAAAGACAACTAAATAATAACAAAATGAAAACCCCGTTTCGATTCGAAATAACCCCTTGCATTCAGTTATTCGAATTTTAAAAAAAAGCTGAATCAAAAGGTTGATAACAAAAAAAACGCCTGGCCAAACGACACCTCACAACAGACAAAAAAAGAAGGCAATTCCCCAGTTTCCAATCTTCTCATACCTCCCTCAAAAAAAAAAAAAATCGGATTCGAACATTTGTTGCTGAAATCGAAATAATTCAAAATGCCGAAAGAATAAAATATTCAATCCCCCATTTTAAATTGTAACTTCTATTCAATTGGCACTCATTTCGAACTCATTTTTTTTTTCTTTTATTATATTTTTTTCGTTCTTGTGAAAAAAAAAAGTTAAAATAGCTTTCAAATCGTCGCAATTTTAAATGCAATCATATTCAATTATGGTGAAAGGAGGAAACATCGGAATTTTCTTTTTTTTTTTTTTTTTCCTTTTACTTTATACTAAATAATGATCTTTCTCTCGGATTTAATTTTAACCGCAAAAGAGAGAAGAAAGAGAAAAAAAAAAGCGGGCTAAAGGGATGGATTTTCGACCCGATAAAAGGAGGCTAAGGGATTATAATTCTTGTACGAAAAAAAAAAAAGAATTTTCCTCCGATGTTAAATATTTTTACGGCTTATGGAAAATCTCGGGGAAAATGCCTCTCGAGATCGCGTCGCCAGTTTTCCCGCTTTTTTCCTAGCGGTTTTTATTTAAAAATACGACTATTAGAAACATAAACAAGGGGATGTAATTTCGACTTTTAAAGGGGGGAGGGGGAGGGAGAAAGAGAGAAAAAGCTCCTCCCCTTTTTGCAAATTGAGCGAAATGTATAAAATTAAGACAGTCACGCCAACGTAACATACTCTTATGCGGCAAAGTAATAAAGAAAGAAAAACGAGTGGGAAAATCCCTTTGGAAAACTTAAGGAATTTTTTTTGGGATTCCCCCTTTCTCGCTCTCGCCCCCCTCCCTCCAAATTATCATATTAGTCGACATCATTTCGTGACGATGGAATTTTTACTTTAAAATACAAACACGCTTTTTTCGGATTTATACAATCCGAGAAATTTTTTTAGGGGTATCATTCGACTGCTTTAATGTCGTTAATTTTAATCCAAGAGCATTTAACCTTTTTCTTTTACGGGAAAAAAAATTCGATAATCGAAAGCAATTTTCCGAGGAAATTGATACTGATAATTTTTTTTTCCTTTAAAAAAAAAAATCTTCTCGCCTTTGGTTCGGGTCATTAATATCGTAGGCTGTCAAGGAAAAAGCGTTAAAAGGTTGCTCCTTTTTTAATTAGAAAACCGAATCCTGATTTAAGAAAACCGGATCCGTATAAAATAAAATAATAAGAAATAAAAAATAAGATACGTATTTGCGCCGTTAAGAGTACGCAGTGCCCGTGGCAGCCGATAAATCGTATTTTTCGATAAACGTTAACTTTTTTATAAATAATTTATGCATTTTTTGTGTATGCCCAACGTTTTATATAACTTATGCATCATTTTTATATAATTTTAATTTTATTTTTATTTTTGCACTAAAAATAATACAAGTTTAAAATAAAAGAATTAAATTAAATAGAAAAATAAGAAAAAAAAAACCGATGTGACACCTCCGAAAGTTGGAGGTAGGAAGAGAGCCCTTGGATAAGAGCAAAATTCAAAATGGCTTTTCAAAAATTTTAGCTGTAATTTTTTGTGGATATATTATTTAATTCGACTAAATGTTAGATTTAATTACATTGTAATTAAAATTAATTGATTGCAACATTTCGAAATCCTAATTTAAATCTGGACCTCTAAAGAACTTATTCGACGAAAAAAGAAAAAAAAATCAGGAGGAATTGCTATTTTGAATTTTGTAAACAAACCGCCATGTTGACGGCATTATTTCGTTTCCTGAACGTTCTCTAAGCAGTCATTCAATATGGCGGCCGATCTGTTTTGTTTTGATCGCCGATGTTTTTCGTCTTATTTATTTTAATTTCGATATTTTAAGTATGCAATCGCGTTTGAAAATATAAAATAACGTTCATTTAATCGAAATGGAATGAAACATTGTTTGGTGAATTCGTAAAGTTTGTGTTTTTTTAATGAAAAAAATTCCATGATTTAAAAAAAAATTATTTTTTAAAAAAACGCTAATGTAAATTTAAATTAAATTAAAATAAAATAAAGACCGCACTAAAAAGGATATAAGTTTAAAATAAAATAAAAAATTAAATGAAATAAAAAGTTTTAAAAAAAAATATCTCGATGTGACTCCTCCGAAAGTTGGAGCCACAATGAACTTTTTTTTTTAATATAACGGTCGAGCAGTAAGCTTTGTGTAATCATGTTTTTCATACCGAAGTACAAAAGTCTCAAATGAATTTAGCAATTACGGTTTAAATTTTTTGGCTAGTTGAATTGCTAATAGAATTTGTAAATTTGTATGAAAAAATAAATGCTGATGGATTTTGTTCTGTATCTTATGAACCATAGATTTAGTACAGTCGTTTTAGATCACGTAAGCGGAAAAAATTGGCGCACAATTTTTTTCTTCGTAAATATGTTTGTTTGGTCATACTATACGACATACTAAAAGTCCTGACAAATCCGAGTGTAGCTTACGCCGCCATCTTGGAAAAATGGCGTCGGCGTCGGCTCTTTTTTACTATTTTCGGTTATAATTTTGAAACGGTTGATCGTAGCTGAATGACCCAAATGTATTTTTTGTAGAGCATAAAATTCTCTACAAGATGGTGTCCTCGGATTTCCTGTACGCCGTACCGTTCCCGAAAAAATAATTTTTTTTATACAAAATAATTAATTTTTATCTAGATTGGCTATCAAAAATGGTATTTGTATTAAATGGTAATTGTCATTTATAATAATTTTTTTGATGGAAAGACGGCTTTTAAAGCGGGTTGCTTCCCTTAGTACATTTTTTGGAAATGGTCGCAGGGGTAGGGGGGGGGGTTGGGGGGGGGGGGTTAAAATGGAAAAAAAAATTAAGTAAGAGGTTTTATTAAGAGACTACTATGTGTCCGAAGTTGGCGACACCATATCGGAGTGCCAGGTCGGGACCATATGGGATCGTATGTGCTACGTTAGTGCTGAAATGTGTCGCAAAAAATTTTATTCTAGGACATCCGATTTTTCAGTTATTCCGGTTTTCCCGGAAAACCATATAGTCATTTCAGGAAAAAAGTCGCAAATTTAATGGCGGTTCCTTGATCAGACTAGGGCTTGAAAAAGCCGTAATTACGACTAAATACCTGGCCGGATATAAAAAACAGACACTAAGCCCCCTCCTTTAATGGGGGGGGGGGGGGACGGTGGCAACAAATAATGTAGAAAGGTGTCGAGTGACGTCTCGTTGAACAGCACATTTTGTTAGCAGTCAATTCCGTTTTAATTTCATTTAAGTAACTACATTTTCATGGATTGAGGTCAAAGTTGAAGAACAAAAATTATTTCAAGAATGAGTAATAAGTTAAAGTGACGATTTGCTCACACGAAAAGAAAACAGAAAATTCTCAATCTTTAGACGTCAGTGGCTCGTAAACAGGATCAAATTAAAAAAGAGGATATTTAGAAAGGCTGGGGGGAGGAGGGAGCAAACGGGAGAGGCGAGGTGCCCAAGACCTATTCCTAAAAAAATTATACCTTGATTTCAATATTATATACCAAGAAATTTTGTAACTCTTTTTTGATAGGAAAATAAGCTTGAATTGTTTCTAACCAACGCTAATTAGAAGGTTTGAAAAACTTTTCCCAAGTTTCTGCTAGAAATCTGTGTTAGAGGTTTGCCAGGCTTTAATCGTTTGTGCTGGCTTTCTGGTATCCTAAAAAAAGGTTTCGAGGCTCTAGACATTTGTGCTGGAGGATTGCCGGGTTGTAATCTTTTGTGCCGGGTGTCGGCAAAATTCCGGCACAAACGTCTACGGCCTCTGAATATTTTTTTTGGGGTATTAGATAGTCAGCACAAACGATTACGGCGTGGCAAACGTCTGGGACAAACTTCTAGCACAAACTTGAAAGACGTTTTTCAAACCTTCTAGATAGCATTGGTTAGAAACAATTCCAGCTACTGTTTTCCTGCACGGCGTTACTTAAACTTATTACTGATTCTTGAAATAATTTTTGTTCTTCAACTTTGACCTCAATCCATGAAAATGTAGTTACTTAAATGAAATTAAAACGGAATTGACTGCTAACAAAATGTGCTGTTCAACGAGACGTCACTCGACACCTTTCTACATTATTTGTTGCCACCGTCCCCCCCCCCCCCCCAATTAAAGGAGGGGGCTTAGTGTCTGTTTTTTATATCCGGCCAGGTATTTAGTCGTAATTACGGCTTTTTCAAGCCCTAGTCTGATCAAGGAACCGCCATTAAATTTGCGACTTTTTTCCTGAAATGACTATATGGTTTTCCGGGAAAACCGGAATAACTGAAAAATCGGATGTCCTAGAATAAAATTTTTTGCGAAACATTTCAGCACTAACGTAGCACATACGATCCCATATGGTCCCGACCTGGCACTCCGATATTATATGGTGTCGCCAACTTCGGACACATAGTAGTCTCTTAATAAAACCTCTTACTTAATTTTTTTTCCATTTTAACCCCCCCCCCCCCCCACCCCCCCCCCCTACCCCTGCGACCATTTCCAAAAAATGTACTAAGGGAAGCAACCCGCTTTAAAAGCCGTCTTTCCATCAAAAAAATTATTATAAATGACAATTACCATTAATACAAATACCATTTTGATAGCCAATCTAGATAAAAATAATTATTTTGTATAAAAAAAATTATTTTTTCGGGAACGGTACGGCGTACAGGAAATCCGAGGACACCATCTTGTAGAGAATTTTATGCTCTACAAAAAATACATTTGGGTCATTCAGCTGCGATCAACCGTTTCAAAATTATAACCGAAAATAGTAAAAAAGAGCCGACGCCGACGCCATTTTTCCAAGATGGCGGCGTAAGCTACACTCGGAATTGTCAGGACTTTTAGTATGTCGTATAGTATGACCAAACAAACATATTTACGAAGAAAAAAATTGTGCGCCAATTTTTTCCACTTTTGGCAAAAAAAATGTTTAAAACGACTGTACTAATTTATCTTATTGGTTCTGAATACTTATGACTTGGGTGCTTGTTGATTCTGTGTAATCGTTAAAGGTAATCCTTTTGGCTGTGATATGATCATCTGCCCTTTATATTAATTTTTGCTGAAAACTTCCGAAAACGAGTTTACAAAATTTCCCCGGAAATGATAATTTTAACGCCTTTTCTTTAACGTCGTTAAAGTGGAGAAGACGATGTCAACGTCAAAATGAGAAAGTTGACGGTTTCATCAAAACTGACACCCTAGACGAAATTCATGAAATTTCTGGAATCTCCCCCTTTTATACAAAGCTCGCGATCATGTTTGACTTCTTCGCCTCCTTAAAAAAATTAATTTTTTTTTCTCTTCTTTTTTCAGATGGCACTGACGGCATCAACAAAGACGTTTTTAAGGAAATTTCTGAGGAACCGATAACAGAAAGGAGGGAAAAATAATCAGTGAAAATGACTTAAACAAATTTTAGAGATTCTTCTCTACTTTTTTTTTTTTTTTTTTTCGTCGCGCAAATTTTAAAATGCGCGGGAAATCGTCGTCCGTTTTCGCAGGAAATTGAGATTCGTTATTTTTATTTTTTTTTCGAGGAAAATTCCCCGAAAATGGAATTAAAGAACAGTGTTTTATTGCTGAAAATTAACGTGTCCGTTTGGAAACACAGTAAATGGAGGACCGATATGAAGATCGATAGATAACTCGTGCGGCTAATTCTTGTAGAAAAAAAAATTAATTATTAATCTTTTTTTTTTTTTTTAATTTTTAAATTTATTTTTTCACGTTTTTTTTTACGTTACCGAATCGCCATATCAGTTTAAAACAAAAAAAAATAAACTTTCGAAGACTTTGTTAATAAAAAATAAGTAAATAAATTTGTGCCATATATGTAAATATATTTTAAATGAGATTAGAATTTTTAAAAGTGAAGTGAAAATTAAAAGGTGCGCAGGCCTATTCAAATCTCTTAAAAAAACGATTTAATAATTTTTTAATTAATTAATTAATTAATTGGACGGTTATATAATTAAATTAATGATTATAAAGTGTCTTTGATGTTAAACGTTATCACCCAAGGCGGCCGAGAAATGTCGAATCACAACGGAAAAGACGGGATGAAGGAATATTTGCTCCCGTTAGCAATTTCGGATCCAACTTTATTTTATTCGAGGCATCGCCGGATCAGCAAAAAATCTTTTTTGTTTTTCCTGGTCAAGCATGTGACCATGAAAAGATTCGTCCTCTTACTTTTGGCTTTAAGTGTTTGCCTGATTTGTTTTCAACTTCGCCTCACGCATTATTTCATCAGTTCACCTTTCGCCAGGTAATATATAAATTTTTTTTTTCTGCTTTTTTTTTTTTTTTTTTTTTTTTTTTTTTTTTTTTGAGGAATTTAGATTCCGAAAATTCCCTTCCAGTCGAAGGGGTTTTGTTATATAAAACCCTTCGAATTTAATTATGTGAAGTTGCCTTTTGGTCGGTTTTTTTTTTTTTTTCGAAATTGAGATAAATTTCGTTTCTCGCCTTAATTTTAAAATTTTTTTTTTTTACTCTCGTGTTGTTTTCGGTACGATTTGTGACTCGGAGAGAGGAGGAAAACGAACGTCTAATTTCATTAAAGAATTTTTTTAAGGAAGAAAAATGAGATCATGAGCAATTTTTTCTAATTTTTTTTTTTTTTCACTTTTTCTTTAAAATTTTTTGATTTTTGTTTTTTTTATGATTTTGTATTTCAGAGGGAAAATAAGGGGTACATTTTTATTTACGTTTTAGACTTGGGTCGATATATTAACAGCTTTCGGGCCCATAACCTGAACAAAGAATGGGGGGCAGTTGGGCTTGTTAAGGGGGGCAATAGGTCTTTATTCCTTATACCTGTCATGTTTGACCAATTTTCTCCAAAGGGGGCACCAAGTCAGGCCAGGGGGTGCGTTGACCCCCTGGCCCCTTCACCCTGGCTATGGGCCCGACAGCTTCGAAATTTTTTATATAGGCATTGCTTTTCATGGGAATGTTTTTTTTTCTTTTTTGCAGTTTGATGAGGAGAGACACTAGACCAGAACCGAACATACGGTGCGCTTTTTTGAATGGAGTGCCAAGAGGTCCAGTACCTGCCCATGATCACCGCTCCGCCGCCAGGCTTCGCATCGATCCGAAAGTTTTAGTATTTGTAGAAACGACGTACTCAAGATTAGGAAGAGAAATCGCTGAGCTTTTAGTTTATAATAGAATTAAGTAAGTAGACTCGAAAATTAAATTCAGGTTCTAAAGAGAAAAAAAATTCCCAGTCTGAGACGGTTAGCTGCGAGGAAGCGAACTCCGGTCTCTCTATTCACAAACATTGAACTGTTGTTGTACGACAGTGTACAGTTTGTTGTACAACCAAGCACAGTTTGTTGTACAACAGTACTCAGTTTGTTGTACAGCTGCTCTGAACAGTTTTTTGTACAACAGTACATAGTTTTTTGTACAACAGAGCACAGTTTGCTGTACGACAGTGTACATTTTGTTGTACAAAGTAAACAGTTTGTTGTACAGCTGCACTGAACAGTTTGTTGTACAACAGTGAGCAGTTTGTTGTACGACAGTGTACAGGTTGTTGTACAGCTGCACTGATCAGTTTTTTGTACAACAGTACACCGTTTTTTTTACAACAGAGCACAGTTTGTTTTACAACAGAGCACAGTTTGTTGTACAACAGTGAACAGTTTGTTTTACAACAGTGTACGTACAGCTGCACTGAACAGTTTTTTGAAAAACAGTACACAGTTAGTTTTACAACAGAGCACAGTTTGTTTTACAACAGAGCACAGTTTGTTTTACAACAGAGCACAGTTTGTTTTACAACAGAGCACAGTTTGTTGTACAACAGTGAACAGTTTGTTGTACAACAAAGCACAGTTTTTTTTACAACAGAGCACAGTTTGTTGTACAACAGTGTACAGGTTCTTGTACAGCTGCACTGAACAGTTTGTTGTACAACAGTGAACAGTTTGTTTTACAACAGTGTACAGGTTGTTGTACCGCTGCACTGAACAGTTTGTTGTACAACAGTGAACAGTTTGTTTTACAACAGTGAACAGTTTGTTTTACAACAGTGAACAGTTTGTTGTACAGCTGCACTGAACAGTTTGTTGTACAACTATAGTGCACAGTTTGTCGTTCAGATGCAATCATCGGTGCTAGTAGTTAAATTTCGGAAAGATGCCAACAAGAGAGGGAGGGGAGAAAATTTCTTCGGGTAGAGGAGGGGAAAACACTACTAACCCCTTGTAAATATTTTATTAGTGTTATCCTTTTATTCTTTTTTTTTTCAAATAAACGGATATTCAATCTTCTTCCTGTTTTCAGTACCTTTTTTATCACTCCTTTTTTTCCGTTTTGTAATTAAAATGAACCTTTTAATTATTTTTCTTTTCTTCATTTTTTTTTTTCAGGTACAAAGTAGACGTAGCCGGTAAATCGTTACCCGGTTTGACAAATTTAGATAAGGGAAAATATGGAGTGATCGTTTTCGAAAATTTTAATAAGTACCTGCAGATGGATAAATGGAATCGAGAGCTTCTTGACAAGTATTGCACTGAATACAGCGTTGGGATCGTCGGTTTTATACCACCGAGTGAGGAATCTCTAGTTGGAGCGCAGCTCAAGGGCTTCCCGTTGTTTATTCATACCAATTTAAAATTAAAAGTAAGTCCTTTCATCATTTAAAAAAAAAAATAAATAAATAATAATATTGCACTTTTTTTTTTTTTAGGACGCAGCTTTAAATGCAGCTTCTCCTATTTTAAGACTGACTCGAGCGGGCGAAACGGCCTGGGGACCATTACCGGGGGACGATTGGACAATATTTTCACCAAATCATTCCACATATGAAGCATTGTCATGGGCCAGTAGGAATGTAGATTACATCACTAATGAATCTAATAAAACTCCTCTAGTCACTGTCATCCAGGTAAAAAAAAAAAATTAAATATTGTAATTTTTTGAACAGACCCGTCTCATTTGAACTCGTCACATTTCCAAATCATTTAATATTTTAAAATAAACTCGTCGCGCCGTAAAACTTGTCATCGGAAAGACCCCGGCAAGATAATTTTTTTATTAAAATTGCCGATTGAAATTTTTTGTCTTCGTTTTCAGGACCACGGACAGTACGACGGGATCCAGCGTGTCCTGTTCGGGAGCGGCATGAAATTCTGGCTCCACAAACTCCTGTTCCTGGACTCGCTGTCGTTCCTAAGCCACGGGCAGCTAAGTCTCAGCTTGCAGAGGTACCTCTTGGTCGATGTGGATGACATTTTTGTGGGGAGCGAGGGACTAGATTAAGGAAGGATGACGTCATGGCAATGCTTAAAACTCAAGAGAGAATACAACAAACTGTACCTGGTTTTCGATTTAATTTAGGATTTTCAGGGAAATATTTTCATCATGGGACCTTCGAGGAGAATTTAGGGGATGACATGCTTTTAGGTAAATTGAATCCTTTTTGAATTCAGATTTATTTTCTCGGAATTATTTGTCAAAGGGAATAAAATAAGAGCAATACGAGGTCGTTATAAAAATCTAAACTTTTTTTTTAAAGGAACGTCTCTTATTTTTAAAGGGGTCAGTTCGCTTCTCAAAAAACGAGTGTTGGGACGCTCGCTTTTTAATCTTTTTACAAAAAACCGTTTTCTTACGATTTTGGTTGGTTTTCAAGTTATCAACTCATATTGCAAATACAACGTTCCCGACCATTTTGCCTAAAAGAAATAAATTTCAAATCCATTTTTCCTAACAATTTTGGTTCCTAAAATTTTTTTTCCTAACTTTTAGTTTTCCCAAAATTGTTTGATTCCTAAAATGAAACAATCCCGTACAGAATAATAGGAATTTGGACACCGGATGAAGTTCACATTTAAAAACAAACAAAAGAAAAACAAAAACAAATGGAATGGAATTTCATCCAGTGCCCAAATTCCTATTATTCTGTGCGGGGTTCTTTCCTAAAATGAATATTTTTTTAAATTTTTTTTTAAATCCCTAAAGGGATTTTAGGACATTTTACTTTAGGGATTTTAAGAAATTTTATTTCAGGGATTTTAAGAAATTTTATTTTAGGAATGAAAAATAGGAAAATCAAAAATTAGAAAAAAAAATAGTTATGAAAACAATTTTAGGAACGAAAATTTTTGGGAAAAATGAATTAGGAATTTTGTTTTTTTAGGATAAATGGAATAGGGAATAGTAATTTACTTTTTACTTTTTTTTTCCTTTTTTTTTAGGAAAAATGGATTAGGAATTTTTTTATGAAAAATGAATTAGGAATTTATTTCTTTAGGAGAAATAGATTAGGAATTTTTTTATGAAAATTGGATTAGGAATTTATTTTTATAGGAAAAATGGATTAGGAATTTATTTTTTTAGGAAAAATGGATTAGGAATTTTTTTAATGAAAATTGGATTAGGAATTTATAAATTTTTATAGGAAAAATGGATTCGGAATTTATTCTTTTATGAAAAATTGTATTAGGAATTGATTTTTTTAAGAAAAATGGATTAAGAATTTTTTTTCTGAAAAATGGATTAGGAATTCATTTTTTTTTAGGAAAAATTGATTAGGAATTTATTTTTTTTAGAAAAAATAGATTAGGAATTGATTTTTTTTTTTTTTTTTTTTTTTTTTTTTTTTTTTTTTGGAAAAATTGATTCGGAATTGATTCTTTTCGGAAAAATTGGATTAGGAATTGATTTTTTTTTAGGAAAAATGGATTAAGAATTTTTTTTCGAAAAATGGATTAGGAATTTATTTTTTTAGGAAAAATGGATTAGGAATTTTTTTTATGAAAAATGGATTAGGAATTTTTTTATGAAAAAGGGATTAGGAATTTATTTTTTTAGGAAAATGGATTAGGAATTTATTAATTTTTATAGAAAAAATGGATTAGGAATTGATTATTTTTTTTTGGAAAAATCGATTTGGAATTGATTTGTTTTTAGTAAAAATTGGATTAGGAATTAGTAATTTTTTTCTAGGGAAAATGGTAGGGTATCCAAATAAAAGCCAAAAAAACTTTTTTTTTTTAATTTAGAAGCGCTGGTCTAGACGCGCGCCTCTTGTTCATCGAACCGAGACCTTAATGAGAACGTTATGTGAAGAATATTTTTATTCGAGACTTCGCAGTTCAATATTTTCGAATTAAGTAAAATATTAATTTTTTTTTTTTTTTTTTTCAGAAAATGCAAATAAATTTATCTGGTTCAGCCATATGTGGAATCATCAGCAACCTCATTTGTATGATAATATAACTCAGTTAGAAGCGGATATGGTGCTAAATAGAAATTTTGCCAAGGAACATGGGATATCAGTAGATTCAGGCTATAGTATAGGTAAAATGATTTTTTTTCTTTTTGTAAATACGGAATCTATAATAAAATTTACTTAATTAATTAATTACTATGTTTACGTGAATGTGGAGAGGAATCGCTCGAGAACTGAAACATTGCTACTTAACATTTAGTTCGTTACGCGCATTAAAAAGATTCCTGGAAGCGAAAATGTTCTGTATGGATTCCCGCCGCCGTGAATCGGTTAATTAATTAATTAATTAAATTGATTACGTATTTAAATCTATTTATTCAGTTCAATGAATAATAAATTAATTTTTTTGTTTTAAATCTCATTTCAGCTCCGCATCATTCCGGCGTTTATCCCGTCCACGAACCACTATACACTGCGTGGAAAAAGGTTTGGAATATACGGGTCACTTCAACCGAAGAATATCCTCATTTACGACCTGCAAGGTTGAGAAGGGGTTTTGTACATAGGAACATAATGGTCCTTCCGAGGCAGACCTGCGGCCTCTTCACCCACACGATTTTAATCGAAAGGTATCCGGGTGGGAGAGAAAAATTAGACGAGGCCATACAAGGAGGGGAATTATTTCAAACGATCGTTTATAACCCGGTAAGATTTTTTTTTTCCGCGCGGAAAATTATGAGGTTGAAGTTTGAATAAGTAGCAATAATAATACTAATATTTTTTTTTTGTTTTTTTTTTTAGATAAATATATTCATGACGCATATGTCGAATTATGGGAATGATCGATTGGCGTTGTATACATTTGAATCCGTTATTAAATTTATTCAGTGTTGGACGAATTTAAGGCTGCTAAGCGCCCCTCCACTCCAGCTCGGAGAAAAATATTTTCAGATGTACCCGGAAGAGATTGATCCTGTTTGGGGAGTAAGTGACATTGAATTTTTATTCAATGAGGATGGAAAAAATCTTCCTTTCGGTCTTACCGTTTGGCGAAAAATTTTCGAATTTTTAATATCAATTAATTTAAGCAGTATTTGTTATTTTATTTCCAAGTATTTTTAAATCATTTGGGCAATATTTATACGCTCAAGAGGGGGTAAAACCTGAAAAAACTGGAAAAAAATGGGGGCACTGAAACACCTCAAAAAATAATTTTCGATTTAAAATAATGCGATGATGAAATTTGGCTAAAAACTTAAAATTTTCCTTCGATTTGCATTTTAAAAGCAAGATTTTTTGGGTAAATGTTAGTATATTAATTAAAAATTATGTAAAATTCTTTTAAAAAATGTAAAAGAATTTTTAGAAAAAATACGGTAGAATGGGGTGAAGTTGAAAGGAGGGGTGAGGTTGAAAGGAAATTCAAAAAAAAAAAAAAATTCTAGGTTTATTTTAGGCACTAAAAATAAAATATTTTTATTTCATTAAGAGAATATTGTTTTTGGGATACTTAAGTAAAAAATTTTATTTCTAGTGCCTAAAATAAACCTAGAATTTTTTTAGAATTTCCTTTCAACTTCACCCCATTCTACGGTACTAAAAAATTTTTAGAATTTTCTAATAAGACCCGCTTCAATTTTTATCAAAATTTTCCTGGCACGAAAAAAACGTAAAATTTTTTATAAAAAGTGTCAAAAGTTAAAAAAAAAAATAGTCAAAATTTTAATTGTAGTCTTTAAAAAGTTAAAATTTTAATATTTAAGTATTGCTTTACCTCATATTCTTGGCACATTTTATTTACAATTTTTAAGTCCTTGCTGTCGTTCATATCGTCTAATTTTAAAATAAAAGTTTAACTGTAAATTTCTTGTAAATTTTACTTTAAAAAAACAGAGAAAATTTTTTAAAAAGTTAAATAAAATTTTTAGGTGCGAAAAGACCGACACCCGGACAGACAGATTTCCCCAGGACCGGGCCATAAGAGGTAGTCCTACGTCAAAATTTAGTCTCTGTCAGATTTGGAATGTCTATGAAAACTTTTGATTTTTTAAAATAAATTGTGACCATTTGACAGGAAATAAAAGCCTCAACCACAAAAGGCTCAGATTATCTTATCAAAATTCTTAATTCTTTAGGTTAGGTTAGGTTAGGTTAGGTTAGTTAGGTTAGGTTAGGTTAGGTTAGGTTAGGTTAGGTTAGGTTAGGCTAGGCTAGGTTAGGTTAGGCTATGCTATGCCAAAAAGGCTCATGCTCTATCAAAAATTTTCCGCGAGAGTTTTTCCATAAATTTTTTTTTAAAACAACTGACATTTTTTTTCCTGGCAAAGAAGTGGTAAAAATATAATAATGGTCCTGGCAAAAATGTAGTATTTTCTTAATTTTTTATTTTTATTTCCTGGAAAAAAAATAAAAAAATGCAGGTGAAAATATTAAAAAATACTGTCCGAGTAAATACAAGCCATTCAAAAACGTATTGTATTTTTAATTTCATTTGAATTTAATTTAATTGATTTAATGTAAAACATTCCAATTAATTGGAACTCAGCACAGCTGTTTTCATCGTATTTAATTCATTAATTCCGGGAAATTCCTCAATTTAATTTTCCTTTATTTATTAATTTGCCTTTTTAACTGAACTTGTTTTTAACCGGATATTTTTTTTTCTTTTTAGAATCCTTGCGACGACGCTCGTCACATCAAAATTTGGTCTCGTAATAAGACTTGCGATCAATTGCCTAGGTTCCTGGTAATTGGACCTCAAAAGACTGGTACAACGGCATTATATACTTTCCTTTCGATGCATCCCGAAGTCCAGAGTAATTTTCCTAGTGCGGATACGTTTGAGGAAATACAATTTTTCAACGGGAAAAATTATTATCGGGGACTCGACTGGTAATAAAATCTACAATTTACTGCTTTAAGTGTAAAATTTTAATAAGGATTTTAAGATTTGTTTCGTGTTTTCTTTCCAGGTACATGAATTTTTTCCCGGTTTCGAAAAATTCAACAGCCAATTTTCTTCTTTTTGAAAAAAGTGCCACGTATTTTGATGGAGAATTTGTGCCTCGTAGAGCTCACGCTCTTTTGCCTCATGCGAAATTGGTAAGTTGATCCGGGATGTATTGGTCTGCATTGAAATATCATTTTGCAGAGGAAAATTTTATTGATTATTTTCGCAGAGAAAAATTTTATTGAAAATTTTCGCAGAGAAAAACTTTTTGGAAAATTTTCGCAGAGAAAAATTTTATGGAAAATTTTCGCAGAGAAAAATTTTATGGAAAAGTATCGCAGACAATAATGTTATTGGAAAGTTTTCCAGGGAAAAATGTTTTTGAAAAGTTTTCCAGGGGAAAAATTTTATGGAATAGTTTTGCATAGAAAAATTCTATTGATATGGAAAAGTTTTGCAGAAAAAAATTTTATTAAAAACTTTTGCAGAAAAAAATTTTATTAAAAAGTTTTGCAGAAAAAAATTTTATGGAAAAGTTTTGCAGAGAAAAAAAGTTTTATTGAAAACTTTTTAGGTAAATTTTTTTGAAAAATGTGAGGGGCAAATGGAGAAAAAATATGGTATAATTTTTGAAAGTCAGATTTGTGGAACTGTTTTTGCAAAAGGATCATATCTACTTTTAGATTTGTTCATTTTATTTTATAGTAATTTTTACAAATTTTTAAATAATATCCAGGTAATGTTATAAAATATAATCAAATTAAATGTATGTTGTCATTTTTTTTTTCAGATAACGATTTTACTCTCGCCTGCCAAAAGAGCTTATAGTTGGTATCAGCACATGCGAGCTCACGGTGACCAAATCGCTTTGAATTATTCCTTCCATCAAGTAATCACAGCATCTGACGTATCTCCGAAATCATTAAGGGAATTAAGAAACAGGTTCGTTATTTTTTCGGTGCAAATTAACTATGCGAAAATTAGTTCTTCCTTTCAACCACTGTAAGCGCTGCGTGTACGCGAGACGCTTTTTGATTGGTCGTTGAGATTTGTAAACAAATATGGCGGCGACTTTCTCTTTAAAAAAAAATAAGAAGTTTTTTTTTTTTTTTTTCGTCAGGAAAATGTAATTTAAAAAAATACCGAATGGAATAATGGTGCATAAGCTTTTTTGTAAACGGGTAAAAAACCGTAAAAGTAAGTGAGGAGCGAACAAATAAATATGGCCGCCATGAGAGTCCCAGCGGGAGTCCCAATTTAAATGATTAGACATGTTGCTTCTCTCAAGATCGCAGCGCCATCACTGACCCGTTTTAGAACTAAAATGCTGCCGTGAAAAGGGGAATCGACCTATCGCACATGTCGGGGTTGGCCATGTTTGTTTATGTTTAGCTTATAAACAAACATGGCCAACCCAGAGATGGTCGATAGGTCGATTCCCCTTTTCACGGCAGAATGTGCGTAGTTAGGCGGGACATGAGCTGCATATTAAGTTTCCGGACCTGTCTATACGGCCGTGATATTATGTAAGCAAGCTTGGGGGAGAGTAGGTCCATAAAAATTATTAAATCGCCATAAAAACATATTTTATCATTGAAGGAGGGGAGGTCAAAAATTTCTGAATTTACTTACGTGATATGCCTACCTCACATAGCTAAACCGATTTTTTATTTTTCTTTTTTTGCAGGTGCCTCAATCCCGGTAAATACGCTCAACATTTAGAACGATGGTTATCATATTATCCAGCTCAGCAACTTCACATAATCGACGGAGACCAATTAAAATTGAATCCCGTCGAAATAATGAACGAGCTGCAACGTTTCCTGAAAATCACCCCGCCCTTCGATTATTCCAAGCGTCTCCGGTACGACCCGAAAAAGGGATTCTTCTGCCAGGTCATCGGAGGGGATCACACCAAATGCTTAGGGAGGAACAAGGGTCGGCAGTATCCGCCGATGGAAGACAAATCTTATAAATTTCTACAGCGATATTATCTCTCTCACAACACTGCCTTGGTTAAATTGCTGAAGCGTTTAGGGATTCGAAACATTCCTCAGTGGTTAAAAGGGGATTTGAGCGATACTTTCTCCACGTGAGAATAACTTTTTTTTTCCATTTCCCCCTCGGAGTTTTATTAGTTATCGACGTGTTTTTAGGAAAAAAAAATGTATGTTGTAGAGTATATGTTACTGTTTTTCAGATGTTATTATTATGTCATGTTGTTTCTTCAATTTGTTGTTATTGAGAGAGGGGAGCGTAAATTTTTCTTTTTTTTTAACGGCGATAAGATTTTTGATCTCGATTTGATTCGTCCCGAGACTTCCAAATCTTTTTTTTTGTTCGGTTTGCTCATATCTTGCCATTTTAAATGCAAATAAGGTTATGATTTTGAAGACAAATTTCAGAGAATTAGGGTCAAGGAGTAAAAGGTGAAGAAATAATTGACCTAGATTTTTTAACTTTTGTAAAATATACGTTTTTTTGCATCAGCTTGAAAAAATCAAATAGAATTTTATAAAAATTCAGTTAAAAAATTCCAAAAAAAAAAACCAAACTGCAATTTTTTTTTGGCTTTCCGAACTGATGGAAAAAAACTTTATTAAATATATTTTTGTCCATGATTCGAATAAGAGATAAAAGTTAGACTTACCATTTTTTTGGAATAATACAATTAGAAAAAAAAATTAATTTGAAAAACTAGTGCTGCTATGTACATTTGTTTAAGTGTGACTGTGATCTTGATTTTTATTATCAGCAATAACTTCAACTAACAGATCCTTTTTTTCTCTTTGTACATTACTTATTTAGGTTTTTTCATTTTAATTTACGATTTTTTTTTTGTCGAGATACTTAAAAATTTATTAAAAATTGGAGATTTTTAAACGTCTTTTTAATTGGATATGTGTTTCGTCCTTTGAATTTGTTTTTTTTTTTCATTCCTCGAATGAATGAAATTATATTAGGTCCCAAAAAATTGATTGTGACAGCTAAAAGTGGAAACAAAGCTGTGATCTCCAAAATTTTATATTTTTTCCTTTTTTTTTTTTTAGTTTTATTGCTTTATTGTACTTTTTTCTTTTGAGAATAATTAATTTTTAAGAAAGAAATGTACCTTATTTTTAAAAAAAAATAATAACAAATTGACTCTAATAAATAAATTAATTTGTTTAGTATTGAGTTTTTTTTGCTAAAGGAAGGTCTCCATATATATTAGTATCCATAAGGCTGCTGATTTTTTGACATTAATCTTTTAGAATAATGGAGTTATTTTTATCGTCAGATTTTTGGGCTTTTAAACTCGTTTTCGTAAGCTAAATGTTAGTTTAAAGTGCAAGCAAAGAAAAATCAGATAGGTACTACATTCAACTCACTTCTTGAATATTTACGTAAATAATAAAAAAGAAATATGCAAAGTTCTTGAAAACCAATAAGTATTGCGCCAAACAATTAAAATTTAAATGTTTAGTCGTAAGTCATGCAAAACGCAAACCATCAAACGCCATCTCTTGGCGAAAATTCTGCTCTTTTTTTTTTCATTTTCAATGTACCCGCTAGAGTGCTCTGTCCGTTGATCTTTGTCAGAAATTCTTAATTAAATTAATTTTTTACGCCTGAAAAATTTTTTTTTAATAACTTGGATTTATAGATTCGAAGAAAAAATTCAGAAGATAATTTTTAGACCAAAAATATATTTCTTAATTCAAAATGCAACTCCGATAAAAACGAATAAAATTTTTATAGCTGGCGTTCAAAAAGTTTTGTTAAAAAAGTTATGTCACATTAGCCTTACACTTTCGTCGCTGAACTAGATGTTTAAGGGAAATATCTAGGACCACCTGAAGAGGTGGGCCATTTATCAATGCATAATGTTAGGGCCGCGCTGGATTTAGAACCATGGACCGTGAGTTCCGTTTTCCCCTTTGGTAGTCGTTCAAGCGACCCGGGCTAATGAGTGACACACCTACCGGTACTATTGTTTACGTACATAAGTCAAGGGTGTGAAGTTGATGTTAGTGCCATGCTTGGTAATTTTGTTTTAAACTTCGTGTCAGCACCAGCGCTGGCATCGGTTTTGTAATTCTAATTGAGAAAGGTTACGAGTTCCTAAAAAAATTGACAAAATTGATGGTGTGCTTGCACCGTCGCTGGAATCGGCGCCGGGTCCAGCACCATAAGCGCTAAAAATTTTGCTGTTTCGGTGCCGATGCCGGCGTGGGTGTATTTGAAGAACAAGTCGTCTGCTTAAATCATTTAATACATTTTAATATTTAAGGCTAAATAATTACTTCTTAAATTAACTTGAAAAACCGGTATTATTATTATTTTATTATAGGGACCGAGCGTGAGCGAGTTGCACGGTGGCGCTATAAGCGGATTTCATTTAAACTATACAAGTGGGTTTCAAAATGTAAACAACTAGGTATAAGATTTCGTATTGTGATGATCGGGAACAGTGTAAATTAGGCTTTTTTTTATGGAATGGGAAAAAGCAAAAAAAATTGCTGCGTCGTGGGATGTCATCATAATTATATTAATGCACCTCCGCGGACCAAATTCTATAGTTTCCCGTCAAAACCATGGGAAATGGAACAAAGACAAAAATGGATAACAGCAATTAAGCGAGACCAGTATGTTTAAAATGACCTTTTTTTTACTTTTATGTGACTAAAGTTGTTATTTTGTAATTTATATTTTTTTATCTTTCATACAGGTGGGAGCCAACTAAAAATTCTTATGTTTGCAGCATGCATTTCATTGAAAACAAGAAAAGCATGCACCCAAATAGTCCTTCATTTATTCCGTCTGTATTTCCGGAGGTTTATAAGTAATCAGGGAAAAAAATTGAAGACAAAGCTCGATTTGATAGAGCTGAGAAAAGGTCAAAGATGAAGACAGCAGATGAAAAATATGGCACTGAATGAGCAAGATTTTAATTTTCCTACTGATGTGGATCTTGTAAATCATGAAATGCTTGTGTCAATGAAACAAGATAAATGTGTCGAAGTAAGTTTTACATATTTTTGTTTATTATGAACTAAACTGTACGAATTGACTGAAGAAATACAATAATGTAATTTTTTTTTGTAGGTAAATAAAGGAATGCTTGACGATAGTTTGATATTTATATGCATCATAAATAGTAATAGCGCAGAAACTCAAGCAAATATACCCTACAAGAGCAATTTTGTTGGAAAACCATCAGTGGCTGATGCAAGTAGACAGACACCTGTTGCTGATTGCCAAGGATTTCATGGACATGATTCTTTGAAAGGAAATGAAGAAGCAGTAGTTGACTTAGCCAGGATGAACCAAGAGGTATTCAACATTTTGGAAATGTATGTTGCTGGCAGAAGAAATTCTAAACTGGAAAAAAGGAATCGACTGCTACTATTTTTAATAAAAATGAAACATGGGCTTTCATATTCAGCTCTTGGAGTTTTATTCGGAATCTACAGGACTAATGCATCTTTAGTTTTCAGGAATGTGTTGTATGAATTGTCAAATCATTTAAAAGATGCAATTTTTTGGCCTTCCAAAGAAGCTATTCAGGAAACAATGCCCTTGGCGTTTAAAATCCATTATCCCAGTACAAGAGTAATTATTGACTGCTCGGAAGTTAGGTGCAAAATGCCTAGCAGAATCGATCAAAGAAATTTTATGTATTAAAATTATAAAAGTGCATACACAATTAAATTTCTAATTGGAATAGCACCTAATGGCCTTGTCTCGTTTTTATCAAAATGTTATGGAGGACTTGCAAGTGATGCTTTTATTACTAATCATTGTGGATTTTTGAAACTGTTGGAATCCGGTGACACAGTATTAGCAGACAAGGGCTTTCCTGGCATAAAAGAGACATTGGATAATATTATTGTTGTAGTCCATCTGAAATTTCATGATGGCCATTTAACATGCCGCCGATAGCTCAGCTAGGAGCATACCTAAATCGTGAACTGTGATGTCACGGTCGTTTCGGCGCCAATTCAAACAGCCAAAATTTTTATTCTTTTTTATTCGGTAATTAAACATCGCATGACAGCAAAAATCGCAATTACTATTTTTATATGCTAGGTTTATTTAAAAAATATATTCAGTACAAAATGTGTCTGTTGTCTATTAACTTTAAAAACCGGTATTATTTTATTATAATATGTTATGAGATGCAGACGATAATTATATGTATTTAAATGTAGATTCAGTGGGTTTTTAAGCAGAACAACCACAGTTTTGGACTTTTTACAGCGATGACGGTCGGCCGCGGTCGGCAGATCCTGAACGATATTTCATGCTTATAAACATACATTCTACTCAACCGCTACCTCTTGGGAAAATCTTACATCTTACAGAGCGCTCTGTCCGTTGATCTTTGTCAGAGGTTTTTAATTAAATTAATTTCCAACGCCTGAAAAACATTTTTTTAATAACTTGGATTTATAGATTCGAAGCAAAGGGCAAAGTTTTTGAAAACCAATAAGTATTGCGCCAAACTATTAAAATTTAATGTTTTGTCGTAAGTCATGCAAAACAAACCATCAACCGCCATCTATTGGCGAAAATTCTGCTCTTTTTTTTTTTTTTTTTTTTTTCATTTTCAATTTACCCGCTAGAGTGCTCTGTCCGTTGATCTTTGTCAGAGGTTCTTAATTAAATTAATTTTTCACGCCTGAAAGATTTTTTTTTAATAACTTGGATTTATAGATTCGAATTTTAAATTCAGAAGATAATTTTTAGACCAAAAATATATTTTTTATATCAAAATACAACTCCGATAAAAACGAATAAAATTTTTATAGCTGGCGTTCAAAAAGTTTTGTTAAAAAAGTTATGTCACATTAGCCCCCCCAAACTTTTATTAATGCCCTTTGTATCACCTTACGGGCACTACCTCGGTCCACTTACGTGGGTAAGTGGACCAATAAGTTCTTAATTATAAACCCAATTATCAATATCATTGCTGCGTTAGATTTCGAACTAGGGACCTTAAGTTCTGTTTCACTCTTGGTGTTTGCCCAAGCCAACCCGGCTAATACGTGACACACCTATCAGTAATGTTGTCAACGTATATAAATCAGGGGTTCGAAGCCGATGCTGGTGCCATAGTGCTTGCTAGGTCATTTGTTTTAAATGATGTGACAGCACCAGCGCTGGCATCGGTTTTCTAAACGATTTCTTATGCTAAACATGTATTTAACTCAACCGCCACCTCTTGGGAAAATCTTACATTTTTTTAAAATTTTTGATTTACCCGCTAGAGCGTTCTGTCCGTTGATCCTTGTCAAACGTTTTTTAAATTAATTAATTTGAACGCCTGAAAAACATTTTTTTAATAACTTCCATTCGTAGGTTTGAAGGAAAAATTCGAATATTATTTTTAAACCAAAACTATATTTCTAATATAAAAATACAACTCCGATAACAACAGTTTTTTTTTGTACTGCTGGCGTTCAAAAAGATTTGTCTAAAAAGTTACATGCCATTAATAACGGTACTGAACCATCTGGTACTGGATGACAGTTTGATCTTCGGACTGTTGTTTCGAGTCTGACCATTCATATGGCCTGCTTAGCCAATTGGGCTTATAGAGGTGACTCCCGTCAGTAAACTTTTCGTGGTATGTATGAGCTGATTTAAATAACGCGGTAAATCGAAAATGGCAAGAGTCATGCTATCCAGGGGAATGCATCTTTATGAACGATGGGGGGATTACATCGTGTTTAGCTTACGGATGACGTCTTTTCTTTTCTTCATAAGACAAACATGATGCGTGATCTTAAACCAAACTACTAAAGTTAACTCATTTCATAAGTTAGGATTAGACTTTTCTCCTCCGTGCAGAAGAATAAATTCGAAAGTTGCATTTGCAAATATAGCCGCCATAGTTGGATGGAACAAGTCGTGACGTCACGTCACTGTAGCGCCTATGGTCGGTTTCGTAAGATTCCTCTCCTCCGCGCGTAGAAAAATAAACCCGGCAGAAGGACCGAAGGTTAGTATAATACGAATAAATTAAATTTTAAAGGGATCGATTTAGTTCTGGCATAATTATTTGTTATCATGAGGCAGTTTTGTTTAATATAAGAGCCAAAAAAGTTCCATTTTTTTTTTGTCGTCAATGGCGAGGAGGAATACAAACACAACCGAAAAAAGTAGTACGCAAAAAAATGGCTAACCAAACAGGGGGTTGTATTTTTGTTTCTTTTATTCTTTTTAAATATCTAATAATGTATTATAAGTTTCCGTATAAAATAGTAGTGAAATTCATACGTAATAATGGTGTGCGAGGGAAATGGCCGTGATCCATGCCCAAGTTTGTGGGATTATTTTAAATGGAACCAATGACAACAGAGGACGAGGTTCAAATCAGGGCTCGATAGTTTACTTGTGAAAATCTGCCCTTCTGCCCTCAAACATCAATATGTCTTCATGCATGGGGGATCCAGGTTATTTTTCTCAGGATGATTTACCATCAAGGCCCTTTGTATTCATATCTGCAGGCATATAGTAACTCTACTCCTGAACATCAGGTAAATAATAGTTCTCGATTTAGACAGATTATGCTGGTAGCATATTCGTCCTAAAGCTGTTTACAATACTTTATTGGAGTTCATTTGTAAGTAATGTGTAGAACATTTATCAATAGAAAAAGTTTCTTCAATTTGTTTTTAAAACTGGTCGGTTAAGGAGGAGGAAAGTGGGTTCTGCTCATGAAACGTTGTTTGAGCCCACCATTTAATATTTATTTTCCCAGTTTTCATTTCTTTCAGTGGTTAAGATTAAAAATGTCATTTGTTTTTTGGCTGAAAAACAATTTATTTTGCAAAAAAATGTTTAAAGGCTAGAGCTCATTAAATTGCTATGATGTTTTAAAGAATTTTCTCTTTTTTTAAACATGGATGAAAGTTTTGCGAATTCAAAAAGGGCTTTAAGCAAATAAAATTTTTTGTAAATAATAAGGTTCCCCAGTTGTTTTCTCTTATGAATCCATATTTCGAGAGATAACCACTTGGAGAGATAAAAATTTTATACACCTTCCTTAGTTTTACTTTAGGCTGGAGTAATATTTTTTTAAAATAAGGGATTCAAGCCGAAGGAAAATTTTGCTGTTATAAATAAATTAATTGTTGTTCTCAAGCAAGGCAATGTACTAGTAAGTTATGAAAGTAAGGTTTCGGAGCTGAAAACGATTTTTAGTTCAAATAGTTTGAAAACTGATCGTTAGGAGTGATTTTCTCAGAGACGTCCTGCAGTTGTAAGAGCATTGAAAGATGAGTAATTTCAAGGTATGACTTTAAAAAGGGTTGAATAACATTCAAATTTATTCAGTTTCATGTTGCATGACAATTATAATTCTTTTGTATCTTTTGCTTTATAAATATGGGGGCATAGTTGATTAAAATCTCTTGTTGGCACAAGATCAAAGCAATTGGTTTCAGCTTTAGGTTTTTCGGCTTAGAATTCTTGAGAGCCAAAAGTTAAGAAAATCTTTTTAGACAGGATTTAGCTTGCTTTTTTTGTGGTACAAAAGTTTATTATTATTCCAGAATGAACCTTGTTTGAAAGTTTGACTCTGAAAGGAAGGGAAGGAGCTCATCGAATAATTGAACTGCATGATTTGTGCATGTTCTAAAAGTCCAATAGTTTAAGAAAAAAGATCGTGGCTATATTAATGACTGAAAGAAAAAAATTTTTTAACTCTCAAAGTGAATTCCTTCCATATTCTCGAACTGTCTGTTTTACTCAGAACCTCTGGACAGACAGCAGAATGATGCTGATGCTGATACCCTCTGATAGGCTTTTTGCAATTTTTCGGGATCCAAGGTGTGCTTTCTGTGTGAAATGACTGCTTGCTAACTGTCATTCATACAATCTTGCATTCGAAAACTTTTCTGTTGGCATTTAATTTTTAATTTGAGAAAGGAAAAAAGGATTGTAAGTTTCCAAGAATGGATTTTATGAATTTAAATGGTCTTACAGGCTTTATTTTTAGCTTGAATCATTAGCAAAAGAACCAGAAAAAATCTTATAAAATGTAAGTGAACGTCCATAAGTTAATTATGGGAGCCAGACATAATTGCAACTTCATCCTCTAAAATGTTTCCAGGCATATGCGAAGCATGCAAAAACTAAAATTTCTTTTTTCGTGACGAATGCGACTAATTAATTAATAAATATATAAAAACGGCGGTAATTTTATTTATTATTATTTAACGTAAGAAAGGAATTCTGGTTCTTCGAATTGTGTTATTCATTATTCTAGCAGGCGTGTTGTTAGAAGGTGTGTTTAGGTGAAAATTTTTATTTGAATTTTGAATTTAAAAAAAACCGTTAAATTAGTTCACCTAAACGGTCGAAGGATGGCGCTGCGTTCGGCAGCGATGCCAACCCAAGCCAAGCAGGTTCTTTCGGGATCGGAATAGAGATGCAAAATATACAGTATATTTTAGTCTGGTATATATACCGTATATTTATAGTATATATATACGTATATTTATACGATAAATATACCCATTGAAATTGCATATGGAAAAAATAATTTCATATTTTCTTTTATTTTGACATTAATTAAATAAGTTGTTGTTCACTTTTTAAGACATCTAATACTTTAATTAATAATTTTTAATGTACGATTCGGTGTTTGGTCAGTTCAGTATGACAAAATGATTTAAAATGGCTTTGATTATTTCCTTGACCTGCTTCTTCGCGTTTGCTGAAAAATAATATGGCGGCATGCACGGCGGGTAGCATAACCAATAAAGAAGTTACTTTTTTTTTACCTCTATATTATAGGTTTTTAATAGAAAAATCGATCTAATCGGTAGATCAGAGATTAAATTTCATTATAAGCTTATAAAATAACAGAAATGCTTTGCAATAATGTTGTAAATAAAGTTTTTTTAAAAATATACAATTTTAATGGTATATTTTCGTCGGTATATATACGGTATATATATACGTATATATACGTATATATATACTCGAATAAAAATACCGTGCAACTCTAGATCGGAAATGTGAAAAATGTTTTGGAATTTCTCTAATTAATTTATAAAGCTTTTTTGTTCTCAATTTCGTTTAAAAGGATAATCGTTAGCAATGGTATGTTTGATTAATTGAAGACCAAGGTACAGCTATTTTTTAAGGTGTGTTTTATGTTTTCTTAGAGCTGGCATAAGATTCGATCTCAACCTTGAAATTTTTTTGTTTTTTTGATTCCTGTTATTTCAGTGGATTATTTTAAAGATGAAGTCGTAATTTTTAATATTTGCTAATTACTGATGTAATTAAATTAATATTTGCTGATCATTTGATGAATTTAAAACATTTAAATGGAATGAAGCCGTTTTCAAATAGGCCTATAGTTTCTTCGAAAAAATTTATCATATTGTGCATAATGATGAGATTACTCTAAAATTCTAAACAGATTTTTTTTTTGTTTTTGTTAAGGATCCTGACAGGATGAACCACATTTGAAGATGGAATTTAAAACTAGATGATGGAGCTAACATTTACTTTCGATGTCAGCAGAAGACCCTCTGAAAACCCGCAGAGCAAGCTACATGATTGAATCGTCAAACTTCCATTACCACCAAGATCATCAAGGACTAGCAGGTAATCCTGAAATACTTTTTAATCTTTTTTTAATGCCTGACTGTGATCTTGAAATTTTATGTGTTTGTCAGATTTAATGAACTTGAGGTAATTTAAATAATAATTGCTGGTTAAAAGCGTGAGCAAGAATTCCTGCCCAATGTTCCAAAAATTATGAAATAAAATCTTAAAGATTTTTGATCGCTCTTAATTTTAATTGTCTGGGTTTTGCAAATTTGAAAGTTAATTTCACCATTTTTCTTACTTGACTGTTTATTGCTTAATTAAAGCGATTTAATTTTTGATTTTAAATTTTCAGGACTGCCGGAAGACAATTATCGGAACAAGAAGCAGTGAGGACTTTTGCTCGTTTTGCTGTTTGTTTCAAGATTTTCCATTAAACATTAGCTGTTTGCACGGAGTTATTAGAAATCTTTGTTGTCATCCGCCCACTAGAGATTTTGTAATTAGGGTAAGCACAAAAAAAAAATTGTAATTAATTATTTTTTAATTTTTTTAAAATCGTAAATAAATGGATTTTTCTTGGTTTATTTAGTAACGACTGAATCTTGAATTAAGAAAAGATTGGTGCTAATTTTTTTTCTCTTTTCTTTCCAGACACTAATTTCTATGATGGAAAAATGAAACGAAAGTCGGTCTACCACATCAGCTTTATCTCCTCGTCAATCGGGCCCTGAAAATAAAATGTCTCCTTCGAATTTTTGAGATTGACTCAGGAAGGAAAGCGTGGTGGTAACAGCTCCAAGCAAAGTGAAAGGAGGTTTTGATATTCAGTCTCCAACGGTGCAACTCTTGATTTCGAGCCAATCCTTTTGTTTAACAATTTTAAAAGTCATTATTCAGCTAAGGGAAGTTTTTGTTGTTTGGAGGAAATTAGAAGCAGGTGAGTCCTAACAAAATTTTACCGAAAGAATCTGGGGATTTTTTTAAGGGAATTTCTGAAAATTTAATGGATTTTTTTTGGGTTTTTAGAAATCATTACCGGGTTCTGCTAAAATTTTAGAAATATTTGGGGAAATTTCGGAGAGAGAATTTTTGGTAAATTCCTAAAGAAATTTAATTTTTTTTTTAAATGTTAAAACGTATATTGAGTAACTGACTTTACCATCGGATTCAGGAGGGTCAAAAATCCACGCAAATCCTGGAAAAATTTAAATTTAAAGAAATCGATTTTTTCGTTCGAAAAAAATAAAAAAAAGGCTGCAATTTTTTTCTATTTTGGCAAAAATTTTAGATGTCGATTTTTTTGGCTCATAAGGGGTTTTCGAGGGTGCTGAATTCGAATATTAAGTCCATTTTTCGATCCGAGCAGTTTCCGAGCCAGGGGACCCATTTTTGATTTTCATAAAACTTTATTTTTCTTGAATAACAGCTCAGGAGCTCGACGGATCGAAAAACTGACTTCACCACTGGATTCAGGAGGGTCGAAAACCCCCGGAACCACTGAGAAACCCTGGAAAAGTCCAAATTTTTTTTTTCGTCGAAAAAAAAGGAAAGACTTTCGTCGGAAAAAGGAAAGTCTTTGCATTTTTCTCGATTTTGGTCAAAATTTAAGGTGTCGATTTTTTATGTGGATAAGGGGTTTTCGAGGTCGCTGAATCCGAATATGAAGTCCGTTTTTCGATCTGAGCATTTTCTGAGGCGTGGGAGCCATTTTCTGATTTACCCGAAAACGGTTTTTCTCGATTTCCCGCTCCGCAACTCATCCGATCGAAAAACTGACTTCACCACTGGATTCAGGAGGATCGAAAACCCCCGGAACCACTGAGAAACCCTGGAAAAGTCAAAATTTTTTTTTTCGTCGAAAAAAAAGGAAAGACTATATATAGTCTTTGCATTTTTGTCGATTTTGGCGAAAATTTTAGGTGTCGATTTTTTTGGCTTCTAAGGGGTTATCGAGGTCGCTGAATCCGAATATGAAGTCCGTTTTTTGATCCGAGCATTTTCCGAGCCATGGGAGCCATTTTCCGAGTTCCTCAAAATTGATTTTTTTTTTTTTTTTTTTTATTTACTGCTCATAGCAACTCATCTAATTAAAACCCGACTTTATCGATTCAAGCTTTTGTTGGACACTCTTCTTTATCTTGTTATCTTAAGATCCTCGTCGATATTATGATACTAATGCTTTGTTTTGTTTTATTTTTTTAGGAGTCAAACCGAAGTATGGAATTCTTCGATGACCATTAACGATCTTCAGCTTTGCTTCAAGAAGTTGGAACAGCTGAGCAAGAAAGGGATCCTAAACACGAGCAAAAAAACTCTACCGGACATGAAGAACGATATCATCGCATTGCCTTAGAGAAAAACGACTAGACCATCAACTCTGATGAAATGATTCATCATTTTGTAGAAACGTTTTCTTTTAAAATTTTCCGACTATAGTAGCTTTTTTTGTTTTTATATTGTGTAGGAAAATTTTTCATTTTATCAGTTAGTTAGGATACTTAATTTCATGAGAGAACAGGATCTAAAAAGTTTATACTAGCTCGAGCAAGAAAAAAAAAGGAATAAAAATATAATTTATCGTAATTTATGTAAAGCCTTCTGATATGACCACCCACAATTATCGCTTATTTTATTTTATTTTAAATTTAAAAAAAAATTTTTTTTTAATGTGGGACGGGCGCAGGAAATCGAGGAAGGGTGGGCGATTCCTGCCCCAAGTCGTAAATGTTCATACTTATGGACATTTCACTTGGGAGGGGACGTTTCAGAACTTAAAATGATGAAATGTCCCCATCGAGGGGTGCTGTTGCGTTAGCATTTTTTTTTTTTTTTTTTTTTTTTTCAATTTTCTAAGAAATTTTTCTAAGAAAATTGTATTACTTTTTTTTTATAAATGTTAACGTGAAAGTTCCTCTCACAGGTGGTCGAAGCGGGCTACTCTCCGAAACGAGTCAGGCGATCTGTATCGTGAGGGATAAGTAGTCACATGAGGTAGTACATACCTGATCTTCTTTGGTTTTTTGCCAAGGCACAGGTGTTAGGCTAGGTTTTTTTTTTTTTTCGTTTATGTCAAGGTGGCGAAGGAGAAGTTACCGATTTTATATTTTAATATTGGTAGTTTCTTTTTTGCAAGTTAGGAAGAGGTTTAAAAGCGTCTGAATATTTTGGGAAAAAATATTTTTTCCCCTTCCTAGGGCATCGCGGTTAGGGACTTCTTACAATTTACAATTTAAGAACCTGTGTCTAGCTTAAAACCCCCAAGGTCGTGGCCAATAGACACTTCTCATTGGATGTCAACTGTTAGGTTTTATGTCTGACGACTTTCTTTTTTTTTTCTGCTATGGAAAAGCAAACCGAAAAGTTCAGCAGTGCATTTTAATGCAAAATGCACTGACTCAATTTTTTGCTGTTTGACTTTTCCAAGCAGAGACCTGCGATCAGAACTTCTTTTTTCGCTGATCTTTTCCTTTCCTATCTCGAAATGTTAGGGAAATGGTAGGAAACTTTTACCTAATTACTTTTTCTATATGCTTTTATTTTTAACTCTATTATTATTCTTATTATCATCATCTTCATTTTTTCTTTTTTTTTTTTTTTTTTTTATTTTTTTTTTTTTTATATTTATTTTTTTATTATGATTATTATCTTTATTTTTCATTTTTTTTTTTTTAATTTAAACGTATTTATTTTCTTATTTTATTTAAATTTTCTTTTTTATTATTATCTTGATTATTATTTTTAGTTGCATGGCTTTCTTATTCCAAATTCATACCAAATGTTAAGGTAATTTTGAATAATTATCTCGGCATTTTGGTTATTTCCACTTAAATTTTCCAACCAATGTGTAGGTAATTTTTAGGAATTATCTTAGCATTAGGTTATTCGTTATTCGAGAGATAGTTTTCAATAGCGCTTGCGGGTGAGTCAAATTTCTCGTCCAGTGCTGCCATCCCCCCCCTTACTCACCCTAGGGCGCTATTTTTCCCCGTTTGTCAGGGTAACTCTTAGTAGTTATTTTGGCAAGTCGGTTTTATAAAATACTTTTTACACTCTCTGATCGCAGGTAGCTTTTTGCACTCTTCGCATTTTGATTATACATCCTAGAGATCTGTCTGGAGCGAACCGGTCCAATGTCCCAGTAGGGTAGTACGAGGTAATGTGGCGAACACGTCCTGACCTTTCATTTCTCACCTGACGAGTTGGAGTAGCACATGTGCGCTGACAACCACCTTTGGGTATGCTATAACATAAGGCATTAAACAAGCATAGCTTGATTAATGCCTTATAAAGCATACTAACATCTCCCCTTCCTACTTCGCACGACTTGAGCTAAGAGTTTCAATCGGGCTGACCCTTTACATTTAAACTTGGTTGCCTTTTCAAGAAGTTAATAGAACATGGTAACGTTTACGACTTGCATTGGTATCCGAGTAGTAATTGGTTATCTCGATTGGAGCGCTTAGCAAGGGTCGTGCGAGGTAGGAAGGGGAGATGGCAGCACTGGACCCCCGTTTAAAAAAAAAATGAATTCTAAGAAGACCCTCTTAACTGAACCGCACGCTCTTTTTTTCATCATTTTGGTCACGTGACCTGTGACGTCATGTAAGTTTCTTGTAAATAAGTATACGGTATATTTCGTTTTATGTATTTTTATTTTAAATATATTTTATTAGTACAATTACAATATTTGTTTTTTTTTTCTTGTGGAAGTAGAAGGATTGCGTTTTCTTTACGATTTCTTAATGGTTTTAAATGGCAATTCAAAAATGCTGTTAATTCGATGCGTATGTTGGTTGGAAATCTTTCTTTGCCAAATTCTTATTTTTAACAAGAAACTTTCGAGCAATTTTTATGGTGGTGTTACCCGCTCGTTCGTGTTATTCAAACTCCACGAAACGCAGAGTTAAAATAATTCGAACGAACAGAAGCACTCTTTCGAAAATCTTCCTGTTGAAAATATGATTTTAGCAATAGAAGATTTTTGCAAACTTATTACGCATCGAATTAACCTTCATTTTGAATGGCCTTTCAAAACCATCAAAAAATCGTAAAAAATTGCTATCACTCCAATTTTTCCAATATTCAGAGATATACCATAACACTGAGCTCAAAATCAAATCACCGAAATGCTAGTAACAATATACTATTATTAAAAAAAAATTATGATACTAGACATCAGCAATATCTGGCAATTTTTAAACGTTTCTGATAATACCAATCTAAAAAAATGAATATATAACCAGCCCTTAACAAATTATGATCAATACTAATAAATAAAATATTTGTGAAAATTAGATTAAGTACAACCAAATATTTAGATGTTTTAATCTCTTCAAAAAAAAAAAATGCTAAACACGACAGTCAAATCGCCGAATTTATTCGAATTAACCCTGACTCTATAAACCCGCCAAAAAAAAAAAGTTAGAAAATTTCCCGCATGGACGTATCTACTGGGAGGGACATGTAAATAATTAAAAATAAATTAAAAAGTCAGCCAAAATGACTTAACGATTTTTTCGAGAAAAATTTTCATCAAATTTCGAGATCAAAAACTTCGAAAAATTAATAAGTTTCAAACTAATTACTAAAAGTTGCTGATGGCAGTAACAATTTCAAAATATTATGAAAACATCAGTATTAACAGCCTCGCCAAAATAAAAAATACCGTAACTTTAAGAGTGATTTTTTGATACTCCTGACATATTTTCTAAATTCACTTATTCCAAGTGCTCTAATCAACCCTAATAAGGCAATTGATGTTACTAGCATTTCTTAAAAAGAGCCACCTTAAATCTTCCGAGCAACTTTCGCCAAATTCTAAAAGGATTTTACTTCATGATTAAAAAACCAAAATACTAAATTAAGACACGTGTCAAAACCTTGACGCCTCTGACGGGAACTGGAAAAGTTTGCCCTCGACTCAATTTATTTTAACATTTAATTTGCTTAAAAGATGGACAATGTCATAGAATTTTGGCACGATTTCCAAAAATAATTAAAATATTTCATAGAAGATAATAGTTATATACACCGACATCTCAAATTATGGATTTGATAGCATGTAAAATTTTCAAATTTAAAAACTTAAGACAACCCACCTCGGAAATTTCAATTTAGATTTACATTTTCAAACTTTAAAATGGTAAAAAAAAAAATACTTCCTAATAATGACTATTGCTCGGCGATTTAAAGTGGCAGTGTTCAGAAGCAGACAAAAACCTTTACATGTTTTTTTTATTCGACACATGTTAATTCATATAATCTTTTAAAGATTAACTTTTGGAAGGGCCAGACTATTTGTGAAGTAAATAATTTCAGAGTAAGGAAATTTTGAAAAATCTTACGAACGATAAGTTTGCCCTAAATCAAAATCTATAAACGGATTTTTCTTATTTGCCGTTGAAAAAAAAGTGCTAAGACATTTTTTTCCAATTTTTACAAAGCAAAAAACAAAATTCTCTAACTAAATAATATCGTAAAAAGCTGAGTTAGCGAAGTCAGCTTCCTCTTTTTCCAAATATGATTTATCGACTCATTGACAAAATAATGAGATTATTGAAATAAAAAAAAGATTACTTTTTTATCTGCTTCTTAAAAGATTCTGGAGTTCAGCATTATAGTTAATCTAGGGAAAGCAGCCGCAAAAGATTCCGCTGGAAGTCTTAACCCTAACCACTTAGAAAATTTCTAGCAGAGGAAATTCAATTTTCGGCTCGGTTACTGAAATTCTCAGTACACTATTTTGTCCACCCGGAATATTTTGCGACAGTCTTCCCGTTAATTTTCTAAATTACAAAACTTTCTTTTTTTTTTTGAACGAGCAGGAATGTTATTCAAATCAGACCCGTTTACTAATTCCTTAAACAATTGGAATTTTTTTTTTCCTTTCAAAACTGCTGAAATATTCTAATAATATAGTCAAGGTTTAAGTTTTTGAAAAATCCAAATAAAAGACAAGTAATTTTAGTTAAATAAAAGACAATGAATGGAAAAGTCGAGGAAAAAACTACACAGTTGAACCCAGGGTATGAATAGAGAAAGTCACCAATTTCATCTCGGCCAGTCACTACCCAAGCCACTGGGCTCAACGTGCAATCTTTCCTCGGCTTTACTTTACCTGCATACAAAATCGGATTCATGGGATTCATACCAAAAATTCTGAGTGCATTACAAGTCCTAGAGCCACAGTTAACAGTTTTTAAAATACAGCAAAGTTCTTAAAGCAAAATTTAAAAAGAAAGTCTTTAGACGGCCCATAACTAATAAATTAACTATTTCCTGCTCGTTCGTTACAGAGTGCTATTTTTTATAAAAACAAAAAAAAAAGAAATTTTTTTCCTGCACGTGATGATGACGTCGGCTGGGTCAACTTCGATGCCATCAAAAAGACGAAAAGTCCCGCTGGATGCAAGCTCCTGATGATGAATGGCCTAGACTTAGAGAGCATACCGAAAGAAAAAACAAGTAATTTCATTTAAATAAAGGAGAAAGAAAGGAAAAGTCGAGAAAAACTACACAGTTGAACCCAGGGTATGAATAGAGAAAGTCACCAATTTCATCTCGGCCAGTCTCTACCCAAGCCACTGGGCTCAACGTGCAATCTTCTCTAGGTAAGGAGTTTCTAGTTTTGTGACAACAAAATTTTTTTTTGTGTCCCAAAACTAATAAATTACTTTTAATTTTTTCGGCATGCCCTCTCGGTCAAGAGTCACATACAACAGAGCGTTCTTTTACCCCTTCGGCTCCTTTCGCCTAATATTTAAAACGACCTCAAAAGTCCCTATCGCTAGGTCGTCCCCACGGTGATGGTCATCATGTGCGGGAGTCGTTCCACGGGATCGGTTCTCAGCATTATAGCTCCCCAATCCCACTTGCGGATCAACAAGTCCCCGTCCGGACCTCATACAGCGCCGGTAATTAGAAAACCTAACAGGATATGGGAAGCCCTAGTTACGCCTACCCGGCCACATGTCTGCATGAGTGCGTGAAGCACGTCTCAACCGCGTCATTAGACAAAGGCCCCATGACACGAATCGGTTCGCTACATTCCGGTTAAGGAATGTTCCCCTCTCCTACGGTTAGCAGCACATTCACGCCCCGCACGACTGACCACCACATCGAGTCTCCATACCAGAGGTCACCTGTACGTGGGCTAGGAGCTCTGTAAAAAGCTGGCTCTAAAGCTCCATCCCTCCCCTCGCGTCAGGGATGATATTGGCCGCCCCGACGGCTTAACCACGACGTCGAACGCGAGACGCTCGGGTCCCCTCACCAGCGACAAGCAGACCCTCGCTCCCTACCCCCTACCATCGCGACCTCACTAACCCCATGAAAAAAAAAGAAAAAAAAAAACCTAAAAGTGACAGCCTCACTAGCGACGACAGGCCGTCATACGCAAAAAATGGTCTAAAAAGACCAAAAAAGAGAAACCGCCGCGGAACGCCTGTCGTTGTATGTGACCCATCCCTAAAATATCCCTCGAAGATCTGTTGAAGCGTCGAACTCTTGAAGCTTTGAAAAAAGAAAAAAAGAAAGAAATTAACATTACTTAAAAATTTAAAGAACTTAAATCAAAAGCAAATAAAGAATTAATCAACTAAAAGTTTTAAATTGCATCACTTCTAAGACTCCAGCATCGGTCTCTTGACGAGACCACCAATGGTCTCTTCAGTGCAGTACAATCGAAGAGCTATTTTTAACTACAAAATTTACCATTTACAGCAATTAATTTAACATCATTAAGCATTTTTTAGCTCCGTTTAATTCCTCACTTTCCCCGCACTTAGCAACAAAAAAAGCTTTCCCTTATAAGAATTTAGACATCTCCTTTAAACGTAATTTACTATCAATCCCGTAGGGCCCCATTCAAATATTACACTTCATCAACGATTTTCAGTCAAAATAATCTTAACTAATCCTTTCGCAATTTTAAGAGAACCCCCATCTCGTAACTCCCATTTTTTTTTTCTTACATCAATCCTGGAAGATTCCCAGTCGTTTCCAATTTGAACTGCCCCTTTGAAACGGTGAAAATCGGCCAGTTATTTAGCTTGAGTCTGTAAAAAAAAGAAAAAAAAATTAAAATTAACATTATACCTTTAAAAAAAATTTCCTTCTTGAACCACAGTGGGGCCAATCACTTAAGTGGGGGCAGCCACTTTTTAGCTTGCTTACAAACGCTGACATAAAGAAAATAGTACCTTAATTTTTATTTCGAACAATATGGTCCAGAAAACAAAATATTTAGAACGACCTACTTATTAAAAAAAAAAAAAAAAAAAAAAAAAAAAAAAAAAAAAAAATACAGCTTTAAATATCATTATTCAAAAACAGCTTTGGAATAAAAGCAGAGCGAAAAAATGATTTTATAATCGCACAAAATACCAGTAAAAATTCAGTAATTTTTTTTTTTTTTTTTTTTTACTGCCTCATTTAACTAAGAAAAATAATAATTCCGATTCCAATTTTGATAAAGCTTAAAAAATTTAAGATTCCTATTCCAATTCCGATATAAAATGTAATCGGAATTGCAGCCCTGATTCGAACTAACAGTATTTATCGCTTAATAGCCGAAAAAAAAAATTGCATTCATCGGAATATCGCAATAAAGGTAGAAATCTATTACGTACTTACATTGAAATAAAAAGAATCCACTTTAACTATGAATTTCAATGTTGGCGGTGAATATCTCAAGTTAAAAGACAGCTGAATTATCCTGATTCTTGGAAGCTAGGATATCTTCCATTTCCTGTCAGATAGAAAGTATTAGGAGTACATCCAGATTTTATTGTTGCTCAAATTTTTATCTTCCTGAAAAGACAATATTTCAAAATATTAATTGGAGGAAATTTGTTTTCATGATACGACGTTGTAGTAGGGGTAAAGATAATTTACCGTGAAAACAAACACCCATTAATTCAAAAATAATCAATTAAAACTTTTCTTTAACATGAAACTTTTTCAAATCTGTTGGCCATTTATTTTTGCTATTTTTTCCTCAAAACGAAATACAAACAGTTTTTATATTATTGTTCAAATAAGCAAATAAGATTCCAGGCACCTAGTACCAGTTCTTACCTGATCGCCCTAACAATTTCATCAAGCTTATCGTCGGAAAAATGGTTGGCGACACAATCGAAAAGCTACTTTTTTTTTTAAGGAGACTCTTATTTTTTCTTCCTCTGTAATAGTAAGCAAGAAAGGCTTTCTATAATAGGAATTTAAGACAATTTCCCTTCCCCACCCCCCAACGTGACAAATGACAAAGCCTATTTGCTTGCTACCGAATATAGGAATACCATCGTCAAGATTAAAATCATAATTTACTTACATCGATCATAGAAGAAAACAAACGGCATCTCTATGCTCAATTCAGTTAAAACTCGTCCGTTTGAAACGTCCAAATTCGGCAAAGAAACAGTCAGTGTAACTACTTTTTACAAGTCTTCCAATCGACAAGAACTTCATTCTTGCCCACTCTACGAAATGTCCAATCCCTTAGCCATGAACACGTTTTCCTCCGAAAAAGATCATTATTCCCTTATATCTCCGAGTGCACATTCAAAATTAAGTCCTTAGCCCTTAGTCGGTAGTTTCACATACGCCACACTTAAACCAAATTTTTCTCATTTCGTTCTTTCCTTCAGATTCTCCTGGTGTTCCTGATGTTTTCATTTTGGTCGCTCTACCAATGAATGTTAAGTATTGACAGATAAAAGTAACTTATCCATCTAGAAATCTTTCACTTTGGCAGCTGGAAAAAAAAAAAAAAAAATATATCAAAATAGAAACAAAAGTGTGAAGCCATTGCATTTTCCTTGACTTGGGCTAAACTGAATAGAAACAAATCAAAAACAACATAAATATTTTACAATTATGCCAATAAAAACAACTTTCTGATTGGGGATTCAATTTTAACAAAAGTGGCAGCAAAAATTCATTCGTACATACATAAACATATGATATATCGTACATACATAAAACGCTTAGCAAATTTTTTTGGAAAAAAAAAAAAAAAAAAAAATTATTTCTACTGTTTCAAGGTCACAGTATCATTTGCAAAAATGAGGTAACGACTATGAAATAAATAAATATCCCACATTTAAAATTTCATGTAGCCCAATCGTAATTATGAAATATCTTATTATTCAATGTTCATTCCGTTCCCAAATCAAAATTTTATGCTATTATGAAACTTCAATAATTTATGTCACCACTAACAACACTATATTTTTTCTATAATTTACATACCTCAAAGTGAATAGAAGTATCCAGCTTCTGGACTTCTAACCAACAACAAAGCACTACGCTTCACAGCAACTGGACTCAGCTTTCATTCGAACCCATATTAGATAATCTTGGTGACGTCCATTCACAAAGGGGGCTACTGGAAATCTTTCACTTGGCATCTGAAAAAAATAAAAAGCATTTTGTGTAGAAACTAAACATAAGAAAAAGAAGGAAAATATTTAACTTTCTATGGGAGTTATTCAGAACCAAAATATGTGGCTAGAATTTGTGCTCAGCATTAGCCAAATGTGAACCAAAATATTTTTGTCAAAAAGAAATTGAATTGAAATATTAAGATTATTGATATTCATTACAACTTTGCATTCTAGAACAGTTTGAATTCATCGGAACACCATAATCAACATCAAAATAATTTCTACTTACATTGAACTATGAATAATAAAAAGCATTTGTCAGGCTCAATACACAACAGTTCTAAAGCCCAGATGCTCCCACTGAATATCTAAAGTCAAAAGGTACTCCAATGCAAAATTAAGTAATTCCTCAGATAAATGTGACCACATCTTTGATATTCCTCGTAACACTCCAGTCCAGGTGGCTTTGAAGAACGCCAGGATTTAAGAGTAAGGAAGGCTTTCATCAGCTGAGTGTCTTCTTGATCTTGGAGCCTGTCAAAAAATACACTTAATATTTTAATTTGAAAATTTTTTCAAAAATGATTTTTTTTACTGCCAAATTATTTTTATTGCGATTAAGACTGAAGACTTGATGCTAACAACTGATCTGAGAAATTAAACATTTTTTTAAATTCTCATTGGATTTTAATAAACTACTTCATTTCTTTCAAAGAAAAAAATCTTAAGAACTTAACCTAACTTCGTACAACTAAATTATTTCAGAGCAAAGAAAATGATACAAAGGGTAAGATGCTACCTTTTTAAAAAATTTGCAAAAATTTAACAAGTTTATCATGAACAAAAATGGAGCTCAGATTTGACAAAAGCATGCTTTCGTATTTACTCAAGCACTGGAGATATCACTTTCATACAAAAAAATATATAAGATTTCAAACAGCTAAACAAATGTTATGAAATCTATACTAAAATCTTAGCAACTGTATTTTTAGCTTTAAATTTGGTACATTAAATTCTTTAAAAAACTTCCTGACGTTTAAATAAAACTAATCATTTATAAAAGAAAGCAACTTACAATAATGCAGTCATTTTGATGATCTTGGCTGTAGTAGCTTTGACGATTAATTCTGCAACTGTGTGGCTCTTTCATCAAGCTGTAGTTACATCTCCTCAAGTCAATTCCCACGTACATTTTAAATTGAATCTTCAAACCCTTAACAAAAGCAAAGAAAAATTTATTAACTAAAATTATGGAACATAATCAGTTATCCTAACAATTAATGTTTCCTTTTTAGTAAATCACAATTCCAATTAAATTTTTCATTTAAGAACATGAAAATATGAAATCCAAGCAAAAAATTAAAGCGACTTATTTATCTTGCTTTCATAAATGTTTCTCCCTGGATGGAAGACTATTTCGTGTGGTCTAAAAATGGCTAAAATCAAAATAAATTTATGGTGCCCAATAGTGGCCAGCTCCAAAACTTCTTATTTTTTTATTATTGAGAAAAAAAAAAAAAAAAAAAAAAAAAAAAACTATAAAATAGTAGGATTTACCTTCTTGGCTCCACAGGTCAGGACAAGAAGACTGATGATTATAATATCAGTAGAATTTTATCAACAGCCATTTTCAAACGATGTCATTGATCACACAAACGAGCTCAATCATACCTCTGGAAAAGAAAAAATATTATTAAAATCTTAGAATTTATTAAAGCATTTTACACTTTTAATACATAAGAAATTTTCTCAGTTAGTATTTTCAAGGTTCTTGTTCAACCATTCACCCAAATTTGAAAATGACTAAAAGCTTTCTCAAACAACAATATATCAGTCAACAAAGCCAACTTCAGCAGCTTTCCCCTTCAAATTTTCAATGGCATCTGCTTTCTTTTTTCTTTCTTTTCTTTAAAATATTGAACTGTTAAAAAACTCCCAGATACCCCCTCCAGTAGTAAATACGAGTAAAAATTTTTTTGATATTGTACACAATAAACCTATCAAATCTTCTTGATGCAACAAATTTTATTTTGGCATTAGGTTTGTACATATTGATCCCTAATCCCGTTCATTTCTAAATTCCGAAACTGGAAATACAAAATAATATTTCCGAACAATCACAAAAAACATTCTTCAACAAAAAGCACCCATGTATCCTTCAATATCAATTTCTAGGTCCCCCATGCATGACCGATTCCACTCAAAAATTTCCCAAACCAAAAACATAAGACATCATAACTTTACTCTTTAGCTGTTTTAAAATGATTAAATTCACTCCAGCAATTATTTTTATACGCTATTACATTTATCAAAGCATAAATTGATGTACGTACTTCATTAAAAAAAAAAGATGGCGGCCAATTTTTTTTTTTCTCACATTGTGATATATTATAATGAAATTAAAATGCTGGGAAATACGTATAATTATTTTCTTCTTTCTCGTGAAAAATTTACTAACCTGATCTACATAACGATTAATAATAATTATTTTATTTGATATTAATCAATTTAACTCATAAGTAATAAACCACGAACCATGCCTTTCGACTTTGACCTTCGTTACTAACTAAATGTTTCTAAACACTGACCCTATAGCAGGCCGGCGATCGTTCAACTGCAAGTATTATCTTGTAGCGCCTATGTATAACTTATTCATGGTCGGTGATAAAATCTATTCTTTTATAAGTTAAACATACCAGAATTTTGCATTGTATTTTTTTTTAACCATTTGAATAACAAGTTTATTTATAGCTTTATTTTTAAAAAAAATTGGGGCCATTTTATTTTGTAACATCTTCTAAACACCTATTTGCCACAAAAATGCTTAAGAAAAAATTATGTTTCTTTTCCATGTAAAATTAATCTGCTAAACCTTTTTACGAATAATTGATAAATAAGGCTGTAAATTTTATTTAAAGGTTTAGGAAACATTTTGTAATGCGGAACTATAGGCACTCATTTTCCAAAAGCATTTTCAGCTTTAAAATTCTTTTCCAAAGTAAGGAAAGAATGTCAAAAAAAATTCACACTGTGCATGCATCCAATAGGATTGCCTAATCAAATGCAGCCCAAACTTCCTTTTTCATCAAAAATAGTTGACATGGGCTTTCATTGTATTTTTTTTTAACCATTTGAATAACAAGTTTATTTATAGCTTTATTTTTAAAAAAAATTGGGGCCATTTTATTTTGTAACATCTTCTAAACACCTATTTGCACATGCTTTCGTACATGTGCTTACATGTACGAACTATGTACTTATACATGAATAGCATCGTACATACATTTTAAAGTAAAATGGCCTATTTTTGAATTAATATTTTAAAAACCACACAACAATTTTTTCCTGACATTTAATCCTGTGACTTAGTCCGACAATATTAATTTTCACAACAAATCAGAAGGCATACCGTTCAGCTTACCGGAACCGCCATACGGCGGTTCTTAGCTGATCGCCCTAACAATTTCATCAAACTTATCGTCGGAAAAATGGTTGGCGACACAATCGAAAAGGTACTTTTTTTTTTTTTTTTTTTCTAAAGGAGACTTATTTTTTCTTCCTCTGTAATAGTAAGCAACAAAGGCTTTCTGTAATAGGAATTTAAGACCATTTCCCTTCCCCACCCCCCAACGTGACAAATGACAAAGCCTATTTGCTTGTTACCGAATATAGGAATACCATCTTCAAGATTAAAATTATAATTTACTTACATCGATCATAGAAGAAAAAAAACGGCATCTCTTTGCTCAATCCAGTTTAAAACTCGTCCGTTTGAAACGTCCAAATTCGGCAAAGAAACAGTCAGTGTAACTACTTTTTAAAAGTCTTCCAATCGACCAAAACTTCATTCTTGCCCACTCTACAGCTGGAGCCTGTAAAAAAAAAAAAAAAAAAAAAAAAAAAAATTAAATAAAATTAACAACGTATCATAAAAAAATTTCCTTCATGGGGTTTCGTGGAACTAATCAGAACATATGAGGGTATAGAAGCTTTTTAGCTTGCTTACAAAAGCTGGCAAAAAGAAAACGAGACCTTCCACTAATTCCAAAAAATGGAATAGGAAATAAAATTTTCAAAACGACCTACACAGCACAAAATTCTACTCTTAATTTTTAAAGTTCTAATTGAATTTTATAAAACTTTTTCAAATCTTTTCTGGGAAAAAAAACTTCTTAACAACTTCAAGTAAACTATTTGAGAACATTCATGCAGTCACCGTCTAAAGGGTAACACTTTAAAACTTTTTTTAAAATTTAATAACATCAAAAAAATTAATATCATGTTTGACGAAAGACATGTTTTTGTGATTACTAAAACACTGAATCATCATTTGCTACAAAAAATGTATTAACAGCTAAACAAATCTCATTAATGACTTTCTGAACTCTGGAGCGTTTGAGTTTAAACTTCAACTTTATGTTTTTAAATTGAACAATGTCTTCATTCCGCCACAACCTTTCCTGCATTTAGAATATTTATCAAGAAAAATCTAAACCGAGGAAAAACAAAAGCTCATATCTTTTAGATAATTAAAGAATCAGCTGCTGGCCTGACATTTTCACATACAATAAAGTACAAATCGGTGAAACCAACCATCACTGAAAACAATAAAGGGTATAATACCTGCAGTATTGATGTAAATGATTTTTCTTTTTTTTTAACTATCTCATTAAACTAAAATGAATTACCTGATAAATCTTGATAGCTGTCAACAACTCCAAGTGACATCTACACATGATTTGCTCACTAAGGTATAACACAAGAGTCTTTCCACCATACAACAGTAGTCCAAGTATGATTATCATAAGCGACACTGTCTTTCCACCTGTAACAGAAAAGAAAGAATATATTAAAAATACTACACTCTTTCGAAACATTTTAAAACTTTGAATACACAAAAATCATGTCAGTTTAAAAATAAATTTCATTTCATTTGCTACAAAAACCCCAGTTATGTTAGGTAGTGTTTTACAACCTGTTTTGAATTATGGTAATCATTAAATTAGCAACAAAAATGGCAAATTATGGCTCTACGAATTAAATATAACACAAGACAACGAAAAACCAAATTTCAACATTTAAGAAAGAAATTATGAAAAAGTCAATTAAATCCTTAATTTATCTTGAAGTATCAAGTTAACTTAGATAACAAGGGAGGAAGTATAACTTAAAATCAGCTTGAATGGGTGATTTGAAATTTGACAAATAATTAAATCCCCCTTACATAGCATAACTAACCTCCTTACTTACGTACCTTTCTTTCTTCCGTGCCACTGACTCTTACGAAATAACAGTGAAACTCAAAATTAAAGGCCTAAAATTATTTCTTACTTACATTTATAACTAGAAAGAATTTCCAAGCAGCTTTAGTTACAAAGTCCACATGTTTTTAAAGTTGAAAAGAAACTAATGCAAAATCAGGTTCAGACGAAGGAAGGACCCTCAGCAGCTGTGTCTAAATCTCAAGTCATGGATAACTGATTTTAATGAAGGTGCCTGCTAACTCTATGGAATAGCTGAAGTAAGCGAGGCTTGTGAACGGCTTTTTTAACCTGCAAACAAACCAAAATTAATTAATTTTGCTTTTAGATTTTTATAAATCTCTTAACGTCAACACAGTTTTTGCAGCATAAATAAAAGTTTAAGAAAAAAAATAATTTAAAAAAATAAAAAAAAAAAAAAAAAAACAAGCAAGAAGAGGCAAAATGTAACGAACACATGTTGATAAAAATTGACACATCTAATTTACTAACCTGTTTTAATTTATATCCAATGAAATCTTGAAGGCTTTTTGAATTAAAGTTTGATGTTTTTAAATATTTTTAATCTTCACTAAACTCGATGTTTTACGATTAAAATCCAACACCAAAATCCATTCCAATTCAACCGACGCCATTTTGCGAAATGTCACCGCCACTGTTGACAACTGCTGCTTCCGGTTCTTCCGCCATTTTGATTGCCGCCGTCGTCGGTCTTTAGAAATAAACACCTGCAATATGAAATTTTTTTCTCTCATTATTCTTGTAAAAGCTGACCATTTATAATTTCTCTCCTTTTTTAATTTTATGCAATAATATGAATCAAAAACTGGCACCTTGCAAACCACTCAATTTACATTCAGAATTAAAAGCTATCTTATGCAGAAAATGTTCACGGAAACAAAAAATTAAAACGAAAAATTCATTTCACATAGACATTTATAGTTCACACATATAAATTAATTGCAGCACGAAGAAACAAAATAATGTTCTGACTCAATGTAGAGATTAAATAAGGGACTTTATAATTTCATTTCAAATAAAATAATTTTGATTTTTCAATTGTTCAAAGAGTCAGGAACAAGGTTCATTATTTTTTTAGGATTAAAAACAATACTGAAAATACCACTTACCACAAGATTCAGTCTGGTGATATCGGCTTTACCAGGACTTCAACATTCCAAACTTGATGTGGTTTTTGTAAAAAGTAGTAGTTCCGTTATCTCAGCTTGCACCCCATATATGTTAGCTGCATCTTCTTATCTTAAATTGTACCTTCCTCATCCTTTACAAGAAACGAAAAAGAAATTTACTGAGAGCACTTTAAAGAATATTAAGTCTTTAAAGTTTTTTTAACACATTAAATTCCTGCGAAGTCTGGTAATGAGTAAGAAAATTTTTAATACAGAAGCTGATAAAAATTTCAAGAGACTACTTAATATGTTTTAATTACTTTATCTATTATTGGGTTCTGGCTCAATAAAAAAAACATTGGCATTCGAAAAACGTAACTGTTCAAATAAAACACAAACAACGGTAACTTAAATAACATGAAGTACATTCCCCTGCGCAAAATTATGCAATTTTATGGTTAAAAAATAAAGTATAGCCAGCCGATAATAAATTTATAAATCGCTAATATACCTAGGCATTCGTCGTTTGATAAAAAAATAGAGAACCGAAAATAAGTTCTAAGGTGAATCGACATTTATTCAAAGGGAAATACGGAGGAAGATGATGGAGTATAAAAATCCTTAAGAATAATGCACTAACCTCTTCAAATTTTATGCAATTAAATCGCGACGATCGTTTAAATTGATCCCTGTCGATTTTATATGCATCTCTTAACCATGCAAGACGATGTTTTCCGATTACAATATCGATGCATAAAACACCATTTCTTCAACATTAACGCCATGTTGTAACTCACCGTCGCCGTTGACTATCATTTCCGTAGTGATGTTAATCACGTGGTCAACTTGTATATATATATACATTGCCCATGTTTAGCTTATGGATATATATATACCAGCTTTAAATATACCGTATATATAACATCACCACATTTCCGTGGCAATTTTGATTCCGCTGATGTCTGCTAGCATGGCGTTAGAATTTTTTAAAAAATGGGAGGAAAAAAAGCACTTTATTTATAAAAATTTTTATGCTTTCCAAACTGAAATAAAGAATAAAAAGGTGAAGTGGTATCATAAATAATTTCATACTTCAACTTTTAAAAAAAATTTTTAATTTTTATATTTACAACAGAAATACGATAGTTTTCACAGAGTTTTGATTAATCAGTCGGAGTTCTTATAATTTAAATTTAAAAAAAAAATATATTAAAAAGAACAGCGGGGGAAAAATAATAATAAATAAATTTTAAAGATGTATGAATCTAACTGCAAAATGAAATACTTCTTTTTTTTCTTCACAAATTCTACAAACGCAATTTTCTTTACTAAAAAAAAAAAAACTCCCGATTTTATTGGTGTTAAAGGTAACTAGTGCTGGTCTCCAGAAAAACAAAATAAAAATATTGTACATTTTTAGGAAAATTTTAAAAATTCAATGCAACAATGAATTTGAATACTGTATTGTTACAAAAAAACAAAACATTAATCAATTGGTCAATTTTTAGCATTTTCTTGTCAGAGAAATTCTGAAATTAAGACTAGTTCGCACACATTTTTATACAACTTCAAAAAAAAAAAAAAAAAAAAAACTTTTTTAAAAAAACATAAAATCGGTTTCAAAAATAGCTTTTTATTACGTTTTTAAAATTTCCCTAAAAACAGAATAATTTTCGAAAAAAAATTGAATCTATGACTTTGTACAAATCTAATTATTCACAGTATTTACTGCATTTAAAAAAAAAAAAAAAAATAAAATAAATAAATGCCGGAGTATCATTTCGTCCCGCTTTCTTTTTTTTATAACTTTTTTTTTTTTAAACTTTTTTTAAATTAATAGTTTTGAGCCTTGATAATTAATTAACGAATAAAATTACTCATCCAACTGGCAAAAAAAAAAAAAAAAAAAACAGTACGTTTCTAAATAATATGTATATTTTAGTACCCAATTCGGTTTTTTTTTTTTTTTTTTTTTAAATATATGAATTATTTACAATCCTAAATATAAGCAGACAGTAGTTAGAAAATGGCAATACAATCGTATAAAAAAAATTGCACAAATCCTCCTAATAAAAATTTGCAGCTTTTTTCACTAAATAAAAAAAAATTTTTTTCTTTCTTTTTCTCCTAATCTTGAGATCAATATGATCAAAAAAAATGCTTATAAAAACCTAGATTTCACTACAAAATTTAATTTTTCGTTCGATCTCATTCGAACTTTTTAAACCGATCTTGGAAGCTTCCTTTTTTTGGCTTTTCATACGTTGTCCTCTGCTGTAGATCGATCTCTAGATACGCCATTTCCGTTCATCGCACCCTGATCGTTTTCACAAGTCTGAAATCAGAAATTGACAAACAAAAAAATTAGACAAGTGTCGGTAAAAAAATTTTGAAAAAAAAAATTAATGTGCTGAAGAACATATATTTTTTTCTATATAAAAAAAAAAAAGTCATGGAAAAGGTGCAAAAAAATTTTCTTTTGTCATGGACAGACCCGTACCCATAGTTTCTTGCTGAATTTCTACCTTATATGAAGGATTATCGTACGCAGATTGCGTTTTTCTTGTGGATGTTATCGCTGCTTTATTTTGCCCGTGCTTCCTCATTAAAACAAGTAATAAAATTAACGCAGCCATAATCGCTAAAGCAGCTAATATTGCCACCGCAACTAGAGGACCGTAATAATCTCCTGGTTCCATCGTAGGCGGGGTTCCGGATAATTTTCCTGTGAAAACAAAAGAAAATTTGGATAAATTCAATCAATTCGAAAATGGTATGAAAAAAAAAAACATTGTGTACCTTGCAGGGAAGCTCCCGCTGCCACGATTTTTCCAGGTTTGCTAACAAAATCTTGTACGTTACTTTTCTTCGTCCTACCGTTCGTTAAATAAGCTTCTAACCATAATCTATACCTGAAATTTTAAAAAAAAGTAAATTTTAATTAAATTTTTGAAAATAATTGGAATTTTTTTTTTTGAACGAATCCTACCTCGTCGTAGGTTTCAAATCCATAATTGTAATCTTTGGAGTAGAATCTCTTTTGGCAACTTTGAAGCTATTAAAATCCTCTTTACCAGTCTCA